>ML685785.1:20086998-20302508 GCA_007922175.1 Pelusios castaneus
AAAGAAAGAAAGAAAGAAAGAAAGAAAGAAAGAAAGAAAGAAAGAAAAAGCCTACGCCGCCGGCGGGGGAGGACCCTACCGCGGCCCTGGGAAGCCGCCGGTGGTGGGGGGGGGGGAGCAGACCCCAGCCCCGGAGGCTGATCCCGGCCCTGTGCTGGAAGGCCGGGGCCGTGGATTAGCCTGGCCCCAGCCCCGGGAAGGAGGCGGTCGGGTGGTGAGAGCCCGGGATCCCACCGCTGCCGCAGCCACCCCGCTGCCCCAGCTGTGTGAGGCAGGCAGGCAGGCCCGTGCTCCTGATCTGAGCCTGCCTGTCCCACCCTGGGGGCGGGGAGGGCCAGCCCAGAGGCCGGGCGCAGGCCGGGTATGCCGTGGCCCCGGGGGTTGGAGGGAGCGGTGGGGGCTGCCAGGCTGTGCGGGGGTCCCTCAGTGCTGCGCAGGGGGGGTGCGACAGCCGCTGCGCGGCCACGCGCCCGCGCAGCTTAGAGGGAACAGTGGCAGCGAGCCAGATGCAGCCATCAAAAGAGCCACATCTGGCTCGCGAGCCATAGGTTCCCGACCCCTGCCCTAAGTCGACCAAGTCGACTTAGAGTGTCCACAGTGCTGAAGTCGACTTAAGAAGTCGACTTCAGCAGTAAAGTCGATGTAAAACTAGGTTTTACAAAGTTGACTTAACGTTTCGTTAAGTCAACTTAAGCAACAGCTTAAGTCGACTTAAGGAAACTCCAATATGGACGCAGAGTAAATTAAGTCGACTTAAGCAGTCTTAAGTCAACTTAATTTACAAGTGTAGACGCACCCATACAAACCCATACTAAGGTATAGTTCCTACCACCAAGGAGCTTGCAATCTAAACAAGGTAGTGCTGCGATATCTGATAGGGAAAGTGAGGTGCATTTCTCTTGTCTTCAATCATTGTCTTAGTGAGCAGGGAGGATAAATTTAATATATTTTGTTGAATTTACCAGGTAGTAATCTTGTTCAAAAGTTACTCAATTATCTTCATAATGGGCTTGAACCGGCCCCACAGAAGTGAGTGAAAGGATAATTTGCTGCCAACTTCCATGGGAGCTAGATAGGCATCACTATATTAAGTCTTCTATTCTGAGGACCATGACATCTGTAAAATTTGAAGCTACAGCTTCAAGTAAAGCAAGATTTTTGTGAATTTCAATCATGATGCGTTTTCCCTCTAAAAACCTGACAAATTCACAACCTGGGAGTGTCAATCGGACCTGATTCAGAATGAGATTTTTTTTTTTTAAGGTAGAAATGAGACAGTTCACATCAACACAGGCCAAGCAGCTACAGATGGTCTTCAAACAGCCACTCTCTCTCTGTTTCTCTCTCTGTCTCTCTCTTTTTATTGTTATTGAAGGACAGAATTCCATTTGAACTCAAATGCTAGGCCTCTGGTCTTGAAAAACTTATTGTGCACCCCCCACAGGGTTAAGTTCATTCAATCTATTTTGTACAGCTACAGTAAGGATCAAACTCAGTTTTTCTTTTTTTTCCTAACAGGTTTGTTTCTGGTCTTAAATTCTCAGTCAGTGGCAAGCTAGGTTGCACAATTTAGTAAATAGTGTATTTAAAACATGTTTAAAGTCAAAAGAGAAACGATCTGACAATGGGACATTGTCCTCTTTTGTAGAATTGAAGAGCACCTTCTTTAATTCAGTAACCTTGCTGCACTTTGGTATGAAATTGCCCCTTTTTTGTCCATAAAACTTGCATTTAAAGTGCTTCATTAACATCTCTCACTAGATCAATAACGATTCTGCAATCTTAACACTCATTTCAGTGAAACCACCGTGTTTTTTCTATCTATTTAACATCGAAAACTCCTTGACAAAGTTCCTTTTAAAATTTACTCCTTTTGTTTCTCCTTGTTTTTTTCTGTAAAGATCTTCAAACTTCGATGTACTCCGAGATGACTTCTGAACAAAAATCACGTCTAGCCCAGATAGTAAATCTAGCCTCCATTCAATGGGATTAAATAAGTGCTTCACGGCTATTGTAGGAGGCTCTAAAAAGGATCCTGCAACTTTAAGAGTTTCCTACAATAAATTAAACACATATCATCCATTGTAAAAGAAAAAAAAGTGACTTAATACAGCACAGGAGACCCACAGTGTAGACCCACAGTGATGCTATACTTTAATTCCAAAACACACCCACAGATAAGAGAGCTTAAACTAACAACAACATTTAGTGGAAGCAGAAGTTTATTTCCTTTGGAATTCAGCCTTGGACTTCAAGTCAACAAAACATAAACAAAAAGAAAGAAAAAAAAAAGCCAACCTAGGACTTCAAAAGGCTTAGCGCATGCTTAAACTTTTGAGGAAAGTAGTGCAATTATAATTCAGATAATTATAAATTCCAGTTTTTAAAAAATCCTCTTCTTTTCTAAGGTTTTAGGAGCTCAGATACTAAGCCAGAATTCAGCAAGCTTCTTGAGCACATGCCTAAATTTAAGTGTGTGAGAAGCCCTGTCAAAGTTAATGGGACTACTCCTGTGCTTAAAGTCAGACACATAGTTTAGGTACGCTGCTTAACTAAGGCCCAAGGGAGACAGCCTTTTGATCCCATGCATTCTTCTGAGTTAGAATACACATAAAGCATTTCCCTGTTTCCAAACAGCTGACTTCCATTCTATTTTAATGCTAAAACCAGTAGATATAGAAAGATGGCTACAGATAGCTATTCCTAAAAAGAGATTCTAAAGTTAACTGGAGAATGGCAATGGGATTTGAACCATGAGGTCAGTTAGAATCTAGCCCAAGCTAGTAAAGGCCAAAAGTCATTGGCCCTTGATGACTCTTGAATAGCCTACATGAAATCAGACTCTTAACAGACAAGTTTTCACATCAAAAAAACACCTTCACAGTTGACCCCATTTTTAGCAATCTCAGCAGAGAAGACAAACATTAAATCAGTTTGGTGATTACTTTCTCACTCCCACTGAAGGATGACAGATATCAAAGGCCTACAGTACATTGTTTACTGTAAATTGCTCTGTTACTGCCTGTGTTGCACCTGCTCTATGGCTAGACAATTTTAGTCTGTTGGATGCTAGGATGGAACTGAAGTTCTCCAAAATCTTGATGGATTTGGACATGGGATGTTGGTAACGCCTTCTGTAGCTATAAGGACCAGTTCTGTAATCTAGATCCAGATCCAACATTTGTAGAGTCCAAGGAGTTTCAGATGGAGAGGTATTTTTTAAAACTTCATCTGGTTTGTTGTGTTTCTTTCTCGGAGCCTTACATGGATTATGTGAGGATCCCTGACATTTCCTGGATAACTGATGGCTTTGCCAAAGAGATCACCAAAAATAAGTGCCTACTTTAATGGTTTAATTGTGTTAGAAAGATCATTGATGAATAACAAACATATCTTTGGAAGATACCTGCAATGCTTCAAGAATGTCTGCTGCCAGGGCAATGAAATTTAAGCTGTCAGTGCATGGTGTGTCAGCTCCAGATGATTTGGCTTTGTCAACTCAATAGAAGGGCAACTGAGGCAGGATCATTATTATTAGGAATGCATTTTTATTATTTATTTATTTTATTCATTATTATTTATTTACTATCTATTATTAATTTATTATTATTTATTTATTGAATGTATGTATATTGTATTTAATATATTGTATTTATTATCATTATTTATGTTGTTATAATTATTATTTATTTTATTATTATAAGAATGCATTTTTAATTAAATTTTTCATTATAATTTGAATTTTTTAAACTATCAGCACTTCTATAATTTGGCAGGAAAAAACCCTACTATTTGGGAGCAGGGTGTGAAAAATAAAAAAAAAATCATGAAATGAGTTCACCAAAAACATGGAAATTTTAAAAATTAGAAATGGTTTCAATCAGCTCCAATTATTACTATGGATACAGTAGTAAAATAATAGTATTATAATATTTGATTATGATGATGGATGCAGTATCTGTAGCTTTAACTCTAGTGTGGAATTGCCAAGTTTACAAATATAAATTTAGCTTCTCAACACTGAAGCAAAAGTTACACCATCCAGCTTCCTTTTTGCAGTTGACATATAAAATATCTTTTTAATTTGTGTACTCATGAGAATGTGAAGTGCTGGAGGTCCAGAATATGCTACTGTTCAGCTTCTATGGTCAATAAGATCAGCATGCAAAATTTCATCTTCCTATTCATCATATCCAGTCTCTGTGTGTATTTCAGTCATGTCTGCTAACTTTACTGACTTACTCGGCTTAAAGAGACAGAGCTAACACAGCTATGGAAGAGCAAACTGCATATTCTGGCTCATGCAATGTACGCGCAATATCTTTAAGAGATAAGGGTATGTCTGCACTATAATGCAAACTTCGGTTCATGCTCAGGTTTGAACCCAAAGTCTTCTTCCATATACATACAATTCTGTCTAACTTAGGCCTATGCCTAGGATGGTTTCAAGCTCAGGTCACACTGCGACTTAGTCCCAACTCCATCATTTTGCAGTGTAAATGCAGCTTGAGGCCAGACCGTCTGGCCTAGGGACAATCACACTGTCTCATAATCCCATGGACCAGTGTTATTTTTCCTGTCTCTCCCAAGATTAGATAATCAACGTCCAAAAACCAGAAGCAAACCTCCTTTTTCAAGCACAGCAGCTTGGAATCAGCATTTAACCCTTCCAAAGCTGCAAACCCAGTGAACATTCCTCTGGGTTTGCAGAGGCCACCAAGAAGATGTAGTCTGCCAAGGCTGCAGGAGCACAGCTAGATTTTGCTGCTGCTCTAGTGCAAAGGCAAGAAAAAGTTCCATTTTTGGAAGAATATCAGGACTGACTATGTGGACTAGGAGATAGCAAAGAAGCTGACAACGTTGGGAATCATCAGACTGGTGACAAGTACAGGTAGCAGATTAAGCAACTCAATACCAATTACCAGAAATCCAGGGATGAGAACCACACATCTGGGAAGTCATCCATGCCCCTTTTAGGTGGAGTTGTTTGGTTCCTTGGTATTGCACTGAGCATGGAGCCAATAGAGCTTCACGGTAGCCTGATCAGCTGGGATGGTGACCTTTTGATTCCCCACGCCAGTACAGGACTGAAGGGGAGTCAGTAGGTGCCAGATCAAGCTAGCAAAGTCACTTTGATGCTGAAACCAGTCCTTGAGGAGGCTTTGCTGCTAGAGCAGCTGCAGCACATCCTGGATCCTTTTTGATGCCCTTCCATGGAACAGCCCACTGCAGAACCAGCAGCAGAAAGCAAAGAGAGAGAATTCAACCCAGAGGCTGGTAAATGTCTGGCTCCATGTTTGTTTTTTAAAAGGACAGGGAGGAATTTCTGGTTTATAAACCAATGACAAAGTTATTACAAGCTTTAAAAAATAGCATGTATCTACTAATGGCTGGGGAGTATTTTGCAAGTCCATATTAGTATATGTGTTTTTCTACAGTCATAAAATACTGAATCAGAAGCTGTGGGAAAGTAATAATTCATAAGGATACTAATGCAGCATAGATTCCCTCATTAATTCTGCCCCAACTACAGGTGCTAATAGCTATAAACTTTTCCCATAGCAAGAACTCCAGGTGGATAGTCACATTTCCAGGAATGGCTTATTTTCCACATCCTCCAGGGTAGCAGACCAGCCCACTCCACTCATAAATGTAGTCTTCAGCCACCATAAGTTTCAATACTTTGGTAGCATACATGGCAGGCTTGCCACCAGAATATAAAATCTCTTTGCCATTCAAAACCACAAGCACTGTTATGTCCTTCAAAATGTGGAAGGCCAGAGAAGGCTTATATGATGCACTGAGGCCACTCTCCTCCCACAAAGCCCAAAGTGAGCTGCAATTTTTAAACAAAACTGTGATTTTTAACTTACCATCCTCTGTCCACTCTTTTCACTGTGATTAACTGGTTGTCTCCATGGAGCTTCTGGGCTTGGAAACATTCCTCTCACAATATATTGTTTTTTAAAGTGTCACTTCTTGTTCTTGAAATTCCACAAGAGGTTTTTTTTGGGGGGGTCATGGACTGAACCATATATGAATCACCGAGACATTAATGCAGTCTTTTGTATCTTGCAGGCACCTCTACCTCAACTAGGGTGCATCTACACTAGTAAATTAAGTCAACTTAAGCATGCTTAAGTCGACTTTATTTACTCTGCGTCCACACTGGTATTTCCTTAAGGAAATTCAAAGTCAACTTTATAAAACCTTGTATAAAGTCTACTTTGAAGCTTAAGTCGACTTTTTAAGTCAACTTAAGTGGTGTGGACGCCCTAAGTCGACTTAGGGCACAGGGGAAGGAAGCTTCCTTCTCGCCGGGACCACTCAGGTCTGGCAAGAAGGGAGCCCCGCGGTCCCTTGTCTCCGGGCTCCCCGCTCCAGCTTCCTCCTGGCTGGGACCCGAGCAGTTCCAGCTAGAAGGGTTCCCTTCTGCCTGGGACGTGAGAAGTCCCAAGCAGAAGGGAGCCCAGTGGTCCCTTCTCCCCCAGACCACTCAGGGGCTTGCTGCCCTGATATTAAATCATGTCACCAACAAATGAAAATGCATAATAATCATTCGACCTCCCCTAACTGCATACATTGACAGCATCCCACCCCATTTCATCACATGACGTGACATAGTAGGAATAGTTCTGCTTTTAGCAGGGGGTTGGACTAGATGATTTCATGAGGTCCCTTCCAACCCTAAGATTGACATTTTTATGACATAACATGACAATAGTTCACCTACTGTAAATAAACAGATTCTTAAATGTACTATTCTCCCCTTCCTTTTTGCAGGGGCGTAATTATGGGTGGGCCCAAGTGGGCACATGCCTGCCCCGTTGGCCAGCAGACCTACCCACTGCTGCCTGCCACAGCGCCCGGCAATGGTTCAAGTTTGGCCACTGCCACCGCGGACCAGCTAGCAGCAGGTGTCTGCAATCAGTGGCGCTGTAGGCAGATGGGCTGGGGTTGGGCTTCTCTCCACCTGTAGCTCCAGCCCCGGACAGCAACTGCAGCCTTTATGCGGCAGGTGGCCAGGCTGTCTCTCCCCGTCCTGATGATCCATCAGCAGGAAGTTTCTAGACACATTAACCAGAAGCAGGACTGGCCAGGCCCACCCTGGAGAGTCAGGGGTCCAGTCAGAAATCGGGAGCTGGATATGCCCCTGTTCCTGATTTCTGTTGCCTTGTGTGCGTCCTGCTCTATCTGTGATAGGTGCACAGACAAAATGGATTCTGTAACAGTTGCTGGTGGACATTTCAGCAGCATTTTCTGACCTACCCCCTGGTACCAGATGGAGATAATAATGGAGCAGGAGAAGGATTTATACCTCCAAAACTCTAATTGGCTGATACCACTCATTTTAAAAGAGCTTCTATGAGTTGCTGGTGGATTCTACGAGTGAAAGCCCAAGTAGGAGAAGTTCTTCAAATGGTACCTCCTCCATGTTGCTGTGTTTTGGTTGCTGGGAGCATGCAGACTCAAATGATGAGTTAGGAGAATGTGTTTGTGAGCTGTGACAACTTCCCGTGAGGAATGGGGTGGACAGTCAAGTTGCCTCCATACATTATGTATCTATCTCAAAATGCATCGCAACAATGGCAGACTGGAATTCATTTTACGGTTGTGAGAATCCGTCATTACAAAACTAGTTTGGTTTGAGGTTTTATTACAAATCTCAAGCTCAAGAGTGATTCATAGAATGTTTGTGAGATTTTTTGCTTTCCAACCAAAATTATGTGAATATGGACCATTTTGTGACTGGCAGTCTCAAGACCAGATTAAACTTGACAGTGTTGTTGAATGTTTGATTCTTTATTTCAGATCTTAGGAGGCCTATTACTATGAAAATAAAAAAAATCAAGAGAAACATTTGCATGTTTTCCTGAACCAAAATCCTTACTATTTTCAAAGCTCATATTAATTTAAAGGAAGCTTTAGATGCACCAGAAATTAGAATCATTTTGAATCTAATATTAAGTGAAAGTATGTATAATGTACTAACTCTGCTCATGACAGTTTGATCTTCCGCTGTAGCAGTAACTGAGCAATTTATCAGCACAAAGACAGAATACCAGAGGAAGTAAAAGTCACTATTCCAGCTTTTGTGGTTACATTAACCTCTCTGTTTAACATCCAGGCTATCTCCATAGTATTAGTCACTTACAAATCTTGTTGTGGGGGTGAAACATATGAAAGACAATTGTTATGACTGGTGGAGGAGAAACTGATCTTCCTGCACTGATACATACTTCTCTCGCCAGAAGCAGGGTAGGGGTGAACATGCTCGGATAAGCCACCAATTCTAAGAATTTCAAACAGTCTCCTGCTGCCTGGGAGAATAGATTTCTGGTTATAAAGAGTCCCCACGGAAAATGTTGTGCTTTTGGTTTTGGCCAGAATAGGCTGCAACAAACTTTTTTCCCCTGATATTTGATGGCTTTAAAATGTCACAGTCACAGGACAGCTGATTCCTGGGAGAAAATCTGAGTCAGTTCCCCTATGTCAAAACAGGTGAGCTCCGAATCCAGCCAGAAGGAGGCTGGACTATACAACAGCCTGTGAAAGGCTTCCAGAGGACAGGAAACAGGAAGTAAAAAGGAATGACTGGGAGAGAGTGTGCCTGGAGAAGGAAAGCCGTGCTGGAATGGAGCTAACTCTTGTGGTGGGTCTCTGGGGAAAGGCCCAAGTGCTCAGGGAATCATCCCCAAGACTACAGCTCCAGGTAGTGAGTAGAGCTGACTAGAATGGGAAGCTTCCAGAAGCAGAAGTGCCAGAGACCCCTGGGAGAGTGTCACATCTGGGACGTTGGCAGTAGGAGCAGGTGCCCTGTGGCAATCTCTTTTTGGATTCCTTTTCAAATGACGTTTTCCCCCCTATGAGGGTGGCAATGGTAATTAAAGGTGGGCAATCAAATACCTATTTTTTTAAAACTTTGTAAAATTTTGTCCCTGAGACATAACATATTAGTGAATTTCAGCAATGTTTTGCTGAAAAAAATTAGCTCTGAGTTACCGTGGGTTACCTTCTGTGTCAGATTTAGCCCCAACTTCCTTCTCCCTCCATCTCAACCAATCACTGTGGGACCGTAGGACACACCTCTCATTAGTGCTGCTCATTGGGAACAGAATGATCTGAGCTAAAAGAGCCCTTGAGAAACCTGATGTGCTGTTAATAATCTATTGGTGTTTATGCAAAAGTTGGATATACATAAAACCCTTACTTTTGCATAAACACCAACAGATCATTAATAACACATCAAGGGTTTTTATTTTAAATAGTTGTTGTGGCCCCCATGTTATTTAATATCCACCTCATTCAAAAAATATTCACCTTAAACATACAAATACCTTACTGTTAAATTTGGAAACATCTCTTTTTCCAGCTTTTTCTGATGCTGCAAATATTTTTTTTTTTAAATCGCTAGCATCATTTATTCTAAAATGGTCAACAACAACAGTGTTTATACAAGGACAGGATAAAGACTTGCTGAAGTGAGTCTTTCAAGTTAAAGTGAAGACCAACATGGATGCTTCCAAAGTTTCCTGAAGGACACCACAACTTGGCTAAAGATCTCATCCTTCTGAACTATTATACTGAACTACAAAAAGTACCGAAATGTAAAATATCCAAACCAAAAAACAATTGACTTTTCAGGTCCCCTGAAGACTACAAAGAAGAAAGACATTTTATAAAGTCAGCTTCTAGGAAGTCCTTTTTTAATTCCATAATACTTTGTTGTTGTATTCAAAGGGGTTAAAAAAAAAAAAAGGATCATGTTTGCTGTAGGCCTCAGTGCCTCTTTTACTGACCACTTCCATTTCTTCATCTTCCTCTGTTCTATCAGCTGCAGTCACCTTTTTTCAATGCTGACCTTAAATATTCTTTTGTAACTAATTCTCTTCATGAGATTCACTGCTATAAATCATGTTCTTTCTGTTTTATAATGCAGGAAGCAACAATTATTTTCTTAAATATAGCAGGACACTACTTTACAATGCTGAGTTGTACACAGCCATTGCTCCTTTTGGCAACCTTTTCCAGCAGCAGCCAACAGAACAAAGTCAGAGGAAATTGTTTTCTACCCTCCACCGGGTTTGTCAAGGACAAACTTTCATGCTCTTGCTGTTTATAGCTGGTAAGTGTGCTAGCTATAGATCCCACAATGGGAGAAGGAAATGCAAACAAGTTTGCCAAGAGAAAGCACGCATGAAGTAAAAATACGAAAAAGGAACAAAATGAAAGGGAACTAGATGAGATACATGAAAAGATGACAGCAAGTTGATGACAATCGAAAATCCTCGTGCTTTCCACAGCTCCCCTTGTTCTTATTCTGGACATTGGAGGCGAAATCCTGCCCATTTTGAAAGATAACTTTTGTGAGGCCAGTAACTGCAAATTAGAAATTAGCTAAGGAAGCTGGGTTGTAAAAGTTTAGTTCATTTTGGTTTTGCAAACTGAAAAACAAGGTGCTTCAGATCTTTGTCCAATTCTTCTGAACCAACAAAACTTCTGATTTTAACTAATCTCTACCAGAAAATATTACCTATTTCCAACCCTCATTGGGTGCATCTACACTAGTAAATTAAGTCGACTTAAGCAGGCTTAAGTCGACTTAATTTACTCCGCGTCCACACTGGCGTTTCCTTAAATTGACTTAAGCTGCTGCTTAAGTCGACTTAAGGGAATTTAAAGTTGACTTTATAAAGCCTACTATAAAGTTGACTTTAATGCCCTAAGCCTCCAGGGGCTTCCCGGCAGCTGGAACGTGGTCCCAGCCACAAGGGAGCCGCAGGGCTCTGTTTTGGCCCGGACCTCTCGGGTCCTGGCAGAAAGGATCCTATGCTCCCTTCTAGCCAGACTCCCGTAGGTCCCAGCAAGAAGGAAGCAGCGGCTCCCTTTTTGCTAGGACCCTCGGGGGTCCCAGGCAGACGGGAGCCACCGGCTTCCTTCTCCCCGGGACCACTCAGTCCCAGCTAGAAGGACTCCCTTCTGCATGGGACCTGAGCAGTCCCGACCAGAAGGGAGCTGAGCGGTCTGGGGCAGAAGGGAGCTCCATGCTCCCTTCGCCTTTGGACCACTCCAGGGCTTGCTGCCCCAGGGAGAGCCAGCCTCCTGCAGGGCTGGCTCTCCCTGGACCTAACTAGTCGACTTAGAGAGTCCAGTATAGACTCTCTAAGTCGAGTTAGTAAGGCCCACTTTAAGTCGACTTAGGAGTCCTGTGTGGACTCTCTAAGTTGACTTAATAAGGTCGACTTTAAGTTGACTTATTTAAGTCGACCTAAATCCCTAAGTGTAGACATAGCCATTGATTTCAAGGAGGGACTTGCATCAAAATTATGCCAACCATTTGAAGAAGTAAGTCATTTAAAAAGCTCAGCTTTCATGATGCATTTGTTGCCTCTTCAAGACGTCAAAATAAAGCCAAACCAAGCACAAAAGGAATAGCCTACTGTTCAATGATCTCCTGAGTTTCTCCTCTTCCTTTCTACACCCAGGAAGGGATGGTAATGAACTGTAGTACCTTACATCTATTTACCTCTTTTTATTTCAGGCTGTTATCTATGTACAAACTCCCACTAATTCTCAAGTAAAATTCTTAAGCAGATGTTTAACTTTTCCAAGAGAGGGAACACCAAGAGTCAATGTGACTACCTGTGTGCCAGAAGATAGGCACATGCTAAGAAAGGAGTAACTTGGGCACATTCCTCCTCCAATTCTGAGTCAGCAAGCTACTACTTCTTACTCTAATCCATCCTTAAGACTCTCTTTTCCCACATGGCTTATAAGAAATGAGTCAGCAAAATTAATTATTATTTTAAGAAAACCTTTTAGTTGAACCAGCCAGATATATATATGTCTGAACTGAGTAGTCATGTGATATTATTGCGGTAAAGATTGTCTTTCCACTTCAGCCCTTCCCTACTGTTTGTTACTCCCAATTGTAGCATCATGTTTAAAATCAGATAGTAAGATCTCTGGAGCAGGAATCTTTGCCTTTTTATTAGCTCTGCAGAGCACAAATATATATATGGGCACTTTAAAAAGTAGTGATAATTCCATGTATCTCAATGCACCTTTGCAAACAATACACCGAAATAAAATGCAGTTGAGATGCAGCCATCTTTCTCTGAGACAGGGGCAGGCCTTAATACCCATCCTCCTGGGTTGGCAGCTCCCATTGGCTATTTTTGGCAAGTAGCTGCTCAGCATGCTGCCTTTAGTGAATCTCATTCTGAGGCACCCATCTCTCCCTCTTTGTGGTATAAAGAACCTACGTGTCAAACTCATGCTTTGTGAATTCCAGGAGTTCTCTAGGCACCTTGAGGTTAGCTATGGCAAAACTCAGTATCACCACACCTAAGGGCTTGTCTCCATGAAGAATTAGTGAGCAGCATGCTATGGGGTGAATCTAGCCTGCTGCAGATTCACTGTCCATGTCGATCTTCCTGATATGCATTAACAATTCATAGATTCCAGGGCCAGAAGGGATTGTTGTGATCATCCAATAGTCTGACTTCCTGTATAATATAGGTCATAGAACTGCCCCAAAATAATTCTTAGAATTTATCATTTAGAAAAACAAGCAAGGAGTCCCGTGGCACTTTTAAAGACTAACAAATTTATTTATTGCATGAGCTTTTGTGGGAGAGAATCCCACTTCATCCGATGCTTTGAAGATCACACTTTTATTTTTTACACATTATTACTGATACTTCACCATTTTCATCTAGTAACAAACCAATAATATTGTCAGGATTCTTTTTGTTTCTAATATATTTTTAAAATTCCTTATTGTCCTTATCTCTGCCAGCCATAGATTTTTCCTTGGGTCTCTTTGCTTTCCTTATCCTTTTTTTATAATTCCAACTTCTGATTTGTATTCATGATTAGCAATTTCCCCTATTTTCCATTTATGTTTCAGACACACACAGAGAGAGAAAGAAAAAGAGAGAGAGCGAGAGAGAGAGAGCTGCCTTTACTTCATCTCTAAACCAGTTCCATTTTTTTAATAAGCGCGGCCTTCTTCCTCAGTTATGGCGTTGTGGGTTTGGGGGCATAAAGTAAGGTGTCTTTAAATTATTCCAATTCTCATTCACATTTTTCTCTTTAAATTCTTTCTCCTAGCTGATTTGGCTTAAATTCATTTTGATCTAGTCTCATTTCAAAGAAGACTAGATCAAAGTTTATTAACAAACTGTTAATGCACACCAGCAGGGTCCACCCAAAGTCAGTCTCCAGCAAATTAGTTGTCATGAACTAATAGTTTGTGTAGACTAACCCTAAATCGCTTAGTGAATGTAACTGTAAGTGCCTAAACCAGTTTCGAAAATGGGATTTACGGCCAGATTTTCATAGAGGTCTAAATATGCAGATAAAGTAGGATTTTCCAAAGTGCCTAAGTAGGTTATGCATCCAGGGCAAGATTTAAGGGTATTTAGGCACCTAAAGATTAATTCTCAAAGGCAGTTAGGCACCTAGATGATTTTGAAAACTCCTCTGGGCACCTATCCTCATCTTTAGGTACCTGAATACTCTTAAAATCTAACTAAAATCAATATGAGTTAGGTGCTTTAGCAGCTCAGGCATTTTAGAAAACCCCACTAGTTGCCTATCTGTATCATTAGGTACCTCAGGACGTCTATAAATCTGGCCCTTAGGTGAAAATTGTACTCTGACATTTTTAAATCTAAACTAAAGAGCATTGGATAGTATATTGTAGAAATCAAACTGCACAGGTAGGAATATGAACTAGATGACCTAACATCAATTTACAATTTGTTTTATTCTATGAAAACAATTCATCTCACTATAGACTTCATTTTCTCTTGCTGTCAACCTGACATTTTCCTGAGCCCTACAATAATTTAAAAGAAGCAAAAATAACTTGTGTATTCTTGATATACAAAAGAGTTAGAACATCACACAAAGTAAAATTATGCAGGTCTGAAAAGTAAGAGCAGAAGAAAAATTAAATTATGTTCATGCATTTTTAAGGAGAAAAAAATGTGTTCTGTTTTTCCTCGATGGGTTTGAGAAGTATTCTTTTACTTTAAGCTTTAGTACATTATTCCTTTGAGGTGTTTCCACCCTTGTTGTTAAAGTCTGCTTCCTGACAGTGCCAGATTTAAATTTAAACTCAATTCTCTAGACACCTTTATTTTCATTTTCCATGGTGTCATTGTTTTTGTTCTGTACTGTAAGTTGCATGACCCGAAATTAACAATTTATCATGCTGCCCAGCTAAGAAAAAACATGATGGTACAATGGAAAATGTTGCTGAAGGTTCCACTTTTGTAGCAAGGTTCAACTCTTTATCTGTTTCAAGAAAAGAAAAACTTGGCAGAAATTGTTAAATATTGGGGCAGAGACAGATCAGCTACCAAGTACCTGGCAAGGGCATCTGAGTGTCCCCAGATATAGCCATCATTAATACATAAATATGTAACTTATATTTATGTACCACACTGCTAGACCTAAATGATTCCAAAGCACTTTGCAAAAGTATTTAAAGGATTGAAATGCTGACATCTCACTGACCACTGAAATGCTGACAGCTCACAAATGGACCATGTCAGTTCTTTAGCAATTCGATTGCACAGACCCATGGGACATTGAAGAATATTGTATCCATTTTAAATTTCCTGGGGAATTTTGGAATGCCCAATATAGTACTGCAAGAATCCCATCCCCATCTCTAAAGCTGCAGTTACATTCAGAAGCCAGCAAAGAAAGAAAGAGGTTCTAGATCTATGCAGAGTTACTGTTGGGAAGAGAAACTGAGAGAGCTTTACAGAGGAGCTCTCTTTTTACCCCCAAAGAGGTACTACAGTCCCAGATGTCTGACTGATCACAGATTCTCTCCACTATTCATTGGGCCTTGCAGTCCCCATAAGCGAAGTTAGCATATGTGGCGCTGAGGGGGGGGGGCTACCACATGCTTTCTGCTGTGTAATACGAGTCCAGTTCGGGACTGCTAGATGTTAACAACATGCTGAACTGTGAAATGGCTGTAGACCTCAGTCCAAAGGTGAATCATTTTTTTCCTTCCAGGTTTGCTGTCTTGAGCCTTGTGGGATTTTCCAGAACATTGTGACCCTACCTTGTAAATACACTCCTGAAGCATAATGGTGAGGTTGAATCATATGGACACACATCTGCATCTGTTCACTGCTTCACATTTAAAAAACACCACAAGCAATGTAGCCTGAGGATAGAGAATTTTTAAAAAATGAAATATGATCTTTCAGCTCTGATTTGTAAATTTCTTTCTAAACAGTTAAAGCCAGAGTTGAGTTTAAAACAAACAAGGAGTCCTGTGGCACTTTTAAAGACTAACAAATTTGTTTTATTTTCTCCTGTGAAAGCTCATGCAATAAATCAATTTGTTACTCTTTAAAAGTGCCACAGGACTCCTTGTTGATTTTGCTGATCTAGACTAACACAGCTACCCCTTTGAAAGAGTTTACTTTGTATATGACATTCACAGGCCACCGAGTAACTTACTTTCTCTGCTAAATAAGTTTTCTTCCAGGCTATATAGCAGACTCTTTGATATAACAAACATTTCAGAGTGAACAATGTATATGCTCTTACCATCTCTTGGCACATTCCATAGGTGCACGTAATTCCACTCCCCAAGATTTCCCCCAAACAGTGCATTCTAAAATTTTATGAATTAGTTTAATGCTCACGATCTAAACAGAGATTTAAAAAATTACCCAGAATGAAGAAGCAGATGTTTCCCAAATACCTTATAATTGTGTGTTATATGTACACACAGATACAATGAGAAGTATGCATGTATATACACACACATTTATATTACACTTATAGTCACAAATAAAAAACATACGCAGCAATAAAATCCATGTGATAAATTACAGAACCTGTGATAACTGGAATTGATCATGCATCCTAACCATCTCCTCTGTGGTCTGCCCACTAATCTGTCTCATTCAGGATTTATTCTATCATTTCAACTTCTGAGTAGAGCAGTTTCAAACAGCCACCATTTTTCAAAGAAAACTATTAATGAAAGTTTTCATTCTTTCCTCTCTCACTGTGGATTTTCTATCCCCACTGCTCTCTCACCACACTGCTCCCAAAGCCCATGTCCTAGGACAAGCAATAAGCAATTTTGGACCAGCAACAGCAACAGTTTAAGTTTCATAGTTCTTCAAAGCTATCAAGCTGGAAATTTCCCCTTCCTAACGGGTTATACATTGCTTGCATCTAGCCCAGAGAGGACATTATATATCATAATTTAAATCATATTATGTATACAAAAGTTATTCAATTCACTTTTTATATATGTTTAATATATTAACCTTTAATTTTTCTCTTTATTCACACTTGGTTTTAAGGTAACTAGGTCTTTACAGTGGAGGGATAGAAGAAATAGTGCCACATATATATGTTTTGAAAATCTCTTTGAAGAAATTCTAAAATAGAAGTTCTGAAAATGTGGCATATTTAGAATGGTAGCGTGTTATAGTGTGGACTAAAGATTTTATTGATTTTTTTTAAATGTCATGGATATTTATGGCTTTGCCACTTGTGGGAAATAGAAACACCCACATTCTTGTTGATAAACCCTTGATACAACAGCATCCTGTATTTTACAAATATTTGCAATATGGGGGGAAGGGAGGAGGAGAGAGAGAGACACAGAGAGAGAGAAACTTCTGTTCTTTGATTTACACTTGATATGTGTCTTAAAGGAGAGCATTGTACAAAGAGATAGCAGTTGCTTGAGACATTGGGCAGGCACAAGAGTCCAAGTATAAGAGGCAACATGGAAGGAGACATGGAACAGAAATGGAATGTGATAAAAAAGGAGTAGTTAAGAGGGAGTCTTGGGCAGAGAGACACTGGCATGGAATGAGGAACACAGATAGATGTAGGAGAAAATGGTATTGCATAGATCCTTAAAGACAAGTAGTTTGAAAACTATGTGGAAGGTGAGGAGCAGCCCCATTTGAGCACATTCATTCCACTTGATGAAATGCTTCATTCATATCATATGGATTATTTATATATTGAAAAGGGTGTTGTGAAAAATATACTGATATCAGTTTTTCTTTTGTAGGGAAGCAAAGTGTGTGTTGTGGATGGTTTTTCTCTTTTTTATGAAGTCCAGCCACATGGAAGTAAGTGCTGTAGGTTGTCTTTGTATGAGAGTTTCTAGTGTTGAGAGCTTGTAAACATGCTTTTCTTTTGTTACCATAGGCAAGAAATACTTGTGCTTAGTTCCAGTCAGTTTCCAATATTTCATTAGTAGTTAATAAATGAACTGTATGTCAATATGTCTGGAACACAGGATAAAACAGACTCATGACCAAACCTGCTGACTAAAAATCGAGGAAGCAGTCACATCTACTATTAAGTAGCTAATGCATAAGTACAAAAGCTTGATTATAGGTTAGGAGCAATGTAATCTAGACAGGTGGAGAACCAAGTATGCATAATATCTGCACAGATGGCTAACAGTCAGGGGAGGAAGTATTTCATGTCTATTAACTCAACCCATTAATTAAAGTATTTTTTTTTAGGTCTCAGCCATTTTTTTCTATTTTTGGCCTGAAACTAAGGTATTATCTCATTTGTGACATTTATCCCATAAGGAGCTTTGTGGGAGACATGGGACAGTTCTGAAATACTTGGCCTCGTCTGGGTACCCAGAGGTACTTATACTGTCTAAAAGCAATTAACAATTATACCCCTCTTCTAACCAAAAGGGAATTGAAAGAATTTTTGCATGTAAAAGTAACAATGACTCTTTCTTAGTTACACATTTAGCAATTAGCCTTGAAGTAACTCATCCTTACCCAGTCACAACCCCATGACCATTTCACATAACTAACAACATACATTTGCAACATCTGTCTAGAAATGGAATGATATTTATTTTGGTATCTCACTAAGGCCCCATGCTTACTTTTAACATTGCTAACAACACGTGTTTACAGGCTTTTCTGAATCAGCGCCTATATAATGCGTTAACCACAGAGAAACAATGGTTCAGTGTCCCTTATAAGTCACATTAACATTGTTAGGGAGGTTGGGTTATCTTGTAATCACCATAAATTTAAAAGATCTGAATACTTCCCTGCCACACATTTGCACAAGTATCTTTACAATACATACTAATCAATCAGTTTTCATGGAGATGAATTTCAGTGAAACAGTAGAAAATTCCCTGGGTGGAAAAAATATGCTGATAAACTTAATTTCCTGTTTTATAATATTTTCTTCCCACTCCAGTGTGCATCCAGAGGAAAAGTCTGATGTATTATATACAGCAGCATAAATATCAATGCACTGCACGCAGATTCTCAGCTGGTGTAACCAAAGGTTTCACTGGAGATATTCCAATTTACTCTAAGGATCTGGCTTAGTAGAACTTTCTCTAGGCAGTCTGAACAGTTTGAACCATGTTATCACACACTAATAGCACTAATCATCCACTAAACCACATACAACCTGACAAAACATTGTACTCAAAACACAGACCAATCCCTGCTTCAACCAAGAAGAACAGCACCAGGGCCAGCAATTGGAAGGCTTGAGATACACATACACACTAAAATTACCAGAAAATGTGAAATACTGGCTAGTGTTTATTTGGGAGACTAATTCAGGTCACACATTCCCTGTTCATTCTATCTATATCTTGACATTTTTCAACCATATATCATAGAATTTGTATGAGATCCAGATGTTGGAAGCTTTTTGGAATTGTGTTTTAAATGACTTTCTCACAAGTGATGGCAAACTCAGAAAAATAGATTGGCAAGAATTTGCCAGATGTATATTTCGTAAATCTTCGGGCTTTATATAAATGTGTGATTTACCTTAAGGATGAGTAAAAGGAAATTTTTGTCACCTGATCCGTACTGCGGCTTATAAATGAGTGGCACAGTGTTCAGGGTAGCAGACCACCAACAGATCCCAGTGACTGCAATGAGAGTGGTAGGTACTCAGTGCTTCTAAAAAAATCATGCTCTTATTTAGGTGCCTAAGTATGGATTTATGTACTTAACCTCAGGCACTCAAGTTTGAAAATTTTGGCCTCTAACCTCTCTGTGCCTCAGTTTCCCCATCTATCAACTGAGATGATATACTGGGTTTTTACCTTTCCGTGTGGATATGTCCAAACCTAATCCAAGCTCCAGGCTTCAACATCTTAGCTTAACTAATTTTGCCCACCCAGCAAATCAGTGGCCCAGAGGAATTACATCCTAAGAGTTCTGAATTCCTTTCCATAGTCACGCTATTAGTTGAGAAGAACCGATTCCCAGCCATGTAATAAAAGGAATATATTTCCCAAGCCATGTTTCTTGGGGTGGGATGAGAGGGAGAGAAATAGAGCTCTGCATCTCTCTGGCTATGTCTACACTTGAAAATTTAGGTCGACTTTAGCTAAGTCGACTTACCTTGTCTGCGCCTAAATTTTAAGTCGACTTTGGAGAGAACTTACAAAGTCGACCTAGAGCATCCACATTGGATGCCTAGGTCGACTTCTAGGGGTTAGGGGGACCTAGGGCAGGTCCACGGGGGCAGGGGGCACCCCTTGCCCAGTGCCAGGGAGCTCAGCCTTTGCCCCATTGTACATAGGTATGTACATTGTACATAGGCATGCCAGGCTCCCCCTGTGCCCCCCCCCGGCAGGGAGGGCAGTGGTGCAGTCATGGGGTAGCCCTAAGTTGATTTAGGGCTACCCCACATCTACACTGGCTTAAGTCGACTTGAAAAAGTCTACTTAAGCCCTAAGTTGAATTAAATTGAGGTTTTATAAAGTCAACTTTATCTTCCTTAAGTCGACTTAAGCAACTTGCTTAAGTCGACTTAAGGAAACTGTAGTGTAGACACAGGGTAAATTAAGTCGACTTAAGCAAACTTAAGTCGACTTAATTTACAAATGTAGATGCAGCCTCTGGTAGTTCAGTTAACATATCTTGAAACAAAAGAGAGGGAGAAACATGAAGAGCCACTAGTGAATCTCTCTCAAAACCCCAACACTGAACTGTTCAGAGTTTGAACTTGCCTACTGTGGTTGAACTAAAATTTATCGAAGTCCAGCGTGTGCTCACTTATTCCTATCCAAAATTAACTAAAAGGGCACCTCTCATCTGCCCCTCCAAGAAAAAAAAAGTTTACTTCTTTGGCCAACATTTTTTTTTAAAAAAAAATCTGTTTCTTCCAATTATGTGTCCCTTTGGTTGGTTTTGTGTGTGCTCTTGCTCTTTTCCCATCTGTTGACCTCAGTTTAGCACACAGTTTCCCACTTACTTTGCCAAAAATGTATAAAACTTGAGGCGTCTGCTCCAATCTCTTTGTGACATGTAACTATATCATTAAACTGACATTTGCTCCATTATAAAGAAGCCCTTGTAATTTTAATTTGACTCTTCTGCTCCATTTGTTCTTCTGCAGTTGCAAGTGTGAAGTAATGTCTCCAAATAGAAATGATAGAGAATAACCCTGATTTACAGGTTATGTGAAGAGCCAGAAAGCTGGACAGAGTTTCTCCCAGTAAGTGTATCTGTGTTTTCCCCATATGAGCTCCTTCACGTGCAAAATAGTTACATTAGTTATGATGCATTTCTACAGAGGCTGCCTCTACCATCTCCCACTCAAACACTCCTTGAACGTCTCAATTCTCCAAGCAACAGCCTTCCAAAAGGTAATAGAACAGCAGGCAGGGAGAGTATTCCCTATAGTCAGGGAACTGGGGAAAATGGCAACTCACCCATAACTGACATTTTTATGTGCATACGGCCAATATTTCCATTTCCAACTACTACACCGGCACTCATTTATCATTATTATGTGCTATGTATTCATCAAAAATGGATTTAAGAAAAGAAGGGTTTTCATTTTCATCATCTGGATGCTGGTGCCATCTCATTATCTCAAGGGAACTAGTGCATTGAAAAAAAGACTATCTATGCCAGTTCTAGAAGTTTTCAATAAACAAGCTGCAGAACTAAAACAGAAAGTGGCATGGCACTGAAGCAGACAAATGCCATTGGTAAAGGTAAAGAAAGAAACGTTCAACTAGAGCTTCATACAGTCTGAGTAAGATCACAAGCTCAGCCATTTTCATGGCTTTGCATGTGACAGTGACTGCCATTTCTATCCACAGAGAGTCCTGAAAGTGATAAAGTGATAAAAATCCCAAATTTTAATTTTACTAATCAAATAAGATTTTCTACTTCTTGTTATAGTTTTGATTGTAATAGTAGAAGGTCCTCTTGGTCTCTCAAGTGGCAAAACAATATCCTGTATTCGTGTATAGAATATAAGAGCCTGCCTCTCTTTTTGGGGAGCATACTCAAAAGTCACTGAAGAAATCAGCTATTTGGGCATTCAGAGGATACAGAACTGAATATTAATGATCAACTATGCCAACTCATGGCACAAGTCTCTTGACTTCCACTCGGATCTTTTGAAGAAGATATTAAAAATAGATAACGCAAAACTGATGAATATTTAGACCTTCAAAATGCTTTAGCTGAAATCCTGTACCAGAGACAATTAATTAACTGCTGGGTGAAAGGTATGCATTAAAATGGGTGTAGGAGATTGCAAGCAAAAAGAGCATGAACACGTGGTTAATATTCTTTCTGCAAAATATCATCCATAAAGATTTTCAGGAATGAGTGGGCAGAAAACCCCTTGAACATAAAATAGCACAAAAGTAGCTGGGGTACAGTAGGGATTATGGAGCCTCCCAACTATTGTTCTAGGGAGACATCACTAATTGTTTTTCTTGCCAGTTTCTGGACTATGTACTTTGAGATCAGGTATTTACATCACATGTTGTTTAAATTACTGTGCTGTTATAAAGCGATCTCAGCACCAGTGAATGTCAGGCCATAAATATTTCAAAGTAGGAACCCAAAAATGGAGGAAACCAAAATTAAAGGACACTTCTGAAACGTTTACTCTTTTTGACTTGCCGAGGAAGTCCTTGGTAGAGTTAAAAACAGAAGCCATATCTCCCAAATCCCAGTCCAGTGCCTAACAGAATATTGTGTTTTGATGTTAAAAAAATATTTTCTCAGTAGCTCCCATAGCGTAAGTGCTGTACAAATCTAGAAGGCAAACTACCTACTCTTAAGAACTTACTCTTAAAAAAGACAAAATATAAAATAAACTGGTCAGGCCTGACACGCCACATCCTGCAGTGGAAATTCTCCATTGGCCATCTGGGACTGTTTTATGGTTTATGCAGCACAAAGGGCCACAGCAGACCAGAGTCTCCAGCGCTGCCCTTCTTCAACAGAGAACCCAATGTCCAAAAGTTAGTCAATGATTCTGAGTGCCTCATTTGGGGATTCGAGTCACAAGTCCAAAACCCCATATGCCCAACTGAGGTACCCAAATAAGTGGCTACTTTTGAAAATGTGAATTCATGTGTTTTACCGTTGTCACCTAGGAATGCTGCTACAAATATGTGACTGGAACCTAGGTTAGCTTTGTCTCACTTCTGCCTCTTAACCACAAGGCAAGTTTCGCTTGCTAATTTGATTTTTAAAAACAAAAGCAAAAAAAGGATGTCTCAGCTCAAATTTGAATGTGAAGCACTATCATATCATGATTTCCTTTCCCCCTATATTTCTTACATGCGCAAGCAATACTTTCCTGGCTCGTTTATGAACATACCAGTGCTCATTTTCCCATTTATATTTTCTATAAGGACTAATATCCAGGCAACTACAACGAGATTGAGATGCAAGGGCTTTCAATTCATATGCATCTCTTCCTTCAGAGCTCCCTTTCATCACCAAAGAAAATCCCAAACAATAACAAACCAAAAAAGCCTAAACTTTTGGCTAGGTTTCCAGCAACTAATTTTATCTGTCATGAGCTGCTGTTTTCTGTCTGAGAGAGGGATTGTTCCCAACTTTAAAAAAAAAAAAAAAAAAGAAAATGAAAGGAAAAGATACAAAATATACTCGAAGCAACATCTGTGTTGTCTGATTTTATTAAAGCATTTTGTCTTTGTTACCCAGAAATAATAAAATACCAAGCACTTCCCATCAGTATTCATGGTGTCTGTCTTTTCATACAAAACCTCTGAAAGAAAATTCCCCCTGGAAAAAAAATACTTTATAAAAAAGCAGATTGTGAGACAGATGATTGTATTGTTTAATCAATTTCCATCTGAAAACTCGTCTCCTAGAGTTAGATTTGGCTCAGCCAGTAAGGCACAGGGAGAGTCAGGCACGTGGAAGTATGAAATAGGAGCGCCTCCATTTTATTATCTCCCCTGAGCTTTGCAATTGGCAAATGAAAAAGAAACTGAGGAACAAAGGTACTGGACATAAATTAAGCCCCCGCTTTTTAAGTTCAAACTGAATTGTCTTTATTTTTCTACAGCTGTCAGATAAACAGGATAAAATCACTAATGCATGTTTAATGTATAAAAAAAACTCATAATGTTCAGTAGTCCGACCTCCATTGGAGATATTAGTTCAGGCCAGTGAACTTGGAGCAAGTCGAGTGTGGAAATGTGGAATTGGGCCAGTGACCCCCACCAGTGCCTGTCATATCTGCTGAAAGCAAACTTGTCAAATATATAAGGGGCATAAGGAGGACACGAGTATCCTTAAACCAGGGAGCAGCAGCAAAGCAAAGATGCCCGTAATTTATTCACTTTTGTCTGTTGTTCGGTAATGGCCCCAGCAGTCCCATGAACAAAAAGTCTGGTTATGGTCAACCTTTCAACCCTGTCCAGTCTGTGGTCCTTTCCTTTCACAAAATCCTCAAAGCTGGCAAATGCACTGTTACTGTATGTAAACATATTTTGAAACTCCCCCTCAGTGATAATAAAACTATGATATGTGCTTTGCTGTTATCATCTCTTGAAATATATTCTGTCAAGCAAAAGTGGAATAAAATATTCCCAGGACTGCAAGCCTGATGTAGGAGAGAGCGAGAGAAACTATTTAATAATAGTTATATACCTGTTTTCTGTTGTCTTAAGTTATTACACTCAAAGAATTTTAAACATCTGATTTACTTGTTAACCACTAAATTTCATTTACGTTATGTTTTAACTCTGCTTTGGCCATGAAATGGAATTAGTCTGTAGCCAGTTTCCACTCAGTTTCATTTTCTAGTTCTCATGCACTATCATAATGAGGCAGGGGCATATGAAATTCCAGTAAGGCTACTGCTTTCATTAATACCTTGAAAATAAATGCTTTATCTATCATCATCATCATCATCATTTATAGACAAAAGTCCATGGAAACATTTCCATTAATATTAGAATTTGGGAAGGAAAAAATTAAAAAACCTATCTAAAGGTGGCTCTTTAATTTTTACCACAATATTTTCCCAGCATGATAATTGAAGATTTTCTTTTTAATTTATCATTCTGTTTGTTTTATTGTACTGTATAAATCATAGTGTGTGGTCTAAATTGTAATGCACTAACATTTATCAATATCATAATAAAAAAGGAACAAAATACACCCTCTTATGTACATGTGCAATTCTCGTTGGCTTCGGTAGCAGCTGTGTGAGGCCAAAATTCAGGTTAATGAACCTAAGAGTATGTCTTCACTGCAGAGGTAATGCAAGTTACCTATTTTGAGTTAATCCTCTGACATTAGCCTAGTTCAAGTAAGAGCAGCCAGACTGTGAACTAACACTTGTTTTTGAGCCCACATCGGTGATGTTAAGATTTCTGAGATCTAAGTGATGTAGTAAGCTGAATTCTATTAACTCTTTCTGAGTGAATGGTCGGAGAACTTTTTTTTCTTTTTTGGGCTCACAAGAGATGTCAGAAGTTATTGGAAGACTAGCAGTATTCAAATGACATTAACTTATATGTACAATCCCAGGTGGTCATATTCGCAGCTAATGAGTTGTGCTCAATTGAGTTTTAACCTATGCCTCCTTTCAAGCCAACTGACTCAAATTAAAAGTCTTACC
This sequence comes from Pelusios castaneus, assembly GCA_007922175.1. Taxonomy (NCBI): domain Eukaryota; kingdom Metazoa; phylum Chordata; order Testudines; family Pelomedusidae; genus Pelusios; species Pelusios castaneus. Next base: position 20,111,941 of record ML685785.1, read on the forward strand.
GTACTCAAATTAAGAGGTGTTGCGTGTGGACTCAAATTAAGAGCAACACTTGTGTTATGACATAAGTTAACTTTTCAGTGAAGACAAATGCTATGAATATGACTAATACATTATCGTTGCCACAGAGTGGTTTTATCTAGCATAAGAATTAAGAAAATTTCATATTCATATAAATGACACATTCTCTAGGAAATTAAACAGGATGATCTGAATAACAAGAGGCCTGGCTTCAAGCTAATTAATAGTACTATATCTGAAGACAGCTAAATCTCTCATATTTCAGAAAAGAATATTCAACTGGAGCTCACAAAACAACATGAGACAAGACATTCCATTTAAATTCAAAAGTCAAATTCAAATCTTTGTTTTAAGCAGGTACAACCAATGAATTTGCATGCGCTTACACCAGGGCTCAGAATAGCCTATCTTTGCAAACACATAGAGTTCCTGTCTGAACTTTGTCATTACCTTCAATTGGACTCATTGGGAGCATAGATTTAGATTTAGGCATATCATGTGTATTTATTTCATAAGCAAAAGTATCTCAGCTATGCTCATCCATCCTCATCAAATTCAGCAATGCACCCCTTCTACAATATTCCTGCGTTGATATTACCATTTGTATCTAGTAGCATACAATTCTTTATAAGCCAGTTCCTATCACCTCTTCAGTAACATTAATCACTTTGCTATACACAGCGTCCAATGAAGAATAAGAAAAGAACAGCTTTTTGGTCAGACAATCTGAACTTTTAGGAAAATTTTGGCAAAATAATTAGCAATATATTACTGGATAGGCACATATGCAAGGGTAAACTTCTATACCAGGCAATGTGGAATATAGTTTTCTGGCTTTCACACCAAGTTGCCTCCTTGAGGCCAATTGCAATGAAGTTTGACAGCTCAGGTTCACATTTGTTGATATGATTTCAATGAATACAGGCAATAAGAAGTGAAGTGGCCCTTCATTCCTTGCCTTCATCTCTGAGCCTTGGTCTACACTTACCTGGAAATTCGGTGGTAATGGAAGACTGCAGAGTAGCTTGTGAAACTCCCATCAACTTACTAACTTCTCTTCAATGTGGCATCTTCACTGTACTGCACCAACGGGAAATGCATTCCCACCAATTCAGCACTACACCACTTGAGGACTTCTGGATCAATTGAGTGGATCTCCACACACCACTCAATCAGTCCAAAAAGATCGATTTGACAGTGATGAATTTGCTGCCATCAGTGAAGACATGTCCTGAGAAGTCTGGTAGTGTACTTATAAAAAGCAAAGGAGTACTAGATGATGTTAGTGGACCAGTTACTAAATTCTTGTTTCTAAAACATTATTATAGTCAGGACTGATAGCTTCACCTATTAAGATTGCCTGATGCTTCCCATTATAAGACTTCTTTTCAGTGGCTTATAATTTTTCCAAGATTTAATCATTTGGACTGAAATTTTACATTCTGAGGGTCTGCCTCAGGCTGAATTACTTGGAATGTCTCAACCAAAGCTGTTCACCCACGTCTAAGAATGAGGCAAGGGGAAAACACTTTGTTTTGACCACATTAAAAACACTCTGGTGACCTTATCGTTGAATAAGTGTAGCATCTCCATGGTTTTGAGCAGGAGCTGATATCTGGTGGAAAGTTAGCCTTACTGTTAAGAATGTGCCTTTTGCTGGTCCTGTGGAAATCTGCCCAAATTTGGCCAAGTTAGAAGACTTTGGGAAAAAAAATCCATTTGCATATGCTCATTAGAAAATTCTTAGATTTGGATAGCTAACATCTCTGAAGATTTCATCCCCACTGAGCTTCTCACCCTTCCTAGCATTGAATAGACTGTGCATGCACCATCCCTAAAGAATGACTGAGCATGCTCCAGACCAGGACCAGAGTCACTAAGCCAAACTTCCCCTGGCTAATGACTGGCTGCTCCAGACTAGGATGATCTAGGATGTAGAATTGAGGGAATCGGTCTCTCCTTTACTCTTGAGGATTCAACCTCACCCCAGTGTGCTGGGCTCCCAAACTAAAATGTAGAGGAAACAAGAGCCAAATCGGAGGATGGAGGGGGGAAGAAGTTTGGGACAAGATTTCTAATAAGAATGAGACTGGGAGGGAGAAGCAGAAAGAGATATTGTATGGAATAGTGAATGAGTTGTCTCCTCCTTCCCACTCTAACCAAAAAACTTTTTGTTTGGGATTTTGGGTAGTTTGTTTGTTTCCAGAAGAAACTTTGGCACTATTTGGTATTAACATGCAAGAATTCACCTGGCTCTGCAAGTTTTCTCTGCAGGGCTCAGTGGCTGCGTGTACACTGGTAAATTAAGTCGACTTAAACTTGCTTAAGTTGACTTAATTTACCCTGCGTCTACACTACACTTTGCTTAAGTCTACTTAAGCAGCTTGCTTAAGTCAACTTAAGGAAAATAAAGTCAACTTAATTAAAATTAAGTCGACTTTATTAAACCTCCTTTCTAGTAGACCTAAGGCTTAAGTCGACTCCCTAGAGTCGACTTAAGCCAGTGTAGACGTGGGGTAGCCCTAAGTCGACCTAGGGCTACCCCAGGGCTACACCAATGCCGGGGGCGGCACAAAGGGAGCCTGGCATGGCCCCCCACAGCGCAGGGCAGAGCCCTGCCCACCCTGCCCCTATGCCCTGCCAGGGTCCCTGTCCCCCTTTGCCCCATTGTACCTAGGTACAATGGGGCAAAGGCTGAGCCCCGTGGCATAGGGCAAGGGGTGCCCCCCTACCCCCATGGACCTGCCCTAGGTCCCCCTAGCCCCACAAAGTCGACCTAGAGCATCCAATGTGGACGCTCTAGGTCGACTTTGTAAGTTCCCCCCCAAGTCGACTTTAATTTTCGTAGACACACTAAGTTGACTTAAATACACAAGTGTAGACATAGCCAATGTGCCCTAGCACAGCATATAGTGTCAGAGAGGTGTCAGACTAGGAGCATGGCTGATGGCCATACAATGACATAGATCCACCAGCCAGTCCCCCCAGAATCTAGGGCAAAGTACAGAAACCTTAGGGCTTCAGCAACTGCAGTGATTTCTGCAGAATAGCCAAAGGTATGTACTCTCACCACAAAATTCTTCTCCATGAAGACCATGTTGGACACTGATAAGGAAATACTGCATTTAATGAAAATCCAAGTTCTGCAATGATGATTTGGTTTAATCAGCAGGAAAATCTATAATTTTGCATTTTTTGTTTATTTTATGGCTTGAATTTTATTGTTTTATACAACTAACCTGATTTTTAAATGTACATAAATTTGAAATTTTCAAGATCTGTTTGTGGACTGCCTTATTTTTTATTTGTACCTACAGTGAAAATATAGGCATGAATTTCTACCCCCAAAATAATTTCAGCAGCATCATTGACTTTATTAATGTTTCTAATTCCTTTACCTGACTCACACAGGTGTCTTCTCTTTTCCCTCACACAATATCACAATTGTTGGCAAAAAAAGCCCTTTTCTGGACAGCTCATGGGGTTTAGAAAAATCCTTAAGAGGGATTTTTAAAGCTGCTTATGAGGTCCAATTCCCATTTTAATGACAACTGGGCACCCAAGTTCTTTAGGTGACTTTGAAAAAATCAGACTCCTGTTTTTAATCAACTAAAATCTAATCTGAATATTTTTTTTTTCTTCCTGGGCACCACCTCTCAGTTTTTCTTTTTTTCCTGCATGCATCCCTTCTTCCTTTTTGCAATAGCACTGTTCAACCTGGTAGGCTATTTTGGAATAGTTTGTATGAAAACAGCTATACCAAATTAACTTGTTCCTCATATTATCTAATATCCACTTCCAATCATCACCTAAAATCTGCCAATTTCTATATGGCAGATCTGGTCAATCTGTCAAGTTTGGTATTTTTGTGACTAAATTATTTGAAATTTACAAGAACAAATTCTTTGATCCAAAACCTAGAACTAAACAATGTGTAGAACAGAAGCAGATGTACCTATTATAGTATGACCCAATGTATTCCTAGACTGGGGACAGCACAGATAAAAGTAATGTATTAAATTAATTTGAATATGCTTGACTTCATTTAACATCACATCTTATTTTTTTAAGAGTGAAAACAAAATTCAAACTTTATCACAAGCAAAAATTGCTAAACTGTGATCATACCATCAGAAACCCTGCATTCCCATAGCTATAAAAATAATTAAGCTGATGTCATATATTTTCATACATTGCTGGAAGCATCTTTTAACTCAGATTCAGTAACTTCTTAAGATGTAAAATTCAGCACTAAAACTAACTGATATATTTTGTATCAAACTTTAATTGATTTTCTAAATGACATTTTAATTCAATAATGAAAGGCTCAATAGCTGCGGCCCAGCCTGTATTAGCAGAGTAAACATTAAGTTCTTATGTTCCTTTCAGAAAGTACAAAAGTTACTTTAACTTGAAGCCATATGGCCTGGAGACATGTTGATATATCTCAGCAATAAAGAGTTACGTTACAGAAGGACTGTGTAGAGGAGATCAGAAAGGCTAGGTTGGCTACTTGACCAGTGTCACATCACTGAACTCCATGTAAAGAGTCTGAACAAAGTGACATGAACTCATCTGTGACCACTGTCTAGAAGCTGAGACCTTTAACAATGGCAGCACCTGCCAGATCTCCGTTCTTCTCCCCAATAAAGTTACCAACAGCCCCCTCACTGTTCTGTCATGTGCCTGGCACAAGGCCCCTATTGTTACGATCCACTCTCACTCCAATAATTTCTCCTCTAAATGACACTGCAACACCACAGGTCACTTCAAGGGGACTGAAAAGAAAGATTTTGCATCTGTTTTGAGTTGTAGGCACACAGGGGGAGAAAAAAAAAAGGGGGGGGAGGGGACTCAAAACCCCTTGATAGCTGGCAAATGGTAATAGCAAAATGTCTCTATTGTTTGTGTCTGAACAAACAACCATACTACATGAGAGTTTTTATTGTCCTCAAGGCAATCTGCCACAAATGTTCCCCTTTACCCATACTCTACAAAGAAGAAAAAGAATTCACCACAATAGTAACAGTTAGAAAATCTTAGTGAGAGTTTAATGACCAGCTACCAACTAATGGCTGGTGACTAACATATGGCAGCGCTTGGCCCCTTCACATATTGATTAAAAATAATTTGAAACATAACGTCAAGTTTGTTTGACAAAGCTCCAGTTTTTTCACAACCACTTAACAGTCATAAAACTGAAGGGGGAAGGCTTAAATGCTGACCCAAGGCAGATAGAACAGTTACAAAATCATTGTCACATTAGATAATTTAGTGTATTATATTCCACCGAGGGCATAGCCAATCCTTAAAAATTTTTCTCCTCCTGTTATAACATTTGCTGACTTTAAATAGCAAAGCGCCATGCTAATTACAAATGTTAAGATTCTTTTTATTATACATAAATGTTGGTTGTAATAAAACAAAGCAAGAATTAGTATTATATTTTAGTCACATAAAATCTATGAATGCAACAGTACAATTCTATTCTTATGCCCGCTCATCTCTACTGTCATATTCACACATCTTTGTGTCTTTTTCTGCTTGATAAATGTTAGCAGCTTGGGCATTTCAGATAATTTTTTCTACTGAATGGATTTAAACAAAGTCTAACTGGATTACTTTTTATTTGCTTTCAAAAACAGCCACATGCACTCTAGAAAATAGATCAGATAACAGCATATAGATTACAGTATCTGTGTCCACCAAGAATCAGACGTTCAGCAAACACAGTCAAATTAAACAATTTGCAAAAGGAGCAAAAAAGTTTTGGCACTGTGTTACAAATGGCAATAATTTGAAAGTGAAATGAGTCAAAGCCACAAAAATGAGGATCTGGATCTAGATTCGGATTCTGAACCTGCCCAAAAATTAGGAAGTGACATCATCTAACAGATAGGGCTCTGGACTGGGAATCAGGAGCTCTAGATTCTATTGCCAGTTTGAACGTTGACTTGATAAGTGACCTTGAGCATGTCACTTTACCACTCCTTGCCTCTATTTCCCCTCCCATCCTTTATCTGTCTTGCATGGTTAGACTGTTTCTTACCATGTGGCTGTGCAGCACTTAGTAATGGGGCTCTGACCTTTTCTCAGTCCTCTAGGCACTACCATAATACAAGTAATACACAGAATGTTCAGAGCTGAGATATTGGTTGGGATCTATTGTTCTTTTATATTATAACGACAGACCTTCAAATGGTTGGTGTTATAAAGAGCAAGAATAGTGTCAGACTAGGAAATATCGATCTCAACTACTCTGAGCTGATCTCTTTGCTTACAATTCAGTCATCTTCCTTCCTCTCAAGAGTTGTTTTTATTATTTTAAATAAAAAGAAGGGTAGGAAGGGGTTCTGCGGTTGTTTTATTTTAAAACTATTAGGAATGACATCTTCCTGGATGTCTCAGGGCATGCATATTATGTATGCTCACCCTTCAGTTGATAGGGAGAATTGCTGAAAATCTTCAAATAAAACACCGAGTTTTTAACTGATCGACTAAAAATCCTCTGCCCCCTCAATTGCTCAGTTTCCATTCTCTGGACTTTTGCAATTCACTTTTAAAATGCAACTAGAATAAACTGCCACACAATAAACTAAGAAAAATGGATCTCTCAGTCTCCATTCAAGACACAGATTTTAGACTCTCACTGTCCTGTAAAGGCGCCAAAAGTCATCTGCAATTTCCTTTAAAGCACCTTTTCTCTTTCATGTAGAAATGTAAACACAAGTTTCTTTGATAATTAAGCCGTCTATCAGGTTCTACATGGGTGTGAGGAAATGCAGGAGATGTTTTCGTATCAGGCAGAAGGACCAAACATTTTGAGATGTAAGAAAAATGAAAAACAACAGAGTCCTGTGGCACTTTTAAAGACTAACAGATTTATTTATCGCATGAGCTTTCATGAGAGAAAATCCCACCTCATCATGTGATAAATAAATCTGTTAGTCTTTAAAAGTGCCACAGGACTCTTTTGTTTTTCTGCAATAGACTAACACGGCTACCCCTTTGGAACTTGACTACAAGGAAAATGAAGTTGCCCTAATTTATGTATTTGACAAAGATGTATTTCTCATTTTCATAAATTTACTTTTTCCTCTCCCGCTACTTCCATCCTTTGAATTTCCTGTTGCAGCTTTCTCCTTCTGTTTTACCTCTTTGCTTTCCTCTCTTGCTGCTCACTTTTCCCCTCCCTATCTCAAATTTACATCTACCTCACATCACACAATCATACTCTTGTTCTCCTTTGCTTCCCTCAAGTTTCTCTGTGCTCCTGTACAGTGCGTTCCTTGACCATAGGGACCCTGCCTAAAGAGTAGCCCTCAACCAGCCAGTGGCAATACAAATGGCTAGAGAGTGGCTATTTTTTGCTACTATATCCATCCCATAACTAGTGCTCTACCCATATCTCTGACTGTGGGTGGGTTTGAAACTCTCCTTACAGTTAGACACTTAGAGGACACAAAGAATCTGTACAATTTAATTCTCAGGGCAGTCTTCCTGGTCTTTAATTATAGAGTCAAGGGGTGGAATCTTTGTCCTATTGAAGTTATTGGGGACTCTCAATAAAAGTGCCAGACAGAAGAACGACGTGGTGAGGGGGCATTTGAAGCTAGGCATCTCCCTAGCCCACCCAGAAGAATATGTAGCTCTGGCTTTATTACATCACCGATAGACATACCTCAAATGCTCATTTATAGGTAGGTGCAACTATAGTGTAACAGGGTAGACTCACCGTTGGAACACCTCCTTATGGCTACATCTGGCCAAATGGGGGTGCCAGCCTGGATGGGAACCTTTTCCCATGATCTTGCTTTTCCTCTGTCCTCATGGTGGGCCCTCTTCCTGACTCAGCCCTCTGGCCAGGTTGCTTGACTCCATTCTTTTCAGGGATTATCAAAGTCCCACTGGATACACTGTCTATCTGCAGTGTCAGACAATCTTCTGATCCATTTCCAAGCCTCTGCCAGTTACTTTTCCAGCAGCTGGTAGGGGAATCTGGGCCCACCCAATACTCCTAGATCCAGTTCAAGAACCATACACCTAGCAACCACTGTCTGCTCAAGTTCTGACTCTGTTGCTGTTTCCCTCAGCTCTTTCCTACCTCTCTTCTCTATGTTCTGGCCCAGGTCTGGGTTACCACCGATGCTTCCTCTACTCCCCACGGGCTACTTCACCCCTCCCAACCTTTTGCCTGTGTCTGTAGTCCAAGCTACCCATCTGTGAAAAAGGGATAATACTATTTCCTTTCTCACACTATTTGTCCAGGTAGATTGTACGCTTTTCCAGGCAGAGACGACATTTTAGTATCTGTTTGTCCAATACCTAAAGTGTTGGAGTGACTAGGTTGTACTGTTAGACAAACAACAACACCTGGCCCTTCATTTGGAAGCTCCTCAGAGCAGGGATCTTTTGAATTGAAAACCACTTAGCGCACTCTCGATCACTGCAGAATAACGAAGATGATTGGGTGGAATTTAGCTAGAACAATAGTATTCATATCCCTTTATCAATCTGCATGTTTTGGCACAGCTATATTTTGTATATGCACTTATCCCTCTGGAACGGTACATTTCTAAAAAGCTAAAATTGATTAATTATTAAATAAACATTCATAGAACCTTTATTAACTACAAGTAATAAAAATCTCAGTTTCACATCTCATTTGAAGCCATAGAGAGTGTAGTCCTAAACCCTAGTCATTAGTGGCCCTAGCATGGACCCAATCTTATGCAGCAACCCCCTGAGTTCAGAAGAACTCCATGTGGACATAAGAATTGTGTTAGGAGTGAGCGAGGAGTGCTCACAATGCAGAAGTGAGACTTCATAGATTATGTCAGGTGTGACCAAACTGCAGCTTGTGAGCTTCATGCAGCTCTTTTACAGTTTGGCTCATGGAGCCCCTTATGCCCCACCACCCTGATCTCCACCTACTAGATTGGGGTGGGGAGCTTGGACCTTCTGTCCTATAGGAGGGTGGCGGGGCTAGTGGGGGCATGTCTTTGGGCAGGGAAGGCAGTAAATTTGGTCACCATTGGATTATATCATGGGGAATATAATCTTAGTTGACAGAAGATACCCCAGGAAGAATACTGCAAATGGAACTAAAAACTTGGAAGTATGGTGCATCTCCCCAGTTACGCAACTCATGGCTATTCCTATCAGCCACAACCAAGACCTTAATGTTAACAAAGCACCATGTAAAATGAGTATTAGGTGCTGTGAGGAAATGTCTACTGAAAATTAACATGAAAAGATGGAGGAACAAACATGTAGAAAAATCTTGAGCCAGATCCTCAACTTCTATTCCAGTTTCAGTGCACTGCTGAGCCAGCCTCAACCTTTCCTCCGCACACTGGGTGGGGAGAGGATATGGCAGGAAAAAGCCAGAACATATAGCACTCCACCCCATTCATAATCAGATAACAAGCCCCAATGTGACTGCTGCAACCAGAATAATTAGAGCAATCCAACCTGGTCCAGGACAGTGGGCCCAGAAAGGTGATCCAGGACCAGTTGGACTGAGTGGAAGGAATTATAATATAATTAGAGAGAGGAACATGAAAAATTTGGGGGAGAGAGCTCTGAAAATGATTACTGCTCCAATATTTATTGAATTTTAGAACAAAGAAAGCACAGTTAGTGCTCCTTCCATCGTAAATTACAGAAAAGGAAAAAGGAAAAGTAGTCTGCTGATAGTTTTTGTTTTGGCCAGAATGGTTTACATTATGTAGTTGTGACTCTGTATCATGCTTTCACTGAGGACTTCAGTAATTGCTCTGACAGGCATTACACACTGAATTCAGTACAGAGATTAGTGGCTTTCACCTCCATTCAGTTCTTTTTCTCCTCTTGTTAAAACAGGGCAAGCAGAACCTGAACTTTCAAGTTACTCTGCTCGCCCCTATGGGACAACTGTAGCCTGTATACCTTAGAGCAGTGCAAAGCAGTCCATGACCAGTGAGCAGACTCTGCACTTACCTCTATCCTAGGTAAGTACTGCAGTGATGAGGGCCATATATCTGAGCACCTCACAATCTAACATACTCTTCCTCACAACACCCCTGTGAAGTAGAGAAGTACTATTAGTCTCATTTTGCTGATAGAGAACAAAGGCACAGAGAAGCTAAATGACTTTCCCAGATCACATGAGAAGGTTATGGCAGAGTAGGGACTTAAACCCCATTGTCCCAAGCTAATGCCCTAGCCACTAGACCATCTTTCATCTCAGAGCTCTATGTCTACACTATCTATCCTATCTTCAAAGCGTCTGACGAAGTGGGATTTTCTCCCACGAAAGCTCATGCGATTAATAAATCTGTTAGTCTTTAAAAGTGCCACAAGACTCTGTTGTCTTTCTACACTTACTAAAGTTAGTTCGAATTAGTTAATTCGAACTAACTAATTCAAACTAATTTTAGTTAGTTCAAATTAACTTAATTCGAACTAGAAAAATTTAGTTCGAACTAAGCAAGTGCCATTCATGGCACTTGCTTAGTTAGAATTAGCAAATTGCATTGAGTTCAATGGGCCAGTTAGTTCGAACTAAGCAATTAGTTAGAACTAACATGGCCACATTAGTTAATTCAAACTAACTAGTTTGAATTAACCCTTAGTTCAAATAGCATATTCGAATTTATTAGTTCAAATTAAGGAAGCCTTAATTCGAACTAATGAAAGCCTAGTGTAGCCATGGCTTAAGTTAGTTTGAAATAAGGTTCCTTAATTCGAACTAACTTGCCAGTGTAGACATAGCCATAGATTGTCAATAGTACTCCATGCATGTGTTGGGAACTGCCTGCACCAGTTAACTTGTAGGATCCAGGCTTTAAATACCAAAACGTACATTAATGTTGGATATGTTCTTACAATACACAACACCATTATTAAAAGATAAAGTATTACTTAGCTCATTTGAGACATAAAAACACATGAACCTCTCAAGCACTTCTGCAAGGCTTTAACTGCCACTCAGCCACAAATAACACCTGCGTCATAACTTTCAAGTACATCTCTGCCTAACAGCGAAGCAGTGCTAAGCATTGCAAATACAACATGGCATCAGCTATGACTTGAGCTACTTAACATCCAGATCTAGAGGACCCGATCAAATGCCAGTTCACATTATGTTCTAAACATTATCATATTTGTGATAAACTCACATGTTATAAATTGGGCCCAAGTGTCCTGTCTGGAATAGGGACTGAAGAGCTCGTAGAATGTACATAGATATAGTCTACCATGAAGTGTCCTCAGAATTAGAGCTGGCCAAATCATGGCCATAATGGCCTTTTTTTAAGCTAGTGATTCTGAAATATAATTGCTTATGTTCAAACCAAAAACAATTTTAAAAAAAATGTTCAGCAAATTGAAAAAAAAAATTCATTTCGTGTTGAACAAAACATTCTGTTCAACTTAAAACAAAACATTTTTGACTATTCTTGATGGTTTTTAAATTTTTCACTAATATAATCAAATGTTTCATTCTGAAAATATCAAAACATTTCAATTGGGGTTTTTTAGACTTGTTTAACCATTGTTGAGGTTATTCTGTTTGTTTTCTTTTTGGGGAGGGGAGACAAACAAATTCAACAAAAATCAGCACAAATTGGCAAAATGTTTTCATGTTCTACATTTTTCAACCACAAAAAAAGTTTTGTTTGTAAAAATTTTGCCCATCTCATCTCAAAATAACATTTGCATTATAGTAACTAAAGTAAGGGACTCATATACAATGTCTCCTCTCAACACGTTTGTGTAGTGGCTCTGGACAGTAGTAGGTGTTGCATTCTGAAAGATAGGTAGTAAAAATTAAGTAAGATCATCTGCCTGGAGAGAAAAACCATGCAACCCTACACTGCATTTTCAGGTTCTCTTTTTCTATTCAGATTCTTAAACTAGGTCCAGCATCATGATACATGAATGTTTTATCATAGCAAGGTAAAAAGACTGGTTAAAAGGAGCCAGCACTTAGAAATGGCCTCCAATGAACAGGACATGGCAGGCCCAATTCTACAATATGCCGAGTGTCCCTTGGATAATATTCTTATGGATTAAGTGGGATCTAAAAGCACTGAGCTTCTTCTAGTGGTCATTAGGTGATGAGAAGCCTCAGACATTTGCATGATTGCTGCCGTTTGTAAAACTGCTCCTGCCATAGATACTTTATGGCCACCTAGAAGGTGGGTTTTTTTTTTTAAACATGTCAAGTGGAGGGCTGTTGTGCTGAATTCTGATATCTTTCTTAGCAATCTTATTAACATATGGACACACTCTGCCTCACTAAAAACAGGAAATCAATTTGAAAGGCAAGACAAATATTATTTGCTTTCTTCCCATCTGCTGTGATATGTGAACACGCCTGCCTTCAGCAGCGATATGGGGTTATTGATTTAGGATATTTATAGTGCATGTGCTGTTATCAGCACAGTTATCAAAGGGCTGTAGGAAGCAGAGTTTGACCCTACAGGCTATTTAAATATGCAGTCACTTTTTAAAATGTCAGATTTTCTTATTCAAGGTGACAGCAATACTATTTCATGTCATGCCTAAAGATATCATTTCCTGTTTTGCCATCTACTTCTGTTTGATTACAAGTCAAATTAAATGTAATTTTAAAAGGTCTCTCCTGCCCACACAGTGACCCCAATGCACTTCCAAGCTACTGCTTTGAGGTTTTTTTTGTCTGCAATAAAGTGGCTTTCACAGCAGCATTGCCAGCTTATATGCAGCAGGAGTCCCTTGCATTTCCAGAAGCAGTAAAGAAAACCAAAAGGATGCCTTATTCTATAATAAACTGCATGGATGTCCCCTAAACAGAAATGGTAAAAAAGACACTTGAGGAGGCCACGTACATTCAGCTACAGACATAGCCCTGTATCTCCCAGCAACATCCTGGCCTGTAACGTGCATTAAATGCAAAGCACTACAAGACAATTCAAAGTCAAATAAGAACTTTCGTAACATAGCCACTATCCAACAAACCCTTACTCATGTGAGCAGTACTTCCTCACCTGAGCAGTCCTTTTAAAATCAAAAAGATTACTCAGGTAAGCAAGTATAGAATCATAGAATCTTAGGGCTGGAAGGGACCTCATGAGGTCATATAGTCTAATCCCCTGCTAAAAGCAGGATCACTCCCACTAAATCACCCCAGCCAGGATTTTGTCTAACCAGGCCTTAAATGTTTCCAAAGATGGAGATTCCACCACCTCCCTAGGTAACCCATTCCAATGCTTCACTACTCTCCTAGTAAGAAAGTTTTCCCTAATATTCAACCTCAACCTCCCCAGCTGCAACTTGAAACCATTGCTCCTTGTTCTGTTCTCTGTTACTACTGAAAACAGCCTACCTCCCTTCTCTTTGGAGCACCCCTTCAAGTAGTTGAAGATTGCTATCAACTCCCCCCTCAATCTTCTCTTCTGCAGACTAAATAAGCCTAGTTCCTTCAGTCTTTCCTCGTAAGTCATGTGCCCCAGCCCTCTAATCATTTTCATTGCCCTCCGCTGGACTCTTTCTAATTTGTCAACATCCTTTCTGTAGGGAGGAGCCCAAAACTGTACACAGTATTCCAGATGTGGCCTCACGGGGCCAAATAGAGGGGAATAATCTCATACCTCGATCTCCTGTCAACACTCCTACTGATGCAGCCCAATATGCCATTGGCCTTTTTGGCAACAAGATCGTACTGTTGACTCAAATCCAGCTTCCCAACCACCATAACCCCCAGGTCCTTTTCTACAGTGCTGCTACTTAGCCGATCAGTCCCCAGCCTGTAGCAGTGCATGGGATTTTTCTGTCCTAGGTGCAGGACTTTGCACTTGTCCTTGTTGAACCTCATAAGATTTCTTTTGGCCCAATGCTCCAATTTGTCTAGGTCTCCCTGAGTCCTATCCCTGCCCTCCAGAGTGTCTACCATTCCTCCCAGCTTGTCATCCACGAATTTACTGAGCATGCAATCTATCCCATCATCCAGACTGTTAATGAAGATGTTGAACAGAATCGGCCTCAGGACTGACCCCTGGGCCATCCACTTGTTACTGGTTACCAACTAGTCATTGAGCCATTGATTCCTACCTGTACTATCCATAGGAGTAAGGACTGCAGAATTAACCTCTCACTTGAAACTCCAGGCCATGTGAGTGGACTTCTTTGCTAGTGCAGAATTCCTCTGACTTTATGGGGGCATTGCATAGGCTGAACTAGATACTAGACAACTTGATAATTCCTGCGAATCTTAATGGACTCTTAGACTAAACATTCATAAGCCCCAATCCTGTAACTGCCTCCACAGGTGCAGAATCACATACTTGTTTGGAACTCCATTGATTTTGTTGAAGCTTTATGCAGGCTCAAGGGTATCTCACATGCAGGCAGTTGCAGGTTTAGAGGCTTAGAGTGTAGTCTCTTACTGAGACAAAGACTGTGCATGAAATTCTGACTCCATTGAAGACAACAGCAAAACTCCCACTGACTTCACCGGAGATAAGATTTCTTGATATGTGTACCAAACATATTATGGGCACTGATAGGTACAAATAACAAATGAGAATGATAATAATATGGAGCAAGAGTATGTTGCATCGTTGAGAAAAAATTTCATGAAAGGAAAAAAACCCGTTAATGTTTTCAAATATTGAAATTAATTTACTATTCCTTTGTTTGCACCCCTTTTGTGTTTGTGTCTTGCAAAACACTATACAACTTGGATTTTCTAGCATGAGACTTTGCCAAAAACAAAGGATTATAAATAAATATTGGTTCAGAATTCCATTATGGAATAGTACAATAGAATTTACTGGTAAATGATAATTCTTTTATGTTACGTATCATTATTATTATTGTTGTTTATATTGAGGTAATGCCTAAGAGCATGATCCCATTATGTTACGTGCTGCACAAAAACACAACATCACAATCTAAGTAGGTTTCTTTTTAATCATTAGATAGAATTTAATAGAGAATTATATCTCTATATAATACTGCTATATAATTGTATAGGGTGGTAAAAAGAAAATATACAAAGGGCTTCATTCTCCACTAATTTGTTTAGGGTTTTAAAAGCAATGTGTGTGGAAATCTATAACATTTCTGCATACCCCAACTGGTTTCATCTCTTTAAAATTCCACAAGTCCTTTCCATAAGCAAATTTCAAATTTTAACCTTGATTATTCATACCCCACTCAAAAAGTAACATTCTGTGAATATAATACAACATGAGTGACATCTTTCATACAGAGCCCGTAAATCAAATGTTGCATACTCAGATAGAGTTGCTCAAGACCAACATGTAGCTCAGAATATCCCAAACTTTTGAAACATGAGCTCCCCGCTCCCTTTCAGGAAAATGAAACCAATCAAGGCCCAGTATTGCCTTGCCAGGAGTGGTTAAAAGCCTACCCCTCCTAATTTATAAATCCTTCATTCCCACCCTACTGCTTGTCCTTCACACCCCATAATTCAGGAAATACAAGTGTAGATCATCCTAATAGGATCCTTCTCCTTTCTTACATGCTTTGATGGGCAGTGAAATAGATAATAATATAGACATTTAGACCATCATCACTGGCATATGAATTAATACCTCGCAAAATAACTGGCTCAGTTATTCTTTCAAGCTCTTTGCAAACTCAGGCAAACATTTCTCGATTGCTTATACTCACTTTATATTTTGAAAAATATCTCTTCAACCATAATATCTAGAGACAATTTTAGATGAAATCCAAGAGACTGGAGAACAGTTGAAAGTTTGCCTATTCTTCCTTCATTTAATCCTTCATAGCCCCCAAAAGTCATGTGCCATACTTTGGGATATATAACTATAAATCAAGAATTCTTTAGAGATTTACCAGATATTTTTGAATAGTGAATACATTTGAGAAAAATCACAAGATGTTGGAAGACAAATAAAAAACCCCAAAGGATAAATCAATTGAATAAACTCTTTTCTAAGAATTATTTACCCACTATAGTCATAAGCTCTCAATGAAGGGTGTAAATATGCATACTGTACACATATTCCACATATATCACACAGTTCAGACGTTGGACTAGGACTCAAGAGACTTGTGTTAAGTTCCTGGCTCCACAATAGACTTTCTGAGTCAAATCAAGTCATTTGATTTGTCTGTGAGAGAGCTTCCTATTTGTAAAATGTGGATAACAAGTTTCCTACTTTACAGAGACGTTGTGAAGAACCACCAGTTGGGGCAGGTTCATCCCTGCACCATCACAGTGAGAGAGAAGCAGCTTGTGCTTCCCCAATTAAAAACCGGCCAGGGACGTGTAGAAATAGCTTTTATTGGAAGCTGATGCATAGCCAGCAAAAAACTAAAGGAACAAGGTCTATCAATCCTGTGCCAAAGGTATTCCCATAGGGAAACAAGGTTTATGCCTGCATAGCCTTAGTTGGCACAAAAAGGCTGCAGGGACATGTGGAACAAGGCGTTTAACATTTGTGAGTGCCACAAGGTGAACACAGGTGAAGGGTTTGGGTTTGGGATGGTGGTTGAGTCATATAATACATGATGGTAGAGGCATCTGGGGCAGGGCTTCTCAATACAGGGACTTCGATCCCTCAGAGAAGAGAGGCTTCTATGGAAGATCAGAAGCTAGGAAGAATCTGGTGGGGGTGATGTTGTTCCTCAAGAGAACCCCAGAGACTGGAGTAGGGCCTGCAGAGTTCCTGTGCTCAGAGGGACCTGGAGAGCTGAGACCTGGGGCATGACACACTTATACATGGGTAACTGGGAAAGAGAGAGACCTGTGAGGAGGCTGATGAGGGGCCCAGAGCCAAAGAGGAGTGGGCAAGGAGGTCTCCCCACCAGTCAGAATTAGGGGTCTAACTGGAGCAAACCTCAGTGAGGGGAAGGGGCAGGAGCAGACGGTCTCCATACCTGCCAGAGAGAGGGTGTAGCTGTAGCTACCTGCCTACAGTAAGGGACAGGATCAACAGCTTTAAGAGGAAAGAGGCTTGAGGAAACTCCAGACAACAAACCCAAGGACTTGGGTTTTAGAAAGAACTGAAGAGCCCAGCAAGAACCTGAAGAAACTATGGAGTAGGGGGAAAGACATTTGGTTTTAAGATGACATTTGAATTGCAATGTTTTAATAAACTGAACCCCAGGAAATAGGTGTTATTTGACTTATGAGCGCTGGGTGCGGGTTTTGAGAATTCCAAGAGGGGGAAAACTAATGCAGTGGCAATTCCAAAGCAAATTCAGGTAAATATTGTCATGGAAACCTGCTCTATAATCTCCTCACCCCAACTGGAAACAGCATGCAAGAGGAAATCCTGACATCTGGAAGAGCACATCTGGTAGTCATAATGTTTGCAAGTGAGACAAGGGTTCATATCCTTCTTTTACACTAAATTCTTCTCAACTTCCTTATTTGGTGTCTCATCTTTACAAGGTGTGTCCATCTCTTCCCTGTTTAAGTTCTTCAGCCAAATTCATTATCACAGTCACCCTGACAGCCTTTGCAGAGTGACACTTTCTACAGTGTTCAGTAAAACGGGATGTGTGATGCTTTCCAATAGTTCAGATTTATATGATAAATGAAATTATCCAGTTATAATAGCCCACGTCATTGTAACACTTCTGCCAGGCCAAGATGGCAGCAGCAAAGGGCCGAGTTCTATATCAAGGGGTTCCTAACAAGGGTACAACACCAACTGGCTGAATCCCAGTCTCCTGGGAAACCACGCACTATTCCCTGGGTGCCCTAGAAGGCAATACTTCCCCTCTTGCAAGAACACGTCTGAGTGTAGTACATAAACATTTTCATAACAACACACACAAAAAATAAGGAAATACCAAAATCAACACTGATTTGGGGGAGACAATACAGTGCAGGGTTCACAAAACCAATAAGCAGAACCAACCCCACCCCAGTGTACGTAGAGCGTGTCCTTCACTTCTCCCTTACCCAGGACTGGCCAACATTGCTTTAGCACCCAACTTTTTAGGGGAGGGGAGCTCAACCAATCCACTCCAGGAGTCTTCTGCCATCTCTAGGTCTCACTGAGTCCCAACTGCTGGCTGTCCCCATCAAAGGATTCCAACCACTCGGGGCTCCTGCCACCTGCTGGCACCACCTTCCGAGGCTCTGCCTGCTGGTTGCTCCTGCCGGCTGCTCCCACCAGCCGCCTGCTGGCTGCCCACTTGCCAGTCATTCCCACTAGCCACCTGCTGCTCATTGGCTGCTCCTACCAGCCACCCACTAGTCACCCACTCACTGGCTGCTCTCGCTGTGCACTCCCGCACACTGCTGGCACAGGCACCAACCCCTGCTGGTCCTCAGTCAGCTTTCCTGATTCCTTGATGAATTTCAGCTCTCTAGTGATTCCAGCTCTTAGAGGAATTCAACCGTCTACTGATTTCAGCTCTAAATTTCAGCTCTTAGGACACAAGAGGCATGTCTTTGCTAAAATAACAAAAAACTCCACAAGTAATCATTAAGTCTATCTATCTTTTAACAATGGGAGAGGGATTACTCATTGCCTGGGGCATAGCTCTTTACCAGAGCCTTGCAATCACCAGACCAAGCCCCTCAACACTCCCTCTTGCTTTACAGTACTGAGGAGCTGGGTCAGCCACTCGTCTGAGTTCTGTTTTGGTGACAGAGACTTTTCCATCAGAGCAGACTAAACACAGTCCATACAATCAAAGGACAGCATAAATGAGGAAAATAATATTTCATTTCCCCTTTCAGTTAAAACACAGGGATTTGTAACCCAAACCAGCCATACATACCATTTCCCATCATGCCCAGCACTAGGGTGGGTTCATCCATACACAGTGAAATTATGCTAAGTGCTTAATTGTACTCATGCAAATAAGTTGCCCCGTGTTAGCTGGCTGAGCAAGGAAAGTGCCCAGTCACTAGATCTTGCTTACATCATAAAAAAAGATTGTTGGAAGAAAGATAAATCCCCGGATTCAGGGCATAAGCCAATCTCTAACAAATAGTGGTTGAGGGCAGATTACCCCATATCCACTTGCTACGATGTTTCTTGCATCTTCCTCTTCAGCATCTTGTGCTGGCCTCTGTCAGAGACAGGACACTGGACCAGATGGAGCTCAGGTCTGATCCATTGCTGCTGCAAACTGCTATTAACACCAAAGACTAAATAGAATCCCAGGAACGATCTCTTAGCCCAACAAGAATTATCATTACTTACATGGTGAATATTTGGGGGTTAAACTGCAATGTTCTATCCATTTGTGGTAAACACACGAAGTTCCAATGTTATGTAATGTTGTCAAATGATTCACAGAGCCCCAAACTGACCAAACATATGCTGCCAGCTCTTTAAACTCATGTAATTCCTCTCACAAATTACCTTGAAGTATCAGTGTCCTAAAGTTTCAAGAAATACCAGAGATACTTTCCCTGACTCAATGTGTGTTCCTTGTTCAGACAGAGGGCATTTCACAGGAGTCAGTGGAACAGAAACATAAACAAACCTCTGAGCCCTAGTTCGGCCTCTGAACTGGAATGCCAAACACCTCCTCCTGCTCTCTGTCACTGATACCTACATCCCCATGGGTCACGGCTGGTGGCCACAGCTTTTAATCACATGCTGGGCCTCCAATGATTTATCATCCTTTAATAGTTTTTCTGTTGAAGATTCCCAGTTGGCGGTTCAGCCCTCCGAGTGCAGCATTGCTCTGGGAGTGTCAAAACCAAAGCAGGAAAATATAGTGTGGAAGGGAGACTTAATGCTGTTTATGAAAAATATCTGTCACTCTCAGACATTTTCTGTGAATAATTAATGGCACCATAACTGTCTTTAGGGATTATTCAAGGGTATAAAGATAAATATTTTAACTCTTGTCTAATACTCGCAATAGTGAACCTCCATAACTATTGCTTTCAGTACAGTGCATTTTAAAAAAATACAGTGGATCCTGTTAATGGACAACTCCTATTTACGGAGAAGTCTAAAATTGCTTCAGTAGGTTTTTATTCCGACTATAGTGAACAGAACTCTGCTTATGGGGCACACCTTGATTCTGTCACACCTAAAGGATGTTTTGCTATTGACCTCAAGAGGAGTCAAATCTGGCTCATAATAAAGCACAGATTCAGCCCTTTTCACCCACTGAACTAATAGGTGAGTATTCTTTCTCCCATTTTACAGATAATGAGTCAGAGAGAGGTGAAGTGACATGTCTATGGTCACACAACAGGTCTGCGCCAGAGTCAGAGATCTCCTGATTTTCAGGCCAATGCTCTTTCCACTAGGCCTCTCTTTGAGCCAGTAAATGTCCCAAATTGTTAGTATGCTTTGATACGTACAAACTGTAATTCCAGTCTGAGTGAAAAGAGAAAGATTCTGTACCAAATCCTGCTCCCTGCTCCAGGCTTTTCAATGGCTGAAGGAAAGGGCTCTTTCTCATTCCCAACACCTCTCCATAGTGGGGTTGGCTGATGGATCCACATAATCAAAGATCCACCCACTTGATTCCTTCTAAAACATAGCAGAGCAGTGCACATGCATTGAAGACCTCCAGCATGGGTACCCCATATTCTGCCTCCTACAGGGTATTAGATCTATATTACTTCCATTGCATAAGAGGTCTTTAGCACTCAACAGGTCATTTGTCATAGTAACTGCAAAGGATAACGCCAGTCCTGTAATACACGTAAGACAATTGCACTCCTCTTTCTATATGGCACATATTTGAACACCATTCAGTGAAGCACTCATGGATGCATAATGTTAAAAAGAGAGGAATCAGGTGAAAATAAAGGCTCATTCAAGAAAATCTACATATTTGAGAGGAGAAGAACAGAGACCCTGCCAACAAATTCTGCGGCAGGGAGTTGAGAAGGTTACATGACTGTATAGCTTGGTATTCAATACATTCACACTCTAAGGCTTGGTCTATACTGCCACGCTGGGTTGATGGGAGATCTTCATACTGTAGAATGGGTATCTCCTGTTGACTTACTTACCCTCCCTTACTGCGGTGTCTTCACTGGGCTGTGCCAATGGGAAATGCTCTCCATTCAACACAGCATTACTTCTTTCTGGGAGGTGTAGTTACTGCGTCAAACAGAGAGCACTTCTGGGATCAATTGAGTGGGTCTCCATTGGCCACTCAATCGCTCCCTCTGTGTCGATTTGTGGAGATTTATGCAGAGATTTCAGTCTAGACAAGCCCTAAGAAAGAACACTTCAAAGAAACATGGCCTTAGAAAATATCTGCTTCTATTAGTTGGACACATTTTGTTGCTCTGCATAATCTACTGTGTTTTTCCCCCTCTCTTTTTCCCATTCCTCCTACCTAAATCTGTTGAAAGAAAGAGATTGAACAAGTAACCTGGAGGAGAGGGGGACCCCTTTTCATTTTCATCTTTCAATAATCTTTTCCAAAAAAAAAAGTGGATGACAACACATTCCATCAAGGAACCATAGACATTTGGATTCCAGCCACAGTGGTCAGCGTTAAGAAGCCAGTACTTGCCAATAGCTATCACTATTCCACAGACATTCCACAGTGTCTCCATGTTTTGAGAATAGGAAATAATTATGCTAACTCTATCAGATTATTTGTAGGAAATACAGACTATGCAATGGTGACCATTCTGCTATAAGCATTCGGTAGCATGCAGAAAGGTGTGAAAGAACCATAAACATATAGTGAGGAAATGCCATGTTCTCCTTCTTTATAGGACATGCTCCACTTGTAGCCACCCTCTTTGAGTAGTTGTACTTATAGCTGGTGAGCCTTTTGTGCACCTTTGCTCCTTCGCTATGGAAACTACTGAAGAAAGTAATGAGATGAAATATACACTGCATCAGTTTAAAACTGCAAAGGGAAGAAATCAAACACATTAGAAGGCATGACACAAAATGAAAATATACATACAGCACTTTTATGATGATGGGAGAAATAAAGGGCTTCCGATTAATCCACAGAATGGGGAATCCAGATACCCACATTCTCACACTGCATCTGTCATTGTCAGGCCCCGTGAGTCTTTAATCCAAGCCATCTGGATCACTGAGCAAAAGCCTAACCCTTTCTACCATCATATTGCAACACCAGCTAGGAAAACTGTAGCTGGTACCCTGCAAATAGGGGCTGCATGCTTCCATAGAATCATAGGGTTGAAAGGGACCTCTTGAGGTCATCGAGTCCAACCCCCTGCTAAAAGCAGGACCACTCCCACTAAATCATCCCAGCCAGGGTTTTGTCTAACCGGGCCTTGACTCAGCAGGATCAACCCAGCAGCATGATTGGCCATATCTTCACATAAATCTTCTTGTTCCACTTTCTGCACTTCCTCCTGCTTTTTGTCTGAACAACTAGTAGGCCTGCTACTGTTCTCAGACCCCTGAAACTAAGTTCCTGTCTTCTTGCCTGGTTCCCGCTCCTTGCTCCTGTGACCATTCCTTGTTCCTACTTCCTTGCCCTACCTCCAGCTACTGACTCCAGCTTGACCCTTGGCACAATTCCTGGTTATGGCTCTGCTTTTACCTTTGGTGCCACTTCTGATACCGGCTGTCACCCTTTGGTGTGATGCCTGTCCCTGACTGTACTATTGGCCCCAGGCACTAGGTTAGACCGCCCTTGTTATGGGCTCTGACACTCACTGAGTCAGTACACTTCAACTGCTCTGTGACTCAACTTCCCCTCCTGAAAAACTGGGAAAACAAATTATACCTACCGACCTCCAAGGGGAGAGCGGAGTCTCAACTTTTTAATTAGTGCTTATAAAACATTTGGGCTCCTCATACAGAAGATACTAAAGAGTGCAACGTATTTCTGTTACATAAAGATGATGTATTATGGCTCTTATAGTAGCCTCTTTGGCCTTGATTTCTGAGGTGCTGGGAATCCACAGTGTTAATTAAAGTTATGTGGGGTTCAGGGGTGATCACCACCTTTGAGTGTTAGGCCTTATACCCCACCTGCATTCCTGCTTACTGTAATACATATCTATTTTATGGGAGTATTGTGAGAATTAATAAGATACTATCTGTAGGGCAGTTTGAAAATGGCCAACTACTATACGAGTACTGTACAAATATTATTTAATCCTCGCAACACCACTGTGGCAAAGCATCCCCATTTGACAGAGCGGTGAATGGACATACGATCAATAATTTACCTAAAGCCACCCAGTAAATCCATGCCCAACACTGGATTAGAATTTGGGAGTGCCTAACTCCCAGCCTCATGCTCAGTTATCTGAATCAGATGCTTCACATATGTGATCAATCAATTTACAAGCCATGAAAGGGAGCAAGTTGAATAATTATGTTCGATTGCTGCACTTAACTGTGCCTGTACGAAGAGAATCAATGGTATTTTGGTATACTGGCATAACATCCTCATTGCCCTGAGTGGTAACAGGGGCCAAGCAAATATGTACATATAAGAACAAGAGTAGATCATAGCCTTACAAAGCAAATGCCTTTTCCTTACTGTTTCAGTGCTCATCATAGACTGAGATGGAAGTGCTAAAAGCTTAAGTCAATACACGGGAGGTTTGTTTATTGCATTGTACAGACCAACGAGGAATTTCCTGCATATGACGCCAAAAGTGCACAAAAATTCCTCTTAAATCTGTGGAGAGCACTGAACAGACCATCTTCTGTATTAGCTTAGCCGTTTTAACACAGCTGTGGAAAAAACAAGATACCAATAATCTTCCCAACTGGGCACTTGTGTTTTGGGGAAGAGGGTAAGATTGGTTAGGCGATGAGTTTCTGGGGGAAATCCTAGTGTCAGACTGTCAGTGATATCACTCTGTGCTGTCTCCATCACAATTTTCCGGAATAGGATTAGAGTGATGACAGATTCCATTTCAAAACTCCCAGGCAGTTCTTTACATAGATGTTAGCAGAACAAAAGCATTACATGAGATTTCCTCTCTCCCTCAAACAGCATTTGATGTTCTCTAATCCTCACCTTGGGGAAAACATTCAAGAGCCATATGGACATGCTGACTCAGGATGTCATGTCTCAAAGCTAAACCTTATGAATTAAGGAACCGGGTGAGGGAGGAAAGTAGATTGTGCCTTCAAATCAATTGTTTTGCTTCCAAAAGGGCATGTATACACTCCATACAGGTGTAATCAGAAGAGTCTCTAGAGCAGACCACACACGTAACTTAACAGGAATTGCCCATTAGGATGAAAAAAACCGATCTATTCTGACTGCTTTTCTTAGACGATTCTTTGAGGTCATTCTACCTGGAAATCAGAAAGAAATGTTCCACTGACTCCTGTGAGATTCTGCGCTGTCTATAAGAGCCTTGCATGTATTTTTGATTGTGCTATCTGAGCTACAAAATCCAGGCCAAACAAATGTGTTATACAACACAGTCATTTTTCTACCTGAGTTCTGAGATTTTTTTTTTTTTTTTTTGGTTCCCTTTTGAAAAAGAGAGAATTCTGACTAGGAGAGACTATTTACTTTGAAATAAGAATGGGCTCTTGGTCAATTGGAAGTTATTACTATATTGAACATAAACTAAGAGAAAGCAAGAGAATATTTAATATTTAAAATTTACCTTCTCTTTTATCTTTGAAAATAAAGAACTCAGCTTATACAGAATTATGATGAGAGCTGGTCAAAAAAATGGTGAGGGAACCACAAAAAAAATGGAATTTTTTTTCCTGATTTTTCATCAAAATTTTAAATTTTGATGAAATATTTCATTAAAAAATCAAAAATTGAACCATATCATGTGGAACTAGAATTAACCCATAGCAATTTCAAAACATTAGTAATAGCAATATTCAAATTATTTAGTCCCCCTTCCTTGTTGTGATATCAGACATCAGTATTCACTGTTTGAAATTTGGTGTATGATTGGTTTTCTAAGAGTTGGTACGGTTGACTCTCCTTTGGATGACTTCCAAATGATCAAATGAACTTCCAAGACAGCAGCATGAACATTTCCATCTTGAATTCTGGTGTAATAAAGGTTAAGTAATGTTGCAAGTTTATGCACAAAATTGTATGCATCTAATTTTGAAAACATGACATAAACCATCAAAAAATAACACTATCTGTTTAACATCTCTGTAAAATATGATGCCTGAAGATAGCAATAAGGATACAAACCTCCTTCTCTTTGTCTCCCTTCCCCATTAAGGTCCTTCTCTATTGACATTCATGTAATAGAAAATGAGAGCTCAACAGGTGTTGTTGCAAAGAACCTTCCACATTTGCCATTTATTAAAGCCATAGGCTCACATGGGCAGCATTGTGGGGCATTATCCAAATAGTTCTCATTGCTCCTGGTACTGCATTTAAAAGTGTAGATTTCTCCTAGTGCTCATCAGTGGCATCGCGGGGCATGGGCATAGGCCCTGAGTGGTTTGGGGAGTGCTCTTAGCTATGCCTGGAAGCTGGGGCCAGCACCAGCAGGGCCTTTTTAATCTCCCTCCCTGCTGCACTCCCAGGCATGTGGCCCAAGAGGGAGCAGAGCAAGAAATGTAAATGCCACCTGTGCAGGGAGGGAGCAGTTTCAGCCTCTCACGGCTTCCCCTTGAGTTCCAACAATGAATGGTAAATAGCGTGCTGGGCAGAGGGATCGGGAGCTTGCTGCAGGCTGGAGAGGCCAAGGAAAGTGCTCAGAGATGGGGGCTTGCATGGGGCCAGGGTGGGCAGGGAAAGAGGCTCGGGGCCAGGGCAAGGTGTGCAAAGTCAAGGGCTCAGTGCACAGGACCTAGGGGGCAGGGCCGGGGGGCTCAGTACGTGGGGATGGTGGAGGACAAAGGACAGTATACAGGGATGGAAGCTTGATGCACGGGGCTTGTGGAAGGCCGGGGATAGTGCACAGGACTGGGATTGAGGTGCGTGGGGCATAGCGGTGCCAGGAGGGGGCAGGAGAAGGTGTGTGGTGCCAGGAGAAGAGCACCAGAGGCAGGAGGGGTGAAAGAAGAGCACCAGTGCCGGGAGGGAAGGGGGAAGAGATCCAGAGCCTATGCTCTGAATCTCTATTCTACAGAGCAGCACCCCTGGTGCCCATGCTCAGTTCCTTGTACCGATGAATGATTAGTATTAGAGATAGAACCAAACTGCATGATTCAGATTCAAATATCACCAAAGTTCAGTCCAGGGTTTGGTTCAAGGCCACCTCTGCTCCTTACTGTTCATCACTCCCTTGGGATGTGTCAGTTTTTATACTCTTGTATTTCTGCAAAAAGTTGATTTTTGGTTATTTCTGTTGTCACCCATTCTCCCCCAAGTCAGAATTTTTTGGACAACTTTTTTTGTTGTTCCTATAACATCTTAGCTCTCTAAGACCCATAAGAGTGGGCAGCATACCCATAATCCTTAAAAAGGTCAAGGTATCAAGGAATATATACTGCACAAGAGAAATTCAGTACCTTTAAATGCAAGCAAAGGATTGCAGCAAAAAAGTCTTGGGATTAATAGGCATGTCATTGCAAGCAAAAACAGTTTCACATCTTGAGATGCTTGAGAAGCAGACAAATGACATGGATATCTTTTTTTCTTCTTCTTGTCCTCATATAATTGGTCTCGAGCTGGGAACTTTGCATTCCAGCAGGAGCATGGATTAAAGAGCTAGAACAACAACAGTAAGCCATCAATCTTGAGGCTATCTATCCCATCTACAACCTTTTGTATGCGCCATTAGCTATGTCGTAACTCTAAATCTCAGCCAAAGAGATCATCTTTCAAAGAGAAAAACATTCATTAGATCTTTTCATTCATTCCCTCTTTTCCTTTGCTAATTCCCATCAATTATTCTCTCAGTGCCTGCAATGCAATCCTGTGCTCATTTGTCCAGTCATATTTATATGCCATGTTACTCAGTTGCGGAAGAACAAACAAGGAGTCCTATGGGATGGCTACCCCTCTGAATCTCAGAAGAAGCACTCACTGCTTTTTTTCCTCCAAATGTGGTTGCCTACAGAATAAATTCAAATGCGAATTTACAAAGAATTGCAGCTCATAATTAAATATTTAGTGATAACTGCAACACAAGCACATAGTCACTCTGGACTTGATTTTTTTCTACACTAAGCCTTCTTTACACTGTTCTGACAGTGCAAATGGATCTTACCATGGCTATACGTTTACATCTGCTTTCAGGACCTTTCCACATTACCAAAATGGATTGTATTTTATCCAAAGCTCTCATTTCATGCACTCTGGTGCTAAGCTGGTAAGGCTAATAACAAAATGTGCATTAACCCTTTTTTTAGCATCTTAGTGTGCTTAAAAGGTAGACTTTTCAGAAACGTCTGTGTCATTTAGAAGCAGCCAGTCAGTCAAGGAGATCTATGATCCTCAGTCTCTTAGACACCTGAGAAAAAATCCCACCCTATACATCTTGCACACTTCTATGGTTCTTGTAACTGTAGCATCTGAATGCCTCACACTATTTAACCCCAAAAAATTTCCTGGGGGATAGGGAAGTGCTATTATCCCCTATTTTTATGGATGATGAATTGGCACAGAGGAAAAAAGTGATTTGGCAAAGGACACAAAGGTAGGGCTATCGTAGAGCAGAGAAGTGAACCTGGGTATCACCAGTTCCAGGCTAGCTCCCTTCCTCCACCGTGCAAAAGTATTATTGAGTCTCACCATATTCTGCATGGCACAAAATATTTCCATTTTACAAATGAGTAAACTGAGGCATGAAGCAATTAAACCAAGCTTTTAAAAAAATGTATGCTTAAAGTTAGGTTCTGAAATCTACATTTGAACACCTAAACAGGAGACTTAATTTTCAAAAGCACTGACCATCTAGCAGCACCTATAGAAAGCACTGATTATTAATTCTGGTAATGTTTTCTAATGACTTATAAACTGAAACCAACTTGTTGAAGCCAATGGGATCTGCTGGTTGTGTGACACTTTTGAAAAAATCAAGGCACACATTTAGGTGCCTAAATTTGGATTTAAGAGCCAAACTTCAAGTAGCCAGTTTTTAAAGTTTTGATTTACATGACTTGACCAAGGTCACAGAAAAACAACATAGGAGTTGGACGTGATAACTGACTAGCAAACATTCCCTGAAATCCTAACAAGCATTAATAATAATTTTTATAAAGAGCTCACAGTTTCTAGTTAGCATTTTTAAAAGAATTTCTTACGTGTAATTCAAGTATTAAACATGGGTCTATCCACGTCCATGTGCCAGTAGTGACCAATTACTGATGCTTAATGGTTCTGCCTTTAAAATAATCATTTGACATTAGAGCTCTGAGAAAGCTAAAAACTATTTTAAGAGTTGGAAAATGATTTTTTATTTCCAGGCTGGTCTGAGCACTGTACGTTCATTGTAATTCTGAATGCAACATGACCTGTGAACCTGGCAGCTATCCCATCCATAATGTCTTAGAGATGCTTATAGCAGATATTTTAATTGCCTGATGACACAATTATTCAGAACTATATCAGTTTGACAATGTGCTTGCTTCATATATTAAGCAAAAATATGATGTTTAAATAGCACTAAAGCCAGATTTAGGTCCAACAAAGCCAAGAAAATTAAAGCAATAGCAGCTATTCCCATCACTGCTTAATTCATCCCCAAAACCCACACACTTCCATCTAGGCATTACAGGGACATACCCATCATATACAATACCTAGGCATCATGGGTGAATTCCTGGCTCCATTAATATTAATGGCAATTTTGTCATAGGCTTTGGTGGGACCAGAATTTACCCCCCCCCCCATCACAAAACAATGGGGGAGTGGCAACCTTAGGGTTGAAGATTCTTCCATCATATTATTTTAACCTGTTTTATTTGCATTTTATAATTTATTATTGTTTGAAATAAATTGTTTTAACAAAGGAACACAAAGAGGATTTGAGATATATAGAGAGATTTTTAAGGCCAGAAGGGACCATTATGATCATCTGGCCTGATCTGCATAATATAAGCCATAGAATTTTACCCAACAAATGCTGCTCTGGAGGGAACTATTTTTCTATAGTCCTATATATCTACTGTGGCAGTCTGCTTATAGGTGGAGCACTGGAAACACGATGCTGGTTCATCAGCCTCTGGATCAGAGCTGGTAAGGAATTCTTCAACAATTTTTCATCAGAACCTACTGATTAGTTGAAACCAAAACTTCTTGTGAAACAGGGTCTGGTGCGACAAATTTCCCACTGTGACAAAATGTACAAAAAAAGGTTTTGAAATTGTCAAAACATTATTTTGACTTTTTGAAAATGACAAATTCTGATTTCTGTTCTTTTCAAAATGTAAACTAATAAGACTGGGGGAAAAGGGCTAAAGAACAAAGGTCAAATCTAAGCAAAATATTTTTAAATTATTGAAATAAAATGTTTCAACTGATCTAAACCAAAAAAGAATTGATTTGTCAATTTACCAATATTTTCAAAAAATGACTTATTGTCCCAATTTGAGATAGGAAAAATATTTCCAATTCTCCAAAATATTCAAAGCATGGGGAAAGCGTCTCACTCAGATCTAATCTGGATTAGTTTCCTGTTGGCTTCTAGATAGAGCTTGAGATGCTGATTTTGATGTATTAAGATAGATCCAAGTTACTTAGAACTTCCCTGCTTGAGAGACTCCCTTTCTTCCTGTGCCATGCTGCCCTAGGCTGCAATTAATGGAGGTAATGGAGCTCCCTAGGTTTATAAGAGAGGGGGTTACTGACAGGGCTTTCTCAAGGAAGCCACTCAGTTTTGGAATTAACCCATCACCTCCCACTTGCTCATGGATTGAAATTACCCAAATGTGTTGATATTCATCTCACACAACAAAGCACTTTTTTTTTTTTTTGGATGAATGATTCAGGAGTGTTTGATGGAGAGGGAATTGTGGGGATATTGTTATGTTTCACTGTGGCATCTGTTTTTGGGATCTTCCACTGTTTTCCTAAGGTTTTTACTTTATTGTATTAAGCTTTGTCTTATCAGGTCACCTAGGTTAGGTATCTCTATATAGAAAATCAAAATTAAATGTATACAAATATCTTCTGCTGCACAATTCATTACAAACTGAATATTCCCCAAAGGATTTGGGACCATTTTTTAATGGCTTCTAAATTCGTACCTAAAATTATTTGCATGTGCAAATGGAATTTCTCATCTTTTTATTTACCTAGCACCCTAAATATGCATGGCATTTATAGATGCATACGCAAGAATAACTATACATGTGTGCTCCGAATCCATTTCCCCTCTTAAATGACTATGCAAACAAAACTGTACATGCAAATTTGGTGGCTCAGTTGAGGTTCCATTGGAAATATGGCCATTAATGTTAAGTAAATACACAATCAGGATAGTTCTCTCTATATATATGTTGAGCAACATCCTCTGACATTGCAGAGTTTTAGTCAATGAAACTGATGTACCACATCTGAAGATCTAACCTGTAATAGCTACATATTATTATTATTAAATTGTTGTATTATTAAAATAGACCCCATTCCTACAAAGGGACTTCAGTAGGACACCACTGTGGGGAAGAAGCTATATTCCTGATCTTTGCAGAATCAGAGATCATGGTTTGTATGTAGCAACTGACCCTCAACTATAACAACACTAGTAGGTGTCACTATAATTTATCCCATTGTTGGGATTTCCTCCCTGTGTCTGTGACTACCCACGTCTATGGTCTTGTTTATTGGCTTAGTAGCGTTTATAACAAACAAACACACATCAAGGTATGCCACATGCTTCTAAACCAGGGGACAGCCGAACTCCTTAAAATATAGAATGTGCATTAGCAAATGTGATCCGTAAAATTTCAAAGCCTAAGACCTCTTCACAGCCTGACAGATTTTACCATTTAGCTCTCCACATTCCTGCTGTAACCCAATACAGGCATCACAAGCTGAATGATAAACAGAGACTCCTTCAGGAAACTTTGAGAAAGCAGAGGCTCAGAATGTTACACTACCCCAAACTATTCCACAGGTGATTGTTAAAACTGCATAGCCCATTTTCTGTACTCTATAGAGGAAAGGCAGAAAATGTAAACAACAGACAGAAAAAGTAGTAACAATATATTCCGTTTATTTGATCATCATTGTCCTTGAATACTATCTTTTAAAGAAAGTAAAAATACTTATGCCACTTACCAGTCTATGAGAAAAATAGAAAAGGATCTAAGCTTTTAGATTAGTCTTACGCATGCTTTTTTTCATTATTTTTGCTTGAAACACAGCAGTAAATTTCACTGTAAGACATACAGTTAGTAATGTGTGCAGACCAGGAAAAGTATGAAAAGATATTTATGCTTGTTCATTCATTTTTATTTCTTTGATGTGTGCGCTTACTGAATATGGCTCACAGTACCTTGCAATAGAGTTCCCAGCTGCAAACTGTGTGAATATGAATGCTCCAAAATCAAAATCTTACAGTACCAGAAGAATATCAAGCAGAGATAGAGATGTTACTTACCTCTGTATTTGACACTGGTGCAACGACTTCTGGTATACTGTGTTCAGTTTTGATGTCCACAATTCAAGAAGGATATTGATAAATGGAATAGGCTTCAGGAAGAACCATGAGAATGAGCGATGTATTAGAAAACTACCTTATAGTGATATTCTTAAGGAGCTCAATCAATTTAGTTTATCAAAAAGACGACGGGGGGTGAATTAATAATAGTCTCTCAACATTGTTCAACAAAGGGAACAGAAATTTAATAATAGATGGCTCTTGAAACTAGTAGGCAAAGATATAACAAGAGCCAGTGGCTAAAACTTGAAGCTAGACAAATTAGAAATAAGGCACAAAATTTTTACCACTGAAGGTAATTAACCATTGGAAAAGTGTATCAAGTCATGTGGTGGATTCTCCATTACTGGAATTTTAAATTAAAGATAAGATGTTGTTCTAAAAAATATGCTTTAGTTCAAACAGGAATTAATTCAGGGAAGCCTTTGTTATACTTGATAACGGTGGTCCCTTCTGGTTTAATAATCTGTGAATCTATGAAAAGGCCAGAATTTACTCATTCAGCCAGATCCTAGACTGTCTTCAAATTGCACACAGGACAATTCAGCCACGGTAAGATGAACACATTTACTCTCCTGGATTTTGGGACTGGCCAGGCCCCTGCATAAAGTGGAGCAGCTTTGGGGTTATCTACTCCATAACAGCTGCCAGTACCCTCTGGGCCACTGCAGCATCCGGGAATTGCTGGATACCAGACCACATGCCCTTATATAATCAACACACTGGCACCTCCGGCTGGATGTCTTGGGGATTCCTCCACAGGTTGACAGTGTGTCTTCTCCTGATGGTGCTTCATCTGCCATCATTTCTGCTCTGTCACCCCAAAGACCGCAGCATCCTCCTCATGACCCAGTGTTCCAGCTATGTCACAATTAGACATATTAGAGCCAGGGAAACAATTTGTACTGAATAATTTGATTGCCATTGTCTTTTTTTTTTCTGGTCTCAACTGATTCATTAAAAGACTTCGATCTAATGTCCATTATTCAAAGTCAAATGTTCCCATTATGCAAAATTATTTGACAAACACGTTATGAAATCATATTTCAGCTTGTGGGATTTTTGCAAACTAAGCAATTAATGGGTGCCTTCACCTATTAACTATTCAGTATGCTAGTTAGTTAGGTCATAATCTATCATTACTGCTCACCAAACACACAACTACATTGTATAAAGGGGATGAAAGAAACCAGAGACTTCAAGATGGCTGTGCAGCCATTTCCAGCATGAACTTTTCTACAAACACATATTTGCATGAGTATTCATGAGACCCACGGTATTTCTGAAAGCAAATAACACTGTTGTAAATGTCTGTAGGAAATGGATTAAAAATTCAGTGTCAGCCAGAGAAATAGTCACTTTTACCCGCAGTATTCATTCATCTCTGTCTCTCTCTCACATACACACACACACACAGGCATACAGTAGAAGTGACACATTACATGATGTGAGGTTTTACCTCAGATGTACTGTCATAAAACTCCCACTGAAATCAACTGGAACAGTGCACACTTATTTGAGGGCAGAATTTGACTCAAAGAGCAATTGTTGATAATAAAGACAGAATATGGCATCTTTTTAATGGATGTGCTTAAAAATAAGTTGTCAATCTACGGCAAGTAAGTATAAGCCAAAATTCTTCACATAATTACACCATGACCCATGCTACTTGTGCCAATGAGATGGTACACAGAGAAGGCTAGCACAGAATTTTGGCCTATAGCACATACCACAGATACAAATACATGCCACTTTCATTTTTTAAATTTTGAAAACCACATTCCATATATAACAAAACGGAGAGAATGGAAGGAATAAGTATGATTCCCCCTTCCAGAACGACTTTCAGCGGTTTGTATCTGGATCAGGAATAATTCTGCTGAAGTCGGTGTATAAAACCAGCAAAACCAAGAGAAGAATCAGACCCTGGGATAGTATATAATGGCATAAAATACAGCCTGCCATACATTATATTTTTGCTGGTGGAATTAAATATCAAGAAGGAGGAAATAATAGATAAAATCTCTCATGTCAGCGGTTCCACTCAGGTAAGAAGCACTAATTCGCTACCGTTTACATAAGAACTTACTTGGATTTCCTACTGTGCCATAAATAACCCCACCAGAAACTTGTAGAATAGTGGAGCTTGAATACAAGCAGCAGTTTGTATTAATCAAGCAAATGAAAATTAAAGAACATTCTCCTTTCTCACACATTGGGCTAGATTGTGGCTTTAAACTGTCACCTATAGTCTAAGGCATCTGACAGGTGCCTCCTGCTATATAGTCTGTAGCAGTGGTTCCCAACCCACGGCCCACAGGGTCTTTCAAAGTGGCTCACTGTTCCCCTCCTGCTGGCTGCAGAAGGGAGCCACTGCCTAAGGACCCAGGCAGAGTGCGATGCTGCAGAGCTACAGGACCAGTGCAGGCTCCTTGCTGCATCCAAGGGGATAGGAGATCAGCACTCGCCTCCCCCTGGCTGTAGCAGGGAGTATGGCAAAGTACTCTGCCTGGTTCCATAGGCACTGGGGTCCCTGCTAGAACCAGAGAGAGGGAATCAATGACCTCCCATCCCCCCAGCTGCAGAAGGGCGCCCATGCCTAGGGACCCAGATAGAGGCACTGGACTACAGGATACATGCAGTTTCCCTGTTGCAGCCAGGGGGACAGAAGATCAGCAAGGAGCTCCTTCCATCTGGCTGCAGTGGAGTGGAGGTCACTGCTGGTGGAGCAGCCAGGATCCACCATGCTTGAGGAGGGGCAGGACTCTAAAAATCAGTGCCTTCTGGTTTGGCCTGCACTTACAAGACCACCCACCATGACTTAGCAGCCAGGCCATGGGCTTCATTGTATAGTGGTGGTCAGTCATCTACACTAGTGCTTTGTCTGAGTGTGAGAGATACTGTGAGTAATTTGTAGGTATAAAATCGTGAATGAAAAATGAGCACAGTAGCATCAAAATGTTTACGTTAAATATGAAGTGATTTGTAGTACTTAATAGTGTATACATCAATACATTTTTATGAGTTGATAGAGTGGTAGCCCTTTGCGGTTGTAAAATACGGTATTTGTGGCCCTCGTGACCAAAAGATTGGGAACCACTGGCCTATAGTATGATGCCTGCTCTATTTATTCCCTGTGAAACATCTGGCACAAGCTGCTGATGAAAGGATAGTGGGCTAGATGGACCATTGATCTAACCCAATATTTCTGTTCTTATATTCTCGTGATGTACATGCTCCAGAGAGCAAAAAATGGATTTATTTATTTTTTTTTTGGTTTACTTGTCATCCAAAAAAAAATTGTTTCAGGATGACCCCAAAGAAAAATTCTTTTGCATTTTGGACAAATTGTAAAGGTTTTTTTTAAAAAAATTCAGGTTGAACAAAATGTTTTGTTCAACTCCCAATGAATTGTTTTGTTTCATTTATGAGCTTTTTAATACTCATTTAATTTTACAAAAAAATAAAATGGCAGTATATTTCTAACCAATCAGTGATTTTGAATTCAGAAACCCAAAATATTTTGTTTCAAAAATTTCAAAATGAAACATTTTAACTTTTTGGAATCTTTTTCAGGGTTTCATTCTTCTTTGGTTTGTTGCTTGTTTTGATTTTAAGGTTGGGGTAGGGGTTTACTGAAAGAATTAAACAAATTTGACACAAATTCATTAAAAAAATTGACCCAAATCTGCAACTTCTGGTGAAAAATATTTCATATGAAAAATTTTACCTAGTTCTAGCACACTTAATCAGCAGCAACTTGTGGGGGTATCATGATTTTGGGAGTACAGGTAGCATATACCATCAACATCTTCTTACCCCATTTGAGCCTGCAACTTATTTCTTTTCTTCACCCACTCATCACTTTGACTTGACTCTCCCCACCTTCTCTCAGATTTCTAGAACTGCTGACACTGAACTTTTGCCTTGTCCCTCTGTAGAGAGGTAAGAAAAGATGAGGTATTTCCTTGTGCTTTCCCTACTTCCTGCATGTACCCACCCAGAACTAGTCAGACTCTAGCACATAAAGAGTGAGTATGTCATTGACTTCTGCTATAATCTTAGACTGACTCCCTTACATTCTAATAGTAGATTAACAGAGGCTATAAGATCCAATACTACTAGAGATAACAGATATTCTACATTGCCTCATACATGAGGGTTCACTGGTTTGGGAGCTATAGGCTCTTCAGTATAGAGACTGCATGTATATATATATATTTGTACATTCATATACAGAGTCCATTATAATGGGTCCCAATCTTGGTTGAGGCCTGCAGGCACTGCTGAAATACAAAAAATTATCAGCAGTAATATAGGTTCCTACATGGGAAAGATCTTGAGAGGATAGAAAATTGCTTAGCAGTGTACCAGGAATTCTCCAAGGTGAAAAGTGTGATAGGACCATAGTCCTTCCCATACCTGACTGAGTATGCAAACCAATGGTATCAAAGACAGCTGATACAGATCTCAAAAGGACCTT
Organism: Pelusios castaneus; assembly: GCA_007922175.1. Taxonomy (NCBI): domain Eukaryota; kingdom Metazoa; phylum Chordata; order Testudines; family Pelomedusidae; genus Pelusios; species Pelusios castaneus. Next base: position 20,147,901 of record ML685785.1, read on the forward strand.
ATTGACTGATGATCATATTTTATCATCTTGCACATAACATCACAATAATACCTAGATAGAGTAGGGTGACTTTACTGTTGGCTTGCTTACTCCACAGACTTCAATAGACTTGGACTGGCTTACACCATAGTGAATTTTTCCATTTGTCCCTGGAGACTTGTTCCTTGAAAAATTATTCACTTTTTGAACTCAGCCTCAAACTAAAACCTTCCCACTACAAAATGACATCAATAGAAAGTCTCAGAAGGCATCAGCACAGAACTTCTAAATTCTCCTAACAGAAGAAATACATGAAAATTCAACTTCGGTTCTAATTGCAAGCAGGTAACACCATGAATGAGTTTGGCTCTATTTCCATATCTTAATGTTGGTTTTTTGTGTGTGTTTTCCGTCTTTCTGGATAACAGCATTAATATCTGTGGTACTGAAGCACGCTCACAATAGGCGGCTTTTGCAATACTCACATGCCTCAAATTTGCTTTGGAATTTAATCCATAACACGAGACATTTAAATGCTTCTTATAGTCTTGTGGCATGATTTTTATGCCTTAAATATAGCTAACGGCAGTAGGCAAAGTTAACACAAAGTTACATTCACAGCCGATCTTCATCAGCGAGTGAAGATCACAAAGCAGAGCCTACAATATTTAAAGTCTCGTGCAATGTCACCATGTGGAGTTTCAGCTACTTAATGAGGTCAACGGACACACGTTATTCTGAAGCAGGAAAATGAGACAGAAAGAAGAGTCAAGGGTTTGAGGATAGGGGGCTGAACAGCAACAGCAAGGGCAAGCTCTCCTTTGTCCTTAAAAACAAAGAACTTGGACATCTGTGCACTGCCAGCTATGGTGCACAGAGCAGGAACAGGAACACTCAGCTCCAAAGCAGTCAGTGAAGCATGGGAAATGCACTGTATGTCTGGTTGGTGTCATACTGAAGACAAAGGAACAAATAAACTAACAGAGAGTAGCACTGCAAAGTCAGGTGAAAGGCATCCCATGGATTTGCAAGAAACCTAAAGGCAATCTGGAAAGAGAACTGTCATTTTATTTCACACATTACAAAAGTGAATCAGTGCATCTCTCCAGGACAACTTATCTTTCCCTAAGGAATTATAGTCAAGACCAGGAGAAATGAAATCTCATTTCCATATGTTTGCCTCCCAGCTCCCTCTTGCTATCTTTTTCAACTTCTTGGTCCTTTTCCCCAACTATAGTCTTTCCTCCTTCAGCAGCAAGCCAGTTGTTATTTAACATTATTTTTTCTCTTTCTTTGTTTGTCCAGGAGATTGTAGGATTTCTATAGTGCTTACCTGTGGCCCAGCCATTTTAAATTTTGCTATTTTTTACTTTTTTATGGAAAAGCTAATAGACTGTCTTCCCAAAGAGATGCTGGTCTAGCCATTGTTTTGGTTGCTAAAGACCCATGTTCAGGTTCAAACTAAGTTCCTCATACTTTGGCTCAGCAGAGGATGAAAGTACTCATTACAGGTCTAACAACTTCAAGGTCAAATTCAGAGTTTAGTAACACCACCGTTTGTCCAAAGTAACTCCATGGATTTCAACAGAACTACTCCAGTTATAAGAGAGAAAATTTGACCACACTGTTCACACAGTCAGCTCCCTCTTAAATCAGCACCTCCCAGTTGGTTATGGTGTGTAGCACACATAAATGTCTCTCAACTGTCTTTCACTATGGCCTGATCCAAAACCCACTGAATACAATGAAAAGATGAGCTTTGGATCAGGTCCTATATATTTCAATTTACTTGAAGCCCACATGCTTCATGCTGACCATTTATTTTCCTACATTTCATGGAAGCTAGGGGAGGGGGCCTTACGATTTATTTAGAAAGTAAATGCTGAGTTATGTAGTGGAGATTATTTAAAATGCTGTGTATGCTGAAGTAATTCAACTCACTTCCCTACAGGCTTCCATGTAAATAATTCACTGCTTGCTTTTGGCCTTCTTTTCATGAATGAGCTGAGGTATTCAGCACCTTTGGATAACGAAACACATTTGGAAATTTGGACCCATATGACTTGTTTCATTTCACACAGCATGTCGGTAGCATAACGTGGAACAGAACAAAGGAACCTGACTTCAGCTAAGGACCTCACTCTAATCAGTAACACAGTTTCTTGAACCCAAGAGGTCCAGCTCAAACCAAAGACAACAGTCCCTCACCAAGTGTTCTTTAAACGGACAATCATAGCTCAAAAATTGCAGAACAGTGGCCTGAGCTCTTGCACAAGAAATTTCCATACCATAGTGGTTCCTAACCATGACTGGGGAAAGTGAACGGAAAGATGGGAAAGCAGAAGAAAAAACTCATTCTAGTGCCAGACGTTGCCAGCCACTAAATAGCTGTATCTGCAGCATAAATTTTACCATAAAGTCACTGTTCACAGCACTGTCAATGCCTGTATGAGCACAAAGCAGGGGAGATAATATCTTTTACTGGATTAACTGCTACTGGTGAGAGACACAAGTTTTGATCTGGGCACATACAGACTGATGAGAGGTAACTCCAGAAGTTTGGGGTTTTTTCCCTCTTTTCAAGCACAGTTGGCAATTGATCCTGCTCATGGTCAGTTGCTTGGCAGCAAAACAAGTTTCTCTGGCTACAGAATAAATATTCCACATCTGAATATTTGAGAAAAAACAGTTTTTCCTGACTACATTCCATAGTACTTGTTCCACAGGGTTTCCCAAAATAACCTAAAATGTTAGCAGGGTTACCCAAAGGACGACTTCCAGTTAAAGGGGGATAATCACTCTGAGTCAGATACAAATATGTCCCCATATGCCATTTTCATAGCCTTAAAATACTGTGTTAAATCTACTTTGCGATCTGGAGATTGTATAAAGTAGTTTAACTGGCTAGGAACGAATTAGCTAATTGGATACCTTGCCTTTTTAAACATAGGCGTGGTGGGAGGCATTTTACAGGGCCAGAAAATCTGAAACTTGCTATATTCAATCCTTGTATGGGTGCCAAAAAAAGCACTTCTAGAGAGCGAACCAGCGAGCATAGACATAAGATCAGATATCTCATGAACCACCAGAGCCAGAGAGGGATGCCACTGGAAAATGGGGAATCCTGGCTCTGACTTTTGTATATAAAGACATTTATTTAAAGCCTTATCATAGAAAAAGATATCAACCCTTAAATTTTCATTATTCTAATTACCATATTGCTTTGTTTTTTCACACTTCAGTTAAGACATAATTTCAGTGAGAAAAACCGGAAGTAGAATCTAGTTCTTTCCACCCTTTGAAAGCTTCAGTCTCATAGGCCAGTTATACACTAAATTGTTGCTAAAATAACATGGGAACATTTTGTTGGAGAGATTAGTTGCCAGATCCATAAAAAGGATCCTAGCTGGAGATGTCTGTCCTTGCATTTTGCTAATTGTTGGTTTGGTGAGGTTATTCACAAGAAAAAAGCAAATAACCAAACAACATCAGTCAGTAAGAGGTTGGGGGGGAGGTGGAATCTGAGTGTGGGATGGCTACAATTAAGAGGGGTGTAAATTATCCATAAATTGATCAACTTTTTTTTTATTATGACAACCTAGAAAAAATATGTCAGTTATTTAGGGGGTCTTGAAGTCAACAGAAGAAAGAGATACAACATCATGTATTATGACTAATTAGAGATGCCAGGTATGGATTTCAAAAGTGACTAAGACTCATTTTCCAAAAGCACTTTTGACCATCAGTAGCAGTGAGGAACCTACGTCACATCTGAAAGTAGAATTTAGACTCCTAAAGATACATCATAATAGCTCCATGCAGTCACCATTTCCCAGACACATTCACATTGCTCAGCATGGAGAGAGGAAGGATGATGACTATTTGCGCCAACTTTGCTCAACTTTTTTCAATGAGCATCAATGAGAAGTGGGAAGGAGGGGGGAAAAATGACAGTTCTAAATCAAACATTCCCAACTACCTCTAAAGCCAATTTTTGTCACTGGGGAAGAGCCATTGCATCTCCGTCCATCAGACAGCAGAAGGGTTTGGCGGGGCTGAAGAAACAGACAAAGACAGATTTTTGTGTTCTTCATTGGCCATGGACCTTGTTGTTCATGAGTCAAAAAGACTAATCAGGGAATGCCACTATTTTCTGCAAAATAATTCCCCTTTTCATAGCGGATACAAACGACCCTTTTCTAGGCAAAATTATATAGATGTAAGCCCTTGCATACACACATACTATGTTCAAAGAACACTAACAACACTCCAAATTTAAGAAAAGTGAGAATTAAGCTAGTCTGTATAACTTTAATTCACCCCTCTTCTGTTAATGCATTGTACAATCTTTAATAATATGATCACATAGTAATTTTTCCACAGGACCCCTACCTCACTCAGTCCACAGAATGGATGGGGCTCACTTAATGAGCAGCTATCCTCCTCGTTGTTCAATGTGTAGCTGTATGTCTTATTTGCTGTACTACATTCAAGCCCTGCTCTTGCCAAATTTGGGGAGGTTTTCACAGGCACAGCAAAAGGCACTTCACCGAAATACAGGCCACTCACCTACCAGAGCACTGTGACATTAAAACTTTTCAACATAAAGGTTGCCGGATTTCATTTTTACTTGGACAAAACAATGCATTTTTTCACAGCTTTGGTCTAGAATCCATTTTGTCTGAAATTTTTACAAAAGAAAGACAGATACCCATAATAGAAAATTTCAGACCAGTTAAAGTTTGGCAAATCTATAAGCCACAGAAAGCAGTTTCAGGCAACTTTAAATTTAAGAAATGGTGCTACTAATACCACTTATAATTAGGGACAAAAGACCATATTCTGATCTCACTGACTTTGGTGTAAATCCAGAATAACAATTGACATTTATGGAATTACTCCAGGTTTCCACCAGCATAATTGAAATTAGAATCTGGCCTAGTAATTGTCCTATAGCTTGATGACTGAGGGAACTTAGGTAGATCCTGGTCATATTTTCCAGTTCCTCTGTAATGTGCCTTACCATATGAAGTAGGTTAGCAGCCCCAGTCAGTCACCCAATTTCCCCTGAGCCATAATTCATGATGTTGCAGTTCATTGTAAGGAATTGGCAGATAAGCCACCGGGCTCCCAGCTGTTCAGATTCCTTCTGTGAGAGTCAACATAATTGTATCCCTGTTTGTGTCTTCAACTTCTCCTCTCTGTTGTTTGTTGTAATGGACCTACCTAACGTAATTAGACCACCTGTTGCATCGCCAGATTCATTTGAGGGAGCCCTGCTGCAGTTTGGTTTACATAGTTTGACAGTAATTGTGTAAGTGGATGCCATTGTAATGACACTGCAAAATTAAACTGTAGATTTATTTTAATCAATAAATATAATTACATGCTCATCAGACCATGAGTATGAGCTTATCTATAATTAGTTCTCCATACCATAATTTAGCCCAGAATGCCAACTTTGTGCACATTGCAGAATGTTGGAAAGAAATTACATTTGCAGCAGACTGAATACTTACAATGAATTCAGTTTTTCAGTTCAGAAACTTTCAGAGCCCTGGAAAAATATTCCACAATACCTGTAATGGAAGTTTAAAGCAGCTGCCCAAAAGTTAGACCAAATTTGTTTGAAATTAAACTACTGTAAATCCAGAGGGAAAAAAAGGCCTTTGATGCAAATGAATTTATGGTGATTTATACCAACATAACTGAAAGCAGAACTTGGCCCTCCATCTGTAATATCAACCACTTGAACAAACCCTAGTAATCTTTTTTGCAGAACTATATGTGGCATTATAGTGCAACAGAGGGAAGGACTTGGTTGCCTTAAGGTATAAAAATATTAACAACATATCTTGTTTTAAATGTGTACTCTTAACCAAGGACCTCAGAACACTTTATAAGCCTTCACTAATTGCCCTAATGCCCCTCTCTCTGCTGTGAGATAGATGAGGATTACAGAATTATACCCCTTTTACAGATGAGGAAACTCAGGCACGGAAATGTAAAATGATTTACTCTGTTAATGATTTATATGACCTTGCATAATAAAAAGAACCCAGTCACACTGAATCCCATTCCTTGCTCCAATCATTGTTTAAAACAACAAAGTAAAACCCTGTAATTGCAACAAAATATAAAGTTAGATGATGGAAAATGTAAGAGTAATTCTACATCTATATGAAATATGGGTCTATTATAGTCTAAGTATGTAATATTATGGAGGTTGAAGAAACCACATCAATTAGTGAAGTATCTTTATTGGTTTCCTATACTGGTTCTACTGTAATTTCAGGCACAACTTAGTGTATGGTTATCGGCTGTCACTCTACAATACAAAATATTAGCAAATATACTCAGGATACTTTAGTAGTATTTTTGTTCTCTTCAATCCACCTTTGTTTTCTTATCTGAAAGATTAAGTACTGTGGATTCAGTCTTTGTTCAAACTGGCTGCAATTCAGGACAGCTCTTAAGCATATGCTTAACTCTGAGCACATGCCTGAATCCCACTGAAATCAATGGGATTTAAGCACCTTCTTAAATGCTGTGCTGAATAAGGACTAACTTGAATATGTGCTGATGTGCTTTCCAATCGAGTCTTTTAAATTCCCATTGAAATAACGACTACAAGGATGGGTCTTAAACAAAGTACCACTAACTGCCACGTTTCAAGTCTCTGCATTTTTCAGTCCAGTATCGTTAAATATTCTGGTAATCAGAAAATCACTTCCCAGGCACAGTCATTTACTAGCTATGTTTTTAACCTATTATGTTTATTGAATATTTTCCAGCAGGAAAATAAATATACAATAAAATAAAAGGAATAAGAAGGCAACAAGATACATCATTTAGGCTTTTTATAATCCTTCTCACTGAGTAATAGAGAATTTCAGATATTTTTGCCATGATTCTGATTTTGCATGATTGCATCGACTTCAGCAGCATTTGAGGTTGCTCAGCATGACAAAGGATTGGGCCCTTTCTCCATATCTCAGGGAGCAAACATTAATATAGAGCAGATGCTGCTACACCTACACTGGGTGGTAGCTTCTGCCTTTGGCCGTCTGTTTGGCTTCAATGGCTATGTCTACACTAGAAAAGTTGTCAACTTTTGTTAAATTGACTTTAAGAAGGTTGACTTTAAGTCGACTTAACAAGTGGCAACATTTTAAGTCAAATTAGTCCACTTTGTTAAGTCAACCTAACTGCCCTTAGGTCGACTTAACAAAGTGGACTTATGTGTCCACACTAGGCTTAAGTCGATCTAAGGAGGCTTAACTCAACCTAATGAGTGGTAGTTATAAAGTCGACTTAAGCTTTCATTAAGTCGACTTACGGAATTTCTTAAGTCGACAATGAAAGCCTAGTGTAGACATGGCTTATTTTAAGTCGACTTCAGCCTCCTTAAGTTGACTTAAATTGCCGGTGTAGACATAGCCAATGAGACTACTTGAGAGACAGATGCAACCATACCTGAGTAAGGGTATTGGAAGCTGCACTTGACCAGAATACCATTTACCAATACACAGAAAAAGGCCCTCCAAAATTAATTGAACAATTTAATCTTGCTTCCAAAGCCAAAGCCCACTTTTTAGAACAGAAGGGTGCAGAGGGGCTGTATGTTAGTGCCAGATCCCTGAGTACCCTGGACAAGCCAACCAGGGGAGCATATACCAGAGCGGAAGCTGAAACAACCTCTTAAAAAGCACAGTCCTAAATGCACCAGCTCTGCTCCCTTGACCAGTGTGATAGAGCAGTCAAAACCATTATATTGACCCATATGATCTCCTTTGGGTTGCTCAGTGTCACTTTCAGTGCTATCAAAGCACAAGTACAAGGATCTAGACTGGGATTACCCCTTCTTTTGGTGCACAGAGTGGATGCGTGTGTTACTGAGAAGGAAAATGTGGGGGAGTTCCTGTTTCCACCATCAACTTGCATACCCAGTGTTGTGGTAGTTACAGTTTCACAGTGCCTAGAAATGAGATGTCTGCCCTTACAGAGAGTTGCCATAGAATTCTCTAGGGTGAAATCAATAAGGTTCCACAGAAAATGAGTATTTTAATTACTCCAAACATTTACAGAATTTAACAGAGAGAGAGATCCTTTCTATAGGATTTTTGAAACATCCTGCAGAATTCTGAGGTCAGGTATAAGTCTTTATCAAATTTTATAGGTGACCCAAAAAACAATAAAAAGGTGATCGCTCTCTACGAAGATGGATAGAAATTTTACATAAGGTCACCAGGCAGTTTCAGCATAGAAGGATGTAGAGCAGGAGAATGCCGAACACTGGTTGCAGAGTGTTTTTAATGAGGGTGTAATTCTTGTCACTGATGCAAAGCCAGATAAAATAACTTGTCAGAGGAGCCCCTTTGTCAGAGGAGCAGGCCAACACCAATACTACAGGCTATTGGCTATCCTCCACTGGGCTGAACAATTTGGGGACAGTAGTCCTGTAGAATATGCAAACCTATGACCCACGCTTTCTGTCAATCAGTACATTCACCCACAACTCCTTTGGCAAAGGTCATTGAAGAGACTAATTATGCATTAAATAATTCTAACCTAACAACATCCTGCCGACCCTATGTATTTATGCTGGTTCACAGAAGTCAGTGAGAGTTTTGGCTATGTTGGCATAAAATTCATAGCCAGAATGATAGTCCTATTTATGTGGCATAGGGTCTTAACTACAACAAGACTCACTGAAGTCAATGGATTATTTGTGGCATAAAGTTCTATTCAATGGCAGTAAAGATATCAGCATCTGCCCCCCTCCCCCAGTGTCAATCCCATATTCTGACTTTTCCCCATATTAACAAATATCACAGGCATTACCCTAAAACCTCTGTCACAAAATCTCTCATGATAAATCTCTAAATGATGAACTTTAAAATATATATGTAATCACAAGCCTAAAAGATCAATTAAACACTTAAAATAACTGAAAGAGTGTAGAAAATGAAATTAGAGGAAGCCTCTGTCTTAGAACAGAAACCCTCACTTGAAAAAAAACAAAAAATCACTTTTATCAAAGATTTTAACCTCCTTTTTTTTTTTTTACCAGTAACACCTAAGATCACCATTGCTGAAAGAGAAAAATAATATGGCTTATGTATTTTCTTCAGCTTGCTTTTTATACGTTCATATCATCATACTGTATATAGTTGGTTTGACTGTTTTTCTCTATGGTCAGTCAATAGGTTTCCCCAGTTTCTAGCACAGATTTTTCATACAACAAGGAAGAGGAGAAAATTTTCAAAAATAGGAGCCATAAAAATTGGCAGGGGGACTTGGAGGGTGTAGAAACTAGTTTCAATTTATTTTTAATGGACTAGATTTCAAGTTGGCAGTGGCTCTTTAAATAGCAGATTGGTCATCCACAGGCAATGGAATAGAACATGAGGATGAAGCCAACTGACCTGGCATTTACTCTTTCCATCACATTGTAAGGGGAAGAATAGATATAGACTGTCTCCTGCAACTGCATTATAAGAGGTCTCAAAGACAACAAATGAAAGTTGCTGATTAGCAGTTACTAATAACACAGTCTATGATGGAACTGTGAGTAATACCAGGTTGAAAGACATTCTCTGTGGGTGTGCTATGATTTTACCTAGACTAAACTCTGATCTCATCAAATAAGCTTTCAAGAAATATGGAAGTCAGTCTATGAAGTGTCACATCCACTTTTATTTACCATGAGATATAATGAACCAACCCAAGTTCTTTTTTTTTTTAAGGTGACCTTCCAAGGGTAATCTGCAGGTCATTTTTGGTTCTCACGCAAGAAAATATGATTTTCCTAATATTACTATAGGTGAAATGAATAATTGATTTAGATTAAGTTGTGATGCACATATGCTATATGCTCTATCCCAAAGAAAGGCTAAGCTGCCTTTAAAAATCAAAACCAATATCCTGGAGCCAACACAGCTACAACACCACCACCACAAACAAGAATGGAAGATATCAAATTTTGCTGTCTGAAACTCCACAACACAAAGAAAAAGGAAACAGAACTTAAAAACAATATCTACTTCCTGAGTAAATGCAAGAAATAAAACATCATCCCCAGAGGTCTCATCATCTATAACCCTCTATCCACTCTATATAACTGCAAGTATGCTAAACAGCTCTGCAGGTGGACTTCAGAGAAACTAAAAAGTCCAGAATTAAAGAACAGCTGTGTGGCTCAAAATTTGTCTCTCTTTCACCAGTAGAAGTTAGCCCAATAATAGTTGATCCAGAAGTTGGTCCACCCACCAGGTCTATCTAAAAATTCTGGATGTCTTGACTGAGTTGCAACATCCATTTAGAGGCTGAAAATAAAACCCAGCCTCCCAGCTCACTTTTCATACTGAGCCAAGCATAACCAGGAAAATCTGGGGTTTCAGTCCTGGCTGGGCCGCTGATTTATCATGTGGCCTTAGGCAAGTAATTTTAATTCCTCTGTGTGCCATTATCCACATTTTAAATAGCGGGAAACTAACCTACTTCATGGTGGTGTCATGGAGATTAATAAATTGGATGCCCTATGCTTTGAATATATGAAGTGTCACCTATTAAATGCTCAGTTGCCTGCCTGCGCTTGCTGGACTTGGCCTACAACTATTGGATGTGTCGTGAAACTTCCATTGAATAATTTATTCAAATAACTAACTTGTGGTAATTCAGCTAACTTTATTATCAGATGAGTCATTTGATGGCCAATGGCAATGTTCAGCAAACAACATTTTCATTCAACCAGTTCTAGGCATAGTTAAATGGGAGGAGCTAGAAGAAGAACTCAGCCATGAGTGAGCTAGGCAAGTAGAAGAGTTCTTTCTGCTGTTCAGGCTCATACACACTTATGCTGAGGCAGGAGGCTAGTCTTCAGATTCATCCAGACACTGGTCAGTTGTTTCATTCAGGCAGTCACTGCAGCTGGCATTTTTAAGCACAGAGCTCAGCCAGCAGGCAGTAAGCCATCACATTTCACTTATTAATACTATGGCATTGGCTGCCCTGGGCTGCTCAACAATAGGATTTCTTTCAGCCTGTCCAGATCATTTAATTGGCAAATGTCCGCAAGCCTGTTCCAGATGTAACTTCATGATCCATTTTTCTAAGATGTTAGTTGACTTAGTTTTTCCTTCCGTAAGTGGGAGACCACCTAGAGAATCCTCATCGAATTTTAGAGTAGACAAGGTGATTCCAGCCAGAGAAAGGGACACCTCTGATCCTAAAGGTAAAATCTAGTCCCATTTTATTGTAGTCCTCTCTCTTGTCAATTCACATGTATGCAAGCCCTTTCAAGAGCCCTATTCCATTTTTGCCTTATCAGGAAACCTTCGGGACAGTTTATAATCTATATAAGCACTGAGACAGGACCATAAAATGAATCGTATTAATATAATTATAACCACTAAAAACACCAAAAGGCTTGATTCCATATTTAAACTAAAATAATGAGGTAATGTGAAAAAATACTCTGGGAGATCTAATTATATAATGCAGTATTCAGTGCTGTGTGACCAGCCCTGCAATTCTTGCTACATTCCAATCAAAGTGATCTCACTAGCATGTGAGAGAAGAGTCCAGCTGACAGATTTGGGACATGTAACGTACTATTTAGTCAAGAGGCCCCATGCGCTATTCATAAAGAATTAACAACTCTCATATTGACAATGACAGTATTGTCAGAAGACCTTTGGAAGGAAAAAAATCTCCATAAACTCCATCTCTGTGAAGTTGGACTTTTTTTTTTTTCCCCCTTTTTTCCAATGCTGATGTAATCTCCAAACATCTCCAGCAGCAGCTGCTCAGCGAAACCGGGCACCTTCTCCCTAGTCTCTTTCAGCAGCACACGCAGCACTTTCCAGTTCCCGCAAGACAATCAGGGCCTTTCTTTCACCAATTAGCTATCACTTCAAGAGCCCCGCGCTGTCCAACAGGCTCATAAGAATGGTCTTTGCAGGAAACAACACTGGAGGGGATTTTTTGCCTAGACAAATTAAAAGGGGAAGAAGGGAGAATGAGGAAAAAAAAAACATAAAACAAATCAGAGCATAGAAGCTGTCCAAAATGCATTGCTCAATTAGTACATCGACAAATGCAAAAGCGTTCTCAAGAGCCAAGCCTAGAGTAAGGCACACACACACAACTACTCACACTCTCTTTAGGAGATAGTTTGTTTAGTCCAGTATGTTAAGCAGTTTTCACAGAAAGAAGGACTCTTGCTATAGTCAGTCTCTGAACTGTAAGAACTAAAAGGGAAAGGAACTCCTAGATGATTAAGTTACCTCTCCTTATTCAGCTCTCCGAATAGAAAGAGCGTTATTTGCAGTTGACATGATAGGACGGGACTTAGTTTTGCTCACTTTAAACATAGATGGATTGAGAAAATGTATAATTGCGGGAACTGCTAAAATCTTGTTTGAAGCAGGCATCATTAGGAGGGTTCTTTCCCTAGAAGTTGTGTTTTCAATGTCAAAAGGAGATTAAGGTCTGAAACAGAGCCTTAAAGGTAAAGGAAACCTAAACTTTCATTCTTTTTCTTTAAAATTAGAAAACAAGCCTGAAGTAGAATAGTATTATAGTAATGCATAGGGCAGAGGGCTGCAACCTGCAGCTCCAGAGCCGAATGCGGCTCTTTGGCTGTCCCCTTATGGTTCTGGGCAGCAGGCTCTGCACCCCTGCCACCAGGGGACCCTACAGGCAGTCGTCTCCTGGTTCTGGGCTCTCCCCTGCCACCAGGGGATCCTGCTGGGGTCCCACTCCTGGTTCCAGGCTCCCCGCACACACACCAGGGGACCCTGCAGCAGGCACCCTGGCCCAGCTCCCCTCACCAGGAGGCTATCCCCCGTTGTAGCTCTCAAAACACTTGGTTATTGAAGGAATTTTTAAAAATGGCTCTCCTTATCTTTTCGGTTGCTGACCCCTGGCCCAGGGAGCCTGACTGAGACCATTCAACTAAGCAATGTGCAAACATATAGTGAGAGCCGGTCCCTGCCTTCAAGAGCTTACCTGAGGCCCAATTCAGGAAGAGTACTTAAGTTCTTTCCTGAATTGGGGCCAAGAGGTAAAACAGACAAATGGAGGGAAGGGAAAAAGAGGCAAAAGTAAGTGAAGTGATTTGGCCAAGGTCACACAGCAGTGCAATGGCAGAGCAGGAAAAGAACACACATTTGCGAACTCCCAGACCAGACTGTGTTAAATAACATTGCATTGCAAAATCTCCAGTCCAAATGCTATGGTTCAAAATTGCTCTGACTGAGATAACCTTGTGAGATCCAGCACATTATGTTTCCAGAAGGACAATGAACAGCAGCAGGTAACCACTGATATGGTGTAACAGTACACATGTTTAGACATGCAATCATTTTGCAACAAGAAATCTCAGTCTAGTCTCAGCTATATCTACTGTACATCAATAGCAAAGCTTCAGGCTCTGTAAACGTATTTTTAATGCTCTAAGAGGATCCATGAGGATCCAATAATCTCACTAGTGGTGGCTAATAAAAATGTTCCTCTATCAACCCTTGAGGATTTTTAAAGGGAATCAGAAGGTATAGGACAGGGGTCGGCAACCCCTTGCACGCATGCCAGACTTGGCACACGGGCTGATCCTGAGCAGCATGTGGCACCACTCAGGCTTCCCCCACTGGCCCCGCCCCCCCAGCGGGGCCTGGAACCACAAGAGCTGTGTGCCAGAGCTCCAGGCCCCTGCTGCCATGCTTCCCCACTGGGGAGTGGGGCCTGCAGGAAAAAGAAGCCGCAGCATGTGGAGCTCCTGTCTCCTGCTGGCCAGTGGGGAGTAGGGACTGCAGGGTAAAGAAGCTGTGATTTGCAGAGTTCCTATCCCCTGCTGGGCCCGCACCCCCACTGCAGCCAGCAGCAGACAGGAGCCCCGCGCATGGGGGCAGGGCCAGCAGGGAGGAGTCCCTGGCCCCGCCCCTGGCACCCTCTTGGCCCCACCCCCAGCACCTGCTGAGGGTGCAGTGAGTGGGGCTGGCACCAAGGGCTGGCAAAGGTTGATGACCCATGGTATAGGAACAAATCAGATTGCTTAAAACAAAGAAACCATGATGAATTACCCTTGAGTGCATTTATATAGGAATGTGAGCCAACTGAAATGCCTATACATGGAAAGTCTAAACCTAAGGCTGATTAGGAATAATAAGAATTAAGAAGAAATCTTTCTATAGATGCATAGAATAAGGTGTGTCTTATACCTATAAACGTCAAAGGGTGCTAATTTTAAAAAGCTAGTTCTTGCAGGCAGCTCATATGACACAAAGTGGATTTTATTTAAAATGCAAGGAAATGCACAGAACAAAAAAAATATTTTGGCTAATGCCACATAACTCACTTCCATACAGGTACGGATAAATAAAATCTTCATTGTTGACTGATGGGTGAAAAATAGCTGAAAAAATAGTGTTTAATAATTGTATCTGTTATAATACAGCTCGGTGTCAGAAGACCTGGGGTCTATTCCCAGCTGTGTAACTGCCTCATTCTCTGACCTAAGGCAAGTAACACTTACCCTACCTGCAAAAAGAGGTTAATGATACTTAACCTCATTTAGAAAAATGTAAATCTGCACCTCATATTTCCTTTGGATGCAATTCCCAGTAATCTACATAAATGTATCCTTTGTGTCCTAAAGGGACATTAAATCCTGAAGTCCTTACTTTAGTATAGGATGACTATGAGCCGCCAATGTGATGTGGCTATGAAAAAAGCTAATGCGGTTCTAGGATGTATCAGGAGAGGTATTTCAAGTAGAGACAGGGAGGTGTTAGTGCCGCTGTACAAGGCACTGGTGAGACCCCATCTGGAATACTGTGTGCAGTTCTGGTCCCCCATGTTTAAAAAGGATGAATTCAAATTGGAACAGGTGCAGAGAAGGGCTACAAGGATGGTCTGTGGAGTGGAAAACCTGCCTTATGAGTGGAGACTCAAGAAGCTTGGCTTGTTTAGCTTAACCAAAAGAAGGCTGAGGGGGGATATGATTGCTCTCTATAAATACATTAGGGGGATTAACATCAGGGAGGGAGAGGAATTATTTGAGTACAGCACCAATGTGGACACCAGAACAAATGGTTATAAACTGTCCAAGAAATTTAGGCTTGAAATTAGATGCAGGTTTCTAAACATTAGAGGTGTAAAGTTCTGGAATAACCTTCCAAGGGGAGTTGTGGGGGCAAAAACCATAACTGCTTTCAAATCTGAGCTTGATAAATTTATGGAGGGGATGGTATGATTAGCCTATTTTGGAAATTGACTGATATTTGGCTACGTGTGGTGGATTTACAAGTGGCCTAAAGAGGGGAGAGTATGTGGGGTGGGTTCTGAGTTATTACAGAGAATTGTTTCTTGGATAACTGGCTGTTGAGACTTGCCCACGTGCTCAGGGTTTAACTGATTGCCATATTTGGGGTCGGGAAGGAATTTTCCCCCAGGGCTGATTGGCCTGGGCTTTGGGGGTTTTTCGCCTTCCTCTGTAGCACAGGGCATGGTTCACCTATTGGTGAATTCTCTGTATCTTAAGTCCTTAAATCATGATTTAAGGAGGTAAATAACTCAGTCAGAAGTTGGTGGCCTATTGCTGGAGTGGGTGGGTGAGATCTTGAGGCCTGCATTTTGCAGGAGGTCAGACTAGATGATCATACTGGTCCCTTCTGACCTTAAAGTCTATGAGTCTATGAGAATGCTTGAAAATGGACTGCAGAATCAAGCCTGAATAGCTCATGGGACTGCATTTTCCATCTCTAGGTCATCAGACCCAGCTCTAGCTGCTAATGACCATGAATCATTCTCTTTGGGTGACCATTAAAGGGTTGTGCAAAATGAATTGTTAATCTCACTCCAGTTCCTAGTGACCAGGTGTCCACACCACACCATGGGCACCCAATCATAACTGGTTTTAATCTATGCCCTCGTTGACTTCTCAGCAGAGATGTCAAAGACAGAACAGACAGATACTACACAACTCTTTTGCCTGGAGCAGGGCTCCCTTTAGGCTGCCTGGTCAATACCTGTTCTGTGAATAACTAGGGGTGCGTCTACACTTGTATATTAAGTCGACATAAGCTTGCTTAAATCGACTTAATTTACTCTGCGTCTACTCTACACTTTCCTTAAGTCAACTTAAGCAGCTGCTTAAGTCGACTTAATTTTTCCTTAAGTCGACTTTCTGCTTAAGTCAACTTTCTAAAGTCAACTTAAGCCAGTGTAGACGTGGAGTACAATGGGGCAAAGGCTGAGCCCTCTGGCACTTGGCAAGGGGTGTCCCCCCCGTCACCATGGACCAGTCCCAGGTCCACCTAGCCCCTAGAAGTCAATCTAGGCATCCAGTGTGGACGCTCTACGTCGACTTTGTAGGGTCCCTCAAAGTTGACTTAAAATTTAAGTATGGACATGCTAAGTCAACTTAAAGTTAATTAACAAGTAAATTAACAAGTGTAGACATAGCCTAAAAGACTCCATAAGCCAACGCTGTTGGTGCCTTCCTCTCATTCTACATTTATTCACTCAAAAGAATGCTACATTTTAATTGCTAAAGAGGGGAAGAAAAGGACTTTCCTGATATTCATTTAGGCCCTCAGAGTGAGGTTACACAACAAGAAGAAGAATGAATGGTATAGCATAAGCACCTTAATTCCATATTCCAGATGAAAACTTTATGTGGTCAAAATGGATTAAATACAGTTTAGCATGGATAATGATTCCTGCCTTCCTTTGTAAAGCGCTTTGGAGATGTACTGAGGAAAAGCACTAGATAAGTGCCAGGTATTTATTTATATATTTATTACTAATATTAATACTAATACTAACAATTGAACTTTTCCATGCATCTTCAACAGGACAATTTTTTTCTAGTGCTGGCATAATTTTCAATAACTTACCTTTTTAAACAAAGTCTACTCTGTATCACACACAAAAACATTCAATCATTCTCTCTGGCAATGGCTGATTTCTTAATTTGTTCTTCAGCTGATCATCTCTGCAGAGATTAAATATTTTGAAAGAATAATGCCCCTAAATTTAGCATTGACTAATTCATACAGCAATTACGTAAAAATATCATTCAATAACTGATTGTCTTGATAATTGATTATACCTGTGGAGCAATACAATTTCAAACCTATAAATTATTCACCTTGAGTGACTTTTACAATTCATTGGTAAAATGCACATTTCCTGTATTACTTTTTTGAATCCAGCTACACAGGAATCTACTTACAAAGCAGAGTGTCACCACAGAGCCAAAATTATAGAACTATTTAAAATACTCAATGAGGTTACAAAAGCTATAAGCAGGCACAACAGGTATTAACCAGCATAACATTCTCAGAAATACACAGAGACATAGAAATGAATTATGATTAGAAAATAGGATATTTGACTTACTTTATACATCACACATTCAAGAATGGTGATATCGCAAAGGGAAACTTCAGGAACCTGCAACATTCAGCACGGCTAATACATTTCATTGTAAGAAAAAGCCCTAGGATCAACACTCATTTCTTTGCATCACACATCTGGTGTAGTTATCACAGTGGAAAGGTAAAGGCACCTCATTTCAGTTTACTTAGGTAAAGCCTTTTGAACAAAGTACTCTACGTTAGACTGAAAACAATGCAGCCTTTCAAGATAGCAACATTAAAAACCAGATCAAGGTATTTATCTTTAGAGGTAGAGGACACAGTCTGACATTCAAAGTTAACAACTAGTTCAAAATCTTGTGATTATACGTACATACCAAGGTCTTTCAGTATTGCACAGTGTCACAACACCTTTCCTTTGGCATATTTCACTGTAAAGATAATTCCTAAAACATATATGGTTGGGAACAATATACCAATGTTGTCAGGAACCAAATTCAGTGCATTAATTTTTCCCATCCCTAACTCAGATGATTAGATATAATTGTGGGGAAAGGGTTCTTTATTATTTTGACAATGTCACTGGTGTTCATGGAACTTTACAGGTGAATTTAAAAATGAGGTCCCTGTCTGAAGGTCTCACAGTCTAAAGGTAAATCAAAGATACAAGGAAAGGACAACAGACATGGACAGTGTAGGAAGAACAATAGCAACCAAATAAGGAGAAACTGAAGGGACTAAACTGAAAAATCTACCTTAAAGAGAGATTTTCTGAAGCAAGTAGCAGCTTACCAAGGATTTGGTGATACCTTAAAAACTTGTACTATATTTTCACCTCTGAATATTGCAACAAGGTCTTATGCTATTTACAGTCCTTAGAGTTTGTAGAATTTGCTTTTTTCTGAGCATGGCTGAAATGCAGGAAGCAACAAATTGGACTTCTAAGCAGGAATCAGAACATAACATGCATGTGTTATGATGTTTAATTACATTAACTGAAAAGGACAGCAGTGTCTATAAAAAGAAGCTCTAGTGATGAATGGGGATAAAATATACAAACCTATGGCAAAGATGAACAGGGGACTTCTAAAGCAGCTCTATTCTTAATGATCATACAGTTCTGTAAAAACACTTTATTAAGCATCACAGTGTCCTCTGACGTATTTATTATTATGTCCATTTATCTTACGGATCAGAGGGGTTAAGAAACATGCCAAAGTTTGCACAGTAATTTAATTATATATCAAATATAGATCTTGTTCTCACTTACACAAATGTAAAACTGGTATAATTCTATTGACTATAATAGTTACTCAGGATTCACCCCCATATAAGTAAAATCAGACTCAGGCTTTAAGGGTCTGACACAAAGCCCACTGAAGTGAATAGGAACCTGTCCAGTAAACTCAAGTGACTTTGGATGAAGCCCTGAGTATGTCATTGCCCATTCCTGTGCTTTCATCGCTAGACAACACTTTTTCCCTAGTTCCAAAGGGGGTAGCCATGTTAGTCTATTGCAGAGAAACAACCAAGTCCTGTGGCACTTTTAAAGACTAACAGATAAATAACTCTTAGTCTTTAAAAGTGCCACAGGACTCTGTCTGTTACTTTTCCCCTAGTGTATTCATTGTGCTGCATGGCTTTGGGGGACTACTACATGCTACATTTCATCTAGTCTAAACCTACAGAATGCATTTTTTTTCAAAATGATATCCAACCAAAGACTCTAGTTCACTTTTAAATTTCAATTTCCAATTTATCACATTGTCTTTATCCCACCCTTCAAAGCTTCATCGGCATAAATCTGAAGTTACATCTACCAGGAGGAGATGAGCATGGAACATCTGCAGATTCCTCTGTGTTTCTAAAGTGGAGCAAAAATTGCTGTTATAAAATTTGCAGGTGATAAGAAAAGGTTATAAAACCCATTGTGCACAAAAAGACAAAATTTTGTTTTGCCAAAACGTTTGCAGTAAACGAGAATGTTTGGGGTTTGCCCCCCATAAAATGTCATCATTGAGCAAGATGGCTATATTCTGTTAGCATGAGGGAAGGGTCATGAAAATTTCCACATTGCAACAGTTTAGCTCCCAATTTTGTTTCCCTATTTCAAAATGAAATGTTATTAGTTTCAAGCTATAAATAAAATATTCCTCCCATAAACTTCATTTGAAATTTTGTAAGGGTTTCTAAAACTTTAAAAATGGAGGATAAAAAATATGGCCTATTCAGCAAGTTCTTATAAATCACTTCGTGTAATGTTAAGTATATGAGTAACCTGACTGATGTCAATAGGTTTTAATACCCACAGGAATTATATGTAAATTATTATCAAACTTACCATAACTGTGAATCACAAACAAATGTAAACTGGAGGTGGGATCCTCAAAAGCAATTTTGCGGCACAAGTCTCATTCTTATTTCAAGGGAACTTTTGTATCTAAGTAATTTTGGTGCTTTTGAAAGTCTCATCGTCAATATTTATTGGAATATTTCTGAACGCTTGTTTCCCGGCCCCCCCCCCCCCCCGAGATTGGCAACCAAAGATATTTATTTCCAGATCTGAACATCCATAAACTTCAGGGTATCCTTTATTTTGGACCCAAATTTTGCACCATGCCCATTTCTCTATGTGAGGATGAAGAAGACTTACAGATTCAATCATAGGCTATGAAACAATTCAAATTTTTTGAAGCATGACCCTATTTCTAATTTTGTTCTACATATCCATCTCCATTTCCTCTCATTGTACATAACGTCTTCTATGACACATTGACTTATACTGGGATTTGTCAAAATCTTATCAGTTTTAGACAACTCTCTAGTGAAGAAAGAATTGCATGTTTATTATGATTCATTATATCTTTACTAATACTGCATTATAATCTACAGTTCACCCCAATGTACCCCTAGCCACCCAAATCAAGATGAATTTAATTTGTTTCCTAATTACAAAGGAAGACAACACCCAATGAAACAAAGAGTTCTGATATAGAAAATTCAATATACAATATGGTTTTCTTTGAATAGATTTTTTCATTCTATTAACAGACTACCCTGATTATTTTTAACGTCTCTCTGCACAAAGAAAGAAAGAAAGAAAGAAAGAAAGAAAGTCCATTTGAAAAAATTACACTGCTGGATTACAAGAGTTGAAAGCTGGTATGTAACTTTGCTCCGGGTGATCAAACTGCTAATCAGGAATGCTGTCAGGAACAGAATGGAATTCCAAATAAATTAGCCATGTCCAAGAAGCCAATACAACACAGGATTAAGGCTTACAAAGAAAACAAATTTATTCAGCCTACTTTATCAGAATTCTTAATAATGTCGATTATGTTTTCTCATCTCAGTCAGAGTTCTTCCACTGGAATAGTCTGGAGAGGGAAAAAATGAGTCACACTTCATAAATCATCTATATCTGTACAAGGGCTTTTAAAACTACTATGGAGAGTTATGCACATAGACAAACACGATTGTATGTATATGTACATCAACAAACATGTATACATACACATTAGACAGTTACTAGTGAACTCAGCTATGGTGGAGCTTTGTGTATGTATTTTATTTCTTCCAATTTACTTCAAAAGCACCTGCCAAAGCACAAGGCACTTATATGAAAATTAGAAACTGAAAGGAAAAGGGCAAACTGCAATGACTTGGCCATCCAAACCAAGCCCAAATAGCAGGATATATATGACCCAGTTAAACAAAAAACCTTAAAATAATTCACCACCACCCTATTTCCTCACATATAGTGAAGAAAAAGGGAAATTATGATGTTTCCATGTATCTTCATATACATATTGAGTGAGAACAGATTTATGATTGCGCTCCTGCACTTGGAACTCAGACTATGTTCTATTCTCAACTCCGACAATCTTGCAATGTGATCTTGAGTAAGTCACTGGTGCCATAATCATGGAAACATTTGCACATGTGCTTAAATTTTAACATGCGACCAGTGTCATTGATTGGGCCCTTAATTGCTCAGTGACTCAGTTCCCCATCTGTAAAATGGAGATTGTACTACCATCCTACCTAACAAGTTATTAAAGAGTAAATCATCAGTATTTGCATAGATACTACAGTAATTGAAGGTTTATATGTATTCAGAGGGTCATGTTAACCAATATCTCTATGTGCAGAAAGCTCATGTGATAAATAAATTTGTTAGTCTTTAAAAGTACCACAGAACTCCTCTTTTTGTTTGTTTGTTTTGTTTTCTTCTGGAGGACAAAGGCAAAAATTGTCTTGACTACAGTAAATTCTACTGTATTCACAAAGATACTGTAGCGCCAGATCATTTTTATTTATTTATTTTTATATTTTTTAAAAAGTGACCCTCCATAGCCCTGGGAGCATGTACAAAGTTTACTATCTAAAATCCACTGGAATTTAGCAAACTGAAAGCAAAACTGTAGCATTTAGATGTTTGTACAACAGGCCCTGAAAACCACATGCGAGAAAGAGCTCCCCTTGTTATCATCCAAACGCTAAACTGAAAAGAGGGTGGGGTGATTTCCCTGCCTCTTCTAGATCATCCATTCTGCGGACACTGCCAGAGATGTCTTATCTCTAGTGCCAGAATTTGTTATGATCAGCCTTTGCACACTTTTGTCATGTTTAGAGCTTCAAGTTTTTGTCCTAGAACTCATTTTCAGTGCTCCCCTTTGTCTCTGTTCCAAAACCAAACACATTAAATGCTATCCTATCAATATACAGGTATATTCCTCAGGGACAGAGCATTAACATTTCCAGCAAGCTATACCTAAAATACTTTGCTAAATACTTTTGCATCCTTATAAGAAAATGTTTGTATAAAAGGGAAACCAAAGGAAGAGAGGATTTTGGTCCCTAAACCCTCTTCTCTGCAAGTATTTTGGTATTTCTCCCCAGACCAGTTCAGTGAGACTTAGCACAGGCTAAAGGGGAAGAATTTTGTGAGAACCATTGTTAAAATATTAGAAACACACTACTAGAATGGAACTTTTTACACCTTCAAATACACAATACTGCAAATATTTTAGATTAGCTAGCTAGCTAACTAGATGCTTTACTGTAATAGGATTATTGATGTGCATATGTATTAGGGTTAACAGGATTGGGACCTTGGATTTCTGTATTTTCATATTCATTCTGAACAACTGAATGCTGATGAGACTAGCAGTTAGGCACATATACCATTCCACTTTGCCTCTTACAGCTGTGAAAGAGACTCAGATGGCCTGATAAGGCTCAAGTTAAAATAAGAAATATCCAGCCTTATGAAATGATGTAATAAGTCATACTTTGACCAGCAAGCCAGTTCTGTTGAGTCTCTGAAAAAGATATATACTTAAATTACTTTGGGGTTTTTTTCTTTTTCTTTTTTTTTTTTTTTAAAGAAAACCCAAAACACAAGTAGGTGAAAGGTAACTGTATCACTTTACAGACACAAGCTACCCTCTGATTACAACTAATTAAGATACTCAGCAGCCTAAAAACAATACCTTTTTTTTAATCAATGAACCCAGACGGCATTCACAGCTTTCTGCTGTGACAAATGCCCTTTGAAAGAGTTAATAGGCAAAGATTTGTACTGGCAATGAATAGGGCTACCTTTAATTGATCCAAGAGCCTTAGAGAGGCGTCTTGTCTTATAGCATGATGATGTATTTGGGTTGCAAATAGGCCAAAATAAGCATAAAGAAAATCTGTAAGACCATGGAACCTTTTATATTTCAATGACGGAGGAGGATTGCTGTGGTGTGGGTGCAGGGAGGGGGAGTACGATGGAGTTATCTTTGTGCTGAGGCATTTGAAATAGATAAAATAACAGGAATTTTGAGAGGAAAGGAAGTGATCAGGCCATAATTCTAAGAATAAATGTCAGGATGCTCAAGAAATATACAAAACGAGGATTCTTCAGGAAAAAAAAAAAAGAGGAGATGACCTAATGGTATAAAGAAACATTGATTAAAGAAATACCCTGAGGGGAAAAGATATTCCATCAGCTTTAACAAGCACTTCAGGGCCTGCATTCCCTCTCAACTTCTTCAGTGAGAAAAAAATTCACTCCTGGAGAAGATGCAGTCACATGGATCCATTAAAAATTTTCCTCTTCATTCTTTGTTCATCTTGTACATGTTTTTGTTAAAGATGAACAGGAAATTTGCAAATAAAGTGCCTCACTGAACTAAACGAGGAAAGCCAATGCCAAATGTTCCCCTTTGGATATTCAAAAAAGAAGTAAGATTAATTCAGTTGCATAAGCAAAACAAAATCAGTCTACTTACAAAAGTTCTTTCTGGGTCTGATTCTAAGTTAACATTATGTAATAATTATGGGGAAAGTAGCGTCGCCCCATATTTAAACTAACTTTCCATTGCAAGTCTGATTCTGGCAGCATCCCACCTCATTTAGCATAAGCTAAAGCAATATCTCCGACTTTCACAGGTGAGAACTTGTGCCGGGACAGAATCTTTCTGGAAAAAAGATGAGGCAAATTAGACATGGAAATTCTTAAAATAAAGATTTCATTAAGATGGAATTACAATTGTAAATACATTATCGATAATGAAGGAGGAAAAGAGCTTAATAGACTGCTGAGAGAGGGTATTAAAAAAATCAGATGGATGAAAACTAGAAAACATTATTTCAAGGTTAGCCTTTGAATAAAACAGAAATGCAAAGATAAGGTAGGTACATAAAACAACATCGTCTTCCCTAGCCATTCACCTAAACCAACTATGTTCAACATCTACTCTACTCAAGTTCTTAAACCATCCCTCTCAACATAACAGCTCAGTGTCTTGCAGTAGTCTCTGACAACAGACCACCATGCCATCTACTCCATCACAGACTAATCTGTAATACACTCTCCATTCAGAAGGTAGCAACACCTACAGCTAGACATAAGAAGCAGGGGGACAATCTTGTGTTTACTTGGAAGCCTTAAAGGAAAAAATTAATTGTGTTGTGTCCTGTTTTATTTCTTTCTCTGGTTGATGCATTAGGGAGGTCAGAATATTGTGCTGTGATTTGGTTTTTTTTAAAGCAAAGATTTTTTTTTTTTTTTGTAGAGGAAGGATTCTGCTTGTTTTCTCTTTTATTAATGCAGACCTGATCTAATCTGGAAGACACTTAGACATCTATAGAACCAGTAGGACTATGAGTTCACAGTACCAAGACAGTGCAAAAAGAGCAACTGAAAGGGGAGGTACTTTTTATTAACTGGTATAAAATTATTTGGAGTTTTTGTTTTGTTTTTATCAATGCAGGAACTCTTGACAAGCATCCTGCCCCATCCCCCTTAAGCACTAGTTGATCTTATGCAAACTTTATCAAAAAAGCACTCCAAAATGACCATCTTCCACCCAATAATGTAGAAGTTGGGACAGTCACGTACAGTATTTTGTGCAACAGATAAACTCTTTCACCACAAGCTTCCTGTGAACAACATTATATTATACAATCATAGGGAGTCCACAAGAAATCTAGTTTTTGCTGAGATCTTTAAGATCAGCTGATTTTTGTAGAGAGAGAGAGGTTACTTTTTTTTAAAGCATTCATTATTTAGCAAACATATTTTCCAAAATATCTTTGTACAATAACATACACCTTAATGGAAAGCAATGGGCCAAACTCTGTTCTCACATCCACGGCTGCCAGGGACAAGGGAAAATGGCTAACAGTACCTTCCAAATCTACCCAGCCCCACCACTCCCAAGATGGCTGATGTGAACTCATAGACAGCTGTGATAGACCCTCACCAACAGAACATGGCCTCTTCAAGACTGAGTACACTGCACTCCTCTGCAGTTAAAACAGATTTGGAGAGAGAAAACTGAAAGATGGTAGATCAGCTGAAGGGAAAGAGTTACTTCTAAGCTGCATGCCTGGGAATTTATTGACATACTATCTTACCCCTTTTTCTTATGTTGATGGAATTCCACTCAGACTAGAACAACTTTGATGATCATCATGGCAGCCTCTGCAGTAAACTTTTCTCCAACAAATGGTATCATCAACCACTTTTGGGGAAATGTATATTGTCCTGGATCATATATACCACTGCCTCCCTTGTGGTTCATGTACCGACAATAAAGTCTCAAATTCAAATCTTGTAAGCCGGCATAACTGCACTGATGTTCACATTTAGATGGCAAAAATTAGGGATGGGTAGTGTAGCTTCTTAAATCAAGCCCAAAATACACATATAGATCACATTACACACCAGCAGCTGTTTAACAAGGCACACCAGGACCACATATGACAGAATGTGAAGGGGATTATTGCGTCCACATGGAATCACACAGGGAATATATAGAGGTATAGTCCTAAAGCTGCCAGCATTGCATTATGAGCTAAATGAATGATCACTGGCAGCACCCCTTGCATATTATCGTTACATTTACAATACTTTTACTGTGCGAAAAATTGACTGATGCGGTCATTACATCACCATGAACGTCATACTCTTTGTCTCAATTCGTATACGCCCCCCCCCCATCACCACAGTATTTGCACTTATTCATTTATTCATGAATGCATCCTCACCCCACTTTACAGATGGAGAACTGAGGCACAGAGGTTTAAAGGACTTTGCAGAGATGAGAAAGAAGTCTGTAGCAGATCTGTGAAATGAACCCAGATGGCCTGATTCCCAATCCATTGGCATATGCACAAGCCCATCCTTCTCCACATCACCTGTGTATGTATTTCCCAACTGCTAACACTCTTTAGTAATGATTAGAATTTTCTCACCAAAGCATTACACAAATATTAACTGACATCTTCACAACCGCATCCTTCTGAGGTTTTAATCAACCCTAATCTGGGGGTGGGAGAAGGAGCGCAGGCCTGATGAGACAAGATTACATGAACTTTCCAAGGCCAGAGATGGAGTCCATATCAGACCCAGAATTAAAACTCAGCAGTTCCTGGTGCCCAGGTCAGTTCTCAGACAAGTCCTATTTTCAAACTGAAGACATTTTTTGGACATTTCACAAGAGCCTGTTTCCAAAATTAATCCCACATAAACTCTAGCCCAAAGTGGGTTGAGGCCATGGTAAGAAATACGCTCTCTGTATTAATCATTCTCTTTCACCTGACAGGGACCATTTCCAGAATCCTGAAGCTGAACCTAAACATATGAGTGGACAAAGCTCCACAATGAAGCAGTACAAGAGGTTTTCACACTGTAGTATAAACAGCCACACGCCAAACTGGTCTCTGATGTACTCTGTTGCGAATGCTGAATGTCTTCAACGGAGCTGCTCTTAATTTACAACAAATCCCAATCTGGGCACCACCAACTCCCACCACCTTCAGTGGGGGCCCCGGGAGAGCAGAATTCGATCCTTTATGCAAGATTCTGTTTCATGATTCACCATTTTTTATGTAAATTGTTTCAAGAAGTGGGAGGGCAGCAAGTCAGAGAGAGACAGAAGGAAATTTCCTTCCATACATGAATAACTGTTTAGTGGTGGGTTAACCACTTTGAGCATGCACTCTAATTCAATTTTGTGCCAGTTCCCCCAGGGGTTGCTTTGCCGTCACAACCTTCCCGAACTGGATGGCTCATCCTCAGCCTTCTACCAAAGACAGCAATGAAATAGAAGCATGACAGACGGCCTGGGAGAAATGGAAAGATAATCATGTAATTAACTTATATGGGTAAAATATGAAATAGACTGCGGGAGCCCTTATGTTTCTTTGCCTTGGGAGAGAGAGAAATTTGCTGTACGTGCAGCTCTAAGGATGGGGAGGAAGCAGAAATTTGGACCTTCCCAAGATGTGAATTGCAGCAGTGAGGTAGTAATGAATCTAAACAAGGCTGGAGTTAGCATTCAGAGCACACAGTGCAGCAGAGTATGGGAAAGGGATAGAGCAGCCCAAAGAGCTGGCGCCACTAACTGACGAGCAAAGCGCAAGTGATAAAGATTTACTGCGAGAGAGGAGGAAACAGTCCGCTGGCCCGATTAGAGCTGTGAATACAGAGTTGTTCAGGGAGGATTTTGCAGCTGACTGATCACAGGCTGTCGGAGCAGGCCCCGGACAACAGCTGCAAGGCTTGCTGGGCTGCAAAAACAAAGGGCGCCTAGCACGGTGCAAAGAAAGAGTTGACAGGTTGTTGTTAGCAGTGGCAAATGTGTGAGGTATGTCACTGTGTGTGAGACGGGGTGGATTGGGTTGGTGGCAAGGAAGTAGGGCAAGAAGCACAGGCCGTGCTAAGAAAAGGGGGAGGACGGGAGAACAGATTTGGTCAAAGTGTTTTCCTAAAATCAGGCCGGTATTTGTAAGGAGGGCAATCACAAGGTCTGTTTACTGCTGCCAAGATAAATTAGCCCATCGCCTCATTTATAGGACGAATCCGGTGGCACAGACTATAAGGTGCATGGCATTAAAGGGACTAATTAGACAATTCCGGCAAATCTGAATTAAGATCCCCTTTTCTTTCTTTGAAAGTTGGAAAGTATTTTTCAGGATTCTAGTCAGATGGTTTGGGGCTTCTCCCCCCTCCCCATCTTTTCTTTCTTCTTTCCTAAGGAAAAAAGCTTGTGCAACTGCTCCCAAGACAATGATTTGGTCTCTTTTCTACCCTGAACCCTGCTAGCGTTTACATCATATAAAAGATGGGCCCAAACCAAAACCCTGAATTCTGGGGGAATTTGGCTCCTAATCTTAATAAAAGCTTTGCACCTGGTCCCTTCTGGTATAATGTGAACATCCTGGGATTTAAGAAAATTCAGAGCTGAATACTGTGTTATTCAGCCATCAAAGCACCTCAGACAACGAAGGCCTCATTTTCAAAAACACCCATTTTGCATCTGCAACTCTCTGCTTCCTGGAGCTCTTGACCACAGTCGGTCACAGCAGTGCAGGCACCTATCTCTGAAATAGGGCTTCCATTGTCATGAGGAATGAAAATGCTATAGATTAGGAAGCACAGAACAGTTGGACGGCAAAACCTTCTTTCTGCCTCATGTGTGAGAAGTTTACAGCTGGAAAACTGTAAACTGACATTTTACAGCTGGAAAACTGTAAACTGACATCTTGAAAACTGACATTTTATTCTGATCATTCTGAAGACAAAAAGCAATGAACACTTCTGAACCAATGGTGGAACGGTCAGCACAAAAGCACTCTACTACAGTGGTAGTTATTAAAATGTTTTGTAAATAGTTACTATTACCAAAATATTCACAGTGCACTAAGAATAGACAATACCATAATTAGCATAACAATGTTAAATATTTGCAAGCAGTAAATGTCAGCTTTGTCATGGCAATCACCAATACATCTATTAAGTTATAGGCGCCTTTATTTTTTACATACAGTATCTAACAATATTACATACCAAGTAATAAGAGTCAATAAGAATGCAATGCTCTTTAGTTTATGGTACCATAATTTATTATGCATACAAGTCCTATTCTGGATTTCCTCTTCTCAAACGTCTTAGAATAACGCCAGTTATTCCAGCCCCAATAGACAGTGCTTGGTAAACAGTAAGGGGAATTCAGAACAAGAGACATTTCAAGGCTTCTAACACACAGCTCCATTCTCCCAAAATGTCAAAAAATACCAGTGTGCAGAATACTCCATCTAGGGGTAGAAATTTCATCCAGTTTCCTTAGCCTTTGCTTTGACATGTGTTAACCTCCTCTAGCATGACTGAGTGCATGAGAAATAATCAGACAATTCACCGAGTTTCCAAAACATTCTTCTTCAGTACAAGTCCATATCAGTGTTTTGTTTTGTTTTTTTAAATATGCCGTTTTCAGTTAAGGCACACAAAAAAAGCTATAGAGGGGTTCCTCTCATTTAGGAAGCAAATAGACACACTGTTATATCTACTAACAAATGGATTCTATTTTAAACTACAGAAACTATCTTTGGGAATTAATAATCCACCTTGCCTATAAAATTTTAGCTGAACTAGAAGAGAGCTTAACCGCAAAGAATAACGACAAGTATGGTGGACAATTTAGGTAACTACATTCCTGGGCACAATCCTGCTGCAGCTGCACCCAAAAGGAGGTTTGAATCTGATTTCAAAGGCAATAGTATTGGATTCATGGACCAGGGAGCTATGGAACAAATTAGATTTTTGGACAGGAATGGCTTTGTGACTTGAATAGATGCGGAAGAACAATGTTTGACAGTGCCGAATATTGATATTATGCAATTATATTAATTTGTATTTTTTTTTGAAGAAATATAAAATTACAACAAACATACCATGCTTTTTTATATAATATTTATTTTCCTTCAAAAGTACACTCTTGAATGACAACTTAACACTAATTTCCTTGAGTGAGCATTTTGCCCGTGACATTTCAGCTTTCCATCACACAGTGTCTTGTTCTTTGTCTCTTCTTTCTCCAACAGGGGAGCTGCTTCTGAGACCACTGTAATCTTCATGAAAGTAATCAAATTATTTCCTAAAGTCACTTTTCCAAACTCCTGTGCAAACTGTCTTTTGGTTATCTATGTTCTGCACATTCACTAATCAACTGCAAACTTCATAGATTAATGCAAATGTTCGAATTTTCTAGACACCACTTCAATTTTTCAAATAGCAATCCAATTACCGAGCAAATTGGCACAAAGTGCCTCGTTACATAGTGACTTGGCACTGCCTCCACTCGCTGCTGGCAATGATGAATGCGTTCCCCTTAGCCCTCCTCCTCTATCTGCTTCAGCCTCAGAGCCAACACCAGTGACCACATAAGGAGAGTGCCTGGCAGCTGCAAGACCTAGGTGCCAAGAGGCAGATTGTATTTTGTAGCAGCAGGATCTGGGTCTGCGACTGTCTTCCTGGATAGTCTTTTGTAAGGCCTTTTCCATGGCCTCTTGGTTGGCTCTAACTGAGCCTGTAAAATGCCTGTGCGGAGCTGGTATAGAAGTGAGTAGTCAAAGGTTTCATTTGGTTTTCAAAGTGATGTAAATGTGTATTGCCCTTCTCTCTCAACACCCCTGCAATTATCATCCTGTGGCAGCTATGAGAAACTGCAGGATTCAAAGAGCCAGTGCAGTTAGTCCCAAATCTTCAGAGTGTCAAGGGAGCAATTTGCTGACCCTTCTACAAGCTCATGACATGGTGTGGAAATAGCAAGGTTATAGGTAAGGTTGCAATAGATCTATTTTGTTCAGAATCTTGTCTACAGAGGGATTTATTCTGGAATAGATATCCCTCCTTAATTCCATGTGCGGATGTTCTTATTATAATAATTCCATATATAATTCCATGTGTGGATATTCTTATTATAATAATTCCATATATAATTCCATGTGCGGATGTTCCATGTGCGGATGTTCTAGAATAAGTGTGTTATCCAAAAATAGTTTAATCACTTCTGGATGAGGCACTCTTATTCTGGAATAAGAACATCCCCACATAGAGCTAATCAGGAAGAGTTAATCTTTAAAATTCACATGCTACCTTATCCTGGATTAATTTTCACATTTAAACAACATGGTATCTGAGCATCTTTCCATAATTCATTAAATATCATGACTAGTATATGTCATGTGTGGTGCTTTCCATCCCTCGCTCCTCCTGTATAGTTTCAATGCATCTTTCTTTCTAAATTTACATTTTCTGATGGTGGACTTTTTTTTAAATGGCTTTAGGGCCAAATTATCTCAGCTGTACTTCTTTGGTCTGTTTCCTAGGTCATTTTTTAAGCATTTAAATGTGGAAGATAAAAAGCTTTTTATGGTAGGATTATCTTCTCGAGCTAGGCCTCTTGTGCTCTGGTTAGTCAAGAAATGACTTTTTAAAATAAATAAATAAAAGTACTCAAGCCCAGTGATGCACTCTGATCCTAATCAGACAAACAGACTTTCACGAAGAAAACAATTGCTAGTCATTCCTTTTTGGAACCCCAGCTCAGGCATACCAGGAAACTACTGGAGAGAATCAGAGTCATTTGACCAGCAGCTTTCCAGTGCAGAAAGTAGTCTCAAAAATATCTGTGTGGACTCTGAACAGCACATGCTAGAATATTTTGCAGGGCTCACTCACTTGGACTTTATCTATGAATACAGTTGTTTGTTACTGATAACATTTCCCCCCTCGCTTTCTATTCTCCTTTTGCATGGTATGCTGTTCACAGACACTGAAGTTATTTAAGTTCTACAGCAGTAGCCGTGTTAGTCTATTGCAGAGAAACAAAGAGTCCTGTGGCACTTTTAAAGACTAACAGATTTATTTATTGCATGAACTTTCATGGGAGAAAACCCCACTTCGTCAGACGCTTTGAAGTTACTTAGTGTCAGATTTAATCTGTTACACTATGACTATGAGATTATATTCATAATTTAGTAGATTGTCTATGTCCAACTTCAGAGAGCTCTGATAATTGCACTGTAAGGGCTCAATTGAGCTGCTACTGCTCATGTTGGAATGTACTTACATAATTATTCTTATAAGAGTGAGTAAAATGACTCATATGATGTGGGTACGGATCATGTAAGTGAGCCCTAAACATCTATGGAATGTAGAATCTTCCTTTATTTCTTCTCAAGAAATACATTAGGGTTTCAGGAACAAGGCTTCTATACCTCTTCCCTAGCCCCTTATTAATAATATCCATCATTCCATTCCATTTTGACATAACATGATTCAACATTGTTTTCCTTCACTATGGCATCTGCAATTAATTCAGGAGTATAACTGCCTTGCTGGACATGGCTTGGATGCATGAGAACTGGAATTGTCCTTCAGACTTTGGTACTGGAGGCTTTACAGATAGCTCCAATTCAATAGGCAGATTCCATGCAGTTGATCAGGAACCGAATGATTTTGGTGGATTGGCTGTGCTCTTTGTTCTCCTCAGCTGAACCAGTGAGCACTTTTGGAAATGAAACTAGCCATTTACACTCTATCCAGCAAAGCATATAAGCATGTGCTTAACTTTATATGTGTGAATATAACCATTGCACAATTACTTACATGCTTACAATTAAGTACCGACTTAAGAGCTTGGCCAGTTTAGGGCCATAATTCAGGGATACAACCAGTAAAGAGACAGATAGGCAGATCTATTCTGTAATAGTTATGTTAGGCTTCTGGCTTGAAAACTGATTTTTTTAAAAAGGTAATTCCTAAACAAAATACAAATATCCTCTTCTGATTACCACTCATAAGCCTGCATGTGCACCATTTTGCCAGCAGCCCTTCATTTACTGCAATTCTTTGAATTCATCATGAGATGAAGAGCGTGTGATTGACTGCCAGATTTTAACTATTTTTGTCATCTGTTCCCGTTTCTCTTCATGCCTTTTCCTTTGGTCAATGTTGTTCACATATAACAACTACCATTGTTGGTCAATGTTGTTCACATGTAACAACTAGCATTAATGACAGTTTGATGAATAAGAGGAAGGAAGGAGAGAGAGTGGGAAGAAAGTCAATGGAACCAACATATGGGATACTTTCTCGTTTAGGGTGCTGTCCACTAGTCATATGTTCTCTGCTTCTGTCATAATGCAATCAATGCACCACTGTGCCACAGCCAAAAAAACACATCACATGTCAAAAAATTATGGCACCAGCTAAATTTGCTATAATTCACGAGTGCAATTCCACAGCACCAGCTAAGGGTCTGATCCAAATCCCATTGAAGTCACTGGAAATCTCCACTCAGTGGACTTGAATCAGGTCCCTGATCCACTACCCAGAGAGCAAAGCAATAGTGCCAGCTAATTCCACTACCAGGAATGTAATGCTATGGCTCTGCCTCTGTAAATCCACTCGCATTAATGTCAAACACACGCCCCTGTAAAATGCCTACTATTTTATATTCGCAATCTCAAGACATCCTGTTCAAGATGAACTATTAAGGAACTTCTGATTCCATTCTCCACAGCGTATAATAAAGACAACTCCTTGCCACGCAGCAGTGGTCACATGCTCAGAGATGCCAGGCTGACAATGATATTCTCCCAGCATTTGGCACCGAAAGCCCTGGCAAACCCCTCAGCAGTTGTGCTGGCAGCTTTTGCATCCGTCATGTGGTCAGGCTACTGATAGCGTATCAGGAACCTTCATCCTCTGGGCACCATTTCACTTTAACACCTGTCTGACTCAGGGGAATGCATGCACTTGGAGAGTAAGTTCTTAACACAAAGCCTTCCAGAGGCCCAGAGCCCACGTTCCATGTGTTACTGAAATAGGTCATTTCCTCAGCCCCACAAATGCTTTTCTTCACAGATCTGTATACAACCCTTAGAGGGACCCACATCCTGCTATATATTCCACATGTGTTGGACGTTTGCTTTGTGGACCAGGAATAAAATCCAAAGCCTTTTTTGGCCTAATGAAATCTCATATTTTACTATGCTCAAATAAAGCCATTTCTTTGGGACTCAGGCAGGCCTTTTTTGTTTGTGACATTTTAACTGCTTACAAATGTTTGCTGCAGATGAAAGGAAAAATGATTATTTCCAGGTCACTATGCCGTAATGCTTTTTGATGGGCACCATAATTTCAATTAAACTGAAGAATAACGGACCAAAAAAACTCAAGCATTTAAAATGCTATTCAGGCAAGAAATGTTTCAAAAGAAAAAAATAAAATCAAATATACATCACTTACCATATGGCATAAAACACCACTGAAATGGCTAGATAAGGAAATTGAAAGATCTTTCTCCTCTGGGAGCACATTTAAACTCCAGTTATTATGAGGAAATGCAGAGTGTGACTACATAGCCACACCTCATCCCCCTCATGTTTTGCACCCATTCTGTAAATGCACTAGCTCTTCATGTCACAGGTTCAAATTAGACTTGGCCATTAATGCAACAAACAAAAATCTCAAAAGGTACTTGTCCAAATCATAACTACAGAGAGAACCCTGTGCTCTAAAGAGAAACCAAGAGCTGCAATAGTAGAGGTGTGGCAGGCCTGGGCTGAGATGTGCTGGGAAACTTGCATAGCATCTATCCGAAACTATGCCTGTCCAAGAGCGATATAATCAGTCTCTCACTTGCATAAACAACAACATCCACTAATTCATCCGGTGACTCGTGTCAAAAATTATCTTTGGATCAGATAATCTTTAAAGCCTGTGAAATGAATGCGTTCCTATAGTTCAGTTACCAGGACGAGTTCATATTCATAAAAGAACTGCTGTTTGCTTGTTTAAATAGGACGCCCTATCATACCCCTTGGCCCATTGCAGAGGACACGAGTGAAAACCAGGCCTTCTGAGTTCTAGTCACAGCTGTGATACTCTCTTGTCATGTTCCGAGCACGGATCCAGGCTCTGTTGTACTGGGAGCTATACAAAGATCTCAGAATCCTATCACATGACCTTGAACAAAATGCCTATTTCTCAGTTTCCCCATGTGGGTTGTGAGTCTTTAAAGGAGATTTGTTAAGTGCTTTGAGATCTTCAGACATAAGGTGATTTAAGTTCCAGTGTGACAACTATCAGAGTTGACTGTCCAAATTAAAAGGGGTTTAAAGTCAGTTGTACTCACCAATTAGTGAGATGGGAGTTTGAAATTGCTCCTCCCAGAGGCTTATTCTAACGTCATAAAAAGACTTGTTTTCAGGCAAACTACTAAAGAAGGGCTTCTTTTCCTCTTTAACTCAAAATGTGTTTTCTTTAACCCATCTCAATGAAAAATTGGAGATTTATGGAGATATTCCCAATCTTTCAGTAGGTCACACAGCATCTAAGCCTTGAAAGGTATCAAACCTTAAAAATCATGACCTTGTTAGCTATGGAAAAGTTATTGTAGGTTGTTTTAGAGATTCCTGTGAATATATTATTTCCACTTTCTCTTTCTCTTTGAGGCCTGCTATTGCTACTGAAGTACCTGTCTTCCAGAGGGAGATGAAAATCAGTACCCTGAACATTTATAAAACCCTCTAGCAACATTCCTAAAATAGTTTTTCCTGTAACATATGTGGCATGTACAAAACACATCAAGGTGTGGTATAAAGATTTGATTAGCACATATAACTCACCATAGCTTTACCACTCATAACGTGGCCATGATTCATGCCTTGAAAACCTTTCTACCACATTATACCCTCACTTATTTTCACTGTCTGTATATATACATATACACAGTAAGATGGTGATGGGCAAATTCCTAATTATTAAACAAATGCATGAGCTGAACATGTGGTAAACTAGTTTTCCATTAACATGATACCCTGAGAACAGGGCATTGGATGCTATTACAAGCAAGTACATTTTGAACAATCAGGTACTGAATTTCAGGCTTTCTGACAAAAAATAATGGCTGGGACCTAGGACTTACTTATGAAAGGTGCCTGGCACCTTCTTTCCTCAAGGATTTGATACTTAGCACCTTCTGCAATCAGGCCCAAGTCCCATAAAAGTCTCATTCAAACTGGATCCCTGAAGGAATGTGACCGACAGAGAAATAGATGTGTTCATTGTCTGAATTGTGCACAAGATCACAGAGTAGAGAAACTGTAGGTGTGAAACACAGAAAAACCTCCACTTATTAATTTTTCACACACAAATCTTCAAATCCTAAAACATCCCTGCCAGTTATTAGCTTATCATGACGACTAAATAATCACTAAATATATAAAATCCACCCAAACTCCTTATTAAGATCCCAACTCTCAAAGTTAATG
Organism: Pelusios castaneus; assembly: GCA_007922175.1. NCBI lineage: Eukaryota > Metazoa > Chordata > Testudines > Pelomedusidae > Pelusios > Pelusios castaneus. The sequence continues at coordinate 20,183,885 of ML685785.1, forward strand.
AACTTCACTGATTTTATGTTCTCCTTTCAAAATGCATACCAATCATTTAACTGATAAGTGACTGTGTAAGTTGATTATCTCCTCATTATATTGTTTGTTGGGTTTTTTTAAAAAACAGAAATAGTTATCCTGCCATGACGCAAGGGTAAAATGCAGTTTAAAAGGGCTGCTGACTCTAGCCAATTTATATGCTAATTTCAGAAATGAGTCTTTCTACGTTAAATAAGGAGCTAAGGAATGTTCCAAAGGTCTAGATAGACCACACCATTAACAGATTGGGTAAATCAACGTTAATACTGCCCACAGGACATTACACCGTGTGAACTTTCTTCACCGCACTCACCTTACTAATTTTAGTTCCACGTGGTTCTTCAACTGACTTGCCAAAATATAAACTACTCCGACTTCTAAAGCCTGCCTGTGCCCATCTTGACCTTGGACTTTTCTTTAATATTAACCATGAAGGAAAAATTAAATGGTCACTTTTTTATTAAGGATACATTTACAAATGGTTTATAAGGGGTTGATAAATGATTACTAGATCCTGAAAGTTTATTGCAGAAATGAATAGTATTTATTACAGATGGATATAAGCAACAATTAGACTAACAATTGATTAACCTATTAAAACATCTATTAGTTTGGATGTAAGGCCTAAAATTTGGATCCACAAACCCTTGTGTGAGAAGATCATAAAGAACAAATCAAGTATTTTCAAACTCACTTGTTGAGGACTTGTTGATAACTCCTCTGACCATTCATTAACAGTTAGCAAATGGCCCAGAAGTCATTATTGCTTCAAAGGACAAGTCAAATTTGAATTCATATTTAGTTTTTTTGGAAAAACAAGTTTTTGTAAAACTAAGGACAACAAAGATTTCTGTGCGATTTTTTTTTAAATTCCAAGAAAAAAATATTAAATTTTCCTCATAGTCTGTGCAATCCAAAAATTGCAGAACTTTGAACCCAAAGTGAAATGGACATTACTAAGTTTCACCATGCAGGCAGAGAGACAGCTCAAGAGAGAGAAAGAGAGAGAGCATAAGGTAGCAAGAAATAAATTACATTTTTAGAACCCTTCCTGTTTTACTACCTATGGCTATGTCTACACTTGTGAATGTAAGTCGACTTAGCTAAGTCGACTTAACAAAGTGGACTTTAAGTCGACTTTGTTAAGTCGATTTAGCATGTCCACACTTAAATTGTAAGTCAATTTAGGGGGGACCCTACAAAGTCGACCTAGAGCATCCACACTGGATGCCTAGGTCAACTTGTAGAGGTTAGGGGGACCTTGGACAGGTCCATGGTGGCAGGGGGGGGCACCCCTTGCCAAGTGCCAGGGGGCTCAGCCTTTGCCCCATTGTACCTGCGTACAATGGGGCAAAGGGGGACAGGGACCCTGGCAGGGCATAGGGGCAGGGCTCTGCCCTGCCCTTTGGGAGGGTATGCCAGGCTCTCCCTGTATTACCCCTCCTGGCAGGGAGGGCAGTGGGGGAGTCCTGGAGAGCCCTAAGTTGACTTAGGGCTACTCCACATCTACACTGGCTTAAGTCGACTTTAGAAAGTTGACTTAAGCCTAAAGTCAACTTTAAATGAGGTTTAACAAAGTCGACTTAATTTTCCTTAAATCGACTTAAGCAGCTTGCTTAAGTCGACTTTGTTATTGCAACATATGATGTTAAGATGGCAATGTGACCTAATTTTGGATGGTAAATTGCTATGGAAAAACTACTGCTAATCATGGTGAGCTTTTGGGTCATATTAATTGAGCCAGTTTAATCTCCAGAACTTTTGCAGCATTTTCTTCATTAACTTAGTGTTAATGAAGAAGATGCTCTCCCTTCACCAGCCTATCCACTGTGTGCTCACTGCACAGATTCTTCAGTGCCCTGAGAAGCCATTATATTATAATTATCATTTTTCCTCAAAAGGCACTAATCTTAGGGGATTCTCGCTGGTAGGGAAGTTGGCTTTCCTTTTGATAGTATCTTCCAGTCAAGTGATCTAGAAGTTAATGTAACAAGATGAATCTAAAATAACTTCAAAGTAAAAAAAAAAAAATCAATGAATTACAATAAGAATTTTGGGTCACCTGTTAAGGCACAAGAGTATGTACGCATTCTTCTCCTCCCACTGAAGCTCATTTAATACCAAGAAACAGGGTAAGTCTTTTCTTTATACTTCAAGCATATAATATAGGTGCCAGAAACACGCTCCTCTACTGATAATAATGCAATATCCTAATTACCTTACAGGAGTTATCCTCTCCCAGCAAAGTATATCATTTTATGAAATAAAGCCTTAAGGGAAACAAAATATACAAGAGCAGAATTTGGTCCCAAACTGTGCAACAGCTAAAATATTACAGACAGCCAAGAACTTGCCTTCCTATACATAAGGTACTTCAGTCAAATGAATACTGATAATGATCAATGATGGTAAGTTGGCAGCTAGTCTTCTGGAAAAAATCCAAACTTTACCTTCAAGCTTCAGGAATGAGGAGGATCTATGTGAATGTGATCTTTGGCAAGGAAAGGCACATTGTTTCAGTGCTGTGGGAAAATGCTTAATGCTCAAACATTTCCTTAAAATAAGATTACAATGAAACATTAGAGGTTGCATTATTAAAGATAATCAACATTACTGGCTGAATGAAAAAAATACCAAACCCATCTCCCATCTCCAATCTGGAGAACAAATCTAATGTTTCATGCCCTCATGTTTTATCTGAGTGCTGGATAGGAGCTATTTACTGAGAGGAGAATAGGCCCTTGTGTGTTTTGGTTTTTGAAACCTGAAGAAAATTCCCAAATTACTTGGGTTTTATTTCAAAAGAATGAAGTAGGAATTAAAAATAATTGTGACATGATCAGATTATAACACTGGTGAGATATTGAAAGCATTAATCTTGTACATCCTCAAGGATGTGTGTTCCGGAAGGGAGAAAAAAAATCCAGGAAATGAAGAGTTATCGGTGGATATCTCTCTCTCTCTCTCTCTCACACACACACACACACACACACACACACACACACACACACACACACCCCAAACAAGATTTTGAGCTCAAATTGCTTCTAAAATCAGGAAATCTAGGTTATTTTAATAGTCTTAGGGTAAAACCTTTGCCTCACTGAACTCACTAGCAAAACTACTGATTTCAAGGGAGCCCAGGATTTCACCCCATGATTACTGAGTGTTTTGCTGTTGATCCATTGACTGTAGGGACCTTTTCCATTGATTTTGCTGGGCCTGAATGTCAGAAGATCTTCATCACTGACCAGCAGGGAATGCGACTATAGTAGGCTGGCGTTGCACTGGTAACATCTATGATCAAATGTGTTAAGACTGCTCAGGTATTACTTAGTCTGTCTTCACCAGGTTTACAGGGTTAAATATTAAAGATTTAGCACTCATGCTACAATGATGCATGGCATATACAACAGCCTGATAGACATGTTCACCTAGAAATCAGGAAAATAGTAATATAATTCACAAAAAGTGCAGAATGGATTAAACTACCTTTGCTAAAGTTAAATGCATTTAATCCCACTTAACCACCTTTGCAAATGAAATTCTTAAAAGAAATGTATTATATGAATTATATACATACAAAATATATATGACATATACTACCACATTTGAAAATGTTGATTGCAAAAAAGTATAGATGCTTTACTAAGGAAAATTAGCCAATGTAATTATATTTTCATTATATATAGAGATCAATAGCAAGTCCTGGTGACATATGTTTTTATTTCAGCCTGGCTCATTTTTATCAGCTAAGGGAACTCTATGTATTGGGTCAGTTCCTCAATGGTTGTACATCAATATAGCTCCATTGAACCTTCCCATATTCACCCATTTGCCACACAGAGATGTCTGAATAAATTTCAACATAAAGAAAGGATTTTCATATAGGAAAGCATTTCACTCCTCAAAAATGTTGTATGTATGCATGACAGAAGTCCAAGAATCCAAAATATTCAGCCAAACTAGCTGTTCTTAGGATGACTGAAGGACAAATTTGAAAATACAATTTAAAAACAAACGTGTACAATTTTTTAAAGTCTTAAATGTTTAAATCATTTCTGCTCTTGGAATTAAATTTTGTTTGCAGAGCACTTGTAATTATAAAGAGCTATCTCAGGGGTATACTGCCAACTTGTTTTAGTCTTCTATGAAGTTGAACCTGTGATGTCCACTACTCTTTTCACATTTTATCAATTGTCTTATCTAAAGCCCCAACGTTAGAGGAAGTCCTTTAATTGACATTAATGGACTTAGGATGAGGGTCCAATTCTGTCCGTTATCTATAAAATTAATTAAAAATCACTTCATTGTGACTCATACATTCTGAAGAATAATATTTATGTTATTTCTAAGGCAGAAATTCCACAGAAATTCAGAATCCCAACTTTCTAGATGGGGAAGCCCTACTAAGCTGTTGGGAAGACTAACCCTCCTTGAGGATCTATTTTCTTCCCCATAAAACTTAGTTTTCTACCTTTGGCTATGCTCTCATAAAGATTTGCCTCTTACCAAGACAAACATGATTCACTCCAAAGACAGTGGCAGAACTAACATGAATGGGAGCTCAGAGACCAAAGATGGCCACTCATTATAAAGAGATTAATAGATTTTAAGACCAGAAGACACCATTATGATCATCTACTTTGATTATCCCGAGCTCACAGGCCACAGAATTTGTCCTAGTAATTCCTTCATTAAGCCCCAAAACTTCTAGTTAATTTTTTTAAGGAAGGTATCTAATCTTGCTCTGAAAGATCAACAACAACTTTGCAACCCATATTTCTTTAAAAATTGACTCCAGAAGTTTTTTGTGAACACCAGTTAGGATTTGGAGCAGACATACCTCTAGCACAACATGGTATGCAATGCTTCAAAACAATGCACCGGATTTATACATATGGCCAAAACTTGGCAGGAATCTCTCTTTTGGGATTGTAGTAGTTTATTCATGGCAATATGTGGAAATAAGCAAGGAACTATTTCTTTTAGCCCTTTCTTGCTCAATTTTCAGAAAGGAAACTGATTCACATACAGAATATGATGTTGTTAGTAACAAGAAGTAAATTACTGAATAACTATATAACCTAGTTTAATTTCCCAGGAGCTTAGCTACACCTGAAAATAAGATATAAAAACTTGATTTGTAAAGTATGTCACTTCAACTACCTAGTTCGTCATTGGATGGGGCTAACAAGGCAGGTCTCTTGCAAATAAAATGATTCATAAGATTGAAGAATGAGGTTGCTGTAGCTTGAAAAGTGTCTTGCATTCCTGTTCATAGGACTATTTGAAATCTTCCAGTTTGCTTTGTGACAGAACTCAGGGTGCTAGGGCAACTACATGCATTATCAGTAGATATTTACAGTTTGTGTTGCTACAGATGTAGTTATCTGCAGCCATCAAAGTCCATGAACAGTGTGTATGAATTCATGCTGAGCTTTTGTGTGTAACTTCTGCAGGACCCCATTATTACAAGGAGACATTGTCATCATCAATATAGGACAATCACTAAGGACATAGAATAAGTCTGCTCTGCAAAGTATCTATGCTAACACCCAGCAACAAGTCGCAGAGTCCTAGTCAATTGACTTTGCTCACAGGACTCAGGCTGTAAGGCTCAAAGGGTGCATCTACTCTTACAGATTAAATCGATTTAAGTCGACTCAAACTACTCCGCGTCCACACTGGGCTTTCCTTAAGTTGACATAAGAAGTTCCTTAAGTCAATTTAAGGAAAAGTTAAGTCGACTTAATAACACCTCATTTTAGGTCGACTTAATGCTCAAGTCGACCTCACTAAGTCGACTTAAGCCAGTGTAGACGCAGAGTAGCCCTAAATCGACCTCCATGGCCTCCAGACCTTCCTCCCTGACCTCTCTCCCAGAGTTCCCAGCACAAGAACAGCCTGCCCTGGCCAACCACAGGGCAGGACTCACCCCTGACCACTCTCCTGCTTGAGAGCAGGGCAGAGGAGACCCAGCACCACAGGCAGGCCCCATCCTGGAGCCACCAGGACATCCTTGACCTGCTGGCCATTTGCGGGGATGAGGCAGTCAGCTCTCAATTGCGAGGCAGCCATTGCAATCGAGAGGTGTATGCCTCCATCTCCCGGGCCCTGGCTGCCAAGGGCCACACCCAGGACACCCAGCAGGTCCAGGTCAAGATCAAGGACCTCCACCAGGGCTACCAAAAGGCCTGGCAGGAGATGCTGCAGACAGGGGCAGCCCCCTCATCAGCCACCAGTATTACCAGTAGCTGGATGCCTGTCTGGGCCAGGAGAACGGCAGCCTGCCAGCCCACACCATCGACTCTGCCGAGTCCCCCTCCCTCAGTGACCCTCAGGAGGAGGGCTCAGGGGACGAGACTGTGGTGCTGGAGCAGGGGAAGGCCAGCGCACAGCAGGAGCAGGAGGATGCCCACCGGAAGGTCGAGCAGGGGCTGCGGAGGGGCAGGCAGAGGCTGCTCGAGCGCATGCTCAACCTCATGGAGCAGCAGACCCAGTCCCTGGAGTGCCTGGAAGAGCACCTGTTCTCTCAGGGCCCTGCCCTGTGCCCTAGAGGCAGCCTTCCTCACTGGCGGGCTAGGCCCCGGGGCGGACATCTCCAAGCCTGGGACCCACCTTCCAGAGGCCACCTGCACCAGCCCCTCCCCTGACCCTCTTCACACCCCCCAACCACCTCCCTCCGCCCGACCCTCTTCACTCCCCCCCGACCTTCCCTACCCCTGCAGCTCCCAACCCGCATTTCACCCTCTGAAATATATACAGTGTTCATGCTTTTTATTGGTGTGGGGACAGAAAGGAGATGGGTGCGTGTGGGGGGTGGCAGGCATGGGTGGGTGGTGGAGGTGACGGGGCCTGGTAGAAGACCCACCCCTCAGTGCTCCTCGCTGTCAAATTGGGCTCTCAGTGCATCCCAGATGCGCTGTGCTCACCGCTGGCCCCGCTGAGTCTGGGGCAGGGTGTCATCGGGCTGCTTGTACTGCACAGCGAGCCACTCAGCCTCAGCCTCCCAGACGCAGGGGAACCTTTCCCCCCGCAGCTCTCAGAGGTTGTGCAGGCAACAGTATGCACTGATGACCTCCGGGAGGTTGCTCTCACCGAGCTGCAGGCAGGTGAGCAGGGCCCTTCAGCAGGCCTTGAGATGGCTGAAGGCACGCTCGATGATGCTGCGGCACCAGTTGAGCCTCTGATTGAAGAGGTCCCTGCTGGCATTCATGCGGCTCATGTATGGCATCATCAGCCAGGGGAGCAAGGGGTAGGCAGCATTCTCAAGGATCAGGACTGGCACCTGCACGTCCCCAATGGTGATGGTGCGGTCAGGGAAGAAGGTGCCCACCTGCATGTGCCTGTACATGGTGGAGTTGCGCAGGATCTGTGATCTGTGCCTCATGCGCCTTCCCCGGGTAACCCACATTGATGTTCTGGAAGATTCCGTGGTGGTCCACAAGGGCCTGCAGGACCACGGAGTAGTACCCCTGGCAGTTGACATAGTCCCTGGCATGGTGTTCCGGGGCATGGATGGGGATGTGGGTGGCGTCCACAATGCCCCCACAGTTGGGGAAGCTGAGTCAGGCAAGGAGTTTGTGCAGGTTGCCCAGGGTGATGAGGTGGCTAGCAGGACCCAGCTGATTGCCCTGCAGACTTGCAAGAGGACGGTCCCCACGGTGGCCTTCCTGATGCCAAATTGCCGGGCCACGGAGCGGTCAGAGTCGGGGATTGCCAGCTTCCACACAGCAATGGCCACTCGCTTGTCTATGGGCAGGGCAGGTCGGAGTCGGGTGCCCATGTGGTGCATAACTGGGGTGAACTCATGGAGGAGCTCAAGGAAGGTCCGCTTGCTCATCCTAAAGCTCTGCAGCCACAGGTCAACATCCCAAGTGGTGAGGATGATCCGCTTCCACCAGTCGCTGCTGGCCTCCCATGCCCAGAGGCGACGAGGCAAGGAGCGCAGTGCAGTAACCAGGGCAGCTTACTGGGGCAGCAGAGTGGGGGGCAGGCTGTCATCTTCCTCCATGCTGGCAAGTTGCCGGACAGGCCTGTTCTACAGCCAAAGAAGCCTTACCACTAGGCGTCGTGCAGCTGGCTGACAAAGTGCAGGAGAAGCGACAGATCCATGACCTGCTCAGGCTCCAATTTGCCAGGCACAACGGGAAAGGGCCGAGTGCACTTCCTCTTTTGAAGGAGTGGCCGGGGAGGGGAGACCTTCTCTGCTGCCATGCTGTCACACTTCCCATGTACAGTCCTCCAACCCCCACCCCCCCCCAAGTCAACTTAGGAGTCTAGTGTGGACACTCTACGTCAACCTGATAAATTCTGCCTTAAGTCGACTGAAGAGTCTAGTGTAGACTCTCTATGTCGACTTAATAAAGGCAACTTACTAACATTGCCCTAACTTTCTAAGTGTAGATATAGCCAAAAATCACAGTGTAGATGTTCCTGGTTGGAGTGGAGCCTGGCTTCCAAGACCATCCCCTCCCTGTTTAGTTTCCAGAGCCTGGGCTCAAGCCTGTGCAGGAGCATCTTACACTTCAATTTTTTGGCACCTCAGCCAAAGCCCCCACATGCCCAATTCAACTGGCCTGGGCTCTGAGACTTAGTTCCATGGTTTTCCTTTGCAATATAGACATACCTGAATAGACCCAATGGTGTCAAGATTGCACCAGCTCTGTACATTGAGCATATGTGCATTGAGTGAGACAACTGACATGATACATTTACAGTTGCTTTTATTCTGCCTTTTGTTCCTTCTCCCACTCTCTGCTTTGTGTGTTTTATCCTGCAGCCCCCTTGACTGGAACATCCACCTGGCACCTCCTAACTTTACGCTCAGTATGAGAGCCTATGTTTCATGTACGAAGCATATTACACCTTTGCTCCAAGATTTGGATTCACTTTAATCTATAAAACCTTACTTTAAATAGCCTGGGTCCTTGAGAAGCCTCAGAGATTGCCTCTCTCCATGTATTAGCACAACAGTTGCAATCTTCTAGGACACTTGAGCTAACACCTCCTCCACACAGTTTGTCACAAAGGAGCAGGGTATCCCTGGTAAGGGGAATTTGTTTCCTCCTGCCTAGGTTTTCCAGAGTCTGAATCTTTTGACCTTTGGTTCACACTACAAAGCTCATTTGTTCTCCAGTGCTTTTTCTGGATGAGAAGGAAAGATTAGGTTATTGGGTGTGGTGCTGAGAATTTATGGAATATGAAGATTTACTATTGTTCATAGAGTTTTGTTGAATGGTTGTTTTAATTGTAGTATTTGTACAGGATGCACTCATACTTGTTTGGGATGAGTGTATATATCTAAATAAGTAAAATAATCCCACACCATCCCTCAGATGCAGTATTCTGCTGCGTCCTGTATTGCTGACAACGGATTAGTCTACACTTACAGCTGTGTCGCTGTAAGAGCACTTCTGTAGCCATGGTGTGTCAATGGGAGAAAGTTCTCCCAACAACAGAATAAAACCATTTAAACAAGTGGTGGTAGCTATGGTGGTGGGAGATGCTTAGGCAACACATAGGTACTTACGTCAGCAATATTTTATGTTGCTCATGGCGGGGGGGGGGTGCATTTTTCACACTCCTGAGCAACAAAAATAGCTCTTCAGGGCAGAGAACAATTTATTGTTGGCTTATAAATTGTGGTACTTATTTGAAGCATTATATAATTATAATCGCCTATAATAATATATGGAGATAGCACAATGTAATATTTTGAACACTGTTTTTCTTAAGATATGAATTTTAAGTTAAGCCTCCCAACCACAGCAAAATCCAAAATCTTCTCTAGCAAGCTGCATTGCCTCTTTCGCATTGCTTTGGTTTTTAATGGGTCAGCAAGACAGCAGAGAGAGACGCTCAATTAATTCCACTCAGTCACAGAGTTTCCAGTCATTAACAAGGCAGCTTCAACACATACAGTGATGGTGCATGTAAAGCAGTGGTTTTCAGACCAGAGGTCATGGCCCAGTACCAGGTAGCAGACACTCAGGTACTGAGTCGTGACGCCCCCTGCTGTCCCCGCCAAAAGACTAGAATGCATTGCTCAAAGATGTAACTGTTGGGTCGCAGGAGTAAATGGTTTTTTTTTAACTGGGTCCTGAGGGGAAAAAAGTTTGAAAACCACTGATGTAAAGTACTCAGCTGATAACACTTCTTCATGGCAAAATCTGCAGGTAGATAGTAGCTTGGGACAGGCATCCATAAATTGAAGTCTTTATTTAGAATTAAAGCAGCTCACAAAAAGTTTAACAAAAACAATCAAGTAAGCAGGGACGATTTAGTGACATAATGAAAAAGAAATGCAGTTCTGTATTTTAAACACTGCACAGCTATATTTGTGTTTCCTTAATCGTGCAGTACATTACCTTTCTATGAGTGTACTGCTGGATACAGCAGCTACATTCTTCAGTACATATAAATGGAAAGGTTTTAAAGGTGACCACAAAGAAAAGGATAATGGGCAGCGGAGGGGGTGGAGGTGGATGGAGGCGGTTCTTTCCTTTTTTCTTTCTTAATCATATATAAATGTGACCTAAAAGTTTGGGGGGGGTTGGGTCTTTTTGCTTTTTGTTTTGGTTTTGGGTTTTTGGTCTTTGAGGGGAGGAGGGAAGAGGTTGTGGTTTTTTGCCTAAAAAAAAAACAAAAACAGAAGACACCCAATTTAGAAATATATGCTCCTAACTTCCAACTACAAGACCTCCTAACATCTCCAAAGTCCTCCAGCAAAAAAGAGACCTGATATTTATAATGGAAAGTGAATGATGAGTTGTCTTTCTACTTCCTAAAGGAGAAAAGGGCACAAGCATTCTTGCTTCTCAAAAGGCTCATGTTGATAAAGGAGAAAACTTCATACTTCAAAAATAAGAGTAGCAGTTGGGAACTAAAACTAGCAAATGCTGGTCACAATCACAAATCCACCTCAAAGCTTGGTTCTCCCTAATGGAATAATAATCCAGAACTGTATTATAAGGAGCAACAAACAGAATTGGGTGCACTGGCAAGTTACCTCAGTAGCTGAGGACATTTAAACAGGCTCTGCTAACACTAGTTAAACATGGTTTGCCTAGACCTCCCTCTACTTGGGGAAAATGATCTGGAATAGCTTATTCTGCAATAATCAACTTTGTTTTAGTCATGTCAGCCTCAGGAGATTGTAGATGAGCTCCATGTAAACTTAAAAGCTTATCTCCCTCACCAATAGAAGTTGGTCCAACAAAAGACATAACTATTATTCTGCAGTATTTATTCTGAAGGAGTCTCTTTGTGGATACTTTATTCCAGAACAATTATTCCATTCAGAAAAGTTGTCCTGTTATGCAGCCACAGTCTGCTATGTAGCTACATATTTTATCAATTGATGCTTTTAAACTATCTGTAACTTCTCTAGGGCCTTGGTCTATACTGCTGCGCTGGGTTGACAGGAGATACGCAATCTATGGTCTGTAGAATGCATATCTCCTGTTGACTGACTTACCCTTCCTTACTGAAGCATCTTCACTAGGCTGCACTGACGAGAAATGCTTTCCATTTGACGCAGCATTACTCTTTTCTGGGGGGTGGAGTCATTGCGTCGAACGGAGAGCACTTCCAGCATCAATTGAGTGGATCTCCACTGGCTGCTCAATTGATCCTGCTGCATTGATCCATGGCGATTGACAGAGGGATTTCAGTGTAGACAAGCCTTAGGAAAAGGATCTGCAATTGTTCAAGACATTTGCGCTTTGTACATGTACATCTCTCTATATAATTTTTTAAATATCCTTTCAGTTTTCCTGCTCATGCACATTCACAGTTCTTTCGAATTTGTGCTTTCTCTGTACTCTCTCTGTTGCATGTTTTCCATTTTTTTAAAAAGAGAAAAAATAAGCCGCTGCAGTTTTACCAATTAATATTTCAATAAAATTAAGACAGACAAGATTATGGTTAACTAGCCAGGAAAAAATAACTAACTGGAAAAAAATTCCTAACTGTTAGATCTAGAAGATTGTTGACTGGCCTCTCAAGAAAAATTTGTCAAAAAAGCATCATCCCTTAAACAGACTGGATACGTGCTAGTGCATAAACTATAGGGAACAATCTTGAATTGGCAAAATGGCATAGGCAACTTGCAACCTAACAAATCTTTTCCATCTCCGTCCTACCCCTTACCTATTTCGGCCTAAGTTGTTCAAAAGTGATTGTGATTTGGATGCTGAATTTGTCACAGTGGCACCCTATAGTTCACTTCCCTGGAAGCTATAAAATTTCAGTCTATTTTTGGTGCTTTTTGTTTAGTCTGTGGGAGCTGAATGATGTTGACTACTTGCAATATACAAGTCGGACCAGGTGATCTGGTGATCTCTTCTGGCCTTAAACTCCAGGACATTTCACAGGTCCTGATTTTCAGAGAGTGAACATCTCCCTCTAAAAGCCAGGCCTCATCAAGGTGCTCTAAGACCAGCACCCAAAAATAGTCTGATCACTAAACTCTTGAAAATTGGGACCTTGTCTACACAGAGAAATTGACCAGCATGGCTACTGTGAAATAAACTATTACTCCACTCACAAAGCTGATTCCGCAACAGCTATGCCGGTCAATTTCTCTGTGTAGACAAGGTCTTAGTAGTCCTTTTCCTTTTAATAGCTTGTCCATTTGAAATTATGCAATAAAGGTTTATAGAAATCAACCCCCAACTGGCTTTTTCCCTTCCCCTTGCTGATCACTCCTTGCCTGCTTGCTGAGAGTGAGAGCTGCCATGGACACGCAAACAGTAGCTACTTACACCGCTGCCCCCGGAACCTGAAGTGCTGAGGCCACACCAGAACAGGGTGTTTCTGCATATAGGAGATGGGGGGGAGAAGACGTTCTTACTCTTCCTGAGGCTTTTCTCAGTGCACAGACCATGCTGAAATCTGGTCCTAGAATACGAGACTGTTCCCACCCAGCTATCTGCATTAAAAATTATGCAGAGCTGCCATCCTTTCTGCTTAACCCTACAGGAGCTTTAACAGTCTCAACACCAAGTGATCAATGCTTTGCTGCCATCCAATGACTTTCCCTGGTATTGCCCATTTCTTAAGTCTCCCCACTTCTGTAACTAGCCAGGTAGAAGGTTCTCAAGTTAATTAAAAGACAGTGCTCACAGCTGGAGGCACTTTGCATACTTGGAGTGACTTGGACTCCATGGCAGATTGCAGACTCTCCTCACCTGTATGCAAATAACTCTGTTCTTTCTATCAATCTGCCATCAAAAGCAAAACTTTATCTGAATTCTCAGTACAAAACCAGCATTGTACTCTGGCAGTTAATTTTTACTGGTTTACAATGTACTTACTTTACACAAGAGATAATGCCAGCTAACCACAGCAAACCTTGCACACAGCTGTTATGCTTTATAGTTGATCAAAGCTTTAATTTCCCAGTATTATGTCAATGCTGGACACACGGATTCCCTCTCTGTTTTTGCTGAGGCACTGTTCAGTTTCCTTCTTTGGTTTCTTTACAAAGCACAGCTTGTTTGAGTCCTTATGATTGAATCTAAATTAAGTTGGCAATGTTATATAACAATACAAGTAGTACCCCATGAGAGCTAAGGGACAAAAGGAAATCACAACTGGTTGCATTTTGGGATAACCCTACCTGCAATCAATTTAAGGGTGGTCTTCAAAAGTTGTCATGAAACAGTTGAACCGTCCAGGTTTGCTTAAAAATCATAAAATAAGATAAAATCATATAGAAAATTAGCATACTGATGAAATATATTAGAGGAATCTAAGTAACTGGCAAATAAAAGTTATCTTAATACATATGTGTACACATACAGAAAGAGAACTAAGTTATTCAGATTTGCAGATCATTTCTTTTAACAAGGTTTGTTCCATATTTGTATAATGCTGACATTTATCTGCTCAAATTAGTGGAATTTGAAAATTTACAAAATTATATATCGAATTCTAAGAAAGTTTAAATTTTCAAAAGTGAATTACAATTTCCAGGGCCTTTGTTTTGGGTTGCTCTGCTTGAGACCCTTTAAAAGAGTTTGATTTTCAGAGGGTAGGTGTTCAATAGTTGAGTAGTCTCAAGCTGAGCATCCAACAGTTGCAAATGGAATATCCAAAAACCATAGCAACAAAAATCATTAGTCATTTTGGAAAATTGAAATATAGCTTAAGAGGGCTTAGCTCATCTTCAAGCAGATTTTTCATTACTGTTGATTTCAGTAGCAACCAAAATATGCTAGGAATTTCCAAATGTAAAAGAGAATGCATCTCCCTAGAGAGCTTGCTTTGTTTTTCCAAAAGTGTAAACTAAAATTTAGATCCATAAAAAACATATAAAATAAAAATGGTCGTTTCTCTAAAACTATCCACAAAGCATCTCAAGAATTTTTTTTTTTTTAATCTCTAATGCTAATATTTTACATTCTTGAAAGTGGAAGATGGGTTTAAAGTCTCATTTACTTTTCACAGTTTATGCTCTGTTTACAATTCACTCAGCTAGAATAATAAAACTATATTGGTCTGTTGAGTGGGGATTTATTTTTTTGGTTTTTATGTTGCAGGCACAAATGCAGTAAAAAAAGACACTTTGCACTGATATTTTTTAACTGGTTGAAAACTTATCTATTAAGATCTAACTTCGTAAAACTTTAAATCTTGTGTTACACTGAATTTCAATTTAGAGCCTCTCAGCATCTAACCGTATTGACGGCATTCCACTAAGTGTATTCACATGGACTGATCCAACAGCAATCTAACGCATTGCCGGTAAAGGATCTAAGTTGCGCTCCTGAGCTCCCTGAACTGACAACAGACACAACGATTCAGGGAAGTCCAATCTTGACAACCCCAAAAGTACAAAATCATGAGCCAAAACTTAAAAAAAAAATAATAAAATTGTTAAAACCCATGATTTTAGGCCAAAGAATAAAACTCGTTTTGCTGTGTCTTCCAATTTCTCTTTTTTCCTTGTTTATCTTCAGCACGTGTGGGGCAACTCGGATGGAAAATTCAACCTTGAAATGCACACAAAAATGTGCAGACACAATTGCTGGTCCTGTCTCTCACAGCCCACTATTTTGCTTCCTCGCTCCTCTTCTCCCAGCCCCAGCAGGCTTCAGTACCCACCTACTCTTCTGGCAGTCTCTCACAGCAGCTCCATCTGCCTGCAGCACAGCAACCTCTAGTGGCCAAAGAAGGAAAAATTCCTGAGCCTTCTGATTCTTCCAAAAACCTCCCACCTCCTCAAAAAAGGACTGACATCACTGAACACCCATCCCATAAGCATTACTGATGGACCTCAAAGGACAGTATGTCCAGCTCTCCTTGGCCAGACAGTCAGTCTTGTACAGTGCGCACTTTTAAGAGAAGAGTAAGCGAGGTTGGAAATAAATCGAGCAGCATGTATGGTGGGAGTCTCCCATCACAATATTAGATTGATCTTGTCTCAAGGAGTCTCATGAGTCTCAGGCAACCTGGGTTCAATGCCCAGCTCAACCACAGACTTCCTATGTAAATCAACTAGTTACCCTATTTTATAGACAGGGAATTGAAGCACAGGGGAACATCCTTCCCTTTCTACCACTTTTTGTCTATTTAGACCAGCATCATTTTACATATACCTGGCACAGGTGTAAATGTAAACACAAGATGCAAGGCAGAGCAGAATCAGGCCCTGTAACAAAATAATCCTGACAGTATCTTTAACGTTTATCCCAGTTTTACAGATGGGGACACTGTGGGATTGATTTGCCAACGGTCATAGGATATCAGTAGCAGAACAGTGTTCAAATATTTGTGTGCATGGCTCTCAGATCTGAGCTCTTCACAGATGAGGTTGACTCTAGGTAAGAAATTAATAGAGAGAGATTAAGACACACAGGCTATGTCTACTCTTGCAAGTTAGTTCGAATTAAGGAAGCTTAATTCGAATTAACTTAAGCCTTGGCCACACTAGGCTTTCATTAGTTCAAATTAAGGGCTTCATTAATTCGAACTAATAAATTCAATTGCTTAGTTCGAATTAATGGTTAATTCGATCCATTAATTCAAACTAAGTCAAATGTGGCCATATTAGTTCGAACTAA
Source organism: Pelusios castaneus (assembly GCA_007922175.1). Classification (NCBI taxonomy): domain Eukaryota; kingdom Metazoa; phylum Chordata; order Testudines; family Pelomedusidae; genus Pelusios; species Pelusios castaneus. The sequence goes on from ML685785.1 coordinate 20,199,988, forward strand.
CTGCTTAGTTCGAACTAATAGGCACATTGACCTTCCTGCGACTGACTAACTCGAACTGGCCCTGCATGGCCATAGCTAGTTTGAACTAGCATTCTAGTGGGGCCATGCTAGTTTGAATTAAATTAATTCGAAATAACTAAAATTAGTTCAAATTAACTAATTCCAACTAGCTTTTGTAAGTGTAGACATAGTCATCAAGAATAGGTGCTCTTATTGGAGAAAATGGCCTCTTTCTGTTACCACTGTACCTTTTATCCTCAGGGACAACATCACATCCTTTCTGACTCTTATGTGATGGCACCAGCTCTCAGGATAACTTCAGAACAATGAGGGAGATATCCACTGCAATCATAAGTTGGCGATAATTGATATGAAGTAGATGACATGGTGTACAGCTCTGTAAGTTCTGTATCAACAGTTTCTGCTATAAAATGAGCTGGTTTCTGACAACTGTTTGCACGCTAACATAACAGTAGCCATTCAAAACAGCAGATTGCCAGGTCAAGTAGCTACGGAAAAGCATACAAAAATCCCTCTTAAAGAACAAAAATCCCAGGAAGGATTTTTGCATACCTCAGTGCTTCTTAACCTTTTCCATGTATCAAAAGACCCCCTCTTGCCTAGCCAGGATTTAATCAAGACCTCCCTTCTGTTTAGCAAGTTGTTCACGGCTCCTTTATCCCCAGCCCCAACATCTGTTCATAGCTCACAGATACAAACCCATGTAATGATGCATGAAACAGAAATCACATGAATGAAACGAAGCAATTGAACTGATCAACATAAATGAATGGCACACACCAGTGTATGTCGTGTGATACAGTGGTGAGAACAGAGCTGGAAGGTGGACCAGAGTTGCGATTGGGAGCCAAACCAGTGATCAAAGCCAGATTCAGAGGAAGATAAAGACTAAAGTGGAGCAGACGCAGGTTTGAGCAAGGACTGGTAGAGGAAATAGGAAGCGGGTCTGAGGCAGTTGTGGGCATAGAATGCATGCAGCAGTTTCTGTGCTGCTGTTGATATAAAGCTGAAACGATGATCTGCTGGCTCTTCTATCCAATCAGGGAGAATGGTCATTTAGTGAGAGTTTGTTGAGTCCAGCCAAGTTCATTAAGATGCAAGGCAATAGTGAACAGAGCCAGCTGAGTTCCTAACAGTGCTATTCCCCTTCTCAGGGTATCTGTGGTGCAATTCCCATAGGACATCAAAAGCATGAACATTTTCTTCTGGTTCCTGGGATTACTATTCTGGCCCATACCCTTTCCAGTCTATGAAATATAGGGGCTTTCCCCAGACCTGTCAGGAATCAAAGACCTGATGGAGCGTGTATTCCACTTATCCCTGGACTATTAATCAAGTGAAACTCAGTCACAAAGCAGAGGAAGCCAATCGTTCTGATGGAAATTCAGAAAACAGCAGAGATACTGCTCCAATGTCTGATTTACCCTCTCAGTTTAGTCATCTGTCTGCATGTGACAGGCTGCCGAGGTGAGGCATTTGGTACCAAGAAAGTGGAGACTTTCCTGCCAGAACTGAGAAAAAAACTGGGACCTATGATCTGAAATTATGCATGTCGATGTGTCGTGATACTGGAAAATCAGCACCAAGACAACTTGTGCAGTAGGGAATAAAAAGAGCTATCTTTGTCAGGACATCCACCATAGTCAGGATAACAGTGCTGTTGGGAGCATGAGATCTCCACAATGAAGTCCCCAGATTCTGACCAGGTTGTACACTCCATCCACATCTAGTTTTGTGAAGACCTACACCGAATGGAGTCTTTCCATGCATTTGTTATTAAGGAAAGAGGTATTGATCATGGACAGTGATTTTGTTTGGGGCTTCATAATCGACACAAGGTCAGAGGGAGTCACCTTTCTTAGCTATGAAGAAAATAGGTGTCCCCACGGGGAAAGTTGAAAGGCAGAGGAACTCTTCCTTCAGATTTTCTGTCAAAATACAGGCACAATCCTAATGCCTGGCAATGGCTCCTTTCATTGGAGAGATGGGGCCGGACTCTGTCAACTTGCATTATTTCAGAATTGGGTAAGGCAACTGCGGCTCTGGGAGATGGAAGAATACTGGTCAAGAAGAGTTGGGGACACATCTTCCTTGGGCCTACTCCATTAGCCAATCAACTCTAATGCAAAGATAGATTAGATGAATGTCTCACCTGCTCTAGTTCATCTTTGACAGAGTAATTGAGCCCCTGTCCAAAGTGATGTCAATGCATAGCCTTAATCCACTGACTGTGGCCAGACATGGAAATCAGCCACACACCTAGCAATGGACTGGGGACCCTAATGGAGAGGATGAAGAGCAGCTTCTGTGGTACATTTCCTACTAGGGTCAAGAAAGATACCTGTCATTTCCTGTACAAAATTCTCAGTGTTCAAGGAGAGGACTGGATACCTCCAGGAGCAGGGATGCTCATTTCATGGTCTCTTCATTGAGCAGATTAATTACTAATCCTACTCGGACTGATCCATGGGGAACCCATGACACTGGACACAGTCCTCCTCAAACTTATGGGTAGGGGCACCTTGTACTCACTGGATGAGAGAGCTGGAGAAAAAGAAGCAGCTACCTGGTCTTGTGCCTGCACCTGAAGAACCACATTCTGATCACCTAGCTTGGCAACCTGAGCTCACAATTCCCATATGACCCCAACAACTCTTGAGATGAGTTGGGCTCCATGCCACAGGGCTGTGTCTCTTCTAACTTTTTAGTAGACTGCTCAAACTGTCACACATCAGGATGTAGGCAGTGCAATCTAGTGGTTGGAACAGGAATCAGACCTAGTGGACAGAGTAAAGCCAGAAGACGGAACCAGAGTTGTGGTCAGGACACAAGCCAGTGGTCAGAGCCATTAGACAGAACAGAACTGGAATCATAGTTAGGAGACAAGCCAGTGGTCGGTGCCAGGAGCTGGGGCTTCAGAGGAACATAGGGTATAGCTGGAGCGGTAAGAGGTGGGGGCTGAAGTAAGGATCCGTACAGGAAACAGGTCCGGTGCAGCTGTGGGCATAGAACATATTGAGAAGATGCTCTGCTGCTAATGCTACTAGTAGGCTTAAATGATGATCTGCTGGCTCTTCTGTCCAATCAGGGAGCACATCCACTGTGTGAATGCTCATTGGGCCCAGTCAAGCTCATTGGGTTGCCACTGAAGACTTAAACTTTGGAGAAGTTCAAAGTCTAATTTCACAGTAGTCCTATCTACAATATAAATCCAACCAGACCATGCTGAAAGCTTTAGAAAACTCAATTCTGGATCTAAATGTTCATCTACACTCACTTTCCAACACTACTACACAATTAGGTAGTAGAAGAGCCTGTTTTACAGATCCCAGGAGGACTTTTATTAAAGTCACTCAAGACCAGACAAGAAGCAGGGATTTTGGAAAAAGTCTCAGACAAAGGTTTAATTGGCACTGTGGAGGGTCTCAAACATGCATCTGTTTCAAATGTGTACCTAATTTAACGGTGCAGTGCTTCATGGCAGTAGATATTACTCCAACCCAAAATGGAGGCAGGAGAAAGGACCAGTGGACAAAAAAGGAATAAACACACTGGGAAAAGCCCTTGAAAAATGTTACAAGTGGTCTCTATTATCCTATGTAATCCACCCACGAGAAGCCCCAGCGAGGAAGTTAACTTCAAACCTCAGTTACAGCATGTGAGCAATTTTATTGCCCAACAAAAAGTACATTAAACATTTATGATCTCATTTTATTAAATACTCCTACTCATGACGATCACCATTGGGCACGCGCGTGTTTAATATAAAAGCCAAAAAGTGTATTATATTTGGGGTATTAGGTTTAAACTCTCACCTGGATGACAGGTGTTGCTGGGGTTACATGCCTGAGTCATGGATTAACCAACTGCTATCAGACAACCCAGGTCTGTTGTCCAACCTAAAGCAAGCAAAGCAGGTGCTTTTCCTACTGATCCAGCCAGGGGCACCGATTGAATTACATTAGGAAAGAATAGCTTTGCTTTTTCATGAAATTTGATTAGAGAAAGAGAGAGGTAGCACCTTGCACAACATGGTGAAGTTTAAAGGACAATCTGCTCTTCTTATGGCCCCTTCTGTTGGCTACTTTGATCTGAGTTTTATTGTCTGGGTTTAACACCTTCACCTTTAATTTTACAGAGACGTTCTTTAGAGTTGTTTTTCTATAGCAACCAATTGTTCAAGTCTTTTCATAGGAACCATCAATTATCCAGGATGTTGGAAACTAAATACAGGTACTTTTGGTGACATATAAGATTATTCTCACTGGTATTAAAAACAGGTAGGAGAGGCCACATTAAAGACTCAGGTTTTACTTTCTAAGACCATTACTTAATAAAATGAACACTGGCAACAGCTCAGCACATTAGGTTTGGAACCAGTTCAACCCAAAATGCAGAAAGGAAACTTAATGAAGCAAAGTAATACAGGTTATTCTGATCCTTCTGCTCCCCTTTTTTATAAAGAACCACTGCCATACGTACCCAGCCCAATGCTGCAGCAGTTCAATGCCACAGCATTCTGGATTTGCATCACAATTCTCAATTGAGCAAAACCAGACTCCTCTTCAGAAAGGTTACAGATCCCCCTCTGTCAGGCTTTTTTTAAGACCAGAAGCAACTATTACGATCAAATAGCATGACATTCTCCTCAACACAGGCCTTAGAATTTCACTCAGCAATTCCTGCATCTAACCCAACAACATATGGTTGAATTAAAGCAGATTTTTAAAAGATATCCAAATCTGGTATATTGCCTTCACAGTTAATGTGCATCTGATTTCCAGTTTGAATTTTGCTGATTTCAATGTCCAGCCACAGGATCTTAGTGATGTCTGCTAGATTCTGCAGAAGAATTAAACAATTTGGATGCACGTGAGCACAGAGCGCACATTGATGCACAGAGCCAGAGTTTCCATTTATTGACTTCAATTTGCACTTGTAGGGGCTCTGCATTTCTGAAAAAAATCAGATCCTTTGCTTTTACATCCCATGTTTTAGAATATGAAAGCTATATTTTAAAAATATTATTGAATATCAATTGCATTAAGTACACATGAGCCTAGCCCACATCTTACAGAAGTGGCTCTAAAGGTTCCCAACGGGAATGTGAGGGTTGGAGAGGTGGAGGGAGGGTGACAAGTGTCAAGTGATTGTGTTGGATGGTATTCACCCTTTATTTTTTGATTTGTACAAGTGACTAGAGTCCTGGATATGTGCTAAGTTCAAGGAGATAGGGATCCGGTGTGCCAGTCCCAGCCCATCTGCAACCTAAATGTTTGTAAATCAGATGGTTAATCTTCAAAATGCTCTTTTTGGTAAAACAGACACCAGTCTGGATTTCATTCTACTGTCTTAAAACTGAGCTTTACCTTGGGAAAGACTTAAAATACAGTAGCAAAATGCTCATTAAAAAAAAAACCACGAGTAGCATGGAAGATTTAAAAACACAGTGGTAAAATTACAAACCAATTAAGATGGAAATGCCAACATCTTTTTACAATGAACACCTGAAATTCACAGCAATGGTAAAGGAAGAAAGAAGCTTTTTTCTTGTGGGTAAGGCTATGAACTGGGCCTCTGGGTTTGATTCCTAGCTCTCCCAGATGCCGGTGTTACCCTGAGCAGGTCATCATGTTGGATGACACTTTGCAAAAGAGGGATAATAATACATCCCACTTCACAGGGATGTTTTGAGGAAAATCCATACGTAGTTAGGTGCTATGATACTACTGTGAAGGGTGTTATCCAACTATCTACACAGAACACAGCCGAGACACCTGCCCTGTAGCTTACTGAAAAACAGATAACACATGTTTCAGGAGAAAAGCTTTAATATTGAGCTTTAAAAAAAAAATTAAAAGGAACAGGATAGCTCAGGATCTGTCCTTGACCATACTCTGTTATAAGTTTCAAAAATTCATGTCTTGAATTCAGAGCATACTCTTAATGTGATTAGTATAAAAATGACAGTTTAAAATTGGATATCAGAGTCCATGCAAATAAACTACATGAAAAGTTGAGATTCTGACGACAAGTCCAATTTAATAAAACCATCAAGAATCCTGATTTCTTGCCAGCTTGTTTCCTCTAGCATTTGCATTAATGTGACTTTAGAACTGCTGTATTGCCTGTCTCGCTGAAACCACAAAGCTTAAATCTAAGTGACGCTGCAATGTTTTAGAGTCTGTGTTTCATTTTGTACTTTCAAGTAAATATTTTTGTTGGTTTGACTCATAATTGTGAGCAATAGCAGACATTTCAATTTTCCCCTGTAACATGGGTAATTCATGACAAAGCAAAAGTTCTATCTTTGGCAGCTAAAGGGATGCTCAGTGGTGGCAACCGCACACCATTTTTCTCCAGGAACGCAATAGTTTTTTAGCCCACTAAGGCACTTTTTAAAAAACCCACACATACTGGCAAGTACATTTTATACACAGTCTTGAAATTCTTCACATAGTTTGTAAAGGAGATAATTATAGCTGGCCATTTAAGCAGTTTGCTACATATATCACTATGTATTTGGTTTAAAAAATAAAGTCTCATGTGTTTTCTGACTGTTTTCCCTAGCTTTATGTTGGGAAAACAACAGCTCTGCAAACACGCAGAATAATTCTTGCATAACACTCTAATCTACAGGAAGAAAGACTTGGCTAGTGGTAAGGATTTCAGGAAAAGGGTGGCAGCTACAATTTCTTCTGGAAGGGGAAATCAGCAAATGACAGGCAAATACATGCTGTTGGCTTTGCAAATCAAGAACCTTCCAGTCAGTCATTTGACTGATCTTGCCATTGGCATCAACACACACCTTATAACCCCCTGTATCCAACAGATCAATAAGTTATTTGCCACCATCGTTAGTGCATATACACCTACACTTGACGGCGAACAAGAACAGAAAGAATCCTTCTACGCTGACCTTGAAAGAATTCTGTAATCCATTCCAAAGACAGACAAGATGATTCTTTTATGGGACTTTAAAATAAGTGTTGATCATGACTCTAACGTATTGAATGACACCAGTGGGAAGGAAGGAGTGGATAAGACCAATTCTAACAGCATCCTTCTATTCAGCAAATGTACAGAGTGTGGCTTTGTGATGACAAACAATCTTCAACAACATAAAACAATTTGACAACTCCTCCGTTCAAAACAATGGCACCTCTTGGATTATATCATTGGAAGAACACAAGATCTAAGAGATGTCCAAATTACCCATGTCATGAGAGGAGCCAACGATTACTGTACTCATAGACTGATAGACTTTAAGGTCAGAAGGGACCGGTACGATCATCTAGTCTGACCTCCTGCAAAATGCAGGCCTCAAGACCTCACCTACCCACTCCAGCAATAGGTCACCAACCTATGACTGAGTTATTTACTTCCTTAAATCATGATTTAAGGACTTTAAGATACAGAGAATTCACTGGTAGGTGAACCATGCCCTGTGCTACAGAGGAAGGCGAAAAACTCCCAGAGCCCAGGCCAATCAGCCCTGGGGGAAAATTCCTTCCCGACCCCAAACATGGCGATCAGTTAAACCCTGAACACGTGGGCAAGTCTCAACAGCCAGTTATCCAAGAAACAATTCTCTGTAATAACTCAGAACCCAGCCCAGGTACTCTCCCCTCTTAGGCTACTTGTAAATCCACCACACGTAGCCAAATATCAGTCAATTTCCAAAATAGGCTAATCATACCATCCCCTCCATAAATTTATCAAACTCAGATTTGAAAGCAGTTATGGTTTTTGCCCCCACAACTCCCCTTGGAAGGTTATTCCAGAACTTTACACCTCTAATGGTTAGAAACCTGCGTCTAATTTCAAGCCTAAATTTCTTGATGGACAGTTTATAACCATTTGTTCTGGTGTCCACATTGGTGCTGTACTCAAATAATTCCTCTCCCTCCCTGATGTTAATCCCTCTGATGTATTTATAGAGAGCAATCATACCTCCCCTCAGCCTTCTTTTGGTTAAGCTAAACAAGCCAAGCTTCTTGAGTCTCCACTCATTAGGCAGGTTTTCCACTCCACAGAACATCCTTGTAGCCCTTCTCTGCACCTGTTCCAATTTGAATTCATCCTTTTTAAACATCGGGGACCAGAACTGCACACGATATTCCAGATGAGGTCTCACCAGTGCCTTGTACAGCGGCACTAACACCTCCCTGTCTCTACTTGAAATACCTCTCCTGATACATCCTAGAACCGCATTAGCTTTTTTCACGGCCACATCACATTGGCAGCTCATAGTCATTCTATGGTCAACCATTACTCCCAGATCCTTCTCCTCCTCAGTCCGTTCCAACTGATGCATCCTCAACTTATAGGAAAAATGCTTGTTGTTTGTCCCTAAATGCATGACCTTGCATACTGACTACCATCTTGTGAGGTCTGCCATTTCTACCAAGATTGCACCAAAACACAGAAAGCAATACAAATCACTTAGTGACACAACATCCAAAGACTTCAGTCCTACCAAGAAAACTTCGAAGCACATCTCAGTGAAAAACTGAACATATGCACATCTGGAAATGACAACACAAGTGTCAAAGAAGACTGGGAAGCTTTGTGGATTGTGAGGAATCCGTTGGCCTTGCTACCCACCGCCATCATCATGGATTTGATGACAACAACACTGAGATCATAGCCCTCTTGGACCAGAAGAGGAAAGCATTATGTGACTTACAAAACCATCTATTATCCAGTCAGAAGCTCTTTCCATCAACTTAAATCTGTGGTTCAAAGGAGGATCTGAAAAATGAAAAACAAAGGGTGGGAGGACAAAGCAAAAGAAATTCAAGCATTCACTATAGACATGATATGTGGAGCTTTTTCTGTAAGACAAAGACCCTGTACATGCTCATGTAGCCACACCCTGCTGAGATCTGAAGATGGTAGTACCTTTCTTAAAGAGCAAAGAGCATCCATCAAAGAGCCCTGGAAGGAATACTACCAAGAGCTCTTAAATTGAGAATCAACTGTAACTGACGGTATGATCAATGCAATCTCTTACAGTACCCAATCTGGTAAATTCTCATGAACCCACCAACACCTGAGATCTGTAAAGGAATCAAGCAAATGAAGAACAATAAAGCATCAAGTCCTGATGGCATACCAGGTGACATACTGAAAGTTAGTGGCGAAACACTGACAAATAAGCTCTGTTTACTGTTTCTCAAAATCTGAGGCCTGAAGAAATCCTCGCATGATTTATGCACTATCACCATTTTCAAATGGGAGATAGAGCCGAATGTGGCTATTATCAAGGCAGATACTCTCCTCTCCATTGCTGGGAAGATTCTTACTAGAATCTTGCTAAATCGTCTGCTCTCTCTTGCAGAGGAAATACTCCCAGAGTCCCAGTGTGGCTTCAGACTATTACGAGGTACCACTGACATGATTTTCATAGCTAGACAGATCCAAGAAAAACGTCAAGAATAACAACAGGAGCTGAATATTGACCTGACCAAAATCTTTGATTCTGTCAGCCATGAGGCTCTGTCGAACATCATGTCAAAGTCTGGCTGCCCAAATAAATTTACCATCATTCTAAGATTCCTTTATGACCAGATGAGTGCTTACATCCTGTGCAATGGCTCTACTTCCGAGCCCTTTGCCATCTAACCTGGCATAAAGCAAGGTTGTGTACTGAAACCCACTCTCTTCCGTTTTCCTACAAGCTATGAAAATGCTAATTCAAAATTGTCTACCACAGGGTGTTGGCATTCAACATCAAACTGATGGCAACCTCTTCAACTTTGAAGGGATGACAGACACAGAATGTCAGGTCATGAAAGAGCAGAAGCAGCTGAACTGAAACTGCTTTTCTTAGTCTGCTCACTCCCTTTATTAGACAGCATAAACAACTTACGCAATATCATGATAAGCATACTTGTACAGGAACATAACATACAACTCAAGGCAAAAGCTCAGTGTACTCAGTGTTTTTCCATCACGCTCTCCCTTTCCCCCTGCTCAGCATGTTTGCACGTGAACAGCCCGTGATCATGCATCGAGGTGGTCCGGGTGTGCCAGGACGTGCCGTCTCAGCATAGACCACGGGCCATGAATCCCTACATCTCCCCCTTACTTTTCAGATTGGTGGGCTCCAGGTAACCCTGGAGCCGCTTGTGGAGCTGGCCCAGGTCGGAACGGGAGAGCGGATAGACAGAGGGACCAGGGGAACGGAGGCGACAAAGGGAAAAGAGGGAAGGGATACACTGGGCAAAGCAGCAGAGGCCAATCAGGCCAGCAAGGGCAAAAACAGCATAGCCAAACAGAGATCGGAGGAATGAAAGATCCGGGAGCCACCCCGTGAGCCAGTCCCAAAAGCCACTGAAGCCCACATCCTGGGAGATACGCGCCATGAGGTTCTTGAGCGCCGCAAGGCGGTCCTCAACGGAGCGGCTATTATCAGTAAGATTAAAACAACACATATTACGGAGAGTAGAACAACCATGGTGATGTTTAAGCAAAAGAAAATCAATGGCAGCGCGATTATCAAGGATCGCATCCCGAAGCTCGTGTTGTTCCGCGTTGAGAAGAGCAATGGCTGAGGAGGTAGCATTGATAGCTTTGGCAGCATAACAGGCTAAGTAATTCAGCTGGACATGCGACCCAACCGCCAAGGCAGGGATACCCACGAGCGAAAGTGCCAAAGAGAGGGATTCTGCTTTGCTGAGCAGGCTGACGGTGGGATCGCAGGAGGCATCCAGAGGGACAGCGCGGTGGCTGCGCTGCATCGAGAAGGGGGTCGAGGGCAAAACAATAGTCAATCTACTAAGACAACAAAAAACACCTTCAGAAAGGTTAGCAGGGACATAACTATAAGTACGGGCACCACAAGTAAAAAACCATCCCTTAGGGAGAACAATATGGGCATAATTAAAAGAGGTATTCATGGCAAAGGCACAATTAAGCTCAGGACCCGGTGGGGAGAAGCATCCCCGGGGAACCTTAGCGTGGGTGCAATTAACAAAATTGGCACACGTGATGTTTCCACCACTGGCAACATAGGGAGTATGAAAAGAAAAAGCATCAGGGGGCTTACGCATGGTAATCGGGCCCCAAGAGAAAGGGTCAAGTAATTGACCGAAAAATTAAAAAAATTCCCAAGGACGGTGTCATTCTGAACATCAGAGGGCTCTTTACAAACAGGAATAAGGCATGAACCAAGGAGTTGGCCAGCCTCCACCTCACTGGAGAGGCAAAAATAGGAAGTGTTAACGGTAGCAGTGAGGCGGCTCCAAATATTGTAACCCATTCGGTCCCAGAGGGCGGGCGCCGGGGCCACCGGGGCTGGCACAAGGCAAGCTAAAATCAGGAGGATTAATAAGGAATTGGCTGTAAATTGAGCAAATATGGCTAACAACAGATTATCAGGGGTTGGCTCCTGATGGTTGCGGAGCAACTGTCGCTGGGCTGCTGAGACCAGGGATTTCACATCCCCCCATGTGACTCCCCGAGTCAGGGGGCGGACAGGCTTCTGTCGGCGTCGCCGGGGTCTGGGTTTCTCCTCGGTGTCTGGATTCAGAGTCAGCTGGAAGTTGAGGATTGGATTGTGGAGCCCCTGGTGCCACGCCATCGGGGGCCGGTCGAACACACCGAGCCGGGACCCACAGCGGACCTGTTGGAGAAAGCACAGCGGCATAGCCTCGCCCCCAGGTAATCAAAGGGACGGGCCCACGCCACGCGGGGTCAGGCAATTGGCGGTAGTACACATTGGGGCATGGCAGGGACCCCTGGCTTCGATAGTGACAGTCCGCGGGGGCATGCCGATCAGCATTCAGTGTTAAATAATTCAACGTAAACAATGCAATGTATATGGTCTGTTGGATCTCCGCCAACCCGGTGGGCCAGGAGGGCGCCATTTTTAGTTGTTTTTCCAGGACCGTTTTGAGGGAGCGATGAGCATGCTCCATGATGGCCTGACCTGTAGAATTATAGGGTATGCCATATTTTAGAATGATGCCCCAGGAGGCACAAAAGGAGCAGAACAGAGAGGAGGTATACGCTGGACCATTATCGGTTTTAAGAGAATGGGGCCAGCCCATAATGGCAATAGCATGCAACGTATGATTGACGACCTGACAACATAAAGATGACTGTAAGGTTTGAGGGCAGCAAAGAATGTAACATCCATCTGCCACAATTGATTGGCCGCCGTACCACGCGGATTAACGGCGTGGGGAAAGGCCAAGGGCATGGAGGCGCAATAAGAACAGATGCGAACAATTTGCTGCGCCTCCAGAAGGGGTAGGGAAAACTGCTTAGCCAGGGCCTTCGCTAATTGATGAAAAAGGGTGTGGCTTGCTATGGGGTCAGAAAACAAAGAAGCAATGGATAGATCCCACAGGGCCTGATCCGCCCGTTGATTACCTTCAGCAATGGGGCCAGCCAACAGCGAGTGGCTGCGGATGTGGCAAACATAAAATGGATGCAGGCAACGGGAGAGCAAATTTTTAAGAGTCAAGAAAAGTGACATAAGATCATTATCAATGAGGGATGTAATACAGGCGGTGGGTAAATGAGCAAAAAGATGATAGGTATAAAGGGTGTCTACAATTAAATTAAACGGGCGGCTCTGGAACAGACGGAACGCCAAGATGGCCGCCGCCAGCTCTGCTCGTTGAGCACTTTTCTGGGGAAGGGTAAAATGTACTTTCCATTCCGTTCAATCAGGGGGGAGGTAGGTGAGCACTCCTCAGGTAGGAGAGCCATCAGTGAAAAGAGTGAGGGCTCCGGGGATGGGCTGCAACGCCCTAACAGGGCGAACTCTGAAAGGGGTAGGGCGGTATGATTAGACATTGATAACAAGGGAAGTATCCAACTTTTCCAAAAGATCACGGCCCCAAATGGTAATGGGCAACTGCATGATATACGGGCAAATACTTATATCGGCCGGTGGCTTGGAGTGGACGGGAATCCAAAGGGAACTCTGATATGCCGCTTGATGACCACCGATGCCCCACAGCTCTTTAATTGGTGATTTGGGCCACTCAGGTGGCCATTCAGCAGCGCGTATCACTGTGACGTCAGCGCCGGTATCTAAAAGGCCTGTAAAGGAATGACTGTTCAATGTAAGAGTCAACATCGGCCGAGGCCCCTGAATGCGTGTCGTGAAGGCGAGTATCGAAGAATCGGGAGGGAGTGTGGAACTGAAACCTCCAATGCCTCTTTCTTTATGCTCTGCCCCGGGAACCAGAAAGGGGAGTAAAATTAACTGGACTATTGAGGACCCTTTTGGCAATTGTTGGGGGAGGTTGGTCCACACTTGGACCTTGAGGACCCCAGTGTAGTCGGCATCAACCACGCTGGGGATAACAAAAAACCCTTGATGTCCCGCATGGGAATGTGGCAAAATAAGACAGACCACATGCGGGGGAAGGGGTCCCGTTACCTGCCTGGGAACGACATGCACCTCACCAGGAAGTTGAAAGTCGGTGTCAGTCTGTAAAATTAAGTCCAGGCCGGCACTGCCGCTAGTGGCGGCGCCAGACAGGGACGGTAGCGGCATGAGTGGTGGCGAGGGTGAGGTTCGGAGTCGGGGGGGGGAGCTCAGACCTGTGTACACCCTCCGTTGGGCCTGGGTCGAGGGTCGACCCGTATTCTCGTTTCCCGAACTGCGACACTGATTGGCCCAATGGAAACCCTTTTGGCACTTTGGACATTTCTTTGAGGGTCTGGAGGCAGGATTCTTGGTGCACCTGCATTCCCGTTGAAAGTGACCCAACTTTCCACATTTAAAACAGGCTTTTGCAGATTTATTGTCAGGTTGGAGAGCAGCGGCCAAGAGAGTGGCTTTATGGGTTTGGGAGCCAATATTTTGACAGGCTCGTAACTTATCAGCCAGCTGGAGGTTGGTGACTGCCTCGAGGGGCCAAAGGGCCTGTTTACAATCTGCGTTGGCGTTCTCCTGGGCCATTTTTAACAAAAGTTCAACAGCGGCATCAGGGTTATCAATCCGCCGCTGGGTAGCCTCTTGGAGGCAATTAACAAAATCAAGAAAAGGCTCCGTGGCACCCTGGCGAATGGAGGAAAAATTTTTGGTAGGGCGACCTGCAGCCGGCACCTTATAGAATGCCTTCAGGGCGCACTGGGCAATGTGGAAATATAAGGCAGGGCTGAGCTGAATCTGAGCCTCCACAGTTGTAAACTGTCCCTCCCCTGCCAATTGATCAGAGATCACCTGAATGCCAGCCGCATTAAGGGCACGGGTCTGAACCTCCACCACCAGGCGGAATTCGCTGGCCCCGATGATATATTGCCCTGGGTTATGGAGCATTTTCATTAGAGCTTTCCAGTCCCATGGGATTAAGAAGTAGCCATTGGAGAGCCCTTCAAGCAAACCGCGAGTATAAGTACTGGTCAGACCGAATTCCGTAATGGCCTTACGGACCTTGCAAAGGACGGAGTAGGGAAGGAACTGGTGTGTCACAGTGACGGTGCCGTCCACGTTAGGTGTACGGGTGGCCGGGCAGACCGCCATAAGTTCGGCCAGTTCCTCCACGGAAAGGTCTGCGGTATGGCGGGCAGTCTCAGCCATTTGCTGCACTGCGGACGGTCGAACTAAAGAATCAGGATCAGGGGGTTTCGGAGGGCTCGGGGGACTCAGAGGGGGTTGGACAGGAGGGCTAGACTGCGGAGGAGGGGCAGTAAAAGGAGGAATATGAGTAGAAGGTGTCGGTGGCACAAAGCGGTCAACGGCATCTCGACAAAGGTGCCAAGAGTGGAGCACCTTAATACCTGCACGAGGCTCAGCATGCAGGGTACGGCTGATGCAGTCCCAATCCTCCAAGCGGAGGGTTCCAGCATCAGGGTACCAGGGGCATTGGCCATGGACCTCATGAATCAGCGCCTTAAGATCATTAAGCGTAAAGGAATGTTGAGCCTTGCGTAATAAATAAGCCAACTCATTACAGTGGTGGATCTGCGCATTAGACAGGGAGGCCCCCATACTCACCGGGATCCGAAGATGTAGGACGCATCTGTAACCCTTGCCGGGCATGGTCAGTGGGAGCGACAGACAAATAGTAGACAGGAGGACAGGAATTGCTTTCCCTTGTGCGAAACAGTGAATGCACCACACAGATTTACCGAGGCAAAAGCCTCAGACGGACAAGTCACTAAACTTGTCTGTGTGCCCACATTGGGAAAGCAGGAGAAATCTAAAAAGTAGACGGACACAGGGGCCCCACAGATGGGCGCCAGATGAAGGGATGACAGACACAGAATGTCAGGTCATGAAAGAGCAGAAGCAGCTGAACTGAAACTGCTTTTCTTAGTCTGCTCACTCCCTTTATTAGACAGCATAAACAACTTACGCAATATCATGATAAGCATACTTGTACAGGAACATAACATACAACTCAAGGCAAAAGCTCAGTGTACTCAGTGTTTTCCATCACGCTCTCCCTTTCCCCCTGCTCAGCATGTTTGCACGTGAACAGCCCGTGATCATGCATCGAGGTGGTCCGGGTGTGCCAGGACGTGCCGTCTCAGCATAGACCACGGGCCATGAATCCCTACAAACTTCTCTTGCCTCTGTGCCAGAACTGAATATTGGCAACAGTAACCAAACTCCAGCACATAGATGATTATGCTATAGTTGCACACTTAAAGAAGGACCTATAAACAGCCCCCATCTCCACCTCTGAAGCTTATACAAGCATAGGGCTAATCCTGGACATTAACAAAACAAAAATTCTCCTTCTGCCTGCTCCCAGTCAATCATCAGATTCAGCAAGGAAGCTCTACACTGATGGAGAGGAACTGGAAAATATAGAACATTTTGTCTACCTTGGCAGCCACCTCTCATAGGCTGCATCTACACTTGTAAATTAAGTCGACTTAAGCTTACTTAAGTCGACTTAATTTACCCTGCGTCTACACTACAGTTTTCTTAAGTCGACAATGAAAATTAAGTCAACTTTATTAAACCTAGATTTAATTAGATTTAAGGCTTAATTTGACTTTTAAAAGTCAAATTAAGCCAGTGTAGACGTGGGGTGGCCCTAAGTCGACTTTGGGCTACCCCAGGACTACACCAATGCCCTCCCTGCCGGGGGGGGCAAAGGGGGAGCCTGGCATGCCCCCCAAAGGGCAGGGCAGAGCCTTGTGTGATGCTGTCTGGATTTAGGGAAGCATTTATGATATTTTCTATTAATATCTCATAAATGCTATAATCTATAGGAACTATGTCATGTTTGGGATCAATAGAAAGGTAGTTATTTGCTGGGAATGATTATATAGTTTATGTATAGGAATTGTATTTGTATTAGAAGTTAGGAATTTGGTGTTATATCTATACTTTAACTTGTGTGATTCTGTGGAAACGCCCCAGACAGGAGCTGTCTACAACAATTGTGTCCTTTATGGCTCATCAGATTTCTCCATGGACCCATTGTACTTGGGAGCTTCCTTAACGTTAAGGACACAATGGTTGTAGAAGCTCCCAGGTACAATGGGCCCAGGGAGAAACCTGATGAGCCATTAAAGAGGCAATGGTTGTAGACAGCCTCCTGTCTGGGGCGTTTCCACAGAATCACACAAGTATAGATATAACACCAGATATAATAGATGAACTATTAAAAAACCTGGAATACCAGCACTTTCTTCAAAAGAACCTCAGCATAAAGTGGGAGGATTATCACACATCAGTGTCCTCAAGTAGGCCAATATCTTCAGCGTTGAGGCCCAGATTATCCAGTACCAACTGAGGAAAAGCAGACACTTTGTGGGTATGTCTAATAGACACCTACCAAAACAATTGCTGTACACTCAACTCACCAAACAGGAAAGGAAACGGGGAGGCCAAAAGATAAACTTTAAAGACATCCTCAAGACAAACATCTAGAGTTGTGGTTCTGACATCACGTATTGAGAGACAATAGCCCAAGACAGGGCTAACGGAAAGACTTGTTGGAGAAGAAACGACCACTGTTGAGGAAAATTACCTCTCCCTGATTGCAGAAAAATGCCAGAAAAGAAAATCAGACAACTTTCATGTAGCAATCATGGTCCATCCTGCCTCCCTGCAACGCCTGCCAATGAGTCCGTAGCTCAAGGATTAGACTCCTCAGTCACCGAAGGACCCATATAAAATAAAATCTGTGAAAGAGATCATCCTCAACCAGAGCGATTGCCAACAACATAACATGCAGAGTCACTGGAATAATACCACCTGACTCATTTACAGCTCTGAACAGGACCTCTTATACATTTCTCCATAGAGCAATGTGTTTTTGCTGTTTCATACTGAATGAAGTAACAACTCCTCAGCTCTGTTCCACAAACTTTGATACTAAAACAGCTGTATAGAAGTTCCTCCTTTAGCTGAAGTGGGAGGAGGTTATGATTTTGGAACTGGAAGATCTGAGTTGCAACCTTGCTGTCACTAAAAAGCTTTGCGGGGCAACAGTAAGCAATGCAAAGTTCTGTATGGGTTATGGATTTTTTACAATGGAGTTGACATTTTTCTTTTTGCCATTTCCATAGAAGAGCTTTGTACTTACTAGAAAGCAAACCAGAAGAAAAAAAAAAATCTTCTGGAGATACAGCAACAAATTTGGCTTTCTAGTTACATATGAGAATGCAAGCCATGGTTTTAATACATTTCCCAAAGCTTTCAAATAGTCATTCCTTCCAGCTGCATGACTGTCTGCCTCATCTACCCACCCTCACAAGACCATTAGCCATCTGTGTCCAGATTATGCAACACAACATAAATAATAATTCCTTGATTCAAAGAGTTGCTGAGCACTCAACTCTTATAGAAATCAATAGAGTGAAAGGTGCTCAACCTGGGAGGAGCTCGGTACTTCAGAGAATCAAACCATATATGAAGAGCTTCAACATTCAGAACACATAAATGGAAGGAAGAAATAAAAGGACATTTTTATTAACTAAGCCTTCAGTTTTACTCATATTCATATTTACATACACTCCTGTTCACTTGTGTGCATTTAAAGCATAAGAGTTGTTATCACAATCATTTACCTCTTATAGTACAATTTTATTAGACATATTTCCGGTGTGTAGTTCTGCATTACATTCCCACTTTAATATATAAACCATAAACAAACAAGTTGTAAAATTGACTGTTCTCGGCACATCTGTCCAGGTGCAAGGATTGTGTACAGGAGACATGATTTATGAAGATTATAAAAATATCAAGCCAACTCATGCTGCTTTGGAAGATAATGGAATATAATGTCCAAATAAAAGATGAAGAGCCAAATTAGGAAGGTAAACATCCCATGCATACAGGAACTGGCA
Source organism: Pelusios castaneus (assembly GCA_007922175.1). Classification (NCBI taxonomy): domain Eukaryota; kingdom Metazoa; phylum Chordata; order Testudines; family Pelomedusidae; genus Pelusios; species Pelusios castaneus. The sequence goes on from ML685785.1 coordinate 20,218,288, forward strand.
GCCGCACTTGACTGGAGAGACGTACATAATTCACCATGTATGTAGTAAGGGATAGAAAGGAGATATTTAAGATGCTTAAAGAGGTTTAACCAGGAGTAACGGGCTTACACTAAACTAAGATAAAATTAAGCTAACTTCCCATGAGATCTATCAGATTGTGGAACCTATTAAATTGAGCAAGAGTCTTGTTGTGGAACTGTATTAGAAAAAAGATTAGAAAATAGTAATCAATCCTGTGTTGATTCCAAGGAGATGGACAAGAGGACCTAACAGGCTTTTTCCCTTGATCTCTGAAATTTATGATACAATAAATGTTTAACCAGTACTAGAGAAAACAGCTATACACCACAAACAGGACATCCCATGGTAGAAAGGAGTTAGAAATATAGAGGAAGGGAGGGATGACAGTAGGTTGAGACTGTGTGAAAATAAAAGAAAGCTTCAGATGCTGCAGAGTGCAGTGAGAGTGAATTAAGAGATGGGTTCATAGAAAACACACAGGTGACTTCATGTGAGGATGGCTCAAGAGTTGATCACACAGGCAAATAATGATGTCCTGAGTGACAAAGTTCAGTTCATATTTGTTCTTCACAGTAGGTGAGGAAAGCTTAAATTCCCAACGCATGTTCTACACTTCTAGAAAATGGATGGTGCAGAAATGTGCTATCGAGATCAAATGCCCCATAATCCCAGTCAAATTCTGCTTTATCTGCCAACATTTAAGATATGAAAAAAAGGCGACTAATCAGAGAAAGGGACAATTTAGAGTTATTTAAAATCCTTTGTTGACTAAATGAAACAGAGAAATTACTAACAAAAGCAACTTACTGTATCTAGTAATATGAGCCAAGCCTGTATCACTGCAGGATTGCCCCTGCAGTGTATTTGAAGTTGGTTTGTTTATTCTAACTGTAAATATCTCAAGTAAAGGGATTTGAGATGTGTTAACAAACACTATGTATAGGATCAATCACTAATGCATTAGATGATTTAATGGTTACCCGACTGGAAGAGTCAAGGTGAAAGCCTTGTTCGAAGTGATACTAAAGCATAAATGGGAGGTATTGTCACCATTTATTTACATATTTGGGAATTCGTGTGTGTGTTGTCAAAAAGTTATTTACCCAACAGCTATGTGGGTCACCAAAGCTAGTGATACCATGTGTGACCACAAGTGTGACCAGAAAGAATACAAAGGATATGGTCTTGTATGATTTTAAGCACCTTCAAACGTCTGTGGACTACAGTGAGAACTGAGGGTGCTCACCACCTTGCAGTATTGACCCCATCCTGCTCAAAAAAAAAGAAAAAAAAAAGAGACTCTCCAATGATTCTGGTGCCACATACTGGCCTAAATCCACTCCCCTGAGTTAAAAATCAATTTATTACATAAAGATTTAAACTTTATAAAGTGGAAGCCTGAACAGATTGTCTGCTCCCCAGCCACTCAAGATGGACACATGATTATGGCTAGTCTACAATGATGGGCAAATTCGGTGGCAGTTGATGGGAGTTACACAAGCTACATAGAATAGCTTCCATAACTTATGTCAACTTCCTAAATTCCCTTTTGCACACAGTCTCCACTACACTGTGCCAATGGGAAATGCATGCCTGTTAATGCAATGCTACGCTTTATGGGGAACTGAACTTCTGGATCAATTGAACGGGTCTGCACTTCACTTCACCCAGTTGATCCAGATAAAATGATCTGACAGCAGTGAGTTTGAGCCATCGTGAAGATGTACCCTAAATGTTGCACAGGATTTCCACTAAAATTCTTGCAAAGGTAAATGAATTCTGACTCAGTACAAACCTAGAGATGAAACAGCTTCTGCCATTATTTACTGTAGGAGCATGGAAAACAAGACTCATTAGAGTGCAAAAAGGAACAGCTCAATTTCAAAGCCACATGAGGATATTTACTCTGAAGTAGAGCTTAATTTTTTCCTGATTGTAGAACACGGGCATGATTGTTCCCATCCAAAGTTACATTAGCCTTGATAATGTTATCAATATAATGCAATCATAACACGGATACAACCACAATACTAGCCCCCCCAAAAAGGGGAAATTATTAAATTGATTATTTCCATTGTCGACTTGAACATAAATAAATACTTGTGAACAGGACTGTATAATTATGAATAGTTAGTAAATAAAACAATGCTGGCATCATATTTCAATAAAAATAGTGTTTTAACTTCCCTTATTACAGAAAGGCTGAGAATCTAGAGCATGATTCTGCCTTATTCATTCAAGAATTACAAGGCACTCTCCTTGGCACACAATGAATGCCAGAATAGGCAGTTCCATTATTTATGGTGCAAAAAACCAGCAAGCATAGTGGTTATAAATGTTTGCATTTTAAAGTGCACTGTCATTTTAATACTGTCTTCCTTCTTAAAAAAAATTAAATTAAATCATCTATAACTCCTGGTCCTGACAATTAATAACAGTTGCATATTTCCATAAAATGACTCTAAAAATCAAATCAAATTAGATTTTTTTTTTAAAAAAAGGAGCTGAATGTATATATATATTTTAAAACAACACATTTTTTCTGCAGAGTTCTCTGCACTGTAGCTGGTATTCAAAAGTAAAATCAAAATGCCACCCAAAATGTTACATGCTTTCCTGTAGGGCTTTCAGGTTAATAGTACTTTACAAAAAATCTTCCAGTTCACAACCTTATTGCAAAAATGGTGTGACTAAACTGGTCCTCCCACCAATTGTCATCTACAAAGCTGCAGGTATGGATGCTGGTGCAGTTTCTCCATCAATTCTTCCTCTGTAGGTTCTTCCAAAACATCCCTACAACGAAAAAAGCCTAAGTTGCTTAGGGCATCAAAGTGAGTTTTTTCAACTTTTTTTGCCATATATATATATGGCACATATATATCATGCTCTTATTTCAAGAATGAAGCAAAGAATTAAAATTGCAACAGCTAATGCTCCCTAATGATGCATCCAGTTGCAAATGATCATCCTTCTAAAGTTGTGTCAGAGAAACCAGCTGCTGGTTTTCCCATAAGGAGAAGGGAAGCAGCTTCCTGCACACAGTACAAACGTAACTAAGGTCAATGGATTTATTTTCCTGAAAAAGCTTGTCAAATGAGAACATGCTCCCAGTGCTGCCACTGCACATTTCATCTGTACCAGAAGTTCTATTTATGTAACATGATCAATTTTTCACCCACAGTCGAATACAAAGCCAAGAATGTGAACTGCTTTATCCTTCCCACTCAGAACAGTCCACCTCTAGCATCTCTTCTCCCAGCATCACGAGCGGAACGTTCGTAAAGGTTAGGTTACTACGACCTTGTCTATACCAGCACTTATCCCAACAAAACTTTTGTCACTCAAGGGTGTGAAAAAACACACACACCCCTCCGAGCGACATGAGTTTTGCCGGCATAAGAACTTCTGTAGCCACATTAGGTCAGCGGTAAAGAGCTCTCCCACTGACTTTTAATAAGACCACCTAAACAAGCTGCGGTAACTATGTCGATGGGAGATGACATAATGCTGTCCACACAACTGCTAATGCAGGCAAAACTTATATCATTCAGAGGGTGTTTTTTCACACTCCAAGCGACAAAGGTTTGCCCGTGTAAGTGCTAGTGCAGACAAAGCAGTTCAGGCATAGTTTCAGAACTGCTCCTGGCTAACAGCTGAAAGATCTGAATTTTTACTCACCATGCCTGAAGCAAAACTTAAACCCTGTTCCCACCTGGAACACTTTCTTTGAAAAAGAGATTAGCATCCTTAAACATAGGTCCTCGTTATCCATCCCATCCTAGTGTGACTCACCTGAACATTAATTCCACTGTCGTCTGGTATTCAATTTCTGAGAGAGACTGCCGATGGCAATGACGATCCCACTTGTGAATAAAGTTCTGGAATTAGAAAAGAAAAGAAAAGAAAAGAAAAGAAAAGAAAAGAAAAGAAAAGAAAAGAAAAGAAAAGAAAAGAAAAGAAAAGAAAAGGGCTAGTTTTCGCATCTTTAGAAATAAAGTTTTATATTTTCCCCATGATTTAGTTTGTATAAAAGCCCAGAACAGGAATGTTCTTACACAGCTCTTTACCATGATTCCATAAACTGTGTACGAACCAGACAGGTATATATGCAAATACTGATTATACGTGTATATCAAATGCATAATATAACCCAAAACACCAAATGATAAAAATATTACTTCTGCACATCTCTGAATTAACTTAACTTCAACACATCCCTACAAGGTAGATCACTGGTTACGTTACCGTGTCTCAGGCACAGTAACTTGCTCGTGGTCACACAGTGAGATGCTGGTGGAGGTAAAAATAAACCAAGGGACTGCAGGACTCCTACTGCACAAACTGCATTTTGCAATTTAAGTGTCCACATTTTTAAAATGGCCCTGTTAGCATTCACCTGCTTAATTTTCCCCCCTTAAAAAGCAATTATTTGACATACTCCAAGTTAAAAGGTTATAGCTTTATCGAAAAAGGAATACATTTTCTGGATTGTCTCTTTGTTGACTTGCTTGGACTTACACAGCGACAAGACCTAGAAATGTAGATGGACAGCTCATGCAAAACAAAGTTTCCTGCCACAGAATACCACATCCAAGCTGTTACATCAAATCTAGGCCCCAGATCTGCAGGGGAAAAAAGCCAATTGATTTCTCTGCAGGACCAGTCCATAAAGGTGGAATAGCTTCCAATACGCTGATAGATAAGATTTGGCTTGGTGTCTGGAAACAAGAATCTATTTTGTAGCTCTTTAGACTTCCAGAAAGAACACAGAGGCAAGTCACTGGTAAAACTGCAGGTCTGTCACTGCAATATTTTCACACACCATCTTTAAAACCTGCTTCATTATCATGATGCTTTGAGCTGCATTTCTCAAATGCAGCCACCATGGCTACATGCAGCCACCAGAGGGTTTCCTGTGGTCATGACAAACTCCTTGGCAAAAGACAGGCGAGAAGGCAAAGTAGTGTGGCTTCCTTCTGCCGAGCCCAGGAACTTGCAGGGGAGGATGCTGAAGCCCTCCCCCTCCATCAGCTATAGGACGGGGGGGGGGGGGGGGGGGGGGGGCGGGGAACGACCTTCAGATTCCCTCTCCTGGTTCAGCCAAAGAATCTGGTGTCAGGCTTCAGCTGTGCAGTTCTGAGGGTGTGCTTACTACAGTTCTAATGTACCAATGGCAACCATACATATGCAAGAATAGCTAGGAGACTTCATGCTAATAAAAACTATTCTCTTTTTCATTCCCATTAGAGGTTTTCAGATGGACAATATTCTCTAGTTAATGGAAGTATTATAACCAGAGACACTTACTATTAAATGTCCTCTTAAACCTGGACAGGGTTTGGATTTATTTCATCACTGGGCTCTCAATTTCCTATAAGGGCAAAACTCTACTTCCAATAAATCTGCATGAGGATTCTCATAGCCTTCAAGAATCTACAACTAAAACACTTTCCCTTACCTCCAGAAGTAAGGCTACGAACAAGTTGACCCAGATGACAGAGGAAATTAGCCACCAGGCTACAAAATAGACCTTTGACCACCTGCAGAAGGAGGATATTAAAGACAAAAAATAAAGATGTGTATAATATTATGAGACGATGATAATTCCATCTCATACTGAAAATGATTATCCACTGCTTCCATCCCTTAAAAAGCCATGGAAGTTCATAGCTATAGACTTACAATTTTATATGTACAAGTTGCACCATTTTCATAGATATAACAGAAGTCCGGGAAAAGCTATTTGTTAAGCTTGGAACTCAAATCAGCTGAGAGATAAATGTTTTAGACCCATCTCCAAATCATCCCTCACACACACTCACACTGATATATCAATAACAGAGTCTAAATGCTGAAAAAGGAGGATTTTCTTAGGTATCAGTTTTATTACTTACGGACTTGAATATCTTGAAAATGCATCCAGGAAAACTTGCCAGTTGTTCACCACCATAACATCCCAGAGAATCACTAGTGCAGCCTAAGGAACAAGATGAAAGAGAGGATGAGTAGCTATTAAACTAATTGTCACAACTTTGACATCTTCAGAAAACCCAGAACATATTCCATCTGTGACCAGACTCACAGCAAAGTCATCAAAGTTGTTTGGCCAATAGTCCAACTGCTCATAGGTCCCACACTGCAAGGTGCTGTTACCAGATGTTGCATTGACAACACTACAATGAAATTAGAGGGCAATGTTGTTATAGCATCCTGCACACGGTTCTACAGGTAGAATGTTTCCATTGAGTTGAGTACCTTCACATAGGGAGAAAGGGACCACCAGTTAGAAAGAAAGTAGAAAAGGGGCCTGAATTTCTCCAGGTAGAAAATACTATTCCTGAAGCCTCAGTACAGGGGTGGGAAGTTGGAAAGACAGTCTAATTAGCAGGGGGGAGGAGAAACACATGCAAGATTTAAAAGATTAGTCACAGACAGAAGAGAAAGATAAGGAGGGAAAAATCAAAGCTCCGAGTAAGAAAGTCCAAGGTACTTGGCCCATCGCAAATTAAAGAGTTGACTATAACAGAGAGGTGTATACAGAAAAGGAGACTGAGGGTGGAGGTGCTTATCAAAGACTCCAATGATATAAAGTCAAAAGTGTACAGCGGCATTTAAAAACCAACAGTATCTTTCCAAACCACCGGGCATTTAAAATAAAGCCTTACCTGGTATTTCCCTTAGGAACAATAGCACCTTTAAACAGCACTATGCCAGTTATAGCAAATGCATAGAAAACTACCTGGAAAGGAATATACATTAACATTAATCACTAAAATGCTCAAAAACTAAATTAAATTTTTGTACATTAAGCTCTTCAGAGACCATTCAAAGTTAAAAAGGAACACAGTCAACTTAAAATTCATGGAGTAATAGAGGCAAAGGAATTTGTTTAATACAATGCCATGGGTAATTAAAGGCAAAAGAACTTTTTAAAGCCCATTTATTTTTCATCTGTGCTGTTTGCTTTCTTTCTATAGTCCATTCAGCTGGAAAGTGTTAAAAAAAAAAAACTGATGATGAAGTCACTTTCTTTATGATACATCTCACCTGATTCTCAGTGCCATGATGTCTGAACTGTAAACACTACAGAGCAGTGACTGTTTTAAAACTATTTCTGTTGGGATTTTTAAAAAGTTATTGGAAAATTGCTGTTGCTCTTAAGTTTCCTAAAAGCAAGCATCTACCAAACATAAGTTGTTGCCAAATGTGAAGCTATTTATATTTAACCTGAAACTTTAGATAAAGTAAGTTGTAATCATGCTAAAGTTCCATTTTCAAAATGCTTCAGAGCAAAAGTTCCATTTTCAAAAAGGGACCAAATCCCAATGATCATCAATAAGTGCTAAGTGCCTTTCCAAAATGGGATTTAAGTTTTGAAATCACTCAGGTACTTTTGAAAATTTTACCTTAAATCAGGAGTTGCCCTAGAAATAACCTTCAGAGAATGGTCAGTGCTTTAAAACTCTTATTGAGGAAAGCATCACTTGTTCCTAGGCTGGCTTGAAATAAGATAAGCTTTCTAGTGAAAATGCCAGATTACTTTCAGTTCTCATGTTTCTATATTGTTATTTTAAGAATCCTAGGAAGGAAAAGGGTATTAGACTCTGAGCTACACATAAAAGGATTTTAAACATGTTGGATCCAATTAATGCTACAGCCCCACAGTCTGCCAGCAGATGGGGCATCTGGGTCAGTCATGATAAACCAGTTTCATTCCCTATAACATCAACTATGAAATTAAGTTTTATATACACAGTAAACAGACAAAAAAGAAGCGGGCCAATAAATTAACAAGATGATACTAACAGTACATGTAGAAGAATAATATTGGTAAAAAAAAGCCTCAAATCATTGACAAATGTAATAAGGCTTTATCATGCAAGGAAATCATCTGTATGTCATCAACTCCAACTTAAACAATAATATATTATATCAATGATAACAAATCTAATGATAACAGAGGATGCTCAGCGCATCCAAAGATTGGTGCCTTAAACTATAACCTCCTTGGGACAGAGACTTGTCTTAAAATTGGCACTATGCTGGTGGTCATACCTCGGCATTAAAGAACAAATGAACAGTAAACAACCACCCATACCATCTGTAACACATTATTATAAATGTAGATTGGGTGGGGAGAGGAGAGGAAATCCTCAGAAATCTCCCAGTAAGACACCTAATACATAGTCAATGTCAATAGAATATGAAAGCAAAGCATATACTATTGGACAACCCTAAGGCAAAAGGAACATTTTCAAAGGCAGCCTCATATTAAGACTTAAATAGAAAAGATATCTACCTCCCCTGCGTATACTATGTTTTCTCAGCACATCTGTGATCATTTTGCTAGATACCCTAACAGCCCAGTTATAGCAAATAAAATTTTAAAACAGGGCATTATAGAAGATTTGCATTTACTTGTCTCTCAGGATGTAACTGACTAAGATTCTTTTCAGCCAAAACTCAGGTTGATAGTCTCTATGCTCCTATAATATTTCTGATGATGAATTTCTTAGTTTTAAGAGCAGCTCCTATTAAAGGCCTGGAATTCTACAAGAGAATTAAATTTTGGCTACTTACCTCCTCTCCACTATCAGTGTGAATGTTCATTGACATTTCAATAAAAATTTCTCCATACTGCACACTAAAAACCTCTCTCAAAGTAAGCAGAGAATAGAAACAAATTCTGGTTTCTCAAGGCATGTTTTTATTAAGTGCCATAACAAGAAAGTTTGTACTTTGATTCCCTACTAAGTTGTACTACTATCTTCTGTAGAGTGTCTAGCACAGTAGATCCCTGTTCAGGTTCCCAGTCATTACCATAATATAAATAATACTTGCATGAAAAAAACAAACTGTGTTAAAAACATTATTAAGATTGCACACAAAAGTAGGCAACTAATTGAATTCTCAGTTCACTGGCAATTCTGAAAAAAAAAAAAAAGTTTCATTTTGGGAGGAACGGAAACCGTTTTTCAAAATTGTCAGGAAGTCAAAAAGTCAAAAAAAACCCCAAAACCCCTTATAACCTTCAACAGAGCTATTAGGATACTCTCCTATCTTCTGGGATGGCGAAAGGCCCAGGTTCACTTTCCTTCTACGCCCAGTATGGAGAAGAGATTGGAACCTCGTTCTCCCACATGGGAAAGCCACTGGGCTGTGAGATATTCTGGTGTGCATCTTTCCCAATCTCTCCTCTTGAAGTAGTCCACTTTTTATAAATAAACGATCACTGGGGTCAGGGTCATAAACTTGATTGTTCCACAGCCTACTTGGGTGCCTTAACCAGCAGGCAATAGTAATTCTTATTCTCTTTCCCTCACCCAGTGACCAGTCATTGTCATTCATGGTGGCAATTCAGTGCTTTAACTGCAAAGTCAAGCACTCAAAAATTAGGAAGTGACAAAATCAAGCTTGCCCCTGCAACCCTGATTTGGCCCGCTTGTGCACAATGAGACAGCCATTAATTACATGATCATATATTACTTTTTCCCCACACAGACACAGGGATGACCACCTTTGCCTAACATCAAATCCCTGTTCCACAGCATGGAGACACTAGAACTTCCCAACAAAATGGTTTTAAGTTGTTTGTGGGGCTTTTTAATGTGGGCCATGTGTATTTCATTAACCTTCTTGGTAATGACTGAACAGTTTTAGCTAAAATGTTAAAAAAATAAAATAAAAGGCCTGAGCCAGAAACCCAGCCCAGGAAATTTCAGCCCAAATACTTCTGTAAAGTTATAAGCAACTGAAAACTGAATCTTATAATGGCAAATTGCTACCACCTCCAGCGACAATAAAAAAAAAAAACTAGTCTGTTGATCCCTAAGGAACGGTTGCAGGATGAAAACTTGGAAGCAAACATCTGATGTGCTGTTTGAGGGAAATTAATCACTTAGTTTCTGTTAGTGGGCACTGTGTATGTACTGCTCCCTACTTTACTTTGTTGAAAGTATATTACAATATATTATAGAAAGACACCGACAATCTCAAATTATAACTCACCACCAACATCCCTGCAAAGGCTCTTAAGTTCTTCACCAGATCCATCAACGTACTGGCAACCAAAGCCATGAACTAAAACAAAACACAGAATTCTTATCACTATTTTATTACATATTTTTAAGCCCCACAAATCTACTGCAACTAAAAGAGAAAAAATGATGGCAGGATGGGAAAATGAACTTCAACTAAATACTCGGTACTTTTAGTACAGCTCCTAGTACATGGGCCCTTATTCATAACTGGGATTCCTAGCTGCCATAAGAATACAAAAAATAGCAGTAATGTTCATCCATGGATACCTACATACTGAGTACAGTTAATGAAAGAAGCCATATGCCCTTCTTGGGTGAATGCTATTATAAAACCATTCTAACTTTCACAGTAACTCCACCTGGATTCCTCCCCCTATCATCATTTCAGGACACCCACTTAGAGGTTTCAGGCTACAAGCCATCACCTCTCTTGTCTTTCTCCCTCCTGACTAGGGGTCTCAAGGCTGCACAGCTCCTTGGGTTACACTCCGATATCCTTAGCAAGCCAGACTGCCTTAACAAACCAGCATCTGCACTTTGCTGTCTTTCTGAAGTGCACGGCCACAGTTACACACCACCACATGGATCCTTCTAAGCCAGTGATTCCCAACCTTTCTGGCTCGAGGGCCACAAATATAATTTTTAGAACCCTGAGGGGCCACCAGTCTACTTCATTAAATTTACATTAAAAATTAAATTAAAATTAAATTTTAATTAAAATTCATTAAAATCAATTCATTAAATTTAAATACAATTTTAATCAAATAGACTAGTGGCCCTTCCGAGTTGTTAAAGTTATATTTGTGACCCCCGAGCCAATAAGAATTTTTTTTAGAAATTGAAAGTTTTTCTTTTTTAAAAAGAAGGAGCGGGTGGCGCTGGATGCCCATGAACAGTGCCAGTTTGTGGGCAGGCGTTTGGGCCCCAGCAACAGGTTGGCCCACACTCCCACCCCTCTCCCCCCCGCCACGGCAGTGCCGGCCCGCAGCCCTGGTCCCCCTGCGGCCCGCGGCCCCCCCGTCATGCCACACTCCCCATGGCCACTCCCAGCAGCCAGCACCCTCACAGCCACGCTGGATACCTCACCGACATGCTTCCAGCCCTGGGGTTCTAGCCCACCCCAGCCCCCAGCCACGCCACTAGCCCCTGGAGCCCTGGCTGGGATGGGAGAGGAGGAGGGTTGCCGCAGCTGGGCTCCCAACCGTGCACTGTGACTGGGCAGCTGTGCAGGCCACTTTTGGCCTACAGGCCAGGGGTTGAGAAGCCCTGTTCTAAGCAAACACACTTATTCTTAAGCTAAAAGCATTACAGAGAAATCATATTAAATGAATAAAAGAACATAGCTGCATGCTAAAATTCTTACTAAAGGTCAACTCCAGCTCCAGCCAAGGCCTTTGGTACATTTGTTTCAGTTCTTCAAAATCCACAGTTTGGTTCTCCCCCCGTGATTACAAGTTCATATCTGTTTTAGATCCAAAACCAGGAACTTTGACTGGGCAAAGCAGCCGTTTCTTTATATGACTTGGACCTTTGATCTTGGCCTTCAGTAACAGGTAAATCTGCAGATAAACACCATTCTTTGGGGCAAAGCTTCACAATGCTGACAATATGCATAACCAGAAGTGGGGAATTTTCATTAACCTCTCCTTAATGAAACTCCAGAAAATCCACATGACATTTATTGTCCCAAAAGTCTACACCTGCTTGGCACATTTTCACTATAGACTTTTTATCTCCCAGTCGTTACACCGCCCCCCCCCCCTCACTCCCAGAGGATCTATACAATCCTGGCTGCCAACTTAACTCTCAAGGATACTGCAGGAAATGGCCATGTCTGTCCCAGTTACAGTTGGGGAAACTGAGGCAAACACCTTATGTGACTTGCCCAAAGTCAGACAGTGGACACAGGTGAGCCAGGAATGGAACCCACAACTCCTGACTCTTGGTCCTGTGTTTGAACCATTACACCATCTCTGCAGCTGCTGTCATGCAAAGAGTCCACAGATCCCCCACCCTAGGCAGCTAGAGAGACCTCAACCATTTCTGAATAAAGTCTCTCTGCGAACTAGCCAAGCTTGCTTTCTTCCCAGATGCCGCTGACAGCCTGGTACTAGCTGAGCATACCACATGCACATGACAGGTAACAAGGCCGAGACAGGTTGTTCCTTGGTTGATCTTCTGTCCCTCACCTGAGTTCATCACAACTATAAGCAGCTTCACTATTTCCAGGTGTACAGCTCCAAATGCTGAGGGCTTTTGCCTTTCTAGGGCAGGGTCACAAGCTGTGCTCTAGCGCCTGTTTTCAGGTCCAAAGATTTCAACTGACCAGAATGCTAAAAAAATTAAGACTCACTCTTAGAGCAACACTGTATTATTATCAACGGTTAATACTGGCATCCCTTCATACCCACCTGAAATAAGAGAGACAAGGAGGTGGGTGAGGTAATATCTTTTACTGGCCCAACTTCTACTGGTGAAAGAGACAAGCTTTCAAGTCACACAGAGCTCTTCTTCTTCGACTCGGAGAACCTCAAGAAGAGCTATGTGTGGCTCAGAAGCCTAAGCAGTGGGGGCCCATCCAGCTCAGTGCAGGCTGGCACACTGGCAGTACTCAGATCGGGGCCAGATTTTTGGGAGGGGTGGGGCCTCTATTTAGCCAGGTGCTCTAGCCCCTAAAGCTGCTGCATTAATCCAGCCCTGTACCTAGCTGGGAACTACAACTCCCAGGTGCAATGCAGATACTTCCAAAGCCATGCCAGAGTTCTGAAGAGTTTCCCACACACAGACATGTTGTTGCAAACCTACCAGGTAAATCCTGCTATAAATCAAAATCCACTTGATTACGGCAGTAATAGATGCCGGAATTCAGAACATAAGGGCTACTTGGGTATGACTATTTTGAGGCAGTTTGCCTGAACGCACTCATTTCTTTCACAGCAGTGCTAATCTGAGAGTCCTGGGAACATTATAAATGCTGTATGCATTCTATGGAATGTGCTAACTACCTGTTTTAAAATAGTGAAGTCAATTTCAGTGACATCATAGAACTCCCCTGTTGTTTGACCTCAGAAAACTAGCTCCAAGGGGAAAAGGAATGACAATATTAAGAAAGAGAGGTGCTATGTAGTGATCTGGAAAAAGGACAGAGTCAAGAGTTTCTGAACTGTAAACCTAACTCAGATGCCTCTTCAGTGCAATTCAAGCCCATGTGAAGATGAAAAGGGTTATTATTCTGAGAAGGTTCTAGGAAATTTTATCATTTGACTAATTGAGAATTCAGCAAGTGAGAAAAAGCAAGACACAAGTACCTTCATATTAGGGATAATCCGCAGAAATCTGAATACAATTAACATATTCGCCAGGCGCACCATATCCCACAAAGACAGCAACCCCATCATTTCAGGTCTCCTAGGAAAGACATGAATAATGCAACGAACTAAAGAATTAGAGAAAATATAAAACAACAGAGAAGCTAATGGCATTTATTTTTTATTTGTTCTTCACAAATTTTGCTCAACATTTATGGGTTAATAATTTATAGAAAAACAAAATTACTATTTCACCATGTATAATCTCTTTATAATGTAATGCTGACAGTTACAGGGCTGATAATTTACCTGAGGGAGTCTCAGCCACAGGAAATACTAAAGACTGACAAGGAAGGAGAGCTATCTAGAGGTGCCATTACTTGAACTCCAATATAAAGGTGGACATGACGGACACAAGTATCTTCAGCTATTTAAATGTGAATTGAAATGCCTGGTCAAATGAGCTTATTTTCTACCATATATGACAGACTATAAAGACCCCTGCTCTCCATTGACTTCACGTCATCCATAGTTTGACTCCTCTGGATGAAATGAAAGAGATAGGATGGATGTAAGTCCCTCTGAAAACCTGAACCTGTCTAGGAGTATGCTGAATCCATGAGGAGCCCAGCTCCTACTAATGCATGAGGCAGGAGACAACCTAGACTCTGTCATGGCAGCGCATTCCATTGCTAACAGAATGCTCTACTCATTTAGATTCCTTTTTCAAAATCCGTGTTAAAATTGTGTGTGGATAACAGGCAGACTTCATGATCCTATATAAAATATTCCAAGAAAAAGGAAAGCAATGATCACAGTCAAACTCTTTTCTACTATTTTCAGTGATAATTCTTTACTCATTAGGCTTTCTTTTTATTCTTCCAAGTAGTAACTGAGTTTCATAGTAGATGAGTAGCCAAATATATAAAATGTGTGTACTGCACATAATAGATCCCAGAGTACCATAGTGCAGTTACAGAAGGGATGTGCCTTATTGGCTACTAACACACTAACAGAGGGGTTTTGTTGTACCCAGGTTTCAAATTACCTACTAAATTAACACAAACTATCCTACATCCTGGCATGCCCCTTTGCTTAACTAAAAAGGCATTCTGCATACTATAGGGTCACATATGAAAACTCAGTGCTAATAAGTTAACTTTTCTATTGGAAAATGATATGCTTTTCTTTGCTGGGGTTAAGGAGGGGGGAACTCCCCAACAACTAAGTGAAAATTCCAAAGCCATGATTCCAGTAGCAAAGATACCCAATCTAAATCTTAAAGCAGGAACTAAGAAATCCCAGCACAGGAGGCATACTCTGGAAACATTTTAATACACTGCCCCTTCGGGTATGTCTATACTGTGATAATAAAACCCATAGCACCAAGCCCCGGAGCCTGGGTCAGCTGACTCAGGCTCAGGGGACTCACTCTATAAAACTGCAGTGTAGATGTTCAGTGTCAGGCTGGAGCCTGGGCTTCGAGACCCCATAAGCAGACAGGGTCCCAGAGTACCAGGCTCCAGTACGAGAACAAACATCTACACTGCAATTGTATATTCTCTAAGTCCTAGTCAGCTGACCTGAACCAGCAATGGCCATGCCATGAAGTCTTTTATTGCAGAGTCCACTTTTAAAGATTTAACCAAATGTATTTATCACATGAGCTTTTGTGGGTGGAATCCCACTATGCCAGACACTTGGGATGGAAAACTTATAGCATGGAAGGGAATAAACTGCATATAAAGTAAGGCAAGAGTAAGGCCAAATTTATCAGATGCATTTGTGTGGGAGACTAAATTCAGAGAAGTAACTGTTAATAGCTTGTTCACAGCTATTAATATCCTTCTGACAAAGCTTATTCAACCATTGCTTTTAACTCTGATATGTCATTCAAAACACATTCCAAACAAAATAGTTTGTCTACTTATGACCACTAATTACCAGGTACCTCGTGCCATTCGAAGACTGGTGTATAAAATAAGACACAGAATATACCCACCTTAAAGTGGAATAAAATCCATATGAAAATTTCTTTAAAATGTTGGCCTTTCAACCCAGAGGGAGCATACAAGAAGAAAGTAAGTGGCAGAGTCCATTACAAATGATTCTCACAGTAAGGTGGGGAACAAACTCTTTTTTCAAAAGTACACAGAACCAGATTACTTATACGAGTTTAAAGCAAGGATCAGCTGCATTCCCATTTGGAGAGCTAAATCAGCATGCCATCTTCAAAGGAGCATCTATGATTCTTTTTTTACTACTTAAGGGAAAAGAACCAGCGAGTCTTAACTCATGAGCCATGAGAGGCAAAGAGCAGTATTTAAATCACTGCTTGGTTACTATGTGTGTATATTTTAAAAACCCTTTACCCCAATACACAGAGAGGTATCTAGACCTATGTCAACTTATTTTTACAGCAAAACTCAAACTTAAAAGCTACAAAGAAAGTTGTGAGAAGATTCTATACAGTTAGGTTCAGGTAGCTTGTTACAGAAACAGAACAAGGTTAGCAACAGTTAATGGTTGCATTACATTAAATTTCATTTCATATACTTTTAGAAAAGTACTGAAGGGACTCAGCTATTTCTCCAGCTCTGTTCTCCTTCTAAGCCAGCACAGCCCTCAAGGTACATGTATTCATCCTTCTCTCAGAACAGCAGAATGACTTTTTAGAATTCTTTCAGAGATCTAACAGAACAGCATTCTCCCAATTCTCTGTATTGCCTGACATCTAGTGACTGCACAAGTGAATTATAGAAGACAGTTGCTTTTAAAAGCTGCTTTTAACAGGTTTGGGAAGTTATGGCAAGCAGTTGGTTTTAATAGGTTTAGCAAGTTACAGCAGGCATATGTAGACAAATACCTAAAGTGTATCATGTGTGAAAAATAAGAACAAACAATATTTATAAAAAGTTAGTTATCCCTGAATGTTGGACCAATGAGAGTACAGGTGATCCACTATATTATTGTCATGCAATTTTAGACCAAAATCTTTTATGTCTCAACACCAGTTAGAAAATAGTAACAAAAGAAAACTAAGAGGAATAAGTGCTTATGAAGAATACATACCAGCCTGGATGAGGAAATCCATACACAGCAAAAGTTGAGACCTCCAAAACCTTTCATTACCAAAAAAAAAAAAAAAAAAAAAAAAAAGAAAGAAAAAGAAAGAGGCAAAACTGGAGCAACTCTGTTTTGTGAATTAAAGTCTCAAGAACTTGACCTCAAACTTCTTTCAAAGGAACCCTGTTACTAATTGGACTTACTGTAAAGTTAGGTAATTGTCATTTCAGCTACCAGATCACAAAGTTACTCCGGCCTCTTCACTCAAATCCAGAGGTGGGAGGTAACACTTTACTTCTTGAACAAAAATAAGTTAGAGTGCATGCAGGATTTTGGCTAGGTGTAGGACTGACCAGCTGGCAGACTACCACCTTCAGAACTGCAATAATCGTTTCAGAGAAACTAATTCTATGGAACCATTCCATTCTAAAAATGGGAAGTCTTACAATAAATTAGAATTTTTCACCTCAGCTTCATCTAAGTTAATGAAATAACTTTGAACAAAACAAAGGCTTTTACTACTGTTCTCTTAAGAGAGCTTATAAGGCATTGAAGGCTGGAATTTTCAGAGAAACCTAAGAAAGTTAGATGCCCAAATGCCCTTAATTTAAATGGGATTTAAGTACTAATTCTTTTCAATTTCCCAATCTGGGTGACTACAAAGGGCACAATAATGTTGTCCATTTAAATCCAGTGTGCATAAATAATTAATTACCCTCCCCCACATTGGAATTCTTGTTTTAAAGCCAAAAGTTTAAACAACAGTCTGATGATCTCCTGAGCAAAAACTGTCCTAACAAACACCCTTTGCTAGTCGGGCCAAAAGCAAAAAAGTAACTGTTGGCTCTGAGGTGGATGCAGAATACCAAATTTAGATTTAGCCTAAAGAGTATCAATCCACTACCCCAGACTTGAATCTGCTTGCAGTTGTCCAGCAAGTTCTCTTCTTTCACCAAATAACTTCCATGGAGTAGCCTGCTACTCCCCACTTAACTGGAAAGGTTATTACAGATTATGTAAAATACAATGCTGCTTCTTACAGTGATTTTTGTTTGATAGACGAGAGCCCTTCTAAGGTAATACTGAGGAGGTTGTGCATGGAGACGTTCACAATTCCAGATCTCTTATCTCCAAAATGAGGGGTAAAATATATTACTGATATTCTGGAATAGCAATACAATTTTACCGTATATAAACAAATGGATCTCATCATTGAAGGGTAAAACACTGGCCAGGTGAAAGCAACATGCCAACCAGTAATAGTGAAAAACACTTCCACAATGCAGCCCACTAAAGGTTCTACCTTGGTCTGAGATACAAGGGTTAAGACTAAGTTTAATACATTTTTATATTAAAATTAATCAATTACTCACATGCGCCAAGACTGTATAAATGTTGACAGTAAATGTACGTCATCCTAGAAACTCACTTCAAAAGAACTTAATGGACGTTATCCATGAACGTACCAGTAGAATTCCAGTCAGAAGTCCATCAAATCTGTTGCTTGGGTACGATAAGTATCTTTTAAATCCCATTGCCAATATTTTTAGCAGCATTTCCAGCAGATAGTACAGGATAAAAAAACAATTTATAGCCTTGAAGGTGTAAAATGAAGAACATCATTAGAATTAGTTTTAAGGAACACGAACCATCACATAGGACATGGATACATCTTACCCCCAAGAAGTAGTCATCCCGTTCAGAAGGCTGCTTATCTGCATCCATTACTAAGATCACCTGGAAAAAAGTAAACCTCTGATGAATCAACAGTTACCTGCCAAAGAGCAGTGCACCACATCAAATTCAGACAGGCTTTTAAACTCCCCGCTCAGCCACTCATGACATAATAGGGCAAAAAACCTACAATTGATTATTCACTGCTCTGTGCCTCGGTTTCTCCAACTGTAAAATCTGGCTAATGATACTAATCTCCTTCGTAAAACACTTTGGGATCTACTAAATAGAAATACTACAGAAGAACAAGATAGTCTTATCATACTCTTCAGACTCCTTTCCGGAAACAGAGAAATTATTCCTTAGTGTTAAATATTCCAGGCAAGATTAAACAATGCAAAATAGAGACATCAACACAAGGTGGTGGTGGGAATGCAGAATAATGTACAAAACTAAATCCCATTCCGTTTCTGATGCAAATATCAATACTCACACAGATAGAAATAATGTTTGCTAGTGCTACAACATTCCCTAAGTAGCCAAAGAAGTGATGTCCAAAAACAAACTGCACTTTCTGCAGAAAAGGAGACTGGTACTCTGGTTTGGGAGGATGCTGAAAAGAAAAGAACATAGATGCTATTGAAATTCAGAGTCTAAATTCTTTGTTAGAAGTGGGGAGGAAGGCCCAGTTTAAGAGAAGATGAAAGGACAAACTCAGCCCCAATGTAAGCAGGGAGTAAAACTCCACTGAATTCAGATTTCAGAGACACAGAATACATTTATGGCCTGGCTGAATTTTTTCCCAAAGCCTGGTTGTATCAGTTTAACAAAAGGTGTGACTTCAAACCAATTCAGTGATATTGGTGCCAAAAACTATGTGAATGACAAGTTTATTTTGATTTAGCTTATGTTGATTAGGAATCAGTTCAACCTAAACCAAAGCAAGCCCCCCGACCCGGCCACCTTAAATAATAACAAGAGCATACATACAAGGATTTGCATCAGTTTATAATCAGTTTTCGAACCAAGTTAAGTTAAAATCAATGTGCCTAGTATGTAGACAAGTTTTAAGATTTTATCTTTCACTGGTGGTCAAGAAACCTTCATTTAAGGCCTGGGAGACAAGACTTCCATTAAGAAGGCTTTGTCATTGTCCTCCACAGATACACATATGGGAACAATTATGGATTACCTTAAAATAGGGCTCTCTCATTGTAGAAAAATCTTTTAAAATGCCTCACACTTCATCACAAATCTATTTACTATGTGTGCTTTTTGTTATTTCCCCTGCACACTTCCAATAATCAAAAAAGGTGCTTAAACCAGAAGATACTATATGCTCATCTTCCTGTTAATCTCCCAAGAAAATAATCATTATAAACTTGCAGTATTGCTCTTTTCAAGTGACTTTACTATCTTGAAACCAATTGATGAGGAGACTGAACAAACGTTCTTCTATGTAATGCTACTGACAGATTTTCTTTTTTTAAATGTGAAATGATTCTAGCACAATCTGATCACTTAAGCATAAAGTTTATATGTGGTAGTTTGAACTCCAGGACTTATGAGAGAATAGTTAATTTACAAAGCAACGTTAGGAGAAATGCAAAGTCTTTCTTCAACTCACCTTCCATTTCCTTATTACTAATCATATCTTCTAAGATAAAGAAAATGTACATCTATTTTGCTTAGCCAAAGCACTTAAGTATACCCCTGATAAGCACTACAAATATTTTTTGGCTTTTGTTTGGATAAAGTCTTTTTGGGATGCACTTAATGTTATTTGGTATTTCTAGCCTCAACACTGTAAAAGTGGCCCTCTCACCGAAAAACAATGGCACTTGTCACTATAAAAACCATGTATGAATAATACAGTGAACACAGGATGTAATCAATGACCCCTCACCACCCCACGTATATGTCCTATACTACCTGCTCAATCTTGTCTTCACAGCCAACACCCGCTATTTACTGTTATATAGCACTGTTAGCGTAGGCAGTGCTGTACAAATAATTGTCTTGCACATACCTGTTTAACAGAATCTCTGTCGAGTTCATCAAAGAGTTTCTGAAACTGGGCAGCTGACAGTATGCCACGAGGGCATGACTGAAGTTCCTTCACATGCAAGGGAAAAACAAACCAACATGTGTGGTTAATAACTGTAGACTGTGCAGATGCTTGATGCTCAGAGAGACAGCAAAACAGAGTCCTGTGGCACTTTTAAAGACTAACAAATTTATTTACTGCATGAGCTTTCGTGGGAGAAAATCCCACTTCGTCAGATGCTTTGAATATGGGGAACTTACAGAATGGGAGGAAATTAAATGCAGGGAAGTATATGACATAGGATCAGGTCAGGCTGTAACAGCAGCAGGCTCCATTAGGCAAGGCACTGGATTTGGACCCCAGAGATCCAGGTTCTAGTCACTATTTGACCATTGACCTATTCTGTGAATTTGGGCAAGTCACTTCCTTGTCCTTCTGTTTCCCTCCCACCTTTAGACTCTACCAGTCTAAAATTGGACACCTCGTTCGATTGACTTCCATGATGATCGACTATTGGAATGAGTTGGCTAATGATGGATTTAGGTGTCTATATTTAGGCAGCCACGTTTAATATCCACCCAGAGATACCCTGCTCTAAACAACTGAGACTAGAACTGATAACCAAGCAAAACAATACACATATATTTTACAATCTCCTTTTCATTTCAAGCAGATTTGTGTCATCAGGCTCCTGCTTGCTCTTTAGCTAACCCAACTTCAAGAGTCTTTAATTGTGCTTTACATGGAGTTATACACAAAATACATTCCTAAACTGTAACACGCAAAACCTGCTGCAGGAGAGTGTCCTTGGAAAAGGCCTTAGCAGGTCATACTGTTAAGGACAGTGTGACAGTGTCCATGACAGAACACCTGCACTGCTGGTTTGTTAAGTCCATCCCTGGATCAGAGTTTACTCTGTCCACTCTTAAAAAGTGGGTTTGTACTGTAACAGAAGTCAGGTCTTTAGGGAGTAGATTTTCAGCCTCGGTGCTTACCAAACCCTCCCACAGGCTTTACTAATGCCAAATAGGAGTGGCACAGCTAATCATGGGCATGCTACCATATAGTTCAGCCAGGGTTTCCTTAGAAACGGATGTTTCAAATCTTAGATGGAAATACTGTAAAAAGCCATGTTCTTGAACATCTAGGTCTGTCTCCTCCTGGAGCTAAAATGTGCTTTAAGGCATTCAAATGAGCAAGTCTAACATCGAGACAGAAAGGTCTCCCATCCTCACCTTTCACTGATCTTTGCTCTTCCTGTCCTTTCACATGAGAGAGGAAACATTAACTCCTCCCTCCCTTCCTTCCCACAGCTGTTCTACAGACCAGATTGTCCCCTGAGAAACGTCACACTGACATGAATGTAATTAAATAAAGTCAGATTCCTACCTTCAAGATGGCTTGCTTGCAGCAAGAATCCATTTCAACTTTTTGAAGCACTTGCAGTAAGATATTAGCACTGACAAACAATCTGTTTACCCACCCAAAAAAAAAAAAAAAAGACAGTTAACTCTGATGGACATCTTGAAATATACCCAGTCTGTCCTGCCACTCATGAAGGTACCATCAAACCTCTATTCTTGACTCCAGCCCCCAGTTTAAATAATACAGTTACATCAGAAATGAAAGATTAGGCATGAAAGCAGGAATGAGCCTCTGTTCTCCCCCATTCTATAAAAGAGACACAATTGAGAGCTTCAGAACTGTGTTTAAACAGTATGGATTTGGCCGTTACAAGGAAGGGGCAGAAAAAGAGGAAGCTGGAAATACATCACATTAAATAAACTAATGGGTGATAATCTCTCTTCACCCAAAATTGGGACACTTACAATATAGACAACTGGAGGAAAAACATTGCTTTCTTCTACAGCAGCATCCTAAGCCTAGGATATCCTGGGCACAGAGATCCACATTATTACTAAAGCAATACTGAAGGGTCAACAACTGTGTCTTGCTTCACTTACTCATGTGTATTGAGAGGATTCTCCTTCAGATTGCAAAGCACCTCAAATGCAGCCCGGATTCCTAAACGTCTCCTGAAGAGTGAGGACTGGAACGATTTCTGTACAGTGAAAACAACACAGAGGATAGAAGTTACTTTTCAATAGTTATTACAAAGAGGCAACTAGCTCAGGTGAAGAAAAGCATGTCCCGAGTCCTTGCGCATTTCTCAAACCAAGGCAAAATGCAAGCCTCAAAAAGGACCATTTCCGTTCAGTTAAGGTGGGTTTCAAGGTCAGTTTGCCCTTCATCTTCTCCCTGCTAATTCCCCCACCACTAGCCACTAGATCCAGCAGTCCATCCTTAGGGTAATTGTATACTTGCTCAGAAGTTTAAAGAGCAATTTAAAAAGTTTCAAAGGCTGAAATCAGTGGAGTCCAAAGAAGACATTTCAGTCCTGCTATTGCAAGGAATAAGCAAGAAGCCATGGTACAGAGGAGAAGAATGCCACCCAATCGCACTACAGGACCAAGACCTCTGGCCAGAGAATACACTGGCCTTCTGGCATCTCCAGGAAGCATGGTTAGTTTGGTAGATTTCCTACCCCCATCTTGGAATCGCAAAAAGTAAAAGGGAGAGAAAATGAGGGAGGGAGCCTCTTGAGTTCACATAGACATCCAGGGCCTGATTTTCAAACCCTGGCCTTCATGGGTGCCTGCACACTTTGGGGGGAACAAATCCCAGAATGTGCAGGTGATGAGTGGTATCAGAGTGTCCAAAAGCAAAAATGTGTACCACCATCAATGGAGAAGAGCAGGGTGGGTTAAAATCCCACAAACTGTTCTCCCTCCCACCTCAAAAAAACAAAAAAAGACACCCCCACCCCAGTCATTTTTGCTCTTATCTGTACCTTTTTACCCAAGATATTTTCACATTAGTGACCATCCCGGTCAGTGTGCCTCTCTCCACTATCTTTCTGGAGGCCAAACAGCAACAGGCGGGGAGGGATAAGCAGGAAAGGAATATACACAGCATTTCTCCATTTCATGTGTCTGTCACAGATCCCTCCCCCCACAAAGGAAATTGGAAGAGTGCACATTGCCTCCAAAGTCTAATAGTAACAGCTCCTCTACACAGGCTCATGGAGTATGCTGCACTCCGTGACTACAGTCCCTGGTGCACCTTTGAGCTCTTGGAGGAATTCTGCTGGGCTGTGTCTAAATGGCAGGATTGAGCCCTCTGGGAGGAGACACGATCTGAGGAATATTGAGGAAGCATGGGCAATACAAAGGCCCACTCTACCACCTTGCATAAAGAGGAGTTCACCCCATACATAAGTAAACTGCAGTTTACCTCCTGCAGTTCTAATGAGAAATGAGTGGGTGGGTAGGTGAAATAAGGGAAGAGAAAACAGAGAGAATGCTGTGGGAAATACCAAGAACTGGCCTTACGCACTTCCAGCCTGTGATTTATTTTTAATTCTTTCTTCTCTTCAACTTCCCCAGAGTGCACTTTTGGTGTATTTTTAATTTATGGCAGAAGCATCCACAGCTTAGGATATGTAGCCTGTTTTCCCCTGAAAACATACTATACATCAAAATACAGTACATCAGACTTAAGAGAAGCTCTTCTATGGCAACACAAGCAAGAACTCAGGTTAATTTAGAGACGTTGGTAAAACCAGTGTTCCAAGACCTACGCTCAAGCAAGTGGTGGCAGCAGTTTTAAGGTAAGGTCAGAGGTGAGAGCTTCTTTCTCAAATGTCACCAATCTTGACTAGTCCCAAGATAACCTGAATTGCAAATCAGGCACCTTCACTTACTGCTGAAAGTTATTCAGCTGAAAAGGCTGAGAGCATAAAATCAGAGGTCCAGTCCTGTTTGAGGGAGAACCTTTCCCAGTTCCTCTGACCATCTCACTCTGACCCTGAGCTCACAGCCCGCCAAGGACCAGATGTGGATACAATGTGCAAGAAAATTAAAATAAGGGACACCAACAAGTGTGGGATCCATTCCTTTACAGTGTTAATACCTCTTCCTGTATCCTCCATTTCATGGGTTTCCATTTCTAATGTAGCTCTCACAGCCCTTCCTCCTGAAGAGCTCCAAGCTTCATCTCCACTGGATGGCAACACAGATGCACGGGAAGTAAAACTCATCTGTGCAGAGACGGAGCATTCTCTGCAGTCAGTCCAAGATTGTGCAACAAACTGCCCCAGGAGCTAAGGACCACTACAAGTCTCACTATCTCCAGCTCCATGGGCGAGGTATGTTTCTTTGGCCTGATTTCTCCAACATAAACAGGATTGCAGTATGTACATTTTAATACAAACCTGAACAAAGCATCATACTGGACACACAATTCTTCCCTAGAGGACAGGATCATAGGCTATGTCTACACTTACAAAAGCTAGTTCGAATTAGTTAATTCAAATTAACTAATTCAAACTAATTTCAGTTAGTTCGAATTAACTTAATTCGAACTAGCATGGCCCCATTAGAATGCTAGTTCAAACTAGCCTTGTCCATGCAGGGCACTTGCTTACTTCAAATTAGTCAGTTTCAGGAAGGTCAATGTGCCAATTAGTTTAAACTAAGCAGTTAGTTCGAACTGATATGGCTACATTGACTTAATTCGAACTAACTATTTCAAATTAAGGATTAGTTGGAACTAAGCAATCAAATGTATTAGTTGGAATTAAGGAAGCCCTTAATTCGAACTAATGAAAGCCTGGCGTGGCCAAGGCTTAAATTAGTTCAAATTAAGCTTCCTTAATTTGAAACTAACTTGCAAGTGTAGACATAGCCATAAAGAACAATCCACAAGTTGCTTAATGCATTACTGGAAGGTACTCAGATATTATGGTGCAAAGGAGTTTACAGTGTACGACTGATTCTTTATATATCATGGACTCCTTTTATTTGAATCTCAATCTCTCAGGCAGTAACTTGTTTTAATCCCCTACTCAATGAATACATGGTGGCAAAGAAAGGAATGAAGATTCAGCAACAAGCCAGATTAATATTCCTTTGTAACTCAGAGGCCAGTCACCTCCATAGAATTCAAGTTCTGAAGCAAGTTTGGTGGTTTGCACTTTAAATTACATTAGGTGCTACAATATGATCTAAACATAAAATAAAAATAAAATGGAGAGAAAAGGTTGTCTTTACAGGCAGTAGCTATAGCAACATGATTTGTAGTGAGGACCAGTCACTACTTCTGACTTGAGGATTTCACATGGTGTACCATGGAGGAGGAATTTATCTCAGTGATTTTTTATTTTTGTTATTTTTATCTATTAAAGTAGCACCTAGTGGCCCCACCCAGGATAGAGGGCCTATTGGTTAAGTACCATAAATACACCAAGGCCCGAGGCACATAGTTTTTGCTATGATGTAGCTCGGGGGCTCTCAACCCCTGGTCCGCAGGCCAAAACTGGCCCACGGGGCTTTTTGAAGTGGCCTGCACCCCGCTGGTTGGGAGCCGGGCCGCAGCTGCCCACTACCAGCTCGTGGCTTGGAGCCGGGCTACAGCCGCACCCTCCCTCCCCGGCCGGTCAGCAGAGGCAGGGGCCTCTAAGCAAGGAGGAAGGGAGGCACCAGCCAGCCAGGAGGACCCAGGAGCGGAGCCGGGAGAGAGCCGGCTGGGCTGGAGCCATGGCCAAGCAGGCGCTGCCCAGGTGAGGGCTGGCAGGGGCACCCTGTCCCGGTCGGGGCAGAACACTCTGTGTGGGAGGGACCCGAATTGGAGCTGGCCCGCAGGGAGCACTGCGCTGGGGCCACTTTGGGCTGTGGGGAGCCTCGTCCTGCCCCCACGCACCCAGAGGTGCGGAGCGGAGGGGATCACATCCACCCAGGACCAGGAGGTTCTGGGTGTTTATGGGCATCCAGCCCTTTAAAAAAACAAAAAACAAAAACAAAAAAACCACCTTTAAAAAAAAATATAATTTCTTACAAACCTGAAGAGCCACCAGTCTATTTAATAATTAATTTACATTTTACTAATTAATTAAAACTTAATTTGAATTTAATTAATTAATTAGACTGGTGGCCCTTCAGGGTTGTAAAAATTATATTTGTGGCCCTCGAGCCAAAAAGCTTGGGAACCATTGATGTAGCTATTTCAGTAATAGGTGTGGGTTTTTTACTACAGTAGTTAAATCAGCACAAGTCCTAGTGTGAGCAGACAGTTATAATGATATAGTTTATTCCTCTTCCCTTACAGGAAGAAGCTAGACCAGTAAAAACACTTTTGTGAAGACAGTTACAGTGATATAATCAAAGGAGTTGTGCCACTTTGACTATATGAGTTAATTTCAAACTACACTCCTATGCACTGAAGGTTGAGAGATATATTGAGAAGCTCTAAGTTTATGGCTCACCACTAGTACGAATAGCACATATCAGCATGCAAATACATGTTTTGCTCACCAGAAGGTACCCTCGAAACTGATTGTATATTATCGCTGTCAGTAAGTTCATCAGAAACAAGTTTCCTTTAAGAAAAGAAATACATTGCGTGAGATCCACTGAACCCTCAGTTCAGTTTCTGTGGAACATATCATGTTTGCCTGACTAAGCCACACAATGAGTTATCTGGACCTAGACACACAATCATGTTTTGGTGAAATAATAGTCCCACAGAATTTGAATACTGCTAGCTCATAAGACTGGTGTCATTCTAACATTTTTACAATAGCCACCAACCAAGAAATCAAACTTAACATTTTTACTTCTCATTCAAGTATATACCTTAAGTAATAAACAGACCTGTAAGAGGAAGAGTCAGGTTTTAGGACAGAAGTCTTAGTAAATGCAGAAACTAATGAAGACTTTTCAACTAAATAGAACTTTACATCTTAAGACTTGGATAGAAAAAATAAGAATTAAATTATAATGATATTTGTCTATGTTGAATTTTAGATTCACTTTATCAGCTTACTGTGCAACACAATTAGTATTCACACAACAAAAATCTGATTCTTTCCCTCCTACATCCCCACTAATACAATTTGCCCATAGTTTTTATGTACAGTTCTAACAAAGTTTGAACTAACAGCAGATCATGTGCTAACCTATTTAAAATCAGTAAAATTCCATTAAGAATCTTTCACGAAAACTATACTACATGATACTGCAGAGAGTTAAAAAAAACCTGCAGTTTTAACAAAAGAAACACAAAGACTATTGTGATTATAAAGCCACAGAAAAAAAATTCAAGCAGCTTTTCCAAACTCCAACACCAAGGGGTTGTCTATACTGAAATCACTGCCTTGGTCTCCACAGATCAACGCAGCGGGATCAATTGAGTGGCCAGTGGAGACCCAGTCAATCGATCCCAGAATTGCTACTGTTCGACGCAGTAACTCCACCTACCCACCGAAAAAGAGTAACACTGCAGCAAATGGAGAGCATTTGCCGTTAGCACAGCCCACTGAAGACGCTGCGGTAGGGGAGGGTAAGTCAGTCAACCGGAAATACACATTCTACAGTATATAGCTTACATATCTCCCATCAACCCAGCATGGCAGTGTAGACCAGGACTAGCATTCCTTGGTCAGGGTGTGGTAAAAATGATTAACAAATTTTGCACTCTAAATAACTGAAGAGAAGAGGTGACTTACCTAACACAGTGAAGAGTATGAAGAATATAGAATAGGCTCGATTCTTAGAATATGCAGGAATCATTACTGAATAAAAGTTTTAAAACAAATGGCAGTTAGGAACGCTATCCATAAAAGAAGCAACCATTTAACATTTAAAATCCTGGTGAGACCTTGTGGCAGACTAGCTGGGGTAAATGTCACAGATGAAGCCAATGAAACTATGACAGTTGAAATTGTTTCAATGGAGGCTGAAGCAGGAGAAATCTTTAAAGGCTTTAAAAAGAATTAAAAGGATACAGATTTGGACCTTCCTGTGCACAATTCTCACTTATGATAGAAAGAACTATTATACGGAAGAATAGTTATAATATTTAAGATTATTTGATATGGTCAGACAGCAGCTTAAAGGGAGCAATGGAATCCGTACCATCAACTATTTTATTCTGTTACTCGGAGAGAGGCAAAGAGAATTACTTGGGAATGGATTGCTCACCATCAGGATTATTTGCAGTTGTCAGCAGCACCAGCAGCGAAGTCAGTGAATCTGGCAAATTGTGAAAATACCCCACCCATTCCTTTTCCTGCTGCTTATCCTAGGCACAGAGACAGATACACATTATTACCAGCGCAACACTGAGATGTCAACAAGCCTCTGTCTTATCAAGGAAAATCAGTTACAAATAACTCAAGAACTGGTTCAACTTCATTTCTTGATACAACACAGACAGAGACAAGTCTACCAAACAAGGTGGAAGAAAGCCATGAGAGTAGCATTGATTAAAAAATTGAAACAACATACAAGCAAAGTTCCAATACAATCAATCAGTTACACTGCTCTAGTGCCTTCAGTGGTTAACTGCCTGATTAACAACCATTAAAACATAAAAAGAACAAAGTTTTTAGCAGCAAGATGTAAAATTGTTAATACAGGATTTAGGTCTGGCTAAAGTTTATGGATATGAGAGGGAAGATAATGCCACAAAGAGGGAACGTAGCAATTTTGAAAATGGCACAAAGATGAAAAGAGCATCTCCTCCCAGCTCAGAGAGCAGCTTGGTGCATCAGAGAGAATGGGATTCTGAATATGATAAGATCATGACTGTAAGAGACCTTAATACAGACAGTAGCATCTTAAGCCCCTACCTATACTGCAAAAGTCAAGCCTATCAGGGAAGCTAATTACCACACAACCAAAAAGACACTAATACAGTTCTATCTTATAATGCAGATAGGAAACTAATTATGATTCCAAATTAAGTTACAGCCTTGGACTTTTGCAAAACTGTAGAACAATTTGTGGATACAATTAAAACAGGTCACATCTACAATACAAGGCAGAAATAGGTCTTCTTAATTACAGGCAGCCAAGACTCAGTTTGCTGAAAAACCGAGCCTCAGCTAATAACTAATAAGATCTCAGGTCCCATCCGCATTGAAGAACAAGCCATGTGAGTAACAATCATGTCTGAAGAAGGCCCTCAAGCACAACTTGAGAACGGTTCTCAAACACAGCTGTCAAGAGCACAGTCTTCGCATGGGAGACAGCCCCAATGGCCTTGCACAGAGACATCTCCTAGTGCTTCTGTTTAATAGATTGTCCCGTTGCTAGAAACAGGCCTTCTTGCACTCCCTCACCTGGAGGCTGGACACTTCATTTCTAAATGAACTCAAGTAAGCTCAAAAACAAACTTACACTGGACATGATTAGCGACAAACCTTTTAAGTCCATGTTTGGTATAGAATGTTACAGGCTTGGCAAATGTGAGAAAGTGAGATGATTCTTTTCTTTACTCTCCCCTATTTTAGAGAAGGGGAAAGACAAACCCAAGAGGGAGAATCATAGCATAGTGTGGATACATAGTATCCACACTATGCTATGGCAGAAGCAATAATACAAGCCACTGGGGCTCTGGGAGAAGAAACCGCTGACTGCTTGAAGCTGTTACTGTTTTTAACTATTATAGCCTGACTGATACGAAGCATCCAAAGAAGGCAAAGGAGGTGA
This sequence comes from Pelusios castaneus, assembly GCA_007922175.1. NCBI lineage: Eukaryota > Metazoa > Chordata > Testudines > Pelomedusidae > Pelusios > Pelusios castaneus. The sequence goes on from ML685785.1 coordinate 20,247,995, forward strand.
GGGGCGGGCTGCTCAAAGCTTGACACCCATGAATATAATGACAACTAGTTAGAAGGCAACATCTAATTTGAACAGCAACATTTTCAGTTAACTATTTTCTAATACTTGAAACTTCCAAGAAATATTCACCAAAATTGCTTTTGGGCCACGTAAAACCAGCAGCTGATCAACATAATCCTTATCCTGTAGTAAACAGGGACTAATTACAGACGGTTTTATTGACATACAATCGTGTGACTTACAAAATAGCTATAAAAACCAAGAACAAGGCACTTACAGCATTACTAACAAGGAAATGGAGTCACAAACTCTGGCTGTTAGACTCATTAACATCCATAGACTGCACTTCATAGATAAAGACTATGTTTTAAACTTCCAGTGGCTGCATTTGACTCTCAGGCCACACTCTGGGTTCCCTTAACTGACTGCAGGATTATAAACTCTGATGTCATCAGAATTATCAGCAAGAAACAAGTAGGGAGTCTGAGTGGATTTAATGATTATTTTCCCCATTCATGTGAAAACATTTTAGATATGATCTGACCTTTAAGAACATAAAAGAACAAACAGATCTCTGGATCAGTCGAGAATACTGAAAAAAAATAGCTATGGGTGACATGAGCAAGATATCATTCAAAGAGAAGTATGGAATTACACACACACACTAACACTACAAGGCTTGTGTGAAGCAATTTAAAAATCTGTTATCTACATAGAGCAATTTTAGGGCAGGGAACACACTTACTTATCTAAATGAGAACAGGCAAACAAAGATGAGACACATAGCACAAGAGTAAATGGAAGAGAAGATGTGAAGAAATTACTGATAAAGAAAGAATTCCTGAAAGAAGAGATTTTACAAGGAGAGATGTGAAGGAAGATGCTCATCAAAAAGAAAAGCAGAGATTGTCCCAAGTGTACAGCGCAATAGAAATGAAGGAGAGCAAAGTGTTAGGAATAGCAGAGAACAACTTAGGGGAAGCATGGGAGGACAGATCTAGACGGAGGGGCCTCGAAAGAGAAGACAAGAAGCTAGAGCATGATGCAATAAGAAACAGGAAGTCTATAAAATGATATGGGAAAACGGGCATGGCCAGAACACTTGGAGAGAAAGATGATTTTAAGAGCAGTGCTTCAGATATGAGGGAGAGGAGAAATACTCCAGGGATGAGACAATTAAAATAATGCAGGGGAAAAATAACCACAGAACGGCCATGGATATGGGGACAGTAAGGCGAAAAGAGTGAAATGGGACAGCACTGCAAGCCTGGGAGACAAAAAGAGAAAGCTATCCACAGCAATAGACAAATGAGGGGGAAGGGGATATTTGCAATAGACAAGTGAGGGGGAAGGGGATATTTGGGTCTTGACTACACTAGCCTTTCAGTTCCCACTTTAAAAGTCTCGCCTGTTGTAACAGCAGTACAGCTCTAGCGACTGTAACAACTGCTGCTGGCATTTTTATCATGGTGTCAGCTAGGACTGCTATATGCAGAACTAGGCAAAGGGATAGAAAAACACATCACAGAAAGAAACAGTGGGAAAAGTTAGGTGTGGGGTAGGGAAGTTAGTGTAATCATAGCTCAGAAACAAAGACCAAGTTCAGTTTTGGTTACATGGCATTTTGAAATTTTAATATGTTCTGTACAAATCATATTTTGAGATGGACAAAGAAGAGACTGTGAAGCTGGTCTGGAAGTGAGCTTCAAATGCATTCGCACATATATAGTACAGCACCATACTATGTATGTTTTGTAATTCAGTTTCTAAAATCGTCCCTCCTGTAAGAGATTATAAGTTCATCCCAAGAGTTCTGACAAGGTACTTTGGGGAACCTAATACACGCAATAGCCACGCAGGCAAGAAAAACAGCATTAGGATTTGTCATAGCATAAATGTTAGTTATTAGTTACCTTTGTTCGAGCAAACAGCAGCATGCCAAACATGGTAAAGAGACACAGGTGAACAGCTAGTAGCAGAACGACACTATCAGAGAGAAAATATATATGTCAACATCAGTTCTTATGCTAAACCACAACGGGACACATTTCTAAATGAAAACAATGCTTTTTTAAAAAGCTAGAGCAAGGTAATTAAACAAATTATACAGGCCTCCTTCAGAAAACCATCCTGATTCAGGACTCATAAGCAAGTGTTTAAGTATCACTGACTTCAATTAAAACTGACTGCAGACTGAAGTCAATGGGACTTAAGTACACATCTAAATGCATTCCTGAATTAAGGTCACAGTCTTGTGTCATTTAATTATGAGAACTGTTTCTCTAGCACCAGGCTTTATGGACTCCTTTGGGAAAAAAAATAAGTGTTTGTACACCCCTGATTCTAAGATTAATATGTTCTGTGTGAATCAAAGAAGTGTGAATGGAAGAGCAAATTCTATATATCATACACATGTATGTGCAGGAACAGGCCTCTTTAAGAAAGCATCATGCTATGTGGTTGCAGCCCTTTCGTTGATTTCTAGTTAAAGGCTTCTAATAGGAATGTACAATTCAATATCTGTGCCGCTAATGCTCCCCCAAGAATGAAAATACTGAAGTAAAGCACTCTGCAATAAATGCATCACGGGTGAAAGCTAGCCTAATGGTTTGATCTCACAACTGGGAGCTAAAAATTTCCTATGTTCTACTCACAGCTCTGAAACAGATTCTTTCAGGGGTCTTGGACAAGTCACTTACCCAATTGATGCCTGTTTCCCCACCCCCCCACCCCCACCCCGTGCAAGGGGAAATGAGGAATAATATATGTAGAACTTTCAATATAAAAATATATGCATGAGTGCCATGTAACACATACAAGTGGGAGACACAAACATGCTTGCATATACAAATCATTAGTACCACTGCAAGCACCACACGCTTCCTGGTTAGACTTACAATAGACAAGAGGCCTGATCCTGAGAAGTGATGGTACCCACGACTCTCAGGATAAGGTCCACAACCACCAGGCTTCAAGTTCCCAGAATGGAAGTGGACCTTTGGGAACCTTAGGCCATTAAGACGGGATGCATAGTAACATGCAGATTTACAATAATCAACCAACCCAAAAGAACCGAAACAAAACACTCCACTGCACATGACTATCCCTAGGAAGAGATTGAGAAAATAAACAATATATGACAGACATAGACTTGGGCCTTGTCTACCCTACCAAGCTAAGTTAGGCCAACATACAGTCACTGCAGTAATCGTTGCAATGGTTCATGTCCACACTACGCCCGCTCCGTCGGTGATACGCATCCTCACCAGAAGCCCTTCCACCAACTTAACGGTGGGAGGCACTGAAAGCGGACCCCTCAGACCCTGCCACTGCTGGGGAAAGCGGCTCAGCTTGGCACAGACCATGTAAGCAATGCAATGTCTCCACAGACACTGCGTCACCCTAACTACATCGTCTCCTTTCCTAGGGGTGGAGTTATTGGGTCCATATCGCGGGCGATTTACATCAGTGCAGCAACCTTGTAGGATAGACACTTGAGACTGAGAGACATAGACTTCGCCAATGTAAGTGCCAGCGGGACACCGTCCTGCTGGCAGGAGAGTGCCTCCCACTGACGCAGCTACCACCGCTTGTTTAAGTGGCTCTATTCTGCCAGCAGACAACTCGCTCCCACTGACAGAATGCAGCTACACAAGCGAACCGTGCTGCTGTAAGTTTTCAGGGAAGACTAGCCCTTACTCAACTGGACGGCAGGGGCGTCACTGGCACTGGACACATGGGCCATGAGCCCCGAATGTGCCAGCCAGTTATCCTGAGCCGCGCCAGGGAGATGGGGCCAGCAGGGCAGTTTTAAATCTCCAGCCCTGCTGCACGCCCAAGCAGGCAGGGGAATGGGACTTGGGGCCGTGGGGTATGCTGGGCCTGGCGATGGCTGGGGGCTTGGTGCATGGGGCCTGGATGGACAGGTGAGGTTGGAGGTTCTGTGCGCAGGGCAGAGGGAGACAGTGTGTGGAGCTGGGCTTGGGGGGGGAGCAGGGGAAGATGCATGGGGCCCAGGGAGCTCAGTACGCTGAGCCTGGGATGACCAGGAGAAGGTGCGCTAAGCCTGGGGAGTCCTGGGGAGCAGGGGAAGATGCATGAGGCCCAGGGGGCTCAGTACACTGAGCCTGGGATGACCAGGAGAAGGTGCGCTGAGCCTGGGGAATCCTGGGGAGCAGGGGAAGATGCATGGAGTCTGAGGGGAGGGAGGCGATCAGGGGAGGGCACAGAAAGGTGTGGAATGTCAGGCAAAGAATGCTGGGGAAAGGGAGGCTGTGGAAAGAGCGCTGGTGGGGGAGGGAAGAGATCTGGAGCCTGTGCCCTGAATCTCTATTCTGTGGAGCAACACCCCTGCTGGAAGGCATTCAGATAATATGGTGATGAGCCCAACATAAGAACCTATACAAAAAGAGAAGCAGCTCATACCACCACTGGGGTAACATTCAAGTTACTGCAAAAATGAGAGTCCTGTGGCACCTTAAAAAATAACAAATTTCTGGAGATCGACTTAACAAAATCATCCTCCCAAGTGGCATAGCGCTCTATCGATGGGAATGCATTTCCCATCGGCACAGTGCAATGAAGACACCGAAATGAAGGGATGTTAGGAAGCCGACGGGAGTTACGCATGCTGCTCGGCATAGCTTGCATGACTCCCGTCAACTGCCACTGAATTTCACCACCAGCGTTGACCTTGCCTGTGTTGGGCACCGTGAACACTGACAGCTGGAACCCCCTCTAACCCTGCCACTGCTGAGGCAAGTACCTCCCCCTCTGAGGCCCAAGTGGGGCTGACAGCCACAGGCAATGTAAGTAATGGAGTGTCCCCAAAAACACTGCATCACTCTAACCATATCGACTGTCCACATTACACACTCCCAGATTAACAAGACTACCTAAAAGGCACCTTCAGGTACCTGATTGGAACTAGTCTGAGGGAAATCATTGTATTGTTACATACCTGGCCATTTCTGGCAGGGTGCTGTTAATGCATTTTAATGTCTTTTTCATCATAGAAGAGTTCTGAAGGAGAAAGAAAGGCCGGAGAATTCGTCTTATTCTGATTGTCTGTGAAAATAAAATAATGGATTTGGTATTGAGCCCTACGAAGTTTCATACAGCAAACACCACTTATTTTTTCATGCATTTCTGTCAGAGAAAATTAAGAAAAATACAGGTCCCCAGAAATAAGGACACTTCATAAAAGGTATTTTTATTATGCAACAGCTGGTCCGAAGGTCAGACAAAAACTGAAGGCAATTAGAACACTTTGTACTTCTAACACAAGGATCTGTGTGTGCTTTATGAACACTCTTGAATTAGTTTTCAATAGCCTTGAAAGATTTGGCTATTTGCTCCATTTCATAGCCAGATAAACTGAGGCACACAAAGGTTAAAGATGGCTTTTGCAAAAATTCTTCAAGAAATACATGACCTGTTCTGGGACACAGATTGAATCTGTGACTTAACAGGATTCTTGACTCAGTCCCTTCTTTAAACCATTAGTCTTCAATCCTTTACCAACTATATGATTTTACAAAGTTTTATTCTGCAAGCAAAAGGCAATTTGTATTGCATGTAAGGAAAAGCAACTTATAGAATGTTTTTTTTTAAATCAGTCTTTATGTAAATATTTTTAAAAACAAAATTCTTCCACTTTTTTTAAAAGTGATCTTCAAAGGAGAAAGTAGTTTTGTCATTTGATGTTTTATGTAAAGACTGTCCAAATTTTCCATGATGTGCTTACTTATGTTTTAATTCTGCTTCTCCTTCCCACCAAATCTTTCTTTACACTAGAAATATTAAGTCTTTACTTCTCCATTTTTACTGAAGAACTCCTTGAACTACTGAAAAATTAGCAGGATCACTATAAGGATGAGGAATGGAGATAAATGTACTATTTTAGACACACTTGGTTTTACTTAGTTTATAAACAGATGGGCCCAGCGTTTACACATTAAGGCTATGTCTACACTTGCAAATTAATTCAACTTAAGGAAGCTTAAGTCGACTTAAAGCCACGTCCACACCAGGCTTTCCTTAAGTTGTCTTAATGAAAGCTTAAGTCGACTTACTAAGAACCACGGGGTAGGTTGACCTAAGCCTGCATAGGTTGACTTAACCCTTCTTTAGGTCCACCTAAGCACAGTGTGGACGCTTAAGTCCACTTTGTTAAGTCAACCTAAGGGCAGTTAGGTCAACTTAACAAAGTGGACTTAGTCCACGTCCATGGACACCACTTTGTTAAGTCAACTTAATAAGGCCGCCTTTAAGTCGACTTAAAGGCGACCTTATTAAGTCGACAAAGTCGACCTAACTTTTCCTAGTGTAGACATAACCTAGGGTGTCTAGGAAAGATTGATTATTGTTTTGCCCCAAAGGCTTTTCTGTACACAAACCAGTACTGTGGAAGTAGCACAAGTCCACCAGCACCACCCCTGAGTGTGGATGTAGATATACTGGTATAAAGGGACTTATCCCAGTATATCATATTCCCTTAAAAGAAGAATAGGTTATATTAGGAGAAGGCACTTTTATACCAGTACCACCACATCGACACTACAGTTGTGCAGATGTATCTGTTTCATTAGAAAATCACCAACCCCCACCCCACATGAAACATGAAAATGATGCAAAACTATGTAAAGACCAAGTCTAACTGAACAACGGGCTGGCTAGAGAAGCCATTGCTAGCTAATATTGTAAAAAGGCTACTTAATTTGATGCAGTAACAACAAACGAAATTAAAACAAGGCATTTAATTCATTCCCCAACCAGGGGTTTGGCCTGTGATGCCTTTTTTGTTACTATTATTATATTTAAACCTACCTCAAAAATACGTAATGTTAGTCCCAGGATATTACTGAGACAAGGTGGGTGAGGTTATCTTTTATTGAACCAACTTCTGTTGGTGAGAGACAAGCTTTTTTGAGTTTATACAGAGATCTGGGGAACATACTTAAATATGAGGTGGAACAGATTGTTCAGCATAAGCTGTTACCATGCATTTCAAGGGATCAATCAAAGTGAAGTGGTCCATTTAATACCCACTAGTCATGGGGGGAAAGGAAGGACGGAGCAAGGGCAACTGTTTAGTGGGGTTACAGATCGCTGAAATAAGCCATAAATTCAGTGTCTCAGTGCAGTCCATGATTTCCAGTGTCTAGAAAAGTTATGAATTTAAGCTCCCAGACTCATCTTTTGAAAGTGTTGTGCAAGTTTCCTTTGAAGATGAGTACTGATTAGTCAGATATAGAACTCATACAGAAATGTGATAAAACCAAAAATTACCATATCACCCGTGGGTGAATACACTTCACAGAATTATTACTCCATATCTGACCTGTCAGTCCTCATTCTCAGAGGAAACTTGCACAATACCTTCAAAAGAAGAGGCTGGGAGCTTTCATTCATAACTTTGTTAGATAATAGAAATTGCAGATTTAATAGACACTCAATTATGACTAACTACAACAATCTATAATTTACTAATCCCATCTTTTTTAGTCTTGTGACTGTAAAGATGCTAACTGACCACTTCATCTTGAATGGTCTCTCAAAACATATATATACCACTCACACCAGGGGTGTCAAACATACAGAACCTCTTCTGTGAGGCCTAAACTGCACTCTGCAAGACCACTAGACAGTGTTGTCTCACAGAGCGCAGTCTCTCATACCCAGTGTTCCACCATGTCATGAGACCTGATGCTCTCGCGGCATCGCAGAGCACTGGGTATGTGAAACTCCAGAACACCAGATTATCTCAGAGCAGTCTCTCATACCCAGCACTCTGAGATGCCACGACAGCATCAGGTCTTATGAATTGTGGAGCGCTGGGTATGCGAGACTGTGCTCCTCAAGACCACACGAGGGAAAGAGTATTGGGTATGTGAGAGTGCACTCCGTGAGACCACACGGGGGGGTCTCACGGAGTACAGTCTCATATACCCAGTACTCCCTAACAGAGAGAGAGAGAGGTCTCACAGCATTGCGATTTGTCAGCAACAGCCAGCCACTGTCCAGGCAGCATGGAGATGAAAGAATTGATGACTGGATTCAGACTACTAGGGAAAAAATATATGTATTTTCAAGTCTTTGTTATTATTTATTTGTATATATTTGTATATATTTATGCAATTTATATATTTGTATATATTTATACTGCGCTCTGCGATACCACATTCTCTCCCTAACACCGAGGGAGAATCATCTCACAGTATCGCAGAGCACAGTCTCACATACACAAGTCTTCCATGATACTGTGAGCGTGTAGGCCCTAGCATTTCGATTTATAGTACTTAAAGTACATTTAAGTCAAATCTGGCCCGCCACAACAAATGATTTTGACACTCTTGACTTATGCTAAACAATATGTTCCACCTTGTATTTAGCTGTGACACTGATTACCTTTGCCAGTCCTAAAGAAGACATCTGTGTAGCATTAGCAGCAAAATGCAGAACTCCCGCCTCATTCTCTTCCTGTGCATTTGTACCATTTGAATAATCATTAATGATGATGATGATTCAGTGCAAGTTATTTACAGCCGGGGGAGCAGTTGCACAGCGGATGATGAATGAAAGGCTAGATTACGATCATTAGGATGTGTGTGTTTAGAAGCATGTCACAAGTTTGGGGGTAATATTAATCCTGCGAAGTCACATGGCTAAAATGACTTCAACTCCCTCTAAAAAAATAACATTTGTCAATATATTTATCTTTACATTTGAGAGGGAGGGTTGGCTAGGGGCAGCTACATTCACTCCCCATTTTATGCAACGAAATTTCTGTTAATAGCCAGATTCTTTTCAATTCCTTTCAAATTATCACAAAGACTACTATGCTGGCAAAGCTTTATTTAATTTTACAAACATTATATCCTTTATTAAGAAACTCAAATCAAGAGTCCCTAGAGACTAGCTTTGTTACAGCAGGTGTTTCCCCAATGTCTCACTATGATTCCTCTAACAGTAACCACAAGATAATAAAAACAAGATACCCCACCCTGCATTTCTAGACACTGTACAGCACAGATCTTTCTAAACGCTTCCTCTGTAACAACTCCCTTCCAGCTACAGGCCTGCAGATAGTCTGGGGGCGGGATGGAGTGGTGGTAGGGAAAACAACCATTCTTACCTCTGTACAAGAAAAGCTCAGTGACACAGTCCAGTCGATTAGGGAGACAAGCAGTATCAGGATATAAGCCAGCAGCCATTTGGTTTTCCGAAATTCTTCCCAACCAATTAAATAACTCTGAAAGGCAAACAATATTTAAACAATTGTTAAGCTGTAACAAGTTGAGTGGGCACCGTACTGAAAAGGAAACTGACCCCTACACACTGTCAAAAAATTGTTATTTTTAAGTCTTTGTTTGCAAACATTTCCCATGGAAATTGGGGGGGGGGGGCGGAGGAAGAAGGGGGAGAGAGGAACCTTACACTGGATCCTAAAATTCTTTCTACTAGCAGACCTAAGTAAAAACAACAAGAGTCCTGTGGCACCTTAAAGACTAACAAATTTCTTCGGGCATAAGCTTTCGTGGACTCTGATGAATGCATCTGACAAAGTGGGTTGCAGCCCACGAAAGCTTATGCCCGAAGAAATATGTTAGTCTTTAAGGTGCCACAGAACTCTCGTTGTTTTTGCTGTATACAGACTAACACAGCTAGCCCTCTGTAACTTGTCACAGAGCTAAGTAAGAGTCAACAGAATTTGCAAGTGCTCCTCACCCCCTTGAGTAGACCGTGCGGTAAATGTCTGTTTAGTGATCAAAATGCTGATCCTTCAAAAACAGGAAGCATCGAAGGATTGAAACATTAGAAACTGGTCTATGAAATTGAGCAAGCTGGAACATTTAAGGCCCAATTCTGTAGCCCTAACACAAACAGCAAAAATAACTGGCTAAATAAGGTCAGCAGGATCTGGCCCTTAATAAATGAAATGATAATTGTGTTACTGTCAGTGAACAGCAGCCTGAATTTAAGGAAATATGGTTGTATTTCTTGGAAATACATGACTAGTATCTCTCTAGTTTTTAAGTGGTTTTGCACTGTTTTTATATAGCAATGTGAAGTTGTACTTCTCCAAAATTTAAGGCAGAATCAAACAACCCAAACTCAAAAACCGGATAATGCCTTCAAATCACACCATCTCCTAAAATATAAAAGAGGGACGACATATTGCTATGACCATGTCTACCACTACTATGCTCAACAAGCACACATGTTCCTTACACACTGGACGGGGTCTGACTTTGCTCACCTTCACAGAGACATCAGCTATAAAGACAAGGAAACAAAGCAATTCAATAGTTTCAGTCACGCCACAAGGAGGCTCCCAAGCTTTGCCACGGTATCGTACATCCGACGTGACAGTAAGTGAAGAAGGTGTTTCAATGAAAGCCAGAGCCAGAATTAGAGTAATGGTGAAACTCAAAACCCTGGAAAGGTGAGGAACATAAAGACAGGAATACAAGGAAGCAGACACTGATCACAAAATGAAGTGAGTTTATGAGAAAGATATCAAATTTCATAATGGTATTATGCTTAATGCATACAGTGGAGACCATCTGAAAGCACACCCCAATGCAGTACTAGACTTTCTGTCTGCATTTAGAATTAAAAAGGCTGGCCTCAAACCAAACACCACAATTTGGAAAATGTTGCTCTTTTAAGGGCACCCAGTGGAAATAGATGAACTAGAAGACACACAGCTGCTGCTTCTTAAACGTTATTAATAAATACAAGTTTGCATATGATCTAGTGTATGATCCTGCAAATACAAGTAAAAGCTATGACCAGCCCCATGGAATTCAACAGAGTTATCCACATGAGTAAGACTTTACCACACTCAGTACTTTCCATTCTCATCATGTTCATATTTATTCTTCAATTTGATTTGCTAGAAAAGTTTGTTCTGGCATACAACAGCAATCATTATATTAGCTACTCAAACTAACAAAAAACAGACAAGAAATCATTTCAAAACCCACAGCTAAATTAGACAGGCAAGAAGAGCAGAATACCAAATTCTCACCACTGGCAAATTCTTGAATAATACCATCGATAAAGCCACAGGGATTTGGAGTCGAGACGGTGGTTTATGGAACGATACTAGAGGTAGGGGCAAAGCACAAAAAAAAGTAATTCAGACATTGCATCTGGTCTACACCTCAAGAAGAGCGATCAAGCTATTTAAAACCTAAAACAGCTCAATTTTTGGAGATACATTCAGCTTTACATGAAGACATGGAGCGGGGGGGGGGGGGTCAAACAGCAGTGCAGGCCACATTCAGCTTTTACAGTGAATGTGTGGCTCACAGAGCCCCTGACACCTCCCTCCCCTTTTCCACTTAACAGACTGGGGTGGGTAGCTCAGGGTTTCCATCCTATGGTGGGGCTAGAGGCTTCTGACTAGTATGGAGGAGGAGGGTCTTGAGGCTTCAACCCTGCAGGGTGGGATCATCTCAGGACTTTTGGCCATGGGAGGTGCCTGCCAGGGCTTGGAGCTTCAGCTGGACTGGGGCTGAAACCCTGGCAGGCACACCCTGTGGGACAGAAGTCCCAAATGCCACCACCCTGCCACAGGGCTGAAGGGGGCCAGAGTAAGTTTGGCCATCCCTAACACGGAGACTAAAAAAGACAAATTACTGCTTGCATAAAGTGAAGTCCACCAGTGACTTACTCTTTGCTTACACACATGAAAGCTCAGAAAAACATTATAGGAAAGAATTTGCTTTTATAAAGACTTCTTCACTCAAGGACCTCAAAACATGTTATTCACAGACATTATACTTCAAGGAGGCATCTTAATTGCCATTTGTAGCTCAGGAAGCGGAGGCACAGAGTGGCTGCATGGGCTTAGGTAAGTTAATTAAATTGTCAATAACTGACCAGGAAATAAAATTCAGGAGTCCTGACCTGTAGTCTCCTCCTTTACCCCCCAAACTGTCCACCAAGATTAATAATATACAGTCATTTACCTCACTTATTTAGCACTCCTTCAGTTTTAGTTTGTTCAAAAAAACCCTAAGTAAAGTCAACGTGGAACAAACTTTATCTGAAAATAAGAACTGGCCTAAATTCTAGCACAAATCAAACAAACAAACTGTTCAAAGTTCAAGCAAGTACCAGCCACACTTCACAACAGGGTTCCTGCTTTTGCCCAAACTCACCTTAGCATTTCATATCTTACAAGATCTAGTGTTTTTTCTTTTGTACATCTGCTTCTGGAAAAGCCCCAGAATATACAGCAAGAAAAATCCAGACCTAAGGCCTCCCTACTAATATTATGGAGCTGACCAGGAGATAGAGAAATTCAAAGATGGAATAGAGAAAAGAGAGGAGATAAAGGAGAATTCACCTAGAGAAGTTTGGTTGTTTGTCTGAAGCTAAACTTTAAAGTTCACCCACTATTAAATTACAAGCAGTGGTCTGCACCGGTAGATTGTGATCTACTTCTGAAGGGCAGTTACCATTGAAACCTATGAGTGTTGAGCCATCTGCTGGTGAAAGGTTGATGACCACTGCAGGAAGTAGACAGGTTTTAATTCAAGTTGCAAGGTTTGCTCAGATGATCTCTGATAGTAACAACATTGGGAAATTTTAAAATAACATGCTGAAAGACAGCTATGCCTTCAGACAACTCTATGGCAGAGATACCATCTATTTTATAATACAGTAGAGAAGCTTCCTGTAGTTAATTATCCTGTGAAAAATTATCCCCCTTTTCCTAAGCAAAGGTTCATTATAACTAAAATTGCAAGTTACACACTGTAGTGATTTGGAATTTTCATTCTGCTTCATAAACAAGATTTCACTCTGTCAAGTTAGGAACATTATAATGTATAATTTATGCTGAAAGACTGTTCTTAATTCTCCTCATTCAAATTACACAAAAAACCTAACAATTATGACAAGTAACAAATATACAGCACTAGAGGCACAGTAACAAAGAAACAAATTCTATGTACCTGTATTGCATCTTCAATAAATACTAGAGCTTGGTTTATGTAAAGATCATGATCAAATCCAGCAACTGTGAGGTTAAAAGAAATAGAGGTCATTTACGTTAGCTATGCAAAATTATTAATTACTACTATTTATTTTAGCAACTAGGCATCCCAGTCATGGTTCAAGATCCCATTATGTCAGGTGAAGTACAAAAAATGAAAAGCCATGTACCAAAGGGTTTACATATGAGGTAAAAGACAAGAGGCAACAGGGGATACCGACAGAAAGCGGAGCACAAAAACAATGAAACAATAAAAATCAGCAAAATATGCAAAGGTTTCTGCCCCCTAATTTGCTTACCATGGTCAAATTTTTGAACATGGGTTATGAAGAGATGAAACTTCCTTTCCTATCTTACAAACACTACCTTCACTCAGTGAATATGAAATAAAAAAAATACTTTTCATTATTAAAAAAATCTACTTTTCTTTTCATTATTTACGCTGTGTTTACTTATGCCTCTCTCACAGAGTCTGCAGGGAACAAAGATTAGTCTATTTATAGTCAATTTCACTTTCAGGTTCTCCTACAGCCTGTTTCTAAAGCAAAGTCTTTGGTTTACAAGGTTTACCATCATCCATTTTGGGAATAGGGGAAAGGTGGCCAGCAACCTTTCCCCATTAGAATGTAAAGAGATGTTATATAAAAATAAGCTTTTACAAAACCTTAAACCAACAGAAATGTTTCCAAAACCAAAATCTGGACAAAATTTGTCTGAACTGTGTCCCCAAAAATGGCTCATCTATTGCAAAGAATCATGCCTCACAATTTGATGAGGCCTAAATGTGGAATGCAACATGTGGCATGTGTCAAAATGAGTGACAACAAAAAAATGATTAATTCAGGAAACTTAAAAAGTTTGGTCAGTATAAACTGCTCTTTAGAATAAATAGCTCTAACACCTTTTCATTATTTCTTTGATACAAATATTTTCAATAAGCAGTCTAAAATTTGTGTTGGCCATGGATAACTCTGGGACCAACATGAACAATATCGCTCAAATGAAGTATGAGATTCTTACCTTTACACAGCACCTTTCTCAACGAAGGACGGACACCAATGGCTACCTCAAACTATACACAGAGCACCGTAACTACGCCTACCTAACACCTGGTATAGGCACAGCTAGGCTAATGAAAGAATTCCTCCATCAACTTTGCTATATAGCTTATCATAAACATGGATTACTAACGGGGATGGAAAAACGCCTTCCATTGATGTAGAGAGCATTGATACAAGAGGCACAGCTGTGGCAATGCAATTACAATGCCTGTACTGTAGACGTGATTGGGCCCACTTCTTCTACCGTCACACTGAGCAGTATTTATCACAAGTAGTCGCACAAGGGTGAGTAAGTAGCATTCAGTCCAAGAGTGCCATTCAGTTCAATAATGAAAACTAGGCCACTCAAAAACAATTATATAAAGTTCCAGCTACAAAAAGCTTGTGATTTAAGATCGGAATTGTCAAAAGAAGCCTAAGGGAGTTAGGTGCTCAATCAGTACTGAAATGTAATAAGTATTATGGTGTTAGCCACCCAACTCTAACTGAATTTCAAATAGTGAAATAAGCATCTAACCTCCCTTTGACTCCTTTGAAAATCCCAGTCAAAAGAGTGTGAAATTTGATTTATACAATTTTCTACATGACACTGCCCCTTCCCATTTAAGATGTCTACTTCTCTTGTTAGAGAAAAAAAGCATTTACCACTTAATATAAAATAAATATGAAAGAAAATGGCATGATGCAGAAGTGGAGGTGGGAAAACAGGTTAAGGCTCAAGTCGTCTTGCTTTTGTTCATTATCCCCAGTCAGCTAGGCTCATCCAAAATAAGTAGGTAAATAATTAAATTGTATATAGAGCTAAGTAATGCAATGTGAGAAATCAAATCCATATGCCAGTTATGTATATACACTTTCAGCCTACAGGCATTAAACCTAAACACCTGAGCTTGTCTACACTGGGAAATTGACAGACTAGTTTAATCCAAAACAGCTAGTCTGGAACAGCTCCCTGTATGGTGTCCTATTCAGAATTTAACAATCACTTTATTCAGGAATAAACTGGGCACTTCTAAAGGGGAGTGAAGAGTGAATTGTTCTCGAATAAAGTCACCTTTAGCCCAGAACACAATGTCCAGATGTGGAGTTACTGTAGTGAATTTTATTTGGCAGCCAACCATCAGTTTCCCCACTCATCTCTAGACCCTGAAGTCTATGCTACAGCTGCCACCTTAGAGTCAGCAGGGCTAGGCAGTGAAGTCCATGTTCTGATCGATGGGCTCTAGAGGCGATAGCTCCAGGCACTGAGATCTCTAAATTAAGGGGTCTTTTATGTCCTGCTCCCCCAGGCGGCAAAAGCTACCTCCGATGGATTCCCTACACAGCCAGGCGCTTATACAGGTGCCACTATCCCTGGGCAGGCACCCAGCGGAGAGCCCCAGGATCTGCGGGGGGGGCAGCGGGCCCCCTCTGCCAGGCACCAGCCTGTGGCACCCCGACCCCACTCACCGTCCTGGACGGTGCAGGAGGCCGCGGAAGCGGCGCAGGTGTCGGCCCCGAAGGTTGCCCTAGGCGAGCGGCCGCGGCCAGCTGTCCGGGCAGGCAGCAGGGGCTCCTTCTCCGCGCCGGCTCCCTCCTCCATGGACAGCGGCTGCTGCACCCAAAGCTCCCCGGCAGCAGCGTCCAGCCGCGGCAGCCCGGCTCATAAGAAGGAGGAAGGCAGAGAGCGCGCACCCCCGGTCCGGGCTCTACCCACGCTCCGCCCGCCACACGTGATCCGGCAGCCCTCGGGAGGAGCTGCTCGACTCCGGGCAGGCCGGGCCACCGCCTGCGGGGCTGTTGCAATGCAGCGCCCAGCCGTCGCTACCCGCTGGCGGAGAGCGGAGCGTGGGTCCTGCAGGGACAGGCGGTGGTTCCAGGGCGCGAGGGGCTGATGCGCCAAGGGCGCAGCGTGACATCTGCAGGGAGCGGGACCATGGCTGCGGTGCAAGCCTGAAGGCCCCTTTTCCTGAGAGCGTCACCCCACCCCACACTCTCGAGTCAGGACAGGACACGGGATGAACAAGTTCCTCTGTCGACAGAAGCGTGTCCCCACCATCACCCTGACCCTGATTCATACTGAGCATGATTAATCTCCTAAAAGGACTCTGGAGCCTAGGCTGCTAGCACATTGTCATTTCTAACATTTCAAAGAGTCCCGTGGCGCTTCCACAGCCGAACACATTTATTCATCGCGTGAGCGTTCCCTGGAGACATCCCACTTCCTCAGCTGAATTGGAAACTGCAGGATGTTAGGTCTATCTATACATGCAGAGAGGGCTGAATCACTAAGCAGTTTTTTAGTCTTAGCAAATCAGGTTGTTTTAAGTCCAACAGTGTCCATGTACCCCTTTGGAAAGTGTCCATGTGGCCTTTAAAGAACAAGAGCTGAGAAGGTGTTAATGTTAAAAGAGGGCACATTACCTGTTAAATTATAAATTCCAGGGGGGTGGCTGTGTTAGTCTGTATATGGCAAAAACAATTAAAGTCCTGTGGCACTTTAAAGACTAACAAATTTCTTTGGGCATAAGCTTTTGTGGGCTACAACCCACTTCCTCATGCATCTGATGAAGTAGGTTGCAGCCTACAAAAGCTTATGTTTGAAGAAATTTGTTAGTCTTTAAAGTAGTACAGGACTTTCATTGTTTTTGTTATGTTAGCCATGAAAAGTCTCAATTTGCACCCAAGGTGATGGTGTCAAATTTGCATGGGTCTGAACAGAGACTTGAAATGGTTAACTCATTATAACAGGTAATGTGCTCTCTTGCAATATTAACACCTCAGCTATTGTTCTTTAAAGGCCACATGAACACTATATGAATCAAAACAACTTGTTTGATTTGCTAAAAAACTACCTTGTGACTCAGCCTTCTCTGCCTACACCTAACAGACTGCAGTTTCCATTTCATGCAGCTGATGAAGTGGGATTATACTGACAAATTATTGTGATAAATAAATATATTAGTCTTTAAAAGTGCCACAGGACTTCTTGTTTGTTTTGCTGAAATAGACTAACAGGGCTACCCCTCTGGAACTTACCATTACTGTGGCTGTTGTCTGTAAAGGACTGTAATATGGTCACTGCTGCACAAGACAGAAAACTACCCTCCCCCAACCCCCGATCAAGGTGCTTTAGAGTTTTTTAAACTTCAGTCTTAAAAATCAGAATCTAATTAAACAAATCTGCATGACTAGACAGGAATTAATTATCTGGCCTGATCCAGGAGTAGTTCTGCTGAGTAGGTCTCAATCTAAAACACTCTACAGCTAGAGAGCCCAGTACCTCATTTGCAGTAATTATGGCCCAGATCCTCAAAGGTACTTAAGCACCATTGAGGAATTAGATGCCTAAATGCATTTGAGGATATGGGCCTGTGTGAAAGCCTTTGGTTAATCTTTGATACCTGGTATTAGGCCAACTTCTTTAGAATAGAATCCAATAAAATGAGGTAAGAGTGGATTTAATATAAACTGAATGACCACTCATTTATTAACTGTCATGTTATCCATAACCCTTTTTTACAGAAAACTAAGTGCCAGACTGGGACTTGGAAGGTTCTGTCTCTGACACCTACCTACTCACTGTACAACATTGGCCAAGTCACCTCACTTTCTGTTTAAATATTTGCCTTTTGAAATGAAGATCAAACTACTTATTGCACCCACTTCACAATTCTGAGAATTAGTGGCAGTTAGTAAATAAGCAGTGCTTTGAACATATAAAGTACTATATAGGTTATTTGTATTAAAGTATCATCCAAAAATCCCTAACAGGATCAGGACCACAGAGTACTGTACAAAGACAAAGGATAACACAGCTCCTATCCTGAAGAGTTTAGTTTGTTTTTGTTATAAAATGTATTGAAGCACGTACTGTACTTACCTGCAACATTGTTTTTAGAAATGGACAATTTATAGAAGCTAAGGAGTCCATTGGAAACTGCACTTTCCACTAAACCCTCTTTGTTTTCATGGAAGCAAGTAATTTCCATCAAGCCATGTGACTGAGAATGATTAAATCTTCCATTGTCACCATCCCATCTACAGATTGCATCAGACTTCCCTTCTATTGCCTGCCTTTAAAGTTCTACATGTCTCTGTAATGTAACAATGTTTTTTGTTGTAACTATTTACTGTGCAGTTTCAACTACAAGTGCAACCTGGGAAGGGTAAAATATAGTGTGAACTATTGTAAAATTATTCATGGGCACTATGTCCAGTGTAATGAAATTAAAATATGCCTCATCTGAACAAGGTTCTATGAGTCTAGATGAGCATTATAAAATGAAGGCTACAATTACGGGATTTGTTTACTGAAGCTGACTCATCATAGCTCTTATTGAATCTACAATATAGCTCCAAGATTTAAAACAGAGATGGAAAGTCTTTAAATTGTAGAAATGTAGCTAATTTTGTAACAAATTATTTGAGCGATCAGCAAAGAACTGATTAGACACAAACAAAATATAATATGTAAGAGAATTCTTACAGCTATATGAGAACATTTGGGGAAATTACTACATACATCCACTCTATTCATGATATTCTTTAGGATGGGATGTTAGTATAAATCTGTATAATCACAGTTGAAGGTCAATATATTTTAAAACCTGCTCATTTTTCTAAATCTATATGCCTGCTTCTCTTTAGTGATGGAGGAAGAAGGGTTTTCACAAGGCCTGTAGCATGTGATACTTTCCTTTTGCCACTTTATTCATATTCAGATGTCCACTATAGTAAGCGAAGATGACAGAAGGACCATCTGAAGTAGGCATGGCCAAACCATGACTCACAAGCCACACGGAGCACTTTTACAGTTGATGTGTGGCTCACAGATAAATTATAGCGCAGCACGCTTTGCAGCTACAATTAATATTAACATGATTTTTTTTAAAAGCTATACAAATCATTGAAAGAATTTCAAAACTGATTTTCGCTCTTACTAAGTTAACCCAGTAGTGAGAGAGTGAGTTTGATGGAAAGAGAAGCTCGCACATGTGTATTATATCACAAAATTGAATAATGCTGTACTCAGATGGTATGCTATGCAGCCCTTGAGTGCTCATGATCTTCCTGTATTCCTTAGAAAACAGGCTGTTTATTGTTCTAAGTTGCATTTGAACAGTTTTAGATTTAAGTGTTAGCCCCACATTAGTTTTATGGATGACAATGACATCCTCAAATGGTAAGAAATGTACGTTTGAAGAAGAAAACAAAAGTTAAGTCAATGGGTGTGTCTACACTTGTGAATTAAGTCAATTTAAGCCTGCTTAAATCGACTTAATTTAATCTGCATCTACAATTTCCTTAAATCAACTTAAGCTGTTGCTTAAGTTGACTTAAGGAAATTTTAAGTCGACTTTATCAAACCTACTTTAAAGTCAACTTTACTGGCTAAGTCGACTTTATTAAGTCGATTTAGCCAGTGTAGACGCAGATTAGCCCTAAATTGACTTTAAGTGGATTTAAAGGGCCCCAGGGCTCCCCCACTGACCTCCCTGCCAGGGTGGCTGGCACAGCCAGAGCCTGGTGTGCTCACCCACAGGGCAGGACACTGCCCTGCCCACCCAACTCCTATACCCTGCCCCTGTCCCACTCAGCCCCCACTGTACCAGGGTACAATGGGGCAAATGCTGAGCCCCCTGGCACTTTGGAAGGGGTGTCCCCCCTGCCACCATGGACCAGTCCCAGGTCCACCTAGCCCCTAGAAGTCGACTTAGGCGTCCAGTGTGAACACTCTAAGTCGATTTGGCAAGGTCCACTTAAAGTCGACCTAATTTTATTGTGTAGACATGCTAAGTCGACTTATTTTGACAAGTGTAGACATAGTCAATGGGAGCGAAATTTTTGCCTTCTACTGTTAAGGTGGTATACTCCTGTGCCCGGTTGCAATGCATTGCTCACTCACTACAAAGCAAGCAACTTGAAACATCACTTCAAAACGTATCACAATGCCTTTTCATCTAAATGCCCTCCTGAATCAGAATTAAGGGGAAAAAAATCTAACTGCATTAAAATTATACCTGAACAGTCAACAGACACTACTTTCAGTATTCAGGAAGGAAGCTGACAAGAACTGAAGCTAGTTTTGTTATATCCTGGAATACTGCTCATGCTAAACATCCATATTCTGATGAAAAATTTGTGAAGAAGAATATTACAGAAGTGGTTGCAATTTTAGATCCAAACACCACAAAACTTCAATGACTAATAAACAATTTCATACCATGCTACAAAAAGGCAATCTCCCAGTGGCATACTGAGGCAGGGGGGTTGGTATAAGCGGGGCCATGGACCCAGGCACCAGCCTGGCAGGGGCACCGGTTGGGCCCTCCTTAGAGGAGCTGCCTCTCATCCACTGTCGCAGGTGGCCACGGGCTGCTAGGCTTTAACATCCCTGCCAACCCCAGCTTAGGCATGCCAGCAACCAAGGGCTCCCCTCTGGGGAGAGCAAGTGGCTCTTGACCCCTCCACCCAAACCCTGGGCTCAAAATGGGAGCTATGGGAACTACAGCCACATGGGACAAGCAGCCAAGGGCGGGACTCCAGGACGGAGCCTGTTACACCCTGTTTGCCCCCTCTCCCCCCATCACCACGAGGCAGCCCAGGGGCATCAGATGTAATTGTGAAAGAAAAAATGTCAAACTTAATGACGCTAAAACAAACCTCAGTTTTGACATAAGAAACAGACTTGACAAACCACTGACGAATTCTGATGTACCCACTGGATAAATTTCTCGGTGTTGCAACAGACGGAGCACCTCCAATGTGGGACAAAATGTAGGCCTTACAGACTCCTGAAAAGCAATCCCAAATTTCCAGAGTTTCTCCCTATTGTTTACATCATCCACCGTGAATATCTTGCAGGTAGATAAAGTATGTCTAGAAATTGTCAATTTCATCTGTTTGAATGGGAAGCTTTATTGAGAATTCAAAAAATTCATCAAAGAGCTGGATCATAAAGACAAACTTAATGACTTCTATTTCTACTGTATTGTGAGTGGTTATCAACCAACAGTGTCATAAATAGGTTTGTGAAACTGTTGGAGCCTATCAGTGCTTTCCTTGAAGGAAAGGAAAAGGCCTGTCCACATCTGGAAGATGATTAATGGATGCTTTTCACTGATATTATGCAGCATCTGCAAGCTCTCAACTTGGCACTCCAAGGGAAGGATAAGATTATTTCTGACCTTACTCAGACAATCTTCTGCTTCCAGAAGAAGTTAAAGCTTCTGCAAAGGGACATAGTGTCAAGAAATTTCAACCACTTTCCCCAGCTCAAGAGTAGGGTAAACACATTTCCTGAAATCCAAGTAGAAGATCACAAACTCAAGGAATACAGAGGTAAATTGCAAGGACTGCCTGTTGACCTTTGGGCCAGGTTTGAAGAATTTTGAAGACTTGCAGAAGTTGAGATCCTGCTGTTTTGTGATCAGTGATGGCTGTCCAATTCCCAAAATCATGATTATGGAAACATCTACTGTAGAAATGGAACTACTGGGACCCCAGGAGGACCAGGCTCTAAAGATGGTGAATAAATCACTCTACGGCTGAGTTCTGGAAGAAAATGCTAGGAACAAAGTATCCTTCAGACTCGCATCATCTTGCCACTATCTTTTGCCACCTCAAATGTTCACTTAAAATTGTTCAGGACCATTTATTTGTTTTAAAAAAAGAATTTTTTTTTCATTATTTAAATGAGTTTTCTTTTCAAGCCTTTTGAAACCTGCTTTGTTATGTAGGACAGCTTCAAAAATTTTAAATAAAAAAAATTACTATAAGAAGTAGCTTTTTTAAGTTAAAGTTTCTGTCTTGTGTGTGAGGGGAGAAGAAACATTTCCAAACAGAAATGTGTAACAATCATTCAGAAAATTATCTTTTTAAGATTACGCAATAAAAAATAATGTGATGTATTAATGTGATATATTACTAAATAACAGTTCAACTATAGGGCATGTTGGGCAATAAATATATTTTCAACTGTATAAGCCAGTGTTCCAACTGCAAAATATGTACAGTTAGAAACACTAACTTTTCTGAAGTATATTATTCATCTCAATAGAAGCTGGGCGTGAACCAAATGTTGGTGTGTACTCAGGATCTGAATTCAGATGTCAATTTTTCACATCATTGGTCCTCATAATGGGACAGTCAAAATCCTTGGCCCGTGCAAAGTTCCAGACTCAGAAATGAAAGTCGATGTGCATGCCTCAATTTCCCATCAGTTTGCTGGTTTCTAACATAGTCTTTGGTTTGATGCTGTAGACATTATTCAGAGTCATAAGTCTTATTAACTTCAGCAAGTAACTGCAACTCTGCTCCAGGCATTCTGCTAGGGTTTGTTCTGTGTACCCTGCCTCAGGAATTATCACTTATGAGTCCAAGAGGCAACATGGTTGTTTTCATAGGATGCCTAAGAGGAGCAGGTCTGCAAGAGCAAATATGCAGGAAAGATAAAACTGCAGACAGAATTTAATTAGTCTGAACACTCAATTACTAAATTCCCACTGGTGTCCCACGATCAGCACGATTACTGAATCTCTCAGCTGTGCCTTCTGAGCAAGTGATGGGATTGTGATATCTGAGGACAGTTGCCATCTCTCCCCCTTTTCTTTCTCTTTTTTTCTGCACCACAATGAGCTCAGAACAAGCCCAGCCCAAGCAAGCCAGAACTTGAACTCAACTATTAAAATTCCAAAGAGTCTGACGAAGTGGGATTTTCTCCCACGAAAGCTCATGCGATTAATAAATCTGTTAGTCTTTAAAAGTGCCACAAGACTCTGTTGTCTTTCAACTATTAAAAAATGTCAACTATTAAAAATGGTGCTAACCTGCTATTTAAAATCTCTAAGAGTCACTTGCTGGAATTTTGAAAGATGTTCTGTTATCTTGTTCTGTTTGACATTTTCAACAGGAGAAAATGGGTTGATGTATTTTGGCAATAGAAACACCGTGTTAGCTTCCACTGATCAGCATCAGAACCGGCTCTCATTACATTTTCCAGTGTCTTCCAAAGGAGCAGCAGCATGCCTAACACTCTTCTCCACCTGTTTCTTAAGCACTGGCTAGAACAATGTGATGTTCCCTTTGGTGAGTTAGACACAGTGAGCATGATTAACTTTACATTTGCCAACAGCTGACCGCAGTTATTTCCCTTTGCAAAAGAGAGGGAAATGGTGGTCTGCCTAATAGCACTGTGGGCTAACTGTTGGTAAATGCTAAATTAAGGGTGTCTGCTGTAAGGCCAACACTGAAAGCAAGAACTTGGAAAAAAAAAAAGTTGAAATGATCAATCTGATTGGTTCAACCAACACCTGACTGGTGGGGTAGGCTAGGGAATAGTCATTTGCAGTGTGTTAGTGCCTTACCTGGGAAAAACAGGAACAGTCTGAGATTTATCTTAATTGTTAAGTGTTTAAAATGCTCAGTAGCATAAGAGTAGTAGCAGGAATTCTGCCTGGCCGTGGGATTTTCTCCCATGAAAGCTCATGTGATAAATAAATTTGTTAGTCTTTAAAAGTGCCACAGGCCTCTGTTTGTTTAGTATTTAGTTATGTGATTCATGCTTTTCTTGCTCCCTCTCCTTTGTACGTTAGAAACACCTGGAAGACACCAGCAGCCAACAGCCCTTCATTGTTCCTTTTCTCCTACGATAGTCAAGAGAGGCAAGTAGCCTTAGCTTTGGCAAAAGAGGGAAAGGAGAAGAGCTCTCATTTATGAATTGAGTTCCAGGACCCTATGCAAATGAAGATGCAAAATTAGATCAGAATCTTTATTTTTAAATTCTGCTGCTTCTGGTTCTCTGAGCATCAAAGTGCCAGTAAATGTGCTTGCAGAGGCAGCTGTATCCAAGCCAGGTTCCCCGTTAGTGGGAGAGTCAGTGGCAATAGTGCCACCTGATTGAATGGGGAAGTCCGGTTTAGACTCCAACAAGGACTTGACAGGACCCTGGCCAAGAGGCTGGCCAGGCTCCCTTACTCCTGCTGTCTTCATGAATGGCTCTACTCTCTCTTGGAGCTGCAGGATGCAGGGAATGCTAAGAAATTTTCCCCATATCCATCCACCAACTTGCCTGCCATCTATTTAGCAGCAGAAAGTGAGGCATGAATTAGGCCTAGAATTCCCTACTATCGCATCCCAACATTCTCCCGCTCAGAACTGGACGAAAGCCTTACTAAAATGGTATCATACGTGACTTCAGTGCCCGTAAGTGGCTGATCATTAAGGCAAGAGATGAAAAAGAGAAACATACACAAGTAACAGACACTCCTTCATTCCTTTTGTGTCTACTGCTTAGGACACATTTATAAGATAGCTTCAACACTGCTCTAAATGCAAAGAGCAAGAGGAGGGTAGTAAAGAAGCCTTACGGACAACCTCGCCCAGGCTCACTGTCTCCAAGTGTTTTACAGGCTAATGAGCTCAGTTTCAATAAGTAGTGACTACACAGGAAAGTGAAGCAGCACTGCCTGACGACAGGGCACGCTCAGCTTTAGTAGCGCCACGCTAAGTGGGAGTAAGAATATTGGCCAGAACACCAGGTTTATCCCCATGACTTTTCCAAAAGTGCTACACACTCATGCGACATTTTCCACGTCACGTATACCAAAGCTGTCTTTATAAAGAAGGAAAAAAGAACACAAGCCTGATTTGATTGCAGCTCTCCTTTAAGTATTTTACAGATAATAATATCTTTTACCTGAGGAGCTCAGAGCGCATTCAGTATTATATCAAGTAGGCATTATCCCTATTTTAGGGATGAGGAAACAAACTCAGAGGTTAAAGTGAATTTCAAAGCAAGTAGATGGCAGAGCGTGAAACAGAACTTAGGAGTGCTGACTTGGGCCACCTTAGAAACTAATCATGTATGTAAAATCTGGCACATGCTCAAATACCTTGTTGAACTAGGAACTTACTCTGTTGTTTCAGCCACTAAACCAGACAGGTTAGTTAATTCTACGCAAATAAAAAATATGTTAAGAACAGACCCAATTAGCATTATAAAAATGTGAATTTATTACACAATAAAATGAAAAATTTAGTTTTTTCACAGCAGCATGTGCCAGAGACTATAAAGATTTATGCTTTCAGTTCAACATGTTAGATGAAAATCACATGCACTCTATTCATTAGGCCCAGTCAAGCTTTATATATGCGCACGCATTTTGACATAAAAACATTGAGCTTCATTTTCATAATTGGAAAGATCATATCACTTGTTATTTGCAAGCATTCAGACAACCTTCAGGTATGCACGAAAACACTAATGAAACATGAACAATTAATCATCCAGAAATTAAAACCTCCAAATACTTTAATTATGTTTACATTTTAAAAGTTTCAGGCATCCAGTGAGGGAGCAGAAACAAGACTTACATGATGTGTGTGACCAATCACACACCATGAATAGTAAATAGCTGAGGCAAACAATCCAGAATAATGAATAAATACAGTTTAAAACATTTGTCCAAATTCATTTGGGTTTAATTAATTACACATGTAATCAGTAATAACAGGATAGACCAGCTCTGTAGTCTGTTCAGACACTGGATCTGATCTTCAGAATATAAACCATCCTTGAATCCAGTGTTTGTAGGATTAGTATCGACTATTAAGTCAGTAGTGTGAAAGTAGGGAACAGTCAGTCCACTTCAAGCACAGGCGTTTCCCCCTTACTTTCTAAACTGGAAACCTGGAAGTTAACAAGGTACAGAAATTGCTTCTATTAATTTTAGATTTGCGTAAGAAATTGATGTAGTCCCAAGAAATAGGAATGTCCAGGGAAATAATCAACCAAAGGCCAGATTCTCAGTTGTGTCCAATAAGCACCAGAAATAGTAGAAAGCTGAATTTTCCATTCAGCATCTACCTTCAGTCCCTGATCCTTGGAGCCAGTTTTTTGTCACCTCACAGCTTCTCTGAATTATGCCAGCTGCACAAGATCCCAGGGGCCATTTTGGCAACCAGGGAGCAGTAGGGTGCAGAACAGCTCTAGTCACACACCTTTCTTTAAAACTAAGAGCCATGGAAGGTGGCTTCAGAATTACTGTGGTGGGTCTATAGCACTTGGGAATTCCCTCATGATGGTAGAATCCTCAGCTGGCTAGATCTAAAAGGGTGACAAGCTCTTTGTGCTGGAGGAAGAAATGAGCCACAGCAGCAGGTATGGTTAATCTGAATAAAACCATTGTCTCAAGCTCTCTCCAATTAGTATTCTTATCTCTGGGCTTTGTGCTACAACTACAGGAACACAAGAGTCAACATGTGATTCTTGAAATTCTTGGGAATTACAACTGTGTGACCTGCGAGGGCTAAAGGAAACGCTTAGTGCCCTCACTTCCCAAAATAGAAGAGACTTGCCTTGCGCTATTACAAGAGGCCTTATTTTCCAGTCTCATGAAAAACTTTCTGAAACATTTACCAGCACAGGCTGCCACCGCAACATGCTGGATATTACTGGATAAGCAAAAACTAAGGAATAGTGGTTTGTTTTTTTCTTTTTAACTGGGTTCTCTCTTTGCACACACAGGTTGCCATGGCAAATACCTGCTGGCCTAAGTAACATCCCATAGAAGAAAATGCCAATATGCTGATTCGTTACAGATTTAAGCAATATTCATTGGGGTCATAAATATTTACAGGCACACAAAGAGGGGCCAGATTTTACAGCCTGATATCCAACCCAACTCCCAATAAAGCCAAAAGGAGTTTTGCCGTGGGCTTTAAATGGAAGAAGGCCCAAAATCATGGGTTGTGGAGTGAGACAAAAAAGGGATGCAGCATATGGTACCTTTTATTCTAGGTTTCCAGGGAATCAGATACTATTAAAACATGCCTGACATTTCACAGAGGTGGGAATTAATATTTTATTCCACATATAAACGTATTCTTAAAAGCAACTAAAGTGTAAAATTTTTGACAGTGAAAAATCCAATGTGTTAAAATTCCTCAGCCAGGCATTTTTATGGTAAAAGAAAATGTACTGAAATA
Organism: Pelusios castaneus; assembly: GCA_007922175.1. Classification (NCBI taxonomy): domain Eukaryota; kingdom Metazoa; phylum Chordata; order Testudines; family Pelomedusidae; genus Pelusios; species Pelusios castaneus. Next base: position 20,275,037 of record ML685785.1, read on the forward strand.
ATGTTAAGTATATGACTGAAGCCCATCAAAAGCCAAGCAAGTCATAGCTATGGCTGCCACTTGATTCTCTACAGACTTCACAGTGGCCAATCTCAGAACAGTACCATATGTGTTCCTATATTCAAGCAAACAAAGTCAAATTAATCCCCAATGTAACTCCATTGACTTCAAGGTTCAAAGAGGTGACTGCTGTAAAGAAAGATGGACAGACACCTTCACCCTGAATTTCCTGGCTCTTATTGAATTTGTCACATCTTTTTAAGGTCCTAATTCTACACTCAGACTCCTGTTGCTGTGCTCAGACCTATTGACCCATTAAATTGGGCTATGAATGGGCCTGGAGGCCATGAGCAGATCCAATGGCAGGATCTAGACCGTAGTGGTTTCTTTAATATAGTTTTTCTTCCTCTGTCTTTTCACGACTGGTGATAAACAAGTTTTAACAGAAAAATAAACTACTGACATGAGTTCTTTAGACTTAACATGATGTAAAAATAAAGTTATTTCAGTCCTCGTACTCCCCAAAGAATTAGATCACAGAATCTTCTCTCTCTCTAGACACACTGGGAACTGGGCTTGTCCCTATCATAAAACTTTAGAAATAAACAGAGAAGAATTGGACCATGTTTACCTGTTCATCTATAGACCTGAACTGCCAGGTCCAGGCGGTGTTATAAAGGAAAGGTCTCAAGTCAAATCGGTTGTCCTCGGGACTGTAGTTTTCAGCATGATAGGCAGGGGTGAGGGTAGTCATTTTGTGTCTGTTAACAGAGTACATCCTAAAAAAATGTTTAACCTTGGATGCCACCTGGTGTACAAAACACATAAGTTTCGGGTCACTGAAGTTTCTCAGAACTTAAACAGAATTCTGTATGAGCAAGTTACTCTGAAGAGAGCTGTATTTGGATTCCATAGATCCAAATTTTATATATTACTTATCACTACTGATATACCATACTACAGATGAAGCTGGCCATACAATATGCATGTAAAGTATCAGAATCTATAAAATGGTGTCACAATGAAGCATATATTTATACTATTTTGGGGTAAATGTTTTTTTTATGAGGGAGAAAATGAACGGCCCAAAGGTTGGGAGTCTCACCTGGAAGATCCAGGTTTTATTCCTTTACTGCCGTGAACTTCTTGTCTGACCTTGGGAAATTCACTTAGCCTCTTTGTGCCTCAGCTTCCCATCTATAAAATGGAGGTAATAGGACTTCCTGCCCCACAGAAGTCTCAGAAAGTAAACCTCCAGGATAAAAGCAACTGCCCATTGAAACATCATGGAAATGATGCCCCTATAACCAACTTCTTTCACAGGATACATGGACCTGGATGTCTTTTAGTTGTTTTGAAAAGCAAGAGCTACCTTCTCTCCTACAATATATCCATGGCTCCAGTGGGAGTTGGATGCATATAAGGGAAGGAAGGATTTGGTCATAAACAAACAGCTCTCTTCAGAATAGCTTACTATTGATCTAATGGTCTGCAGTACAGGCAAAAAGTCAAAATAACTCCAGGATCTAGTACAGCTTGCACAAACAGAGAAATGTTTTCAGGAAGCAGAGGTTATAATGGCAGAAAACAGGGGCAAAACAAAACAGAGAGTGGGCAGCCGATGCAGGTGGGCAGGTTTCTACAGAGAGATTACTATTGACATTTGGTACTTTCTCCTTTAATATGTTCTGTCCTCTCAAGAATATTTCTAAATATGAGAGACTGATTAAACTCTTTCTCTTAGGTTACAAAAATTACACATGATCTTTTCCTAAGCACAAATTATATTACTGAAGGCTTTTATAAAAAAGATTTTTAAAAAATTTTTACCTCTCTTGGGGTAAAGATCTCTTTCCACATATTGATCAGCTTACAAAACATGCTGTAAGGTCCGGTTTTGGTTATCTTCCTTAGTTTGCCATAGACTGAGAGCTCTGTGTATGTCATTCCCATATCTTCCTGAAATCACATATACAAAAAGGACACTGAAAATGTAGAACATACAAGTCAGAATGAATTATTTTATAGGAGACTACAATAATTTAGTTCACCAGAGAAATACTAAATTAAAAGTCAATCTCCATTTAAAATAAGAACTCTGCAATGGAATTTGAGAAAATTTTATGGGAATATATTACATCTAGCAACCTCGAGCACTTCTTGAATAAAGAGGATTTTTTTCTTCCATGGTGTTTGAACCACCAAGATAAACCTAGATGTTGGCCTTCTGCTTGAAGACAAGAAACTAAATTCTGCCCTGACTTGCCCTCCACTTTCCTAGAAACAGTACAGTGCACTTAGACTACCCATCTTTCAGGTATGTTTTATAAATTTGAACAGTGCCCTCACATCTATCTAAATTAAGAGAATGAAGAACAAAGTTCTGGGGCCAATATTTCCAAAAGAGACTAGTGATTTTACGCGACTCTGTTCTGAGGGTCCCAACATAAGAGGTCTTAAAGGGAACAGATTTTCAGAAAAGTTTATGCCCCCACCCTCTGACCCTTCAGGTGTCTCAAATGAAGCAGCCAGAACTCAATGCATCCAAAGCCAATAGTTAATTTTGAAATTCTTGGCTTACATAAACAAGCCTGGAGCTAGATACTAATGTTTATAGAACTGTTTTTATAGAACTGCTTCTGAGACCATATAAAAGGAGAGAAACTTATCTTGGTCATAGTTTGGAGAGGGACCTGAGCAACAGTGATGTTACTGAATGAAAAACAAGCTATGGATAAAGCTTACCAGAGCATTTTAAAGTAACGGTCCATTACCTCATCAGTTTGAGATACTTGTCCATCCGCAAGGGGCTCTAACTCTGCAGTTGGTGGAGCGGACATAATGCTGTGTAGGAAAAAACATCCATTCTAACCAAACTCATTAGCTGACTGACCTGCTAAAAATCAAGTCCTTTATTTCAGTTCATTTCTGGGTACAACCTGGAACTTCTATTAGAGGACTATTGCTATTTATCCCAAAAGGTCTACCAAGTGCACAGGGTGTTGCTTAGATTAAATCATCATAATATATTTGCTCAAGTGAAGTCTGAGTATAAATGGAATAAGGACCTCAGGAGTCAGGCACAGCAACAATCAGTTCTGCAACTGAAGTCTTTGATTATTTGCTCTTTCTGTGAATGTAGCACAGACTAATAGTCCTGCGGTCATCTGAATCCCCTGTCCCAGCTGAAGTTGAATCAGAGCCTTGCCTACAATGAATTTTTGCCAACGGTCTCCTACAGTTGAGCCTCTCCTGATGGTAAAAACACCGAGAAAGCTAGTATAGAATAGATCCTGAAACTGATAACATTTTACACGCTGTCATTTGGACCAGCCTCTCTCACGGAACACCAGTTTTCCAGATGTAGTGAGGGTGTTCCATGATTGATCCAACCCCTCTCTGTTCGGGGTGGGGCAGACTGAGTGGGGAAGGAGCAATGCTGTGAACCGATGCGTGCCCGGGAGATTTAAAATGCCCCCACCGCAGCAAAGTTTCCAGGCATGTGTCAGTGTCCTTTACCACCTTGTTCCTTTGCTGCAGCAGGGGCATTTTAAATTTCCCACCACTGTTATCACTGTCACTGAAATTGCTTGGACATAACTTCCATGGTAAGACTTTCTTTGACAAGCCTTACTCCAAGAATAGATTAACTTTGTACCAACATGCAGGTCCAAGACTACCATTAAAACTTGAGTAATATCATTTTCAGTTTTAAATTGTGCGCATAATCATCATGTATCTATTTTTTTTTTTTAGAAATGAATGCAAGTTATAGTCGTAATTTAATTCAGTTTCCTGAATTGTTTTTGCAGGAATGCATAGTACGCAGATATTACGAACATCGCAGAGAGTATATACCAGCTTTTTTCAAGAAAATTTTCATCAGGTGTTCTGCGTAAAGTAATTAATACCTTTAGGTGTCCCCTGGTCCACTAAAGTTTGAGAAACACTGGTTTGGACAACATGGTGTAAAAACATACAGACATAAACAGAAGCACTGTCTCCATGCACAGTGTTGTTACAACCAGTTGTGTTAGCAATGATAAAAAACTGTTGTCAAAAATAAATCCTCCTATAGACACAGCCCTAGTAGCAACCCTGTTAAAATACAGATGCAATCAGAGCTTTGCAACAACTTCCTTGACAAATGTTCACTGGGATTTATTTTCCAGGAATCAGAATATATCCTTGTTTTAGAGCTATGCTAAAGATTAAATAGTTTTGGTCGGTATATATGGCCAATATTAATCATGCTATTAAACTACCTGGGTCTCAGAGAAAAATCCCTGTCCACACCGATCAGGAAAAATATACTATCTACAACTACATTTAAACACAGAAGTTCAAATTATTATTCATCTCATGTATTACAGTGGCGTCAGAGACCCCATTCAGAATTGGAGTTCCAATATGTTACAAATGTACTGTAGGAAAGGAAGAGGTGTACAGATGCTAGCAGAGTTTCACTTATAGTGAAAACAGGGTCTAACAATCACTATTTCACCACTTACCTTCCAAGGGCTGTAAGCTGGAAGTTTTCCATACAATACTGTATGAAACATCTCAGATCAGTCTTGCTGATTCCACCAATAGGATTGATATCAGCACTGGAGCAATCGTACTTAGTCAAGTATCCTCGAAGGCTGAAAGAGAATAAGGAATTTTATGTAACAGCCAAGATAACAGAAATAGGGCCTTCTATATTTCCATGTGCATTTATAAAGCTATCCGTTTTCTAAAGTTAAAGGACACTGAGGGGTAAGCAGGTTGATTTTTGGATGTGGTAGTGCTCCTTTAATGACTGCTATATATCTGGCAGGGAGATAACAGAGGGTTAGTAATTTACAGGCTATTCTGCAGAGAGACAAGATGGTCCAATGATTAGGACACTGAATGAGTACTCAGGAGACATGGACTCTGTCTCTGACCTTCGACATGACTTTGGGAAAGTCTCTGTGCCTTTATTTGAACTGTAAGCTCTCTGGGCAGGTACAGGTTCAGTGCACTATGCGTCTGAACAGAGTCTGGCCTAAACGGGCACTGATCTTGAGTGCTGCCTCTACTGTCTACACTGCAACATAAACCCAGGCTCAAGCCTAACTCCTTGTCTACACTCCAACTGCACTAACTCGGGACCCTGGGTCCCAGGACACCGTAGGGCTTGAAAGTCAAAGCTCAAGTCAAACCAAGACCCAGTCTGAGCCCTATTGCTTTGCCATGTAGATACAGGCACACTTGGCTCAGGTCCTGGGATTCATCCAGAAGCATCCCACAATTCCATGGGATAACTTTTTTAGTCCTCGCTATTCCAACAATCTGCAATCTACTCCAATGAACAAGGAAGCCACTATCCTTGCGAACAGCAGCAGCTCAGGTCAGCGTTAACCCATTCTCTTCTGATCACCCATCTGAAAACACACAATCAGAGAGACTCTTAGGTTTCCAAAGAGTTTGGTGAGCTGTTCAAGCTTTCTGCAACATGTAGCATGCAGTACATTTTTCGCACAGTGCACCACAGTCCCATTGCTAGAACTGCCATATTTCGGGAGATTCTGGGATATGGTTACTTTGAATTGAGTCAGCGCACTGTCATGTGGACAGCAGAGCCCTAGGTTTGAGCATGGGTTAGACAAGTCTTAACATGGAGTTTAAACACAATGTAGGTCCTCAAACACAAGGTTCCAGTAATGCAGGTCAGATGACTCAAGTCCCACTAACCCTGGGCTTATTTAGGGTATGTTTATACTGCCATGTAATACAAAACGACAATCATTCACTCCCAACTCCCCCATTTCCAACCTGAGGATCTGCAAACTGTAACTCTAGCTCTGATGCCTCCACCAGCCTGGCTAAAGCAGGGCACTTAGCACAAAAAAACAACTAAAACAGTGCTCTACTTAATTCAATACAAACTAAAATCCCACCTGTCCAGGTCCCCCTCACCCCAGTCACAGGTCACCTTTATCCTTTGTGATGCTCCACCATGCTGCAACCAAGCTACTACGCTTGGTCCTCATTTTTTTAAATATACTGCATGGCTTCCAAAGCTTATTTTTTTAATCCCTAGCAATAAAGACATTGGAAAGCCACAAAATATTAGCTTCACTTTCATTTTCTATTTACTATACAAGTCCCCTTCACTACTGAAGGTTGCTGAGAAAGGAATAGCTGTTTCTGTATCAAATTACTGCACCGGTTCTCTAATGGGCATCTGCAAAATGTCTAATGATCATGCAATTCAGTTTAGCTCATATTTTAATTGATTCTATTGTTCTCGTTTTATGCTTTCATTCATTCTGTTTCCTGGGGCATACTCTTGCATCCATCAGAGCCACAGAAGGCTTCAGTGAATTTGATTCCCAATGACTTGTTAATAGATTTCTAATATAATCCCACCTTTCATCCACATTGGCTGATCCAAGCACGAGAAGCCCCCCAGGCATCCCACGAGCCCAGTGACTCAGCTGCGCAAACAGGTAAGCCAGGACCATTCTTATTCTAGCCTACAAATCAAAACGAGAAATAAAACAGACTGACAAAGCAAACTACTTTCTCCCCCATAAAACAGAATTCAAAGTCAAATTCAAATGTTCCCAAGAACCCAGCATACTTCAGCACTAAGCCACATTTAGAAATCCAGTCTCTATGAGTGACTAGCAAGTGCCGCAACCCATTGTCACTCCATCTCCAGATGTTAGTACAAGAAGGTTTTGTTGCCCCCAAAGGATCCAGTCCACCTGAAACATACCTGCACATTCTGTAGCGCCAGATTTTCCCTGCTGCTCCCTCCATAGACACGAAACTGGGGAGATCTCCCCATTACCGCACGAAAAATCCCCACAATGGCTTTCACTGCCACATCGATGTTTAGATTTACATGATAGCTGAAAAGATTACAAACACAAATAATTCAGTTTGCATGCTTACGACTAGGTATAATAGCATAAAACACATTATTTTAACTTTATTTTCTTCACATAAGGAAGACGAGCAACCCTTCAATTCTCTAGCACGTAAATCAGGAACACAAGAGGAAGGCACTAAAAAAGCCGACCACTATCTAATATTCAGGTTTCTAGCCTTGGGAGCCTGGAGTACAGACTTTTCAAGTTCAGTTGTCTGATTTCCCTGTTCTTCCCCCACTGTTTCTAATGTCTACCTCCACACATACACTTAGGTATTAAGGCTTTCATATTTCTATTTATAACCCTTAATATTACTCACATAAGCTGGTGTTTTAGAAAACCTGAAACTGTATAGGAAGTCTTAACTGCAATACTATTTTATCCAAGCATTTCTTATTCTATACCTGCCTATTTGTTCAGCCAACAATTTGGCCCTGTTGTACGTATCCTGGGAGGAGTTCTTACTAGCCATGTAACAAGTGGTGAAGATACGTCCACAGAGTTCTCGGGAATCCGTAGGGGTATAAGTCTCATCATACACTATCCTACGTACATCGGCCAGTACCCCTTGATCTGCAGACAACACAGCAGACATAAAATGAGAGAAGTGGACCTTACAAATAACCTTGCATAGCTGCTAAAAGCTGCTTTTCCACAGCAACAGTCATTAAAGGATCTCAAAGCACTTAACAATCATAAACGAACTAAGCCTCACAACAGCCCTCCACAAAAGAAGGTAACACTTCATCTGTTGGCATTTCAAACATGTCCTCAATTCCATCAAAGAGAATTGTTGAGTTTCCTGCTGGTTTTGCATCTATAAATATAAAAAAGTTTTGTCCCAGGTACTACAAGGAGGCTTCATAAAGACTGAAATGCTAATCCAAAGCAAAAGACTAGCTCAAAGTTTATGGACTACTTCAACCTAATTTCAGGGCTTAACTTTTCTTAAGCACATGTGTGAAACTTAAGCGCTGTTTAGGAACCGGGCTGGCCAATACACCCAGGTTGAATTTCACCAAAGTGAACAAACTCTCCCACAACGAACTGGAACATCAGACTCAAACATCCCAAATTTTGGATGCTGCACTAAATCATAATCCAGATCTACGGCTACGTCTACACTTATGGGCGATGTATAGAATACAGGCACTACACATGTGGCTATACGTGCAGTGAAAGACGGACAGTGCGGAGGCAGCGGGGTAATGTTCCAGCAGCTCCCCTCTGCCAGAGCCTTTTTCTGTTACCTCTCCCTGTCACAGCCTCTCCTTGCTGCTCTGCACCCCCTCCCCTCCGCCCCTGCCACAGCTTTACATTACAGCAGGAAAAAGCTCAGGCAACATGAAGGCAGATGTGAGAGGCACTATTTGGGATTATAGAGAGCCATGTGGAGTACACCCTGGGAGTTCAGACATGTAGGGCACTCTAGTCCACTCACCTAAGCCATGTCTCACTATCTACACTACTATTTCTACCCCCACTAACAGGCATGCAGCGTGCGCATGCTACATGCCATAAGTATAGACGTACCCTAAGTTTCATAGCTGACCAAAACCCCATAAACGCAATCTGGAGGATCTGAAATCTGGACCCACACTTTGGCTGGGTTTCTCAAAATGACTATAAGGCAATTACTTGTGGCTTGGGCCTGTTCTCTAATTAAATATATATTGTAAGCATGTGAGCAGTCTGCTGCACCTTATGTATTGCACTAATGGCTAATATTCATCTACCTCTAACTACAGTATTAGCAAGCTTGGTTACTTGGACAAGGACGCACACACAACTTACTTCCGTTCTTCACTGCAAGGCAAACCTGGCGACACATGGAGTACACAATGCAAGCTGTAGCAGAGCTGTCAATTCCACCACTAAGCGGTAGGAGAAATCCTGCCTTAGACAGCAAGCAATGGAAAAAGCTGTGAAAAGTGCCATTGTAAAAACATACTTTACCCTTCAGAAACAACATTTTAAGACTAGTCCCGTGTTCTTCCCTCCAGTGAGTTTATGCCTGCTCCAGCCAGCAATACCAGTCAATTCTGGCAGTACTTAGTTGGAAAACAAACCTAGCAAACCATTTCAGACCCACATCATTTTGAACTGGCTAATGAAGCAACTCTCAGGTTAGACCTTTTATTTTGCTGGCTAGAAACACTGCTCAACAGGTCATCGCACTCTAGCATGGTTAAGGAAAGCTAATTAAAAAGGATGGAGTTCTTAGCATACCATCCACTCTGTTTAACTTGGATCATTGCTTAATGGGATCCTCCATTTGTTTCAAAACACCATCTTTGGAATCAAACCGCTAGTATGTGTTTGTCACTTCTTTTTTGTCCATCTATTTAAAATGGCTTTGAGAAGGTGGTCATCGGAATCATTTTATCCAGGAATAGTAAAAGGGGTACCTTCTAATGAATGATGTATGTTTTCTTTAAAGTTAGGGCTCACCTATATTTAGTAAGCTGTAATTGACCATTACTTTTCCATGCATCTCTGTAGGCTCCGCAACCACTATCGAGATTTCATCTCTGTGTATGCTAGCAATGGTTAATATGCTGGAGGTGCAATAAACTGGTCGTGATGTGGTTTAAACACTGTTCAGTTCATCAACAGTTTACATGATAGGCAAGCTCCATTTTCATGTTACAGGGAGAGCATGAATAATATGTCTCTCCCTGTAATAGCCATAATGGGCCATCATGCTTCCATGGAAATCTATACAAAGTCCATTGGACTTCAAGGGGCCCAGGAGCAGGCCCAGAACTGGCATCAGTACAAGCTACATAATTCAGCACTTGTGTGATATACAGCATGGATATACACATGATGAAAACAGGGCTCAAAACCAAGTAGAAGAAAAAGAAAGTTAATAGCAATGTGAATACATAAAGAAAATAGATTAATAGATGAAGTCCTTAGAAGGAATTTCTCTTAAGGGATCCTAGACAATCTTTCCAGATTCAACGTTTGTTTATACCCTAGGTAATTCCATTGATTTGAGCAGATTGCCAGAGTGCAAGTCATCAATTGATCTGGTGTATTGTTTCTGAGTAACGGGTAGAAAAGATGATTTTATCATGCCTTAAAAGTAGGTTGCTTGCAGGAAACTGGAGCATCAACTTACCTACACTGTTTTTATGATTAAAACATAAAAAGACAATGTTAAAAAGAGAGTTCTTACCTGATTACTACGTCTTAAGTAGTCCCAAAGCCAGCATGCAGGGCCAAGGCTGAAAATTTCAAAATATAAATATTCCGGAACCATTATGGGATAAGAAGTATTTCATATTTAAAAATCCATCTCCACTGATCTCTTTTGCTTAGACACTTTCCCACTAAGACTTTACATACAAACAAGAAATAATTTTAATCTCCAATATTTTTAACCTTACCAATAAACTTTGCAACAGATTATATTTTTATTTTGAGTAAATTAATTTTCCCCCTTCATTTATGCCTACCTGATTTCTTCTTCAGGACTATAATATCTCCACTTGATTGGCTCACAGGTAGACACACATACATCATCAGAACACGACAGAGCAAAATTCACTTTTATTCTGGGATAGGAATTCACTTTGCTTGCCTAATTAATAGAACAGGAAGTTTGGGAAGTCATCAATTTTGATGTAGCATTTATCTATAAAAACATTACAGGTTCACAGCTCATATAGCCTCTAGAATATTTCAGAAACCAAAATATTTCAACAGACTCTTTCAATAACTGAAGATATGTCGACTCAATGACTTAATGAAATTCATCAAAAGCCACAAGTTCAACACACCAAGACTTCTTACCACTAGGTTACGAGATGAAATTTCTGCCCTATAACTTCGAACATCTTCCAAGTCCAATGTAGCAACCAAGACTTCCTGGGAAAAGGCATTAACAATTAGATTCAAACACAGGTATAGAATCCCAAATGTACAGTATAAAGAATTATATAAAAATAGATACAGTCATTTCCAGTGTAGCTATTTCTTGCTCAACATACTCGTGAGAGTTATGCCAAATGACTTCAATAGGATTCTTAACAAGAATAAAATAAAACCATTTATATTGAATGCACTGGACAATAAGACTATCCTGCAATCCTTACGTGAGTAAGTTCATACTGAGATATCAAGTTTTGTTTACATAAAGGTTTGCAAAATTGGGCCTATTACACTATAATTTATATCTTTGTGTCCAATTGCTTAAACAAACACATATAAACAAACAGGCCCTGCTCCTCACCGCAGTGATATCCAAACCCACAGGTCCTGTCTACATGAGGATTTTCAAAACTTTTTCCACTGTTGCAGCTCCCATCAGTGCAAACAAAAAAAGTGCTAGTGTAAATTGGATGCAGGCAATTTTACCAATCTGACATTGTGACAGGATAGGCCCACCCCACACTCCAGAAGCCCAGCATGCTCTATGAGCAGCGGAAGCCCTGCCCCTTAAACCCTGCTGGGCATGCACCAAGTGTTCCCCAGTATAAAAGAGAGCAGCACAGCTTATTCGGGGCTGCCCAGTGAGGAGAAAGGATGCACACTGGAGGCTCCTTCTCAGGAGCCATATTGGCCTCTGCCCAGGAGAAGGGGCAGATCCTGAGACCGCCCCAAGGAACAGTTATTCCCCGCTGACCGCAGAGAGGCAGACACCTGGGAGCTCACCCTGACCAGTGGGTCCCAAAACTTCCCAGAGGCACAGATGGTGATTGCTATGGAAAGAGAGAGGGCATACAGATTGGGGCCTTGTGGGAGGACCACTTCAGGGACCAGTTAAGGAGTAGGCCAGGGAAGCTGAGTGGTGGGGCTGGGAGTGGTGTATGACCTAATTCAGCATGTTTTGGTCTGGATCCCCGCTGACTTGGCGCCATACCCCAGTACCAATAGGGCCCTGGGCTGGGGCTCAGTGGAGTGGGAGGGCCTGAGCCTCCCTACCTGGGAACCATACCCCATCGTGGATGTCCCCCTTTGTACTTGCTCTGGCTGCTAAATTGTGCTGCCCACACCCCAGGGCTTTGTACTGACGCTGGCCACTAGGCCATGCTGTCCTGAACATAGAAACGTCTGGCAGAGTTGGACCTAAACTAAAACCACCTGAGATAACCCCAGGTCCCAAATAGGTTCACGGAGACACGTCTTCCCCTCCTTCCCCCGCATGCCCCCGGACGTAACCCACCCGGGGGCAGCAGAGGGGGCGTACTCCACAACAGACATCTAGACACCATTGGAGCAGGGCTGGATAACTTGGTACACAGGCACTTGCCTAGTCTACATTAAGGCATCCAGCCTTCCTAGAAGAAATGAAGTGAACCTGTTAGGCCAAAGGTAGGAGAATTTCTGGAAAGCCTCAAGACAGATGCTGCCCCACTGACTCCACCTTCCAACAAGATCTGAGAGAATGAGAGCAATGCCAGGCTGAAGGAGACCCAGGAGTGAAATGAATCTCACAATGTCATTCATCCTGAATTTATTACCACATCATTCAGTGAAAACTGGGATCCTTGAGCAATAGTGTCTCCATTCATAGAAATCATGGCACAACCATCATAGTAGAGACGATCACCATCACAGCCTTTCTGATTGGCTAAGATGTAAATCCCACCATTCTAAGAAGAAAAAGAAAAATTTTTTTTCTTCAAAGCATAACAGTTTGAAAACCATGGAATGTGTAAAGCAAGCTACGCGTTTGTTTTGCCCCGCCCTCTCACCCCATTCTCCATCTTTACATTGTGAACTATTCAGGGCAGGGACCATCTCCTCCTTTTCATTTGAAAAGTCCTCAGCACATCGTGGGCCCCATGGAAACAAATAATATAACATCCTGAATAAACGGGTTACTTCTCCCTCAGATAGTTGTTATCAGCAGATGGACGTGCGCCTTTAGCTCAAGTGATAGAGGCCTATGCTTCAGGACTAAAATTCAAAGTCTATGATGGGGATTGTTGTAAAAATAATAATTCTTTATAACAGAGGGCCTGGCAAAGTCAAAACAAAATTATATCTGGATGTCTTGGAACACTTCAGATACTGCTAACTGCAAGCAAAGCATGTTAAATTACTATGATGAGACAGTCATGCACACACTAATCAGTTTTCATGGATTAGCTTGCCATTCACTGGCTTGTTTTTTCCTCCATCTCTATTAAAAAGAGGTACAGTTATTGCCAAATCTCTCAATATTTATCACTGAATAGGTGAAAGATATAAAAAAAAGCAAAACATCTAATATATTTTATTTTATAAATAGTTTGCTTTAGAAAAAATTATCTTCTTGCTATTCTTCACTGCAGAGTTATATACATTTTTAAAGTAAAACGTGCAAGTGAGATGGTAGGGAAAAGCCGAAAAGTTTCAGTGTAAACCCAGATCTTTATTTCCCCTTACTGGTATAATTATTGATATTTCGTCACATTTCATGTCAATATGAACATTCTAATTAAGATCAGAAAGGAGCCCATGACTTTAAGGCAGCGTTTCCCAACCAGTGTGCCGTGGCCAACAGGGCTGAGCAGGTGTGCCATGGAATTTTTGAAAAACTACTCAAAGAGGTCTGAATTGGCTCATGCATATTCATGAGTTCATTTGAAGACTATATGGTGGTGTGCCTCAAAGTAATTAAAGGTATCAAGGTGTGCCATGGAAAAGAAAAGATTGGGAACCACTGCTTTAAGGTACCACAAAGACTTGTGGGCATGTCAGGAAAACTCTCCCCTCCACTGAATGGTTTATAGCCAGGTACTGAGCTGTCAATCCTGGTAAATTTGCACTTGAAAGCTGCATGTATATTCTGTTCAGAGCTACATGGATTTACAATTGACTAATTTTCTTCTGCATGAAGTGAATACAACACTTTGTGCTTCCAACTGTAAATAATTAGTCAGTTTGAATGTTGGTTTTCTCTCTTTATTGTTGTAGTGTGCTTTTTAAAAAAAAAAAAAAATGAACAAACAGAGAAGAATCAAAGGCACAAGGATTTCACATCCCTAGGGTCTGGCATAATCGAATACACCCTGTTTTAAGATTTTTCTGACTCTCCTTTATAGATAGATGGGAAAAGAAGATTAGAAATGTAGCATGCCAATGCCACCAACCCTAATTACCAGCACAAGCAGGCAACACAATAGCCTGTCAGAGCAAAGGAGACCACCCTGAAAAAACGGGGTAAGTGATGAAGAGATGAGTCAGTCTTTAAAAAGCCCACCTTTGCTGTTGCAGAATTTACCAAATCCACACGGGTGTGAGCTTTCCGCAGCACATGATGACTCCCTGAAGAATTAGTGAAGATCTCTACTCCATCGAGTCCCATTTCAATATGAGGGCTGTGAAAGAAGAAAAACAGAATAATACACAGCTGGCATCTCCTCGGTGTCACTTAAAACTAGTGGCAATTAACATCGCTTTTCCATGCGTAGAGTAGTCCACTGCCAGTTTAATATATCAAACAACGGAAATATTTGGTAAAGCATCAGATCAGTTTCCCTGTGCTACCGTGTTCCTTTGTCATGAATGGATTGCTTCCCAAAGGAAAAGAGGGTTTTGATCCTCCTCTGTCGTGTTATGGAATCCCATCCTTCTAATTCTAAGGAAGTCACCTGTTCACTGATCCAAATAGTCTCTTGAGCCCACAGAAGCAAAATGATAAGAAGATTCTCCTCTAAGGAGGAAGTTAAGGCATTCCTCAAAGGTCAGTAGCCCTACTCTCTCCCTCTCAACACAAACAGATAGATCGACCACAGTGGCAGAACACAGAGATGAGAAAATGGATCCCTTCTCAGCGGGGAGCCACAAAGCCGCGTCTACACTTGAAAAGTTAAGTCGACTTAACAGAGTCGACTTACCTTTTCAAGTGTAGACATAGCCTTTGTGGCAGCTTCTAGGCATGCATCATCCTATTTTTCTGTTATCTTTACGTTTTACCTATTTGGTGCCCACAGCTCTTCACAGATTTCACTCCCAAGGCATGTGTCTTTTGTTGCTAGCACTGCATCCCCAAAAGGAACCGTTTCCTGAGATGAAAAGAGAACACAGATACATGCTCAACAGCAGGCATGGTCTTACATGAGTTTAAAAAAGCAACTCCGAGAAATAAAAAATATTGAGCTACATAAACTTAGTATCAAGGCAACAAGCACAGCACACACTCTTCAATCATAAACTAATTTTACTTAGATATAGGCCTCGCCTGCAAAGTCCAGATCAGGTTCTGACCTTGCCCATTGATCCAGTGGTATTCAGATCTAGGGTTTTGGTCCAGCCCTATCTTTTCAATTAAACATCCTCTATACCGGGGTGGCCCTTTTCAGCCCATGAAGTTGTAGATGCCATCCTCAGAGTTAACAGAGAGATGTGGCAATAAATCAGTGCTGTCCACATGGATCAAAATGGAGCACTTTGTGCTGTAACATGCAGCGTTGCTGACTGCACTTGGGCATGAAGCATGGGCAAAAATCTATTCTATTTTGGGCAATTCAGATATGATCCTCAAGCTCCTAGTAAGCAGCCAATGTGATCCTCTCTTGGGCAGACACTGGAGCCTCTTGCCTTGCTGCAGAACATTAACATTTAAGTAAGTATGGCGACATTATTTGCTCATTCATGCAAATAACAGAAATTCCATTGGAACCACTGCTTTTTCACGGTTCTGACTGACAGGAGAATTTGGCTTAATGCCATTATATGGTCATTAACTTCTTTTTGATTAAGTTGTTGTGTCTTGCTGATATTAAAACAAGGTCAGAAAACACACATTCTTTAAACTCACCTGTCCTGTCACTTCCTGTATCATCCTGGGAAGAAAATATTCCTCCACGCGCCTAAAACAATTACACAAATCTTCAATGTTTAGAAATAAATTCTATGATTTAACCTAGAGTCGGTGCTAACCTGAGGTTTTATAGAGTTTAAAGCCAGAAGGGATCATTAGATCATCTAGCCAAACCTCCAGTATAAAAGGGCTACGCCATTTCAGTTCTCGGGAAATTAAACTGTTCTCTCCCTCTGGCGCACAATACGAGAGGGTGAGGTGCCACTAATGGTCATGGCCCCTATAATGGCAGATAACTGATTAGGTGGGATATGGCCAGAGGATCCGAGCAGATGACATGAGCCCCATGCTGCAGAGCAAGTCAAAACAAAAAATAAAACAAAAAACCCCTCAAGAACCCTGCAAATCTGTTGCTCTACTAACTGTCTATGATGGTGTTAAAATAATTTCTGGTGGAGTTATATTATGGACACACTTGGCCCGGTAGGTTAATGATTTGACCTTTGCATTTGCTATGAAACAAATCACAAATGTTTTTAAGACAATATAATTTAAGACCCCCTGATTTACTTCTGAATTAGTGTCTTACCCACTGGAGAAACGTAAGCTGCACACTTCAAGGGAAAATGGAAATTCTTGGCGATCTCAGTTGATTTTACCCATTCTAAATTCAACTTACAGCTTTGTGACTCAGATAACATGTCAATTTCCTTCTTCTTAAGGTCTGTTCATATTTCATGTAACAAATAATTAGGAATCATATGTGAAGACCACTGATAACTATCAAGATTGCTAGTATGGGCTTTCACCATCTAACAAGCTTACTATCTATTCAGTCCTTGGTAGCACAAGACCCTCAGGCACATGGCAATGAAGTTGGTGGAGTCAAATAGCCTATTTGGTAAAGGCAGTAAACTATAGTTAACTGAAACCATAACAGCCACAGAATGGCGGTGGTGGAGACTGTAAACAGACCCTATCAGGTAGAGCACAGTAAGAAGGCACCAATCAACTCAGGCACCGAAATCAAATGGACGTTTTCTTTATGGGGTTTTTGATACATCTATGGAAAAATAAAGTATGTGATCCCATTCAAAGAGATTCTGAAAATTACCAGAGTTAAGAAGCAACAGCAGGACAGACCTCAGAGAGGTACAGGAGATAATTATGAAATTAACAGAATTAAAGTTATCTTAAGTTTGATTACTAAAATAATATATTTCCTTTACGGTTTGTGCCTAGTAAGGAAAAGGCCCCAATCAGCAAATAAAAGAAGTCCATGAAGATAATAAGCAGTATTAGCTAAGACTTGCAAAATGTGAAGAATGTAGGATTCAAAAAGTAACTAATAAAAAACAAAGAGCTGCGGTGACAAGACAAAGAAAAGCTGTCTTACAACACGTCCAAGCCTTCCCTCTGTTCTGCTGATAAGGAAGGAGGGAAGAATAGATAAGAAAGGAAGGCCTTGAAGGAAGAAAAGAAGCAAGGATAAACTGTTTCAAACTGGGTTTTTGCTAATGCTAGTAAGTTTGCTGACAGAGAAAGAGAGAGAGAGAGAGCGCCATGGATCTGAAGGTTCTTTGTCAGACCCTACCTGATCATGCAGGAGCACACCTATTTGTAAATATAGGCTTATTTGTAAATATACTGATCACGTTTATGATACTTCCTTACTGTACTGGGTGAAGTGACTGCTTATTTATAGGCCATTAGGCATGTTCAAAGGAAAATATAAAACACCATTTGGCCTTTGGACTTAATAATGTATTGTTAACTTAGTGTCGGGGGGTGTCTACCATATTAATATCAGTAATTTCATATATTATTAAGAATTCCAACAAGAAGTGTTCTGAAGGTTCAAGAGTCATAGAAAACAGATGCAGGAAAGTCGCCTGTCTCTACAGTGACTTTCAATTTAAGATTACACTGTGGGGGCTAAGGGTAAGACTGCCTATAGAGATAAAGCACATCAACAGAAGTCAGATGCACAAACCAGCCAATGGAATCTTTCATCTGAGTTTTGTACAATTCAAAATAGAGGCTTTCATTTAATACTGAGTCATCATTCAGATTTTCTCTTTGACACCCTTTCACATGGGCTGTGCCACAAGATAGCCATAAATCTATGTGCCGTCCTTGAGATAGCATCTTCTGTGTAAACATACAGAGAAGATACCCAGCTGGAGATGGCATTTAAATCTGTAAACATGCTTGGACACTTGAAGCCCTAGACTCCATATAAAGCTTCTGCTTGGTTCAAAGGAAGCCTGGAGAAGAGGACTTTGCCACATTGGCAGCAGACACTCTCTTCCATGAAGAGGATCCTCTTTGCATATGGCTGCAGGAGATACAAACCGAGTCCTATTTAAAGAGCTTTCTATGGCTATGTCTACACTGGGGAAATTAGGTCGACTTAAATAAGTCAACTTTAATAAAAGTCGAATTTAAGTCTACCTTATTAAGTCGACTTAGAGAGTCCACACAGGACTCCTAAGTCGACTTAAAGGGGGCCTTACTAACTTGACTTAGAGAGTCTACACTCTCTGTCGACTAGTTCGGTCCAGGGAGAGCCAGCCCCACACGGGGCTGGCTCTCCCCGGGGCAGCAAGCCCCTGAGCGGTCCAGGGGAGAAGGGAGCATGGAGCTCCCTTCTGCCCCGGGTCATTCGGCTCCCTTCTGCTCAGGACTTCTCAGGACTAAGTCGACTTAGGGCGTTCACACCACTTACTTAAAAAGTCGACTTAAGCTTCAAAGTCGACTTTATACGAGGTGTTATAAAGTTGACTTTGAATTTCCTTATGTCGACTTAAGCAGCAGCTTAAGTCGACTTAAGGAAATGCCAGTGTGGACGCAGAGTAAAATAAGTCAACTTAAGTATGCTTAAGTCGACTTAATTTACAAGTGTAGATGCACCCTAAATGAGCTACCATTCAGTGGCTTAAATGAATTTCCCCTGCTGCTGGACCTGCAGTAGAGATAATGCGTTGGAACAGAGATTTCAATCCCTTTGCTGTGACTGCAATGGCAAATCCATTCTTTTTAGCAGCTTTAGTAGCACACTATACAAAGCCCACCGTGCTCTGCTCCATGGGGTAAACCATCGAAGTTCCCTGTAGTTTCCTGCATTTGCCAGTATCATCTTTGGTCTAATCAGAAGAATTTTCCTTTTTTAAAAAAAGAAGAGAGAGAGAGAGATTAGGAGGGGGTGAAACACTTACACTGCAGCAAAAAAAGAGTAATAAGAAATGCCAAGTTTCTCTTTACTTTTTCCGTAGGTTGCCTTAGCATATTTGACAGCAATTTGTGTACAGTCATTTTCACTGTGTCTCGTTGCATAGTCTACCTGTTTCAGCTTCCTCTTTTGGTTCTGTAGGTCTGTCACACAGCAGTAGGAATTTTTTATTTTTCAATTAAAAAGTAATATGTGATTGTAAAAACAAAATTCACATAAACTGCCATTCTCTCTTTGAAATTGACCAGAGTGGAAGCAGGATGGCATCCCTTGAAATACACATTTGTTGCCCTATGATTTGTTTTCTGGTGATAACTAGATGCCAAGAAGCAAATCTAGTTCTGACTATAAAAGGTATAATCTTGATAAGAAATACATACTTGTTTAAAAAGATCACTCTACAATTGTAGCGAACATTTCTGCACATAACAGGCCTGTACAAATAATAAAAAAAAAATCAGTGTTACCAGAAGCGAAGTTCATTAAATAAAACAAGCTGATTATTGAAAACTATTCCAATTAAAAATATTTACTATATAATATGAGATCTGCTGCAAATGTGATACATATTTTAAAAACCTTTGCCACATTTGAATTGTGTGCTACATCCAGCGTGATCAAAAGAGTAGAAAAGCTCATCTTACATATTAGTTTAATTTTAAAATAAAGCAATTCAGAACCACTTAATACAAAAATCTCACTAGGGATCAGCACATAATTTAAAATATTTTCACTAATCTCAATGTAAGGTTGTATCTCCTCATGAAGGTAGTTTCTCAGTGATAGCTAGTTAGGATCATAAAGCCCTTGACACTCATAAATAAAGCCTCAACGTTCCTGGGAGATGCGTAAATTTTAATCCCATTGGAAAGATGGATAAGCTGAGGTACAGAGAGGTTGAAAGAACTGCATATGATCATACAGTGAATTCACGATCACCTGGAAATAGAATCCAAACTTTTTGGTTCTTAGTAGCTGAAGCTGAAATCACTTTTCAAAGTGGGACTGAAATTTTCAGGCAATGGAGGTAAGTCAACCTAACCCTCATTGCAGACCCTTCTACCAACCAAGCCATCACCTCCTGAGGGGGTTGATTTACTAAAGCAACATTAAAACCCTGAGTAATGTCTGCTCAGACAGCGAGGTCACCTGGTTCCAAGGCACCTACCCTTTGTAGTAATTCCATAACACTTACATTCCCACGTCACAAATGATGTCTTGAGTGGCAGGAGATTCCAAAAGCTTTGCCAGAACTTCAAACGAATGTAAGAGTGTGTCTGATTCATAATAGTGATCTGAACAGCCATAGCCACTATGCACAAAAAAACACAAAGCAAAAAACTCAGACGAAATCAGAATTAGACACAAGAAGCCAACGCTACTCAAGATAAAAACTACCTCTCAAACATGTGGAAATAACACAGAGCACAAAGAAACTATATAGTATATACCATGCTTGACCAATCTACAGCCTGTGGGCCGAACTCCAGCCCACCATGGACTGTAATCCAGCCCGCAGATCGCTGCTCTGGTGCCTGGGAGCTGGTGCCTGGCAGGGGCCTTTTTAATTCTCCTGCCTTGTGGCCCAGGGTGGGAGACCTGGCGAGGGCTGAATCCCAGCCCCTATGAGACAGATAAGATTTGGGCGAGGGGGGTGGCATGGGCGGGGAAGGAGCTGAGGAGGCGCTGCAGGCCAATGGGAGCCAGGATTGGGCTCTGGGAGGCGGCGTGGGGCCACGGGGGCCAGCATTGGGCGCAAGGAGGAGACATGGGGCTGCGGGGGCCCACAGAGACCGGGATCGGGCCCCGGGAGACGGCACGGGGCTGCTGTGAGGGGGGAGGGGGGCTGCAGGGGCCATGATCAGGCCTGGGGGGGTCTGTGCAGGGCTGCAGGGAGGGGTGAGATCTGGCCTGGGGGGTGGTGTAGAGCAGGGGATGGGGTGCATGCAGGGATGCAAAAAGAGGGGAGCTCAGGCCAGGGGAATGGCATGGGACTGGGATCAAGGTGGGGGAGCAGCGGTGCAGAAGGGGAAGGTGCTGGGGAGGCGTCGTGGGGTGGGGGGGGGCAGCACGAAGCCCTGGCCTGGGTGTGGCCTGGGGATGGGAGCGGGCCCAGGGGCAGTGTGGGGCTGGGGGTGCGGGGCGGGGCTGGGAAAGGGCTCGGGGACAGCTTGGGACTGGGCGTTGGTGTGGGGCTGGGTGGAGATGCAGGACCAAGGAAGGGAGATGATGGGGGCCCAAGATGGGGGCTGAGAAGTGGGGGGGGCAGCACAAAGCCAGGTTCGGGGCTGGGGATGGATCAGTGCAGGGAAACCAACATAGGGGGAAAGGTTTTAGGGAGCTGACCCAGTACAGGGCCAGGGGATCGGGAACTGGTGAGGTTGAGGGGAAAGGAAACGGGTCCCACCACTAAGCGGCACTGCTCCCCACCACCCCACCCTGTCCTATCAGGCTCCCTTACCACCCCACACCACTCCTACCCTTTCCCTGTTCCCCACACTCTGCCTTGCTACCCCTGCGCTGCCTATGTTCCCCACGCTCTCCCTGACTGCCCGTCTTATCTATCCACAATTTTTTCACTGTCCCCCCGGGGGGGGGAAAGATTTGAAATGTGGCCCCTCCCCAAAAAAGGTTGGACACCCCTGGTATATACCATATACCGTGATGGCATTTAAAATTCTACAGCATTGTTGTTGGAGTGCTCTCATTCGCAAAAATAACTCAGTTTAAAGGACAGAATTGAACATTACGTATGCCAGCTGGAATTTTCATTATTGGTGCCAACAGGAGTTGTAAAACAAATCCTGCAGTCTGTGTTGCTATTAACACATTTTTGCTCATGTAGACAACCCTGGGATTTAAACTGCAATTTGCACACTATTACACCAACTATTCGGCATTAGGAATTGTTCTTGACCATTCATTGATGGTTAATTATTCTGTTGATGAGCAACATACACTTTCCCCCCTTGGAAAGATACCACATACACAGTAATTAAGATGGTCTCACCAGATTTCAAGCTCTGGTCCAAGCCTGTATCTTGCTCCTTTGTACTTTGCTATTTCAATACCTGTAAAGTGGGGGGAAGGAGACTGGATAAAAAATGAGTCCATTCTAGACAGAAAACACGTAATGATTGACTAAGCTGTCAGTATGCAGAGGGGATCCCAGCACCGGGGACAAAGTCTCAGATTTGCTATAACAGTCTCCGTCGACATCATAGAGTCAGCTTATAATCTTTTAGGTCTTTTAAAGTGTCCCTTTCCTTTTGGCTCAAGTTAATTTAGGGGCAGATTTTTCAGAAATGCCACCCACTTAGCAAATTAACAAAATCCCAGAAATTCAAAAGTGTTTAGCGATAACCACTTCATTTCTGTTCCTAAGTGGGAGCAGAGCTCTTTTGAAAATCTAGCCATTAGAGACTTATAACAACAGAGGGAAGCTAATGCATAAGGAAATGGGGCAGACAGGGCTGTTTAAACCAAAGCAGTGGTTCCATGCAGCGACTGCTACAAACCTGAGGCCGCAGCAACTCCTCCACACAATCATCATATAAAATAAGTGTACTAGAAATGCACGAACCAGGAAACAGCCATTGCACAACAGATCACGTCCTGGGAACATGGGACAGAAAATCCACTGTGCAAACATCAAATGCTGACTTGACCAGTATTTATATCCCTACTGAGCCTCCCTATGCACTGCGACGAAACAGGGTATCATCATCTCTTAGCTGCCTGGAAAGGGTCCTTTTTGTTCCAGCCAGGAAGGGATTGGGCCTTCACCTTCACTTTTCTCCTTCCAAGCAGCTCCTTACTCCTTCCTTCTAACCAGAATGGGTCAGCTTACAGGCCGACTGTAGGCTTTTCAGGTTCCCAATAAAACAAACAAGGACTTTTAAAGACTTAATAATTTTATGTATTTATTTAAACCTGCATCTTTAAAAAGTGCCACTGGACTCCTTGTTTGTTTTGCTGAAATAGACTAACACAGCTCCCAGTCCAGAAGAGGCTCCCAATGTAGCTGTGTCACTATCCCATGTCTCTCTTTGGGGGAGGGAAGAGGCAGGGCAGAAAGCCAAGGGAAAGTGACCCAGGGACAGGGAGCTATACACCTAAGATTGGCCTGTCAGCTGACTCTTCCTGGATCCAAATCCCATTTGAATTCAATCAGGACATCATCACCCCCTGCGCTAAGGCATCGGGACAGCAGTGGGGCTGAACAGCCCTGAGCCGCCTACGCGGGGCTCAGCTCTCTAGTCACGCCACGGCACCCACTGCAGCTGCAGACATCAGATGTGCCGGGTGACCCGAGAAATCCCCCCGAGGGGGAGGAAAAAGAAGGCGCGGCGCTTCCCCTTGATTTGATGGCTGCAGCAGCCTGGCCGCCCCCTTACTTTTGAAAATCCGAGCCAAATTGCCATCGAAATCTAGAGCCCACTGGTTGAGGGCACAGGTAGCCACAGTCACGGTCCTGCCCATGGCTGCTCCTCCGCCCGGGGCGCCGCGCCGCAGCCCGCGCCAGCTGCACGCTACGCAGGAGCGCTGCAAGCTCCGGTCCAGCTAGACCAGCAGCCACCCAAGGCCGCGCTTCCGGCGGGGCTGACATTGTTTTACTTCCTGCCTGCACTCGTCTCGTCCTGCCCGGGCCGTCCCCGGCTGCATCCGAGCTGGGGCTGAGCAGAGACCCTTTCCCCCAGCCGCAAAAAGGCCCCGCCAGGGGAATCGCCCTGCGCCTAGGCGGTTCTTGAGCGCCACGGCTGCTGGCTCGCTCTGGGCGGACACAGACCAGCTGCTTCCGCGGCTCCTTTGCAGTTCCCAGCTCTCTGCCCTCGCAGCAGGTGCAGTGGTTGGGGGCTAAACACTGCAAGGGGATCTAAGCACATTGGATCCGGGGAGGGAGTGTGTGTGTATGTATTAATAGTAGGTTTTAGTAACATTTCTTTTTTAAATGACCCATTCCAGCAGCTTTGGGGTTAAACATTCTTCCAGGTGCCCTTAAAATAAACAAACATTTTGCTTGATCTACCAGTCCGTGTCATATTTACAATTATGCCAGTCCTTCAGTGTATCAAGGGTTCCGTTACAGAGTTTTTCAATTTAACAACCCTGAATTTTGTTGATTAAAATATAATGTATGGCACCTAAGTGCTTGAGTAGTGGCCATTGACATATACATTTCTAACAAAATGAAGGTGAATGATAGAAAGCTCAGGGTCTAATCCTGCTCCTTTTGCAGTGAAAGACAGGAGTCCCTTTTGACTTGAGTGGGGACAGGATTAGGCCTATTTCCTTTTATAGGGTGCAGTGGCATCCCCAATTCTCATTAATTTAGGTGGGAATTGATGTGGGTGTTCAGAGAATTATAGAATAGGGTTCTGAATTATTAAATTTAATTGTACTCTGTTGGACTTGCTACTCCCTCCCACACCCTGCTCTATGAAGTTTTCCACCTAGTTTACATGACTAATTCTTAGGTAGTAAAGTGGTTTGTGCAATAACAGCTTACTGAAGACTGCTGCCAGAATGCTGAGTGTGACTTCTCTGGCTAGAATCTTTGTTTGTATTTTAACTATTTCTCAGCAATTGTAATTCCCCCACGTATGAGCCCCCTGAGTTCACTGGGCTCAGAACACAGGCAGTACTACTTCACTGTCTTCTTCTTTAGCTTCTTTAATACAGATGGACCCAAATCAAAACCCCAAGACCTGAAGACTCCAGACTTTGGGGGCTATTCAAGGCTCCAGAATTTTAGGGCTTGGGCCTGCTCTAATTTTTATTGTTTCTAATCAATCTCTCAATCCAGTTGCCATCTACATTTTCAAAGCCCCCACAGTTCTCGTTAGCATCCCACTCCCACAACTGGAAGATGATTCTAAGGGGTTGTCTACTGTTCAGAGGAGTGGTTTCTAAAATGTACTAATGTGTTGTGCATTGATTGGTCTGTGTAAACACTGCTGATGTGCACTAAAGACTCCACTCTTCACTAAAGCAAAATAGGGAACTTATTTTGCATACCACTAGTGCCTGCACAAATCAATTATGTGCAACTCATTAATGCACTTTAGAAAGCAGCTTCCAAGCACCACTGAAATGCAGCCAGGTTTTAGGGTGGGGAGCAACAGCTAACTAGCACACAGCCTGCTGCACTGCTGAATGATTAAGAGCAGTGGAAATTTTAGCCAAATAGACTAGGATTTACTGCAATGGGATCTTTAATCCACACAGAACAGAGAGGCCCTTGGTATTTCCAAAATGTCCATTAATCTTGAGCACCAGCTGGGTACCCACATTTAATGAAAGCTTCATTACATGTAAGCCTAAGTCTCTGACTCAATTGGTTTATAAAATTGGGGTATTTTCATTTTTTATTATTTTTACTTTTTAGATCCTTATTTAAGTATATCTTGTGAGGTTTTATTAGTGTGTGTAAATCACAGTCAGATTCTCTGGTGGAAGGTGCTACAGACATGTAAACTATGATTACTTCAAAAATTAAATGGATATTCCTGCAATCATTAACTTAATCCACCGGTGAAGGGTTCTGCTGCACTCATAAATAGCTCCGACACAAATGCACTACTTCAAACTAAACTAAACCTTAAGACTGCAAGTGCACAGAGCACTCAGATTAAAAGAGTAAAAGTTCACTTTTTATCTATCTAGATTTTCTTCTATAAAATATGCATAGGGGGCGGTGGTTGTCATGGTTATTTCATCAGCTCGGCTGATGGTTTGAAACAGTTGCACCAATCCAGCTATGTAGCACCATGTGATGTTTAAGAGAACCTGCAGGTGATTGGACATTAGGTTTACTATGTAACTCCTGAGGGAGTGGCAAAGACTAAAAAGAGCTTTAACTAGCATGTGATTGCCTTTTATTTTGGTACCGGTAAGGGACTGTGTTCAGCTGTGTGGAACTACAAGCAAGCAAGGAAGGGGTAAGGAGTATTAAGATTTTAATCAGATTTCTAATTGGAAGAGAAATATATATTTGAAATAGATCAGAATGTTGGTAAATTTGGAAATCAGTTGTATACATCCTGTCTTAATAAGCAGCTATGTACAGTATAGTAATATTTTGACCTGACAAAGGATGCATATGTTGGAAAATGTATTATAACAGGTTCATACTGGTAATGGATAAAATATGGTTATAAAATGTAGGCAAAAATAAAAAATTGACAACCCTTCCTCCCAAAGTAATTTTTTTTTTGTTGTGATTTCCTCAACCTTTTTCACAGACCCTGTTTTCTAACCTCTGCTAGAAATGGGATAGCTGTGTCCTTAATAATGCGTCTATTTTGCATTGCTGCTTGTTTCTGATTTAGTAACAGACTGCTCCATATCGTGAAGCTGTTTTTGCAGCCTTGTTTCTCTCCCAGACTCTGTTGTCTTTCTACAATAGACTAACACGGCTACCCCTTGGAATTTGCTTTTTAACAGCATTCTGATAGAGTTCGATGTCTTTTTTTTTTTAAAGCAGCATTTGCTTGCAAAGTTAGAAGAAGCAGTTTGACCGAAACAGCAAGGGAACGAGAGATCTTTCTTACCCCAATGATGTTGGGGAAAATATCTGCTACCTGATCTTAGGCTTCTAGAGGGGAAATTGGAAGAACAGGTGTTTATATAAACAACTTCTGTTTTTAATGTGTATATACAAATTGAACACAGTGTAAAACAATCTTAATACTTCCATACTAGTTGTTTGTTGATCTGTTAAGGACTTATCTGCATATGCAATGTGTATTTTCGTTGGTGTTAAAGATTATGTTTGGAGCCATATTGGCCCATGGGAGGGAAGGGAGAATAGTATTTAGCAAGACAGTGAAAGATAACTGGAAGATTAAACTAATGCTGGTCTTAGTTATGTAATAATAAACAACCTTCATGTGGGGGTTTGGGGTTTTTTGTTTTGTAGGGGGGGTGTTGTAGAATGTGCTAAAAATTCATTTGTTTAATACATGTGAGACAGCTGGCTAGGGAAACCATTGTTCCTTTATTACGGTTTTCGGTTAATCATCCATGATCCATTAATCTTTACTGAATGAGTCTTTTATGAACAGCTGCTATCTTCTTTTAACATGCAAAATAATTTACAGTATCCTACAGAAGAGTTGATTCGAATTAGCTGAATTTAAAAATATATTCAATAAGTAATCAAAGTCCAGTCTTCTTTTTGTGAATTAAAGATCCCATCACGCGTCAGGCAAATATTCTTTGTCAAAATTTCTCCACCTTTGTCAAAATGTCAGCATGTTGTTTGCCAGATGTGGAATGCTCTCTGCCATTCCATAAAGCAGACAGATGAGATGGACCTGCTGCAAAAGTCATAATCTAGAAACTGCAGTGAAAACCATTACAAAAGGTTATTTCCTCCTCCTAAATTATCCTCATGGCTGCTGTTTACAGCTCAGTACCCTCTAACAGAGTGTTGGAATCAAAATAGCTTCCAAAGGGGTAGCCGTGTTAGTCTATTGTAGAAAGACAAAAGAGTCTTGTGGCACTTTTAAAGACTAACAGATTTATTAATCGCATGAGCTTTCGTGGGAGAAAATCCCACTTCGTCAGACG
>ML685785.1:20302908-20343200 GCA_007922175.1 Pelusios castaneus
CCCATCTCTAGTTAAAACAAACCAGGAGTCCTTTCACATGAGCTCTTGTGGCATCTGACAAAGTAGGACTTTGTTCATGAAAGCTGATGCAAAAAATCAATTTGTTCTTTGAAAGTGCCACAAGACTCCTTGATTTGTTGAACTAGACTACTATGGCACATCTCTAGTTAAGTTGCTGAAGGATAAGTAAAAGTAGCAGAAGTTCATCATGTTCAGGATCCACTGAATTTTATTTAGAGAGAAAGTTTCGGGAAGCCTGTTGGTGAAAGGATTTCAATAGCTAAGATGATGAAAATGAGGATTTCAGCAAAGGAAAGTAAAATCAAGAACAATCACCTTTGCTGCCTAGGAATGGGTCCAGTAAATTGTGTGGGAAGGTTTCTGGAGCAGGAAAGACTTACTAATTTATTGTCAGAATGGCTGGCTGGCTGCCTGTCACATTATTATTTGTTTTTATTGCCAGAGTTTGGTTGGAAATGTAGAACTTGTCTACATGAGAAAGCGTTTCAGTGGAACCTAAGGGGTTAATTTAAACTCACTGTTATACCTTGTATATCCCTCCCCTGTAGATATTTATTCAAGTATAAATAGGCTTAGCAGAACTAGATTTTGTTTTATAATTTCAATGGGTAATATAGGTATTTATTTTAAGTGTGTATTTAAAAATTTTTTTAATCTATTTAAATTTTCATAGTTTTGGAAAATTGTGGGGGGTAGACAATAGGGAGGGTTGGATAACAATTATTTAATGATGGTACCGAGGTTCAAAAAGTTAAAGCTGTATAACTATTAAAATACAAATTGTGAACATCATGTGTCAATATACAAAATAAATATTCTTAAATCAAACTCTAATAAATTCTTAAACATCAATTTTTCATACTTTTCTATCAATGGGAATATTTGGGTGTGGGTGTGGGGTGAAATCACATTTATCGACATAGTGATTTAAAAATCCATTCTACTACTTGAGGCTTGGGGCTATTAGAATTGTTTTTTCTCAGTTTAGCTTATATTGTCTGGAAAGGGAGTTAAGCAATACCATAAACTGCCACTCGTGCAATTGGACTGTCCACCCCATTATACCAGAATAATGGCAAAACTTTCCCATGTGGACCATCCTTGAGTTGCTTTGCAGGTGAAGGCATGTAGGCCAATGAGAAGGCAAGGCCCCCATTTGGCAGTCTGTGATGACTGCTCTGGATGTATGTCTTTCCTTTTATTCTGGTTTTCAGACTGCATGCGTATTGTGATGTTGATAGATCTGCTGGGTTTGGGCCTCAGCAAACAACTTTCCGGACTCTCACATCCAGAACTCTTTGTTTTGGAGAGCAGAAGAAACTAGGGTTAGATTTTAAAGGGCTTGGTGTTCACATCTGGGGTCTGATGTTCAGAAATCCCCATTCCCATCCAAAAATCTGACCATAAATGTCACAAAGAGCTCAGTACCCCATACACTTAATTCTCTTAAGTCTCTGGCCACTTATTTAGGTGCCTAAATGGAAACTGAGTCCTTATGGAAATTTTGATCCTGGTGAACAGTTCTGAATGTTGTGGATCCATCCACCTATCCTCTGCTATCTAGTTGAGTTTGTCTCTCCTTCTTGTTCTTATTGAGTTCTTTACTGAAGATATTGGTCACTTTCCTGAAAAAGGAGCTTTTTCTACTGTTGGAAAAATTTTTGCCAGAGCAATAATTTTCCTTAAATGCACACATTCAGCAGTGATGTAAAGCTAGCTTTACATCTGTTACTCAAGTAAGCAGCATTGAAGTATCTTGCTGTAGTGTGTCTACATGAGAGGTTTGTGCTCATGTAACTATACTATTACGCTACTGCAAATTCAGTGTTGCTAAGTTTGATTTTATTGCAAGTCTTAATATTTGGTGTTTTTCTTCAAGCTGCAGCTCCTGGAATCATGTTGTTATCTGAGAGTCTGAATTCTTTTTAATGAAAGTATCTAGCCTGCGTGTTGGGGATCTGGATGGAGAGCTTGAAAGCACTAATCCTAAAGACTCAAACACCAGAAGGCAAATAAGAACCTAAAGGGCAAATTAAAAGAACACAAAACTTATTTTTAAAATCTCGTGATCTTTTAAATCTCAGTTATTTTTGTAATTGGAAGTACTGCAGAGGTCACTAAATAGAACTGTTTTTCTTTGGGGACTAACTAATGGTCCAAGAAGAGAATGAACAAGTCAGATATGGGCTCCCCAGAGTAATGTTTACCTGCAAATGTCATGCTAAATGTGCTAATCCTCTAAATCGGAGGTGCAGCATTGCTCAAACAGTGGGCAAGACCCTCTTTGTGTAGTTCTGGAGTTTGATAGGTCTCTGGAGATTCCTTTTAGACGTGGTTGAGTTTAGACTTGCTTATAAGGCTGCCACAATTCCTTTCTTATTTGAGACATGCTTTACTGCATGCAAACATGTTTCTGTGTGGGTCAGGGCTCATTAGAGGGTTTGGGAATGGGATATTACCTCCCCATGTGCACGGAATAATTTTAGTCATTCTAAGATCCATCTGCCCCCGGTGATAGACCAGCCCAGGTTTGTTCCTGGAGAGCTAATGGGACTAGACCCTGATAATACCCATTGGGGATGCTCTTCGAAAGCTGCTGAGACTTCCTGTTGTTCCTCAACCTGTACGAACTCCAGTGAAGACTCAGAAGAGCAGATGTGCAAGGAAGGAGCCATTCTTATGGTATAGGTACTGTTTTCCTGTACCTGTCCAAGATTATGCCAGGGCAAAATGGGGAGATTAGATGCCACTGAACAGGCTGAATGATGCCCCTTAGTCTCATCCAACCCAGATACATCCTAGGTGTCCTCCCAATCATATGGTTTCCTTCCCCTCCAAGTTACTTACTTTTTTATTCTTGCTGCTGATCTTTGGGATTAATGACTGTCAAGTTGTCTGGTGCCCAGGGTCCAGACCTGCTAGCTAATGGACTTCACTACTTCCTCCCCAGGCTGATTTGGTGAGGTTATGAAACCCTTTATCTGCCCAGTCAGGCAACGATATTTATGTCCCATGACTTTGATGGGCAATATACACCTGCAGATTCCTGGCTGCATGCTTCCCAGGAATCTGCAGGTACATATATAATTTTATTTAACTTTGTTGTGGTTATAAAAATCTTTTCTTATTAGGATTGTGTATTTTTGCTCATTACCCAACAAAAACTATATGAGAACCCTGCTTGGGCACACTTGGCTCCCAAATATCATGTTCATCAACTATATGTAAAAATACAAGGTCTAGCTTAATTGCATACTGCTGCTCTATAGTATATCTATAATATAAAGAATATTGAGTACCACTAGTGTGCTCACACGTAGTTTAAAGGAATACTACCGTGTTCCTGTGTACTGTAATTTAGTTGAATCAGCTGCTAGTGTCTTTAGTTTTTGCTGTGAGACATGTACAGCACCAATATGGCTTGGTGCTCTTTCATGGAATTTGGAGAACTGTCTGTGGCTAGCATATCTTTACCTCATTTCAGTTCCAACATTCCATCATAGAAATGCTAGCCCTCAATTTGACCAAGTTTAAATGATTCCCAATGTTTGTATCTTATCCCAAAAACTTTTTACCTATAATGAAAACAACATTGCTTTAGTAAGCTCTACTGTTTTTAGTAAATAATTTTGATGACTTATTGAACCAATCAACATTTGAAACATTTATTTAAATATTAATGCTATATTTAGGTTACATGGCAAAGTGGTATAAAAAGGACAGATAAAGGATGGGGCATTTCATTTTTGTCTGAACAGTCTGCAATTGGTGGTGTGCTACTTTTGAGATGTACTCAACAAAATTGCTTCAAGTTTTCTTTCAATTTACTTGCTTTTGAGAACAGAAATCTCTTACGGAAATAGCCAACAGTCAATGTTTTGAATTGTTGTTTGAATACAGTTTACTGCATGTGTTGTAAGTGAGATGCATGGTATTCAATTGACAAACCCATTGCACATGTTCACTTTGCTGCTAAAATTGTAAAATACAGTTGCTATTTTTAATAATAAAAATATCATAATTACCTGAGCAATTATTGCTCTTGTTTCTAGTACTGCTCATTTCGACGTGTGTATATAGAAATATTTCTAAAGATTTATAAGAGACCCCATTTTGCATTGAAGGGAAGTTTCTCCATGAATTTCTGCATAAAATTGCTGTATAATTTAGTGCAGTCCACCTTTCCATGAGTTTAAGGTCCAGACAACGAATTCCAGACAACCAACTACTACAACATACATTCTCATGAATGCCGAAGCTTTTATAAAGGTGTGTATGGAGAAGGTTCAGTAATTGGGTTTCATAGGTCAGAGATTTTCACGCTGGAGGAGAGCACTAAATCATCTAGTTTGATTTCCTGTATATTCCCCACATAACTTCATCCACTGACCAACCCCTGTATTGAATACAGTAAAAATTTGTGTTTGGCTAAAACATATCTCCTAGAATAACATATGTTCTTGATTTGAAGATCAAGTGAATCCATTGCTTCCCATGGTTGATTACCCTCACTGCAAAAAATGTGTGCCTAACTTCTGATTTGAATTAATCTGGCTTCAGCATGCAGCAATTGTTTCTTGTTCTGCCTTTCTCTGCTAGTGTAAGGAGCCCTTTATTACCTGGTGTGTTGTCCACAAGAAGACAGTTGTACACCATAATCAAGTCAGGTCTCAATCTTCTTTTAGATAAGCAGTACCAGCATTTCTCAAGCATTTTCCCTGCATGACCCTATTTTTTCAGATGTGGTGTTTCCCACTGCATACAGCATGGAAGTTGCCGTTTAATAATGGTATCCTCGATGCAGTATGACATCACATGCACTGTACTTGTAAGTTCCAGAGGGGTAGCCATGTTAGTCTATTGTAGAAAAACAACAGAGTCCTGTGGCACTTTTAAAGACTAACAGATTTATTTATCACATGAGCTTTCGTGGGAGAAAATCCCACTTTGTCAGACGCATTGAAGATTGGAAAAGTCATGCTGCTCTGGACTGCATAACAAGGTCAGAATTGAATCTGATTTTGCAAATCGGAGAACTGGTCTGAAATTAACAAGATGAAATTTGGTAAAGACATTCAAAATTCTGTACTTAAAAAGGAAAAATCATATGCACACCTACAGAAGGTGAATAACTGGCTAGACAGCAATGCAACAGAAAAGGAAATGGGAGGTATCGTAGATCAGAGATTGAATGAGTCAATAATTTGGTGCAGTGATTAAAAAAGATAACATGGGTTGTGTTTAGAGGAGTGTCATGCTATAACATGAGGCAATTGTTCTGCTCTAATTGGCACTGGTGAGGCCTCAGCTGGTGTATGTGTCCAGTTTGGGGACCACATTTTAAGAAAGACTTGGACAAATTGGAGAGTGTCCAGAAAAGAGAAGTAAAAATGGTGAAAGGTTTAGAAAACCTGATTGATGGGAAGCTAAAAGAAGCTGAGCATGTTTAGTCATGAGAAAGGAAGACTGAAGAAGGATTTGATAAATCTTCAAGTATGGTAAGTGCTGTAGGGCTGGATTACTGCAGAGGTTTTAGGGGCTTAAGCCCTGGCCCCTCAAAAACCAGCCTGGCTGGTCCAAGTGGTGGTTGCTGCCACTCACTGCCTGCGTCCCCCGCCCCTGGCCTGGCTGGTGCTCGCTCACCAGCCAGCCAGGGGGTGGGGCAGGAGCACCCAGCCTCTGGCCTGCCCCTCCTCACCCCCAGCCTCCACAAGCAGCGCCAGCTTGTGCCAGCCTGCAGCCCTAGCCTGCACCCCCTAATAGTATGGGCCCCCCACTTGCACCAGCCTGCAGCCTTCCAACAGTGTGGCCTGCAGCAACACCAGCCAGCGGCAGTGCTACCTGGGGACCCCCAGCCCCTCTCACCCCTCCTGCCCTTGACCCAGCCCTGAAGCACTGTTACAAAGAGGGTAATGATCAATTGTTCAGTGTCTCACAAGAAGTAATTAACTTAATCTGTAGCAAGGGAGATTTCACATAATGCATCTTTTTAGTTATTTCTGGAAATAGACTTTCATATTTATGGGGTAGAAGAGAAAAAATCACCTTACATTTTGATTATACATGAAGTATATAGTCTATGCAGTCTTGCTCATGGTTAGAAGGTGACGAGATCTTGAACACCGGGTATAGTCCTCCTGTGTCAAATAGATGTAAATCCTTTTCTGAATAGTAAAGTGGTAGGTTCCCAAACATCTAGACCAGTGATTTTCAACCTTTTGCAGGTCATGACACACTTGGTGACATATCATTATCCTACCAGACACACCAGCCCACCCAGGCTAAATCCAGCCATCTCCCCGGTTCTCTGTGACATACTTACTACTGTGTCCTGACACTGTGGTTGAGAACCACTGATCTAGACTTACCTTGATAGGAAATCTGCTTATTTATTATGTTCTCCAAAGGTAAAAAATACAAAGTTAAAGAAAAGGAAGGGCCATTCAGGTGCAAAAGTAATTGAGGGAAGTTTCAGGTTACCAGATGATGATGCCTAAGGACAGGGAAATTCAGGAGAAAGCACAAAGACCATGATTGTGTATGGTCCTTGGAGATGGAAGACTTGTTAGGACAAATCTAACATGTATGATTGTGATGTAACTCAGGCCTCATCTAACATAGTCCTTCCCCTCATTGCTGAAGCAATGCTGCAAATGTACAGTGCTGAATATGATGGAAACCATAATGTTCGTAGCCCACTGATGCATTAACCAACACTGGATAGGAGAAACTGCTCAAAAGCTTTGTACTGTTTCACATGAGAAAGAAGCAAACCTGGGAATAGGCCAAAAGAAATACAGTTTTGGAAGAAGGCATGTGATGGAAAAAATTTACTAATTCCAGATCTGGCTGAATTTGACACTTCTGATTTTATTTTTATGGTGCATGCTTAATCTGCTTTACCTTCTCCTTTGTCGTCTTGTTGTAGTCTACCCCCACTTCCCAGGTAACTGGCCTGCATAGAGCAGACTAAACACCCTTCAGCACCCCTTTCAGAAAACAAACGACGCGTATATTGTGGATGGGTAGGAAGGTAGCTTTCAAAATCTTAATTTTTTAGTATGGTCAGGTCTTTCAGAGCTGTGGTAGAGCATCAAGAAGCATGAAATCAGGAAGGATGGAGTAGCTGAACGCTAGCTGCTGGGAAGTGGAAGGGGAAAATACGGTAGCAAGGTTTAATGTACTGGGATCCATGCATGTAATTTCCTTTTTTTAAGTATGGGAGAAGTGCTTGTAAGCTCTTCTAGGTAGGTAAAAAGAGTTGCACTTTTTAATTATTTATTTATTTATTTGGGGGTGGGGGGTGGGGGGAGAGATGTGTTTAACCAAAGATCTGGGAAAACTTATCAAATTAGCTGAGTCATGTAACATGAATTAGAAGCCATATTATACCATACTATTTAGCTTAAGAAGGCGTTTTGTTACAAATACCTCTTTTCAGTGGCTTATTACTTTGGGCCAATATGGTAACATTCTATATGGCTGAGTTCTGTGACCCTTTTGGGGGGACTGGGGTGCAGTTTAACTCTGCATCACGGGGTGGGAGGAAGGGACAACGCTGAATTTCCATCTTCCCAATGGTCTTCCTATGCAATGAGAACCAAGTGCCTTTGAACATGTTTGAAAGGAAATTGTTTGGCAGTAAAATGTTATAAGCATTTACAAACAACCAAATAGCTGGAACTGAAACTAGTACTTCCATACACCAGGAGTCAGTTGAACTTTTCTATAGGTCAGGGGGAGGGTAATCCTGTCATAAGCTCACGGAGGTCAATGGGCAGTTTCTAATACTTGGCATCTCTCCTGTCAGGAGTGTTGCTGTCAGCAGAGGCCTATTTTGAATTCCTTAGTTGGGCAAAACTCTTATTGAAGTCTGGGGCAGTTTGGCTGATGAAGGTGTAAGTAAGAAGTATGGGGCCCGTTGGGTGGGTTAAATCAAGGATTACATCTTTTATGTACCCAGCAGGAAGTTTAGATAAACCCTACCCAGAGAGCTAACTGCTTGAGACAAAGGTATTTAGAAACTGACATCTTGTGGCAGTGCAAGCTGTAATAGCAGCCAGGACACTGATGTTTCTTCTGCAGCTAAGAGAAGCCTGCAGGTGGCTTAACTGTAAGCAATTGACCAGTTGACGGATTGGAGGAGAGAGGGTGGAAATACTGGTGCTGATTACTGGGCTAATGAGATGTCCTTCACTAACAGGATAGATATGTATTTGAGAGGAACATAAAGTCAGGGAGAGCTCAGAGGATGAATTAGGGAGAGGGTAGAAACTGCATGGTGATTACTTCCAAGCTGTGTGCAGGTACTGGTCATGTGCTTTGTTATGCAACTTAAAGTAAAATATGTGGGTGCTGAAAAAGGAAACCGCCTGAGAGACCATGAAAACAGGTGAGGAAGTGCTGTTTACCGAGTAGCTGAAGAAGCACTCTCTGACATATCTACAATTGGAAATGGGGAGGAAGAGAATCAGCCTTATTGGGTATTGTTTTTGTCTTTTGGGTTTTATTTCAAGATTTATCGGGTTTTGTTGCAAGCTGGGTCTATGTGAGCAGGGAGACCGGGCTATCCTGGATAAGTATATGTGATTTTTAAAAAAAAAAAAATTTAAATTCAGCTTCATAATAGATTGCAGCTTATTTAGTTGGGACCATTTCTGTGGCTTTGGATGAATAAAGACACCATTGAAAGTGGGGAGACTCTATTAAAGAGGAGGATGGCTAGAAATCTGATGCAGCCTACTGGCTCCTAGCAAGCTCCCAGTGGGTTCTCATCTGGGCAAAAGGTATATGCCACTGCTTTGAAAGATGGTGTTTGAATATATTAGAAATGACTTGCAAAGGAAAACACACTGCCTTTGTCCACTTTGTATGCGGCTTTTTTGGTGGTATTTTGTTTTTAATGACTATGCTCTGAAAGTTTGCTTTTTGAGGCTGTCGGAAGGGAAGCTGATGGATAACCATCTGCTACTTCTCTGCCTTGTCTTCCATGAAAGACTCGGTTCCAAAGGGGTAGCCATGTTAGTCTTTAAAAGTGCTACAGGACTCCTTGTTTGTTTTGCTACCCTAGACTAACAGTTATTTATTGCATGAGCTTTCTTGGGAGAAAATCCCACTTCGTCAGATGCTTTGAAGAATCTTCAAATCTTCAATGCATGTGACGAAGTGGGATTTTCTCCCACGAAAGCTCATATGATAAATAAATTTGTTAGTCTTCAAAAGTGCCATAGGACTCCTTGTATGTTATAAAAGACTCGGTAGTTGACTGGAGGGTTAGTAAGACTACAATGTTCTTCTAGTACAAAGAAAACGAAATCTGCACACTTGAGGAGGTAACAGGTTTTTTAGGGAATGGCTACCCTAGAAATGTTACAGCAGAGCCCTGTGCTATAGAATAGATGTTTGCTTACTTACTACAATAGTGGAAGGGGGTTTTAATTCGCTGTAATATATCTTCTTCAAGAGGCAATAGCTAGTAGGTCAATGGAAAATTCTTCATCAACCTAGCTAGCACTGTCTGCACTGGGACATAGATCAATTTAATTACAACTCTGAGGTGTGAACTCTTAGCTAGGTCAACATAAATTTTAGGTAAAGACCAGGTGTCTGTTACAGTGCTTGAACTTTTGTCAATTGCCTGACCTGTGAGGGGGTGTGGTTTATCTTTGTCTTAAAGCTATAGGTATTTCTATACAGTGCAAAAAAGGTGTTCTCTAACTCCAGTTAAAATAGACAACAGAGTCCTGTGGCACTTTTAAAGACTAACAGATTTATTTATCGCATGAGCTTTCGTGGGAGAAAATCCCACTTCGTCAGACGCTTTGAAGATAGGAAAGTTACAGAGTGGGAGGAAATTAAATGCAGGGGAGTGTATGACATAGCATCTGGTCAGGCTGTAACAGCAAATCAAAATAGGTGTTAGGATTCAAAACACTGGGGAACAGCACATAGAGGAGGGGGAGGTCAAATCACTTGTTGTAATGCGAGAAAAATCCATAGTCCCTGTTTAACCCCAAGACAACTGAGTCAAATTTGCATATAAGTTCGAGTTCTGCAGTCTCTCTTTGAAGCTGTGATTTGTTATTCATCTGTTTCAACACAGCTATTAACAAGTCGTCAAGGGAGTGAGCAGGGAGATTGAAGTGTTCCCCTACAGGTTTTGCAGTGTTGCAATTTCTGATGTCAGATTTGTGTCCATTGATTCTTTGGCGCAGAGACTGTCCTGTCTGTCCAATATATAAGGCAGAGGGGCATTTCCGGCACATGATGGCATAAATCACATTGGTGGATGAGCAGGTGAACGAGCCCTTGATGGAGTAGGTGGCATGATTAGGCCCTGTGATGGTGTCATCAGTGTAGATATGAGGGCAAAGTTGGCAGCGTGGTCTGCTGCAGGGCTGTGTTCCTGCTTTAGTGTTTCTGCTCTGTGATCTGTAGTTGCTGGTAAGTATCCTTTTAAGATTAGGGGGCTGTCTGAAAGCAAGGAGAGGTCTGTCTCCCAAGGCTTGAGAGAGTGAGGGATCATCTTGTAAAATAGGCTGTAGATTTTTGATGATGTGTTGAAGAGGTCTGGCTTGGGGGTTGTAGGTGACGACCAGTGGCGTTCTGTTGTTGTTTTTCATGGGCTTCTCCTGCAGTAGTTGACTTCTGGGTACCCGTCTGGCTCTGTCAATTTGTTTCTTCACTTCTGTGGGTTTGTACTGTAGTTTTAAGAATGCCTGGTAGAGATCCTGAAGGTGTCTGTCTCTGTCTAAAGGGTCAGAGCAAATGCGGTTATATCTTAGGGCTTGACTGTACACAATGGATCGTGTGGTGTGTCGAGGATGGAAGCTTGAGGGATGTAGGTAACTATACCGATCAGTAGGTTTGCGGTATAGGGAGGTCTTTATGTGCCCATCGCTAATTTGCACTGTAGTGTCCAGAAAGTGGATCTCTTGTGTGGAGTGTTCCAGGCTAAGTTTGATTGTGCTGTGGAAATTGTTGAAATCTCTATGGAAATCTTCAAGGGCATCTTTACCATGGGTCCAGATGATGAAGATGTCATCAATATAGCGTAGGTAAAGTAGAGGTGCTTTAGGATGAGACGTGAGGAAACGTTGTTCTAAGTCGGCCATAAAGATGTTGGCATATTGTGGGGCCATGCGGGTACCCATAGCAGTGCCACTGACTTGAAGGTGTAGATCATCTTCAAATCTGAAATGGTTGTGGGTGAGTACAAAGTCACAGAGGTCAGCCACAAGTTTAGCTGTGGCATCATCCTGGATGGTTCTTCTAATAGCTTGTAATCCATCCTTGTGGGGAATGTTAGTGTAAAGAGCCTCTACATCCATAGTGGCCAGGATGGTATTTTCTGGAAGACTGTCAATGGATTGGATTTTTCTCAGGAAATCTGTAGTGTCTCTCAGATAGCTCGCGATAAATAAATCTGTTAGTCTTTAAAAGTGCCACAGGACTCTGTTGTCTTTCTACAATAGACTAACACGGCTATCCCTTTGGAATTTGACTACATGGAGGCCAGTTAAAATAGTGAAGGAAGGCATTGTTCTGCTTTCAACTAAGGCTTGCAACTCAACTTAAAGCTCAGAGGGGAGGTGGGTTTGAATTCACAGACCTTTCTAGTTGGGGGCAGGGAGGAGGTAGAATCTTTTCAGGTAATCTCTGATTGGTACTTTTTTTTTTTTAGTGCATTTTGGATGGAACAAGGAGTTAAGATGTAGTCCCAAACTTATTTTTCCTCTGCAATATTCCCAGGCCTTATACAATGTTAATAAAAATGTTGGATTGAGCAATTTGTTTTATGGGACCCTATGACATTGACGGTGTTTTAGAATACAATCTTATATGTGTGGAAATGTAAGGAGTGTGTGTTTGTTTGTTTGTTTGTTTTACTCCAAGTCCAGGTGCTTAATGCAATTCAAGATGATCAGAAATCTCATTGATAAAGGATAATGCAAAACTAATTGCTGGGGGACCAGCTGGCATAACACAATGTAATCCTTTTCTATATAGGACCCAATGGCAGCCTTTCAAGAAGGAAAATCTGAAGAAAGCAAACATAAGAGCATCCCAAATGGTTCTGGAGCATCTCGAGGCCAATGGGGAAGAGCCTGGTGAGAGAGGCTTGTCTTGCTGATTAAACAGACTCCAAATGTGTTACTGTCCACTCCTGCTATTACTGATTTCCTTACAAGCTTGGCCCCATATTTCGAAAGTCTATGGGCCCTCAATAAACAAACACTGTAACACCCTTTAAGTCTGAACAACAGTATGAACAATCTAACTGCAACATGTCTGAAGTACAGCAGGGGTTACTAGATGTAACACAAAGCACTCTGGGCTTGATTCACAAAGGCTCTGGGGAACCTACGTGGGGGTTACTTAACTCTGTTTTAGGCTTCATTGTGAAACTCTACAGATGCCTACACACGCTCCCTGCCTAAATTCCATTCACACTGCTATGTCAACTGAAGTATCTGGGTGTATAGCCTCTGCCTAAGTCCCAGAATGATCCACAATCCATGGAAAAATACTTGTTAGCTTCAGAGCCCAATCTGGCAGGCATGTTCAGAGACCATTCTGTTCAAAATCCGGCAGGAAGAGGAGGAAATGGTGGTGCATGATGAAGTTCAGGGCAGCTACACCTCCATTCTCCTTCAGTGGTCCATCAGGGATATCCACTCTGATGTCCAGCTCCCCAGCTGTTCCCTAAATTGTTTGGAGACCCACGAATCCCTTCTTTCCAACCAGTGTATGTCCAGGCTAAACAGTTTTCACTGAATAACACATGAAGGCAAGAGACACTCTGCCTGAGTACAGCTGCTTGCTTTCTCTTTGGAGACTAATAATAGAGTGATTATAGGTTTGTGTGGTAATCTTTCTAAGCAAGCCTACTTTATTAGTCAGATGATACGTTACAGGGAACATATGAAAAATCTACACATGTATTAGTAAAGTTACCAGAGTTAATCCCACTCCTAACGTGGATTCTGGCAGGGGGAGTCTTTCAACTCTTACCAGTCTTTATGGTTACTATTTCACCACAGCTTCAGCTCAGAACAAGCAGACTAGTATAGTCCAGATCTGGGGTCTGTGATCTGTAGTTTCCAGAACCAGGTAATTAGGCCCTGGGGCGAAGGTTGGCTTTAGACTGGAGAATTTGTGTTCCCCTTACTTCCTAGGAAATCCATTTCACACATACTGATCTTAAAAGCCTGCTTAGCTTCCACATCCCTGCTAGAGAAGTTCCATACAGTCTCACAATAGCACATAAACATTTGCATTTCTAATACAGTGTACTCCAGAGGTATTAACCCTAATTCAGTAAGGTTTAATTTAATTCAGTAAAGTTCAGTCAGGATATTTTCAGTCTGTCACAGAGCTCACGTTATAAGTTTCAGTCCAGTGGTTTGCACACTTCCATGAAATGTGGAAGACCCAAGGTCATGCAGAAAGTCAGTAGAAGAGTCACGAATTTGAATCTGAGTCTATGTTTCAGCCCACTGCCTTCAACACTAGCTCAGCCTTCACCTCCTCAGCTTGGCTGCAAAGAGCTACTTCCAAGACAGTGTGGCACAGACTGTACAAATATGTTTCTCCTTGCTTGCTCTTCTCAGAATTTTTTTATTACAAGTTTCTGTTCTGTAGACTTATGCAAATGAATTCTTACAGCATACTTGACAGAGCAGCACATTTTAGTATAACTGGTAAACT
Source organism: Pelusios castaneus (assembly GCA_007922175.1). Lineage (NCBI taxonomy): Eukaryota > Metazoa > Chordata > Testudines > Pelomedusidae > Pelusios > Pelusios castaneus. The sequence goes on from ML685785.1 coordinate 20,316,640, forward strand.
CGCTAAAACTGAGAGACTCAATAGGGACAGACCCATTGTTTCAATGCAAACTTCCCTTCAGAAGATAACCATTTTTTCTGTTACAGGGAGGTAGACTGGTTTTCCTTGGCCAGTGTCCTCTTTCTGCTTGCGTTTTCTCCACTCATCGTATATTACTTTATAATGTCGTGTGATCAGTACCAATGCTCTCTAATGGACCCCATCATTGACGTGCTCACAGGGAATTCCCATCTCTCTGACATCTGGAACAAGACACCCTCCTTGAACTGGAAAGCTGCTAACATGTATATATTTTGGGTCACTTTCCAGGTAAATATTTGAATGTCTTTATCATAAACTGATGACTGATAACTTCTTGACACATTTGATCTAGGGATGAGATGTTTATCTCCTTGCATGACCACTTCTCTAGCAAACTCTTTTATGTGAAAAGGCTATAAGAAATAAATTGTCTTCAATTTAATATGGTTTGACATCCAAGCACATTTTAAGCACTTAACAAATTGAGTGTAAGAGGCATACGGATTGCTTCACCATCCCTGTAGTTTCACTGGAGTCCAGATATCACTCAGGCCTGACGTGATGGAAGCCTCGTACAACAGGGCCGCATTCTTCCCTAGTCTCATTTCACACCATGCTGGGACACTGGAGTCAGCACTGACTGACTCAGGGGGAAGAATGCTACCAAGTGAATCACCAACATGCTGCTGAAGCTGCAGTTTTTTTTGAGAGAGAGAGAATGAAAATCTCATCCATGTACAGATTCAGCCCTTCTGTCAAGAACTGACAAAATCACAGCTGGAGGTGATATGGCTACACTGCAGTGCAATCCATTCGGGTGGGGGTTACACAAAATAACTGCATGATGGGCCAGGGATTGAAATCAAAGCGATTTAAATCGCCAAGTAGAAAGCCTAGATTAAAATAATCCATTTTAATCAACTTCTCCATTTGTACGTTAGTTATTTTCTAAAGAAAGATGCATTGTCTTTGATGAAACGATTAAAGCAGTTGATTCGCAACTTAATAGAGCCTTTCACTAGATTTGGTATACTTTTTTGCTGTGCAAGATGGAACACTAGGACATACACTTACTTAAACAATCATATAGCTTAATAGTTTGTTGTACATTTTTAGTATGTTAGATAACCAGGATCATTCACCACTATTTACTAGACAATTCACTTTTTGTTCACGATTTCTACCAAGCTGTGTTAGAGTAGTACCGTAACTGGAATTTAATAAACATACAACAGCATATGCACTTTATTTTTATTAAACAAAGCAACCTTAAATATTTGTAGTCAAATTCCAAAGGGGTAGCCGTGTTAGTCTATTGTAGAAAGACAACAGAGTCCTGTGGCACTTTTAAAGACTAACAGATTTATTAATCGCATGAGCTTTCGTGGGAGAAAATCCCACTTCGTCAGACGCTTTGAAGATAGGAAAGTTACAGAGTGGGAGGAAATTAAATGCAGGGGAGTGTATGACATAGCATCAGGTCAGGCTGTAACAGCAAATCAAAGTAGGTGTTAGGATTCAAAACACTGGGGAACAGCACATAGAGGAGGGGGGAGGTCAATTCACTTGATGTAATGGGAGAAAAATCCATAGTCCCTGTTCAACCCCAAGGCAACTGAGTCAAATTTGCATATAAGTTCGAGCTCTGCAGACTCTCTTTGAAGCTGTGATTTGTTATTCATCTGTGTCAACACAGCTATTAACAAGTCGTTAAGGGAGTGAGCAGGGAGGTTGAAGTGTTCCCCTACAGGTTTTGCAGTATTGCAGTTTCTGATGTCAGATTTGTGTCCATTGATTCTTTGGCGCAGAGACTGTCCTGTCTGTCCGCTTCTCATCAAAACATGTTTCACATTTACAAATAAATTATAAGCAACTTTAGACCTTAACGCATTGTTTCCCAACCTTTTTGGCTTGAGGGCCACAGATATTATGGTTACAACCTTGAAGGGCCACCTGTCTCCACCACTGGCCCGCCTTCTGTGTCTCCCTAACCCCTGCAGCCAGGCAGGAGTTGCTCACAAAGGAGGCTGCCTACTTCTTTACGGATCTCCCATTCCCATGGCTGCAGCAGAAAAAGTGCATGTGCTCTATCTGGGTCCCTAGACAGAAGCTCCTTTCTGCAGTCAGGACAGGAGATCAGTGCTTCCTTCCTTCTGGCTTCAGTGAGGACGCTGGTGCCTAGGGAACTAGCAGACAGCTTTGCTATGCTCCCTGCTACAGCTAGAGAAAGGGGAGCAATAATCTCCTGTCCCCCTGGGCTGCAGCAAGGAGCCTGCACCTTTCTTTTAGCCCCTTGGCAATGTGCTCTGCCTTGGTCCATAGGCAGCAGCTGCCTTCTGCAGCCAGTGGAAAGAGAGTGGCAGGCCACTTTGAAAGCCCCCACAGGCCTCTTTTGGCCCCCGAGCGACAGGTTGGAAACCACTCCTTTAACATGTGTTGTATTTAAATGTTGGATTTTCTGTCAAACAGCCTTATTTTTAAAACAAAAAATGTCTAATTTAAATAACAAAACAAAAAAATCTTATTTCAATAAGATCAACTTTTAATTCCCCTCCCCCCGTCCCAATCAATTTTTATTCGCCCTGCGGAGTGAAATGATCTTAAAGGGTCACAGCCAAGTTAAAAAAAAAAAAAAAATCGAGTTTCATAATTTTGTGCATTACTCACTGTTGTCACTTGGATATAATCCCAGTAGCTTCAGTAGCTGTTGAAGCAAAGGCTAAACATTTCAGAATTTGGCTGTTACAGTAGTAGACTATTATTATGCTTCATATACTGAAATTGAAGTACTTTAACATCGAATGTATTTTCTCATCTTATTCAGAGAAAACAGGTTAGTCTCAACTTTGCTTCCAGTTCACTTCTAATCATCTTCAGGTTCTTATCCACTAAACTGCAGGAAAATATTAATTCAAAATTTTTCTTCCATTTTTTCCCCTCTAATTTAATGGACACATGTCTATCATATTAGCTTTTATAAAATATCATTTAGGCTAAATTTGATATTTTGATATATATTTTAATTGTATACAAAATTCTTCAAGTAATACTGGTTTATGACACTTAAAGTAAATGGCCTTTTCATAGGTCTGCATATCTGCATCTCAATAGTGGGATGTTTTATAAGTTAATATTTATGCACAGCTCGCTCTCTCTCTCTCTCTCTGTGTATGTATTCAGGGTATATATCCTGCCAATTATTTATTTATTTATTTATTTTTTCATTTGTATATTGCTTGCATTATAGGTAATGTTATTTATATTGGTTCCTGATTTCTGCCACAAGTTTATACCTGGGTATGTAGGAGGAGTACAAGAAGGTGCTCTGACTCCTGCTGGTAAGGGTTTTGTTTTTTCCTTTGGAAAACACAGTATGTAGTTTCTTTTTAAATGACAAGTTTCAAAAAGGTAGTTGTGTAGGCCTAGTTCAGCAAAACAAACAAGGAGTCCTGTGCCACTTTTAAAGACTAACAAATTTAAAAGTGCCACAGGAGTCCTTGCGTGTGGGTTATTTTGTTTCATTTTTTGTTTTAAATGACAATAGCTCCATTATATCTGCTATAGTTAATTGAATCTTAATCCAGATATGTATGTGGTTGGGGGAAATGTAGACAAATACTCACATAATACATTTCAGAGACCTAGCTTGTGTGAAAACCACACACTTCCTTGTCTTTTGCTGTGACTTTTATCTTGTTGTTTAACTTCAATAAAGAAGCAGGCTTCCCTGTCCCCCCCCATCCCCCCTTGCTTTCTGAAGTCAAGAGCAGGCCTAAGCAACTATGTTGGTAGTAACACCAGAGTGTCATTAGGTCTGTCTTGGTTTGAAAGATGGAAGCCACAATAAGACTTAAGTATTCGAGAAAAAGAGATCTCTAATCTCTCCAGGAGGAGCAAAGAGGGCAATGGAAAAACTCATTTTCATAATGGGCAGTGGTTTTGATTCCAGGATAGTGTCTATGCCCAAAGCTAATAAAAGGCATGTTCCTCTTGTACCTAATTCATGCAGTATCACAGAATGTTGAACAATTTAACTCTTCCTCTTTAGGCACAGTAAACAAATATGAAATTAATGGACTTCAAGCCTGGATCATTACCCATGCTCTTTGGTTTGCAAATGCTTACTACTTCCACTGGTTCTCACCCACCATCATTTTTGACAATTGGATTCCTCTCCTGTGGTGTGCTAATATTCTGGGATATGCAGTTTCCACATTTGCAATGATTAAAAGCTACTTTTTCCCCAGCAACCCCAATGATTGGTACGTTGTTGTTTAATACTCATATAATGCAGTGGTGTGGGGAAATTTTTAATGTAAACATTGAATCTTCTTCAGTTCAGTAATACAAATGCATTGTTGATTAATTATTGTCTTGGTCTGACTAGAAAATCTCATGATTAATCAAAAGAAATATCAAAACAAAACTAGGAGTCAAACTTGCCTTTCAGGTAAGTTAGGTTAGGTATTTATCTTTATTGGATCAACCTGCATTTAAAAAAACAAACAAACCCCACCTTTTTTACTAAGGACTTCATTCATGTATTAATACAACTTCAGTTCATGAAATGACAATACTTCATGTATTGGAAAACTACCTGAAACATAGATTCAAATTTAATTTGTTCCATTTGCATGTGAATGTATTACCTCTACAATTTTTTTGTATACCTTTTAGCAAATTCACCGGCAATTTGTTTTATGACTATATGATGGGGATTGAATTTAACCCTCGAATAGGGAAGTGGTTTGATTTCAAGCTGTTCTTCAATGGCCGGCCGGGTATTATAGCCTGGACTCTAATTAACCATTCCTACGCTGCCAAACAACAGGAACTGTACGGTCAGGTGACAAACTCAATGATCCTTGTCAATGTCCTACAGGTAAGTCTGGAATTATGAAGTTAAAACTGGTTGGAAACTATGGCTATTAAAACAGACAAAATCCGCATGGTAAAATTGAATATATATTTATTTCTTGTTCACATAGAATAATCTTTGCCAGGATCATGCATTGGGATGTACTAGTGTGGGCTCTTACACTCATGCAGAGTCCCATGGAAGTCAGTGTCCACATCCACAGAGTCTGATTCAGCATCAGGGACCTACTTCATTTAAGAAACAAATTTTGTCTTTCATGCTATAGTCTAGAAACAAAACAAGTCTGATATAGTTGATTTCAGTGGGACCAAAATTGGAGCCACGTGTCCTCTTTGTTATACTACATTCAGACTTCCCTCCTTTGAGATGCTGAGTGAACATAACTCCTGTTGTCTTCCATGTCAAAAGATGATGATCAGTACTGGGTAGGGGAGACACTGCATATTCCCAGCTTGGAGCCTAAAACAGCACTAATGGTTGCTAAAAATGTTGTTAGCTAAGTGCTTTTATGTAGCTGTTCACACCCGTGGAACAGCAAAATCCTTCTGGAGTCACTTCTGGTATCCAAATTATTAACTTATTTAAAAATTATTTCCATTTTTGAGTACACATAAACAAACTAACAAGACCTCTTGATTTATAATAAAAAAAAATGCACACTTTAATTAAATGAGAACTGGTGGTGGCTGATAACGGCACAAAATTTTCTCAATTTTTATTATTACCCAAAAAAAAACCAAAAAAAAAAACCTTGCTAGTATTTTTTGACCACGTGGCATCAAAGAGATTTAGAATGGCTTGAAAGCCTGAGTCATCACATAGCATACTCAAAAGTCAATTGGTTTGGGATTGGGAAAAAAAAAAATTTCTAGGTATGTTTAGTTTTGGGGAGGAGTAGGCAGGAACTGTAACAGAGAGAAGACAAAGGCATATAAGGGTGTCCATAATAAAGGAGGGGGTCATAGAGAAGCAAAAGAGAGAGGTCAGGAGACTGAAGCTTTGAAAGCTGTTGGTCCTGGGCATGTGAATTGAGACCACTGGACCAGAGCACTTCATTCTGGTCCATTTTGGAGAATAGGAAGATGGGTTGAAAGACCATGCAGCCACTTTTGTCTCCTGCTGTGGCTGCTGGCAGTCTTGCTGTGACCAGCATATGTTGAAATCTCTGTCAGGCAAAAGTTGCTTTAATTTGCCACAGACTATATAAATCAATGATCTAATTTAAAACCAACACAAAGTCAAAGACTAACACTCAGATGTGTCTTAAAGTGCACCACTTTCAGCATTACCTATGAGCAGGGAGATGCCTAAAGGGAGTTTGTGGATTTAAGTCGGTTTTGTTTGCAGCAGATGTCACGTTCTGTTCCAAAGCAGGGCGGGGTGTTACAATTTTCCGTCTGGAGTAGCTTGGCTCTAATAAGTTAGCCACATTAGCATTCTTTTGACAGTCACCTAGAAAGGTCTAAAATCCAACCGTGCATGTGATACGTTACTACAATTGTGATAATATTAAAAAAACCCTGTTTTGCCATTGTCAATATGCCAGAAGGTTACTGGACCGTTGCCACAAGAATAAAACCAGCAGCCTTATCTTTGTACAATGACTGACATGTTTTTAATAGCAACAGAGCATTGTTCTAAGCATAAAATATTTCTTTCCAGGGTATTTATGTGTTGGACTTCTTCTGGAATGAAGCTTGGTATTTGAAAACTATAGATATCTGCCATGATCATTTTGGATGGTACCTGGGCTGGGGAGACTGCGTTTGGCTGCCTTACCTCTACACTCTGCAGGTAAAAATGTGGTTGTATTGAGAACCGTGTTTTCATGAAAGCAGAATGAATTAAAAGTAAATATAGAAATCCTAGATACGTGATCCCCTGCAGCATGACTAGTGTCCTAAATAAATGGCTTCTAGGTAAATTGTACATTTATTGTAGTTAAACACTAACCATAGTGGTTCCCAACCATTCTTAGACACACACACACACACACACACACACACACACACACACACACACACACACACATCTAGGACATCACAGTTACAATCTTAATTAATGAGCAGATATTTCAAACCTGGCCTGTAACCTGGCGTGTCCTTTACAATGCCTTGCAAATGCCTTCCAGCATGTCAGTTACTGCCAGCTGGGGGGGAGAGGTGTGCGTGCGTGCGTGCACGCGAGCTCTTAATAGCCTTAAAAATTAAGACACTGATCCTCACAAACTCCCAGTTCCAGACTCTTCCCCCCCCACACACACCCCACTCCAGATAGATATGTCCTGTACTGCTCAGCCCTCTCTTGGACAGTACAAATATATTAAGCCCACTACTTCTTTAAGGGAATAATGTGCACACAAATTGTTACCACGGATGGAGTTACCCAGACACTTCAGCTTGAATGCACTGGATTGACTAAAACAATTTTAACTACAGAGAGAGAGATTCTTAAATGAGCACAAGTAATGAGGCATAAATATCAGAAATGGTTGTAAGAAAAATAAAGATAAAACACCTGTTGATGCTAACTAAACTTTGCTTTGAATCTAATGTAGTTTGTTTGGACCACATGCTTTCAGCATTCTTCCTGATCAGACTTTGTCGGTCAGGACTCTTCCTGCAGAGTCCACACATGTCCCTGTTGTAGATTCAGGCGCAATGAATGTGACAGGGAGAGGAAAGTGCCCTTGGGTGTTTGTTCCTCCTTTTTATATTTTCAGTCTCCATCTTGGAAAAACATTTCCAGCTAGACCCAGGAGATTCTAGGTGGGAGGACATTGCCTATTTTTTAAGCCTATTTGCACTTCTTTTGTTTTCCCTTCCTGTTGGTGACTGTTTTAAATGCAAATTAAACAGCATACACATTCCCTTGGTTACGACAGACCTGTTTTGCCAACTTCTGCTTGGAATCATAGAATGTGGGATTTGGAATATACGTTACCACCACACAGAGGAATCTTAGCTTCACATGCAGTATTGCCACAACACGATTTATCAGGACCATATTGGCCAGCAAGTTATGAGGTTTTCAGATGATACCTTCCAAAACGTACTTTGTACAAAGATTATTACATTAATGTGTGGAGTGTGAATACAGCGATGTATTCTGTCACACTGCCACATCATGATGGCTTAGTGAATCAGTGCCCCACTATATTTACAAGTACCTATCCTACCATTTGTCTTGAATTACCTGCCATCTGTTGTCCTTGGATTTTTTTGTCTGCTTCCTTCCCTCCTTTTTTCTTGGTTTTTTTTACTGTCTTCCTTTTTGTGTATTTTAATTCAGGGGTTTTTTGATTCTCTGTGTTTTTTCTACTTATCTCCTATTTCCTATTGCCCAGCCCACCCTTTTAGCTTTTCCCTTGTCCTTATCTCCAGAAAGCGTCACCAGAAAGCTTGTTATTTCTGGGGTGTGAAAATCACTGGTGCTATGCAAGACCGAGCAGAATTCCATGATGGCAGGCAGGCAGGTTGCTGCCTGAACTTGTAATGTGTACATATGAGCTGATTTTTATAGTCGCCTAGAGTGCTGTCACTATGAGAGCAGTGAGGGAAGATGGGTGGCTTTCTAAGAACCCCTTGGCCATTTCTCCAGGTTAAGCCCCATGCATTTATAGCATGGGGACCTGGGGGTCTTGCAAGTTTCCTCACTCGTACTAATCCTCTCCTCTTTCCTGGGTCCCCCACTTGCTTAGCGAAGCAGTCTAAGGCCTTGTCTACATTGAAAATGCTGCGTCAATCCCCACAGATCGATGCAGCAGGGTCGATAGAGCAGCCAGTGTAGACCTGCTCAATCAATCCCAGAAGTGCCCTCCCTTCAATGTTAGTAACTCTACTCCTCCAAAAAGAGTAATGCTGCATTGAAGGGAGAGCATCTCCAGTTCAGGTAGATGAGTGGAGACGCCACGGTAAGTGGAAGTAAGTCAGTCGATGGGAGATGTGCGTTCATCTGAATGTAGATGGCGTATCTTCTGTCCACTTAGCGCAGCCGTGTATACCAGGCCTAAGCATCCTCCAGGAACAAGGGTGCCATTCAGCTTGGAGGAAACATTTTGTTTACAGACATTCACTGAAACCTGTAACTCTTCCTCACTCCACAGGGCTTATATTTGGTTTACCATCCTGTCCAGCTCTCACCAGCTAATGCAGTTGGAATCCTGCTGTTGGGACTGGTTGGATATTATATCTTCAGGATGACCAACCACCAAAAAGATCTCTTCCGTCGCACAGATGGGAACTGCAAAATCTGGGGGAAGAAGCCAAAATACATTGAATGCTCCTACACATCAGTGGGTGGGACCAAATACTACAGCAAGCTGATGATTTCAGGATTCTGGGGAGTGGCACGCCACTTTAACTACACAGGCGACCTGATGGGCTCACTGGCATACTGCCTGACTTGTGGCTTTGAACACATCTTGCCTTATTTCTACATCATTTACATGACCATCCTGCTGACCCACCGCTGTATTAGGGATGAACACCGTTGCTCCAGCAAATATGGCAAGGATTGGAAGCACTACACTACTGCAGTTCCTTACCGACTAGTACCAGGAGTATTTTAAGACTGAGAGTTCCAGACAAAACATCCCTTTTTGAGAGCAGGTGTTCACACACACACACACACACACACACACACACTGCTTGACACCAGCAAAAAACTATTTCCAATTTTCTGTGACATCTAGGGGGCAGGGGGCCACGTAGTTTGAAGAATAACTCTTCACCTTCTAACATCACATGTTCCAAGTAGCTATTTTAGACCATTGTAGCAGTAAAATGCCCTGCTTTAATATTTAATTCTTTGTTAAAGTGTTTCTTGTTTGAGCCTATTCTCCAAATAAGACACATATTAAAGACTGAAGAACCTTTGCTAGAATATAGATCTTGAAATGTTTTTTCCCCAACATTTTTCTTGGCTTATATGAAAAGGATGAAGGAGTGAGAGGGAATATTGGGCCAGATCCTCAGATGTTAGACAGACATCATTGAAACTATGCCAATAGTTGCACCCACTGAGCTGGCTGGGAGGAGAACACTATGTCATAATGGGGTCAAGAAGTTCCTAGCTTAACAGTGTACATGATCAGTAAGACTTTCTGTTATCAGCATATCCTGAGGGCCTGCTGGCCCTCATATCCAAGGGCCCATATCTGCAGGAAGATCCCTGGGATCTGTGCAACAACTTTTCATGAGCCTGCCAATATGGAGAAACAGCCTTTATTCAAAATTCTCACATTGACTGTTACCTCACTCTGTAAGTAGATCTACTGCTTTCAAAGGGGCTATTTGCGGTATCTGATACCCTTTCGTGTGCTGAATAGTATGGCATTGGAGCCCTTACAGAATAATTATAATTCAGTATGATTTCTTTAGATCAGATTTTGCTGACTCAGATTCACGATTGGAGTACATAGTTTAGGTTTTAAATGTTATAAATTTGTACAATTATATCATAAAAATGTAGATTCCAAGCACATGTCACACTAGTCACTGCTTTGAGGTACAATGTGTTTGTTTATTGTAAGGCATTTTGTTTGAGTCCAAACAAACAAGGAATCCTGCGATCCTTTTAAAGGCTAACAAATTTATTTATCGCATGAGGTTTCATGGGAGAAAATCCCACTTCATCAGACACTTCAAAGTGGGATTTTGTCCCATGAAAGCTCATGCAATAAATAAATTTGTTGGTCTTTAAAAGGGTCGCAGGACTCCTTGTTTGTTTGGCTGACCTAGACTAACACAGCTACCCCTTTGGAACTTGTTTGAGTCCAGTCCACTATTGGATTCAATTCTGTTTGCAAAGCCTCTAGTCTGAATATTGTGGAATTGCACACTCTTGCCACTAGGTGGCAGCCAAAACATTTTCTCATGTAAATTAGCAGTGCACAGTTGTGATCATGGGCTGCAACCATTTTCTCATAACCAGAAATAATGCAACATCATTATGAGAATGAGTTATAGGCGACCTGTACACGGAAAATAAAACTGGGTCGGTGCTTTATTTTTCTACTTAATTTTGTACGGAGGAGGCCTATTTTTCACATAACAGATGCATGTCTTCCCTATCCTATGGCAACTGGAGAGCCAATTTATGAAGGGATTTTTAGCTACTCTCTTTTTTTTTTTCTCTCTCATTTTTGTGTTGAAAAATCATGAGTTTATAATATTTATTCTCTGAGATGTAAGGGTTAAAAAATCAAATGTTTCCATAACCTTTCAGGTTTTATTTTAACCCTCTAAAGCCCAGACAAACACGACCACAAGCGTAGTCAAAAACAAATATGTACAGTAATAGTCACCCCCATCTCTAAAAAGGTACAAGAGGGGGTTCAAAGAATGTTAAAAAGAAGGATCAAAGGAATGGAAAAACAAAATTAAATGGAGAGACTGAAAAGATGGGTAGTATTTAACTCAGAAAGGGGACATGAAAGAAGGGACATCATGACATGGTTGGGAGAATGTAGATGATGATCTTGCACTCTCCCTGTTTCATAACAGAAGAACTGGAAGACATGCAGTGAAATTTAAAAGGTGGGAATTAAAAACTGATAAAAGGAAATATATTTCCTCATAGCTTGTAAGTAAACAGTGGAACTCGTTGCACAAGAAGTTGCTGAGGCCAAGAACTTAAGATTCAAGATGTCAAATATTTACATGAATATCAAGAATATCCACAGTTACAATTAAAGATGATAAAAATGTTGGAAGAGGTATAGTTTGTGATTTAGAGTTTAAAAAATAGCTAACTATCAGAACTCAAGATGAGACCTATGCTGGGGGGCATATTATCCCACTTCAGGATTCTTGCGTTTCCTTCTAAGGTACCTGGTACTGGCTACTGTTGGAAATGAGATATTGGACTAGATGGGCTTTTGCCACATCCAGTGGGTCAGTTCCTATGCTTTTTTAAAAAAAGAAATCTCTGCAAGACACCTTTCCGGGACGAGTCAACCAGCAGAAAAAGCCAAGATTATCTGTTTTCATTAGAAAACAGTATTATTCCATTTAGCCTATTTCCAGGCTCCACTAGAACATGAGCACCTGCTTAAGTGATTTGCTGAATAGGGATAGACTTGTGAATACAGATTTGAAAGATAAGATAAATGTTTTCCTTAACCCAATGCATTATCTGTTCACAATATGGAACAGGTTAAAGTATGTTATGCTACAAGTTGGATCATGTATAAGGAATATACAAATATAATAGGGAAATGCAACATGTAGTGAAATGCTAGCCCTGTTAAAGTCAATGGGAGCTTTGCCATTGACTTAGTAGGGCCAGCATTTCACCCATAGCAAATAACATTCCCTTATTAGTTGGAAGGCTGTCAGAAGGACACAAAGCATCTTGAAATATGACTGTCCTTTTTTCTTCAAAGCAATAAGAAGTAACTGGCTTGGCTTCTGAAAAATATGTTTTTATCTTAAATCCAAGTAGCACTTGGCATTCCGGGTGGCTGTGCAGTAATTTATTTCCTTTTGAAAAGCGGCAGGGCACATACAAATGAGTCCTTCAAATCATGTATAAACAAGGTTTTTCCTCTTCAAAGTAATGGATGATTTTAGTTCTAAGGAAGATATTCTGATATTGAAATGGAACTTACATCTGTTATGTTTAGAATCTTAGGTTATGTCTACACTGGCAATTTAGGTTGACTTAAGTCGACCTAAATTACTCCCCGCCCACATTGGGCTTTCATTAAGTCGACTTTAGTTTCTTAATGAAAGCTGAAGTCGATGTGGTAAGAACCACTGGTTAGGTCGACCTAACCTTTAAGTCGACTCCTTAGGTCAACTTAAGCACAGTGTGGACATGGATTAATCATTCAGTCGACTTTATTAAGTCAACTTAAGGGCAGTTAGGTCGATTTACTAAATCCCTGTTCAGGGTAACCACTTTAAATCAACTTGGGTTAACGTTAAGCCGACTTAAAGTCAACCATAAGTTGACTTAACAAAGTGGACCTAACTTTTTCTAGTGTAGACATAGCCTTATTGTTTAGTTACCTACTAAATAAATTGTTAGAAATTTAAATATATTCTGATTCCTTTTATTGGGGTGGCACATCCTTTCTTTGTGATTTATTGAGGTGTACCTGCACCATCACCTGGTGATGCTAATGAAATGGGTTTTTTTCCATTCATGCTTTTGACTGTGTGCATTAGATTTTTTTTTTAATGTTTCAATGTTCAAGTAGTTAACACAGAGAAAAATAAAACAGGAGTAAGAAATCACCTAAATAAAAATGGCAAAAATACGTGCACAGCTCTAGTTGGAAGGTTTTATATTACCTCAATCAGCAGGCAAAAATCTTGACTCCTGAAAGTAAAGCGTTAATTTCCTCCAGGCAAGTGACGGCATAAATTATCAAAACAATAAGCTGTAGCAGAAATTTGTCAAAGAATAGTAATAACATCAAAACCAATAAGTAGAATCCAGCCAGAGGGGGAAAAAAGGCCTATAGTAGCAAAGGAAAATCAAACTTAAAAGTGTGTCACAGTTGCTTTGTATTTGCTTGTCAAAAATATTGACAAGTCCCAGCTGCCTTCTATGCCGATAAGTGTTCAAAGTACTGTAGCTGAAAGGGCCATGGTGTATGTCTAACATCTCTTTGCATGCATTTACATGGTTAGAGTAAATGTGTTTAAACTAACATGTAAAATAGCAGTTCATAGGAAATTGAAGCTGGAAGTAATAAATTAATTAATACAAGTGTCGGGATCTGGAATTAACAAAAGAACAGCTAGAAACTGGCATTCTTTCTAAAATGAGCCTGGAAATCCAAGATTGGGTTAATTAAATGCCAGTAAAGGTGCAAAGAGACACAGTGAGTGGAGTAATATCTTTTGCTGAGCTAACTTTTGTTGGTTAGACACAAAAATTTGGTCCAATAAAAGAGATTACCTCACCCACCTTGTCTCATGTATCCTGGGACAAACAAGGCTACTACAACAATACATATAGACTAAAAGTACAAACAAATTGAAGGATATTGCCTACATACACCAAATACCAATTGAAATCACTGGAAATTTAATATGCTGAAAGACTGCAAGATCATGATCCCGTTTGCAGAATCCAAAAATAGCAGATGCAACAGCATTCTGTATTTCCAGATCCAAATTCAGCCTTCCATACCTCAGTACAGTTACATGTATGGCTATGAGGACAAAATTTGCTTTTTGCTGTTTCCTGCAGCAATTTTGGGCGTATCCACACTCAGAGTGCTGCCTCATCTGCGCAGATTGATGCAGCAGGATTGATTAAGCGGCTGGTGGAGACCTGCTCAGTCAATCCCGAAAGTGCTCTCCCTTTGACTCAGTAACTCTACTCCCCCAAAAAAGAGTAACGATGCGTCGAATGGAGAGCATTTCCTGTCAGCGCAGCTGCGTGACAACGTTACAGGAAGGGAGCGTAAATTAGTCGACAGGAGATGCGTACTGTAGAAGGAGCATCTCCCGTTGACCCAGAGTGGCAGTGTAGACTAGAGCTTGGTCTATATTTGTAAAGTAAAGCATGTTCTATTGAAGTTTAAGTTGCTTCTATATAACCTAGAGGATCTCAGCACTCTTCCTGAATTGTTCAGTGTCTTTCCTCAATGTTCCTAATAACCTCCAAGGAGCCTAAATTGGAGGGTAGGCTTTTTTTTTAAAAAAAGATACATTTCCTCAATTGCAGTGGGGCAGCTTCTGCCATCAATTACACCATTCAGTTCCTTCCAACTTATCAAGGTTGCCTAGATATTAAAGACACAATAGGCCAAATTCTTCTTTAATTTATCCTTTATGTAACTTCAGTAGAGTTATACCAAAGTTGAAGTTTCCCTATTGGATCACATTCTCCATGGCCCTAATGTTATATGTGTCTAACCCATGAAGTTGTTCCTACTAAAGGGCCCACCATCTCTAAGGCCTTGTACTACTAGAAAGTTTTGCTGACAAAAGGTGACTTTTGTCAGCAAAACAATCCTAGCACACACACCATACTGACCCTTTTGTTGACAAAAACAGAGCAGTTTTGTTGACAAAATAAAACCACCTAGACAAGAGGCAAAGAACTTTTCTTGGCAGAGTTTTTGCAAAAAAGCGTGTGTGTAGACACTGCCCGTAGGTTATATCACTAAAAGTAGCCAGTTTATTAACCCAGTATACTGTCATAAGTGCCATTCTGGTCATCTGTTTGATCTCAACTGCCTCAGCAATCTGCCTCTGCCATGCCCGTTTCAAAGCCCCTGAAATTTCCAAAACAAACAAGGAGTTTTCAAGTAAGCCAGGCCACCATGGAGAGCTTGCTTAACAGCACAGCCATGGCAATCCTGCCTGCTTTCAGGGAAGTGTGTAACTCCTTTATGTGCTGCTGTGCAGAGCCAAAGAGGGATGCATGGACTGTGTCCCTTGTGCACAAGGAGCCACCTGTGCTGAGGGGGTTGGGGGAACCAAGGACACCAGATATCAGTTAAACAAACAAGGAGCCTTATGGCACTTTTAAAGAGCTGTCTATGTAGCAGCTTCAGCCTTAGGACTGGTGACTTCCAGCTCCCTCTGCCTCAATTTACAAAAGTGCAGACTCTATTCCCAACACTGGCTGTCTGTCTATTAAAGGCACACAGACACAGGTCCTTGTTAAACATGTCTTCTGTTTTGTATGAATCAAAGTGCCTGGCTAAATGGGAGCAGGTCTCTGCCAAAAGAATGTTTATATTGTGGAATACCTGTGAAGCCTTATGTCTGCATTTTTGTGTTCAGCAAAATAAAATAAATTCAGAATAATATTATTAAATCCATAATCTTCAGCATCTAAAAACTAGTTTTTAAATGAGAAGAAATGTATTGCTGCTCTATTGCAACTTAGTGCAATTTGCCTTTAAGTGTGAACACAGGTCGGATGGTTCTCAGATTCTCCAGGACTGCTGGGGTAACGCTGGTGCCCCTAATGCTAATTGCTTTGGAAACTGGCCCTTTTTCTCCAATGAGTTCACTTGCTCTGCAGCAAAAAATGTCCATGGGCTTAGGAGCACTTCACTTATCACAAATGTCAGCTTTTCAGAGATGTACAGAGTTGTTACTTAAAGCTTCGTTATTTAATTCTATGTCCACTCATTGTTTCTTTACATCCGTGCCTCATTCCTGTATCTTTTGTTAGAATAACACATTTCCAAAATTTGCAGCCTGGGCAACTCAATTACTGTGAAGTAACTCCCTCGTTTCTTTGCTATTCTTGAATAGTTCCATTCTTCCCTCTGGTAGACAATATCACCGCTCCCAACTGAGCCATCAGGTGCACTGCTTCATTCAGGGGTTTCCAGAAAAGTCCCCTGCACAAGCCACTTGGCAACATGCCAATCTTTCCATGGCACATGAGCTGAGCTATTAAATAACTGTCCCCTGCCCTGATTGTCTAGAGCCCATGAATACATACCTGTGTTTGTACTGTCAGTTGTTTCAGCTGCAAGCTTCCTATACAACACCAGACAAGATCATGAGGAATAATTTGTTTTTCATGCTGCCCTAATGCAAGGAAAAGGAACCCGGGGAAAGCAAACATTCTGAGGCTGCACTGGGTTATAATGGGTAACACAGTAAGGATTCCTGGTTTGTATTACATTATTTAAATTTTTCTCACTGACTGACATGATCTGGAGATAGTCTTCTAATTTATCTGTACCACAGTTTCCTCCAGCTGTAACATTACATTACTTATCACAAGGATGTTGTGAGCAGAGATGGGCAAATAATGTAAAGTGTTTAAGCATTATTTGGACTGGAAACCATGTGTTGCTTTGAGGGTGTATGTACAACCCCTTTTATTTGCTTTTTATGAGCGTTCGATACAATCCATATTTTATTTTCACAGGAAAAAACATTATGAATCCTTAAACTAATAAGGCAATATTCCTGCATCTAACTTGAAAGCTCCTTGAGAAATGCAAGGAAGTTTTGGCAAAGGAGCAGGAAGGACAAAAGCTTATCCAAAGAAAATGATCTCTAGCGGTGCGCTCTGCGTTCTTCAGGGAAAGACACAGTGCTTTTTTTCTGCCGGAACGCACCGGAACGGCGTTCCGGCACCTCCCGACAGCGTCGGCCTCCCGGCACGGGGCCAGGATCAGGCTCCGTTGCCGGGGTCTGTCTGCCCTGCCGGGCCGCGTTCAGTCCCCGCCGCTCCCTCCCAGCTGTGCAGGCTGCGGCCGGGCTGGGGAGATTCAAATCTCCCGCCCTGAGCATGCGCAGATACAGCGTGCTCAGGGCGGGAGCGGCCTGGCCGGCAAGCAGCTCTGCCGGCCGTCGCTGTAGTTCCCAGCCTCCGGCCAGGTAAGGGGGCTGGAGGGAGGCCTGGAGAGGGGTGGGGGGACAAGGAGACGGGCCGGGTTAGAGGGGTGGGAGTGGGGACAAGGAGGGACCCCCGCGCAGGCCGGCAGCCCCCACCGCCCCCTCCAGACCCCCGGGGCTGCTTCCTTTCTCTTTTTTCTCTTCCTCTTCCTTTCCTTCCTTTCCTTTTTTTCCCCTCTTCTTTGTCTTCCTCTCCCCTGCCTTCCTTCCTCTTCTCTGCCTTCCTTTCTCTTCTTTCTTTCTTTCTTTCTTCCTTTCCTTTTTTTCTTTTTCTCTTCTTTGTCTTCCTCTTCCCTGCCTTCCTTTCTCTTCTTTCTTCCTTTCCTTCCTTTCCTTTTTTTCTTTTTCTCTTCTTTGTCTTCCTTCCTTCCTGCTCTTTCTGTCTTTGCTTCCTTCCTTTCTTTCTTTTTTTCTTTTTCTCCTCCTTCCTTCTCTTTTTTCTTTCTCTCCCTTCTTTTTTAAAACTTTTTAAAAATGAATTTTAAATAAAAACCTTTCTTAAAATTAGATTTCAATTCCAAATTCATTCCAATTCAATTAATTAAACACAATTAATTAATTCTATTTACAATCACTTTATCTTCAATTAATGCCTATAATTTCTGTCTTGTGAGTTTTCCCCAAAAATTTATTTTGAAAAAGTTTTTCACATGGCTTGAAAATTTTGCACACAAGCCACCAAACCTAGAGGGAACATTGGCTACTAGTTGCCTACACAACAGCAGGCCAGCAGGCTAACATCGGTCAGTCCCACACTCTGGGCCTGGCCGGAGCCCACAGCACCAACAAAAAGTGTGTGGATGCATTACTGCCTGCCACCCAGTACCCAGAAACACAGGCCAGTAGCAGACGTGATAGCTACACATTCACGTTTTTTTCTAATTATAATACGGCCCCCCAACAGTCTGAGGGACCGTGAACTGGCCCCCTATTTAAAAAGTTTGAGGACCCCTGCTGTAAGACCTCACAGGTTGTCTTTCAGTATATTAGCGGCCTGCATAGTTAATAAAACTTAACAGTTTTTACCTTGTATTTTTATTTCTTTGATATATTCAAAAATTTACTGTTTACTGCACTATTTTCAGTGTTATTTCTTTATGACACGACGGACATCAATAGGAGTTCCGGTACCTTTTTTTTTTTAGAAAAAAAGCACTGGAAAGACACATTGTAAGTTTAAAGTATTATTACATATCAGCCACCACAAAGCAAACATTAAAGCCATTACAGGAAAATGGAAAGCACATGATACAGTGTTCAACTGTAGTAAAAAAAAAATTCTTACTTTTATATTCTAATTTTCATCTATGAGTTAATGGGATTTTTCTACACTTTCTACTTCTCATTTACTCAGTGAATCGCATGCAAAATGCTACTTCAAAGCTGTTTAATATCTTAATATCTGCCTTCCTTTTTTCTAATCAAAATAACTTTCATTATAGTCATTGGCACTAAAAAAAAAATTTAGGGGAAGTTGGTTTGGTTTTTTTTTTTTTAATTTTAAAAGCTATTCTCATAGGGCTTTTATTCTTTCAAGGATTTCACTTGATAGTGGGCTTCTCATTCTAGGATGAGTAGAGATCGCTTGCGGGGCTGGATCAAGGCCCAGGGCTGCCCACCCCACTGCAGTGACTCCCTGGTTGTGGGGGCAGGGCACCTGGTCTGCCGGTGCTGAGGATGCAGGGTCAGGGCTCAGGGGGCTGCGGTGGCTTGGGAGGGGCCTGAAGAGGGGGGCTGCAGCCAGTGTTGCTTGGGGGCTGAGGGAGCTGGAGGGGGGGCTGGTTCGGCTTGGGGGCTGGGGAGGGGACCTATGGTGGTGACTCCAGAGGCCATAAGGAGCACGAGCTGGCCCCCAGCAGGAGCAGAGCAAATAGGGCAGCCCGCTCTGCCCCTGGGGCCGGCCCAGGGGCAGGAGGGAGCACCTCTGGAGTCTGGCTCAGGAACTTGCCCCCTCCCTCCAGCGCCAGCAGGGCAGGAGTTCTTTGAGCACCCCGCTCCCCCAGTGCTGGGGGCTTAGCAGGGTGGCCAGATTTGGTAGGGGCCATAGGGGCTGAAGCCTGGGGCCCCTTTTCAGGGTGGGATCTGGGGCTTAAGCCCCTACAGGCCCTGCGTTAATCTGGCCCTGCAGTCTTGCAAACACTTAAGCACATTATGTAAATGTACTCATACCCATGTAGTTTCATTCAAATCACATGCTTCACCAGTTGCAGGACCAGATAGGTAGCAAACAGTTCCTTAACTGTATTTCCTCATCCAGGTCAATGAGTTCGTTTTGTCTGTTGGACAAGAGATGACTTGGCAAGGAAGCTTTAGGGCTTGTTTCACAATAGATGGTTGCCAGGCGTGCATGTTGCAAAATACTTCAAGGGTGTTTTGAATTCTCATACAGACACGATCCCTTAACCCAGCTGTGTGCTAGGATTTAGAAAGGATTAAGAAAAGCATGAGAATAAATGCAAAAGTATATATGGCTTTGGGAGACAGAGATATTATAGGAGTGGGGGTCCTTTTAAAAAAGTAGGATGACGTGCAGCAGGAATTACTATACCCTTTTACAATCTAAAATAGAAATAGGCTGTGGACAAACTGTATGGAATAACATAATGTAATTAAAAACAGCAGGGCTTTTAATTTGTTGTATCTAATACCAACTGTAAGATATACCTAAAACAGTACAATGGGATAACCGGACACATGATTAAATCTAAAGTATTTTGTTATCAGAGGATGAAAGAAAGCGGATGACAAGAGATGGAGTATTTCTGTGCGCTTTAAGAGGCTGATATTATGTTTCTATTCTAAGATAGTATTTTGAGTGATTTAAATTTCAACAGTAAAAGTTTTCTCTGAGATTAACATTATAACTTCATGGCAAAAGAAAATAATATTTTCTTTTTTAATAATAATAATTTTAATTAGGACAATGCAAAGAGTAGATCTAGATAACTTGCATCCCAGAGTTTTAAAAGAGCTGGCTGAGGAGCTCGCTGTTAATGCTGATTTCCAGTAAGTCTTGGGGCATTGGGAAAGTGCCAGAAGACATGAAGAAAGCTAAAGTTATGACAATTTTATAAAAAAGTAAATGGGATGACCTGGGTAATTATAGGCCTTTCAACTGGACATTGATTCCAGGCAAGACAATGGAGTAGCTGAAATTGGAATAAATTAATAAAGAATTAAAGGAGGATAGGTAAATAAAATAGATGCATATTAATGTGATTTGTTTTTGTTTTTGATGAGCTTACAAGTTTGGTTGATAATGGTAATAGGGTTAAGGTGGCATACTTAGACTTCCTTAAGGAGTTTGACTTGGTACTGCACAACATTTTGGTTAAAAAACTCAAATTATTTAAAATTAAGTTAGGACACATTACATAGATTAAAAACAGACTAACTGATAGGTCTCAAAATGTAATTGTAAATGGAGAATCAGCACTGCGTGGGTGTGTTTCCAGCGAGATCCTTCAGGGATCAGTTCTTAGCTCTAGCTATTTACTATTTTTTTACCATTGACCTGGAAGAAAACAAAATCATCACTGATAAAGTATGGCACAAAAATTGGAGGCGTGGTAAGTAATGAAGAGGACAGGTCACTGATTCAGAGCGAACTGGATTGCTTGGTGAACTGGGTGCAAGCAAAGAGTATGCTTAATGTAAATGTATACATCTAAGAATAAAGAATGTAAGCCCATGCTGACAGGACAGGATGAGGGGTGGGAAATCTGTCCTGGGTAGAACAGAAGGGCTCTGAAAAAGATTTGGGAGGTGTGATGAAGAGTCACCTGACCGTGAGCTCCTAATAGGGAGTGTTGGATTAAGGCAGAGGCTGTAAGGGTTGCAGCCCCTGACCACAGCCTAAAGGGAGGGGCGGGGGGCATTGCCAGCCTGGGCGCAGCACAGGAGTGCAGCAGGCCACGGCCTCTGGCCCACCTCCTCACTCCCTAGACCTGTGCCGGCCTGTGGGGCCTTCCACAGCAGGTGAGCAGCACTGGACTGCAGCCCCCTCTCTGCAGTAGCGCTGGCCTGCAGCCCCCTCTGCTGCCTCCTCTACAGCCCTCTGCGGAACTGCGCATGGCCGCTCCCAACCTCCCCATAGCAGTGCTGTCCAGCTGTGGCCCTCTTGTACCCCTCTGCAGAGCCAGCCGGGGCAAAAGACCTAATGTAATCCTGGGAAAAATAAACAGGGAATGCTCAAGTAGGAGAAGAGATGTTATTTTACCTCTTTATTTAGAAATAGAGCAACTGCTCCTGCAAACCTATGTCCAGTGCTAGTACCCCCATGTTCAGAGAATGATAAAAGGATTAGAAAACATGCCTTTACCAATCATAGGCTCAGACTATTTATCTTAACAAAGAGAAGGTAAAGGGGTGACTTGATTACAGTCAGTATCTATATGCGGAAGGTTCAGTCTAGCAGAGAAAGGCATAACATAATCTAATGGCTGGAAGTTGAAGCTAGACAAATTCAGGCAGGAAATCAGCTATCAATTTCTTTCAGTGAGAGTAATTAACCATTGGAACAATTTACAAAGGGTCAAGCTGAGCTCTTCATCACTGAAAATGTTTAAATCAAGAATGGAAGTTTTTCAAAAGATACGATCTAGGAATTATTTTGGGGGAAGTTCTATGGCCTGCGTTTTATAGGAAGTCTGACAAGGTGATCACAGTGATCCCTTTTGGCTTTGGAATCTATGAATTTAAGAAAATGAAAGTTTATTGCCCTCATTAACCAAGATGTTACCCAAATTAAAATGGCAAGAGACCAGAGGTTGCACACTTACCATGCTGTGGTATTTCCATTTAATTATACTGGAGTGAACTTTGAACACATTATCACTGTTGTGTCAACAAGATGAAAAAGATTATAAGTGGTACTTTCAAGATGTCATTTATATTAAGTGGCAAGAACTAATTAAAAATCTAATTAGGAAGAGCTTGCAAAATTACACTGTAGCAGTTCTTATAAAAATGCAGCATTGATGTACTGGACATGCCCTTTGTCAGGAAGGACACCAAGCAAAACTCACAGAGAAAAATGCTGTATAGTGAAGTTTTTGACATGAAAATAAGCCAGAGAAAAAGATTCAAAGATGACCTGAATAAAGAACCTTACTCACAGTACTATAAATGGCATCCTATATAGGAAACTACCCAGCAAACAAGTTACAGTGGCCACCCAGTAACATTGGATGCAAAAGCTTTGATATCTTAGTCAACAAGATGAATAAGCTGAAAGAACACAATTTATAAGTACAGTTCATGAGCACTATTGAATTTGCCTATTTAAACTGTGGAAAGATCTGTTAGTCAAGATTCCTGAGTGGCCACTGACAAAGCTCTCTCCAAATCAATCATCTTTAATGTGAAGGAAAACAAAAATAACACAGATAAACTCAGGGGCAAAAAATGTTTTACTTTCTTGTTTTCATTTTGCACCTGTGCAATAAAAATATTATAATACTACCTAATTTGACTTTGGCTATTGGCTAAGGATTTCATTAAAGTCCTGTCTGAGGTTACTTGGCTCACTGTGACACTGTTAGATAATGCTTGTTGATCATATAATTCAAGTAAAATAAGTAAGTGCTGTGCTGCTCAAAAATCACCGATGTAAATTTAGGTTTAAGAGGAAATGTGACAGCTGCCCAGGGTTGGGTTAACCAAGGGGCTTTATGGGCTGTAGCCTCGAGCCCCACAAAAATAAATCGGGCACCCACCAGCCCAAGCACTCAGTCGTGTGGAGTGGGCCGATCTCAATGTGCCTGGCCCCAGCACTGTCCCGCCCCTGAGGCTGGCCAGTCTGACGATCCCGGCAGCTGGTTCCCCCAGCACCAATCTGCCATAGCCCTGCAGCTAATCAGTCTGCAGGCTCTGGACCTCCTCACCGCTGGCTGGGACACTCAGAGCTGGCCAGGCCCTCCCCTGCCCCCCACTGCCAATTGCTATCCTACCCTGGCCCTGCGGCTGGCCAGTCTGTGGACCCCATGCTCCCCTAGCACCAGCTGGGCCACCATGCTGGTGGGGGGCACAGAAGTGGGCAGCCCTGGACCTCCAGGAGCCTTAATCCAGCCCTGTAGCTGCTTCACGACAAAATTTGCTAGTTTCTTCTTTGAGGACCAAATCTTGCCCGCATTAGAATCTTTGCATTGACTTAAATTAGGATCACAATTTGACCTTAAATGAAAAGCTATCCTTTAGAAATTGGAGAAAGCCTTTTTTGTCCTGGTGATATCTTTGAAGTTTCTCATTGAGACTAGAAACTATCATTTTGTAGATTTGAAATGTAAAAATAGCCAACATTGCAATAAAAATTCATAGTTGACTCTATCTGTTTTGCCAGGTTGTCTTGAGAATCAGGATTTGTGAACAGGTTTAGATAAAACACAGAAAAAACTTTTAACCCAACATCCACTGGAACCCAAACTAAACCTTATTTTGAGATTATAAAATACTAACTTCTTTTCTCTTTCACCTTTATTTCTGTACAACTTCATTTATGGGTTTCATCTGATACTGAAGTATCAGAATATTGTGAAAAGGTTGTTTTTGTGATAGTTCTGACATGATCAGAAACCAGGAAAATTTCCTATCCTGCTTCTTAACATGCTCCCTGGTTCTTACCTTTAAAATAATATGCCAGTCCATGAACAGATTTATTCCCACTCTTACTAATTTTTGCTGTGGTTTGCAATGTTGTTTGCTACCTTACATGCAATACCATATGCCATTTACTCCATCTGCCAGCCAGATTAAAACATTTTGTTTAGCTTTTCACCTCTATGAATTTCACAAATGAATCAGAATATTTATTCTCTTATCAACATATTTAGCATGTTATATATAAGAACAGTCTGGCAGCAGTGACTAGTGAATGGCAGTCGCACAGCAGTGGCTTTTACATTTGTGTTTTATGGATGAGTGACTGTCAATCAGGCTGATTGTAACGACACTGACAGATACATAGCTATCTCCCATTCTGTAAATTCCCCATCGTCAAAGCGTCTGACCAAGTGGGATTTTCTCCCACGAAAGCTCATGAGAAAAATAAATTTGTTTGTCTTTAAAAATGCCACAGAACTCCTTGTTTATAATATGAATGTAGTTCTTCAATGACAAAATTTAAGAAAAGACACTGAGTGCAGGCTTAAGTTAACTTAATTTACTCTGCATCTACACTGGAGTTTCCTTAATACGGCTTAAGCAGTTCCTTAAGTCAAATTAAGGAAAAGTTAGTTTGAATTAGTAAAACCTAATTAGTAAACCTATTAGTAAAGCCTATTAGTAAAAACTTATGCTTAATTCGAACTAGTTAGTTTGAATTAAGTCAATGTGGCCATATTAGTTCGAACTAACTGCTTAGTCTGAACTAATTGGCAGATTGACCTTCATACAACTGACTAATTGGAACTAAGCAAGTACTTGCTTAGTTTGAACTAGCATTCTAGTGGGGCCATACTAGTTCGAATGCTAGTTCAAATTAAGTTAATTTGAACGAACTAAAATTAGTTCGAATTAGTTAGTTCGAATTAATTAATTCAAACTAACTTTTGTAAGTGTAGACATAGCCTGTTAGCCATTCATAGAGAGGAATGTCACACTGCATATCATAAATTGTTGTAGAACGGTACCATCTAAGACATTTCATCGCGGCAACATTTTGGTGTGTGACACACATTCTTCTATATGGGTGAAAGACAACAGAGTCCTGTGGCACTTTTAAAGACTAACAGATTTATTTATCGCAAAGTGCCACAGGACTCTGTTGTCTTTCTACAATAGACTAACACAGCTACCCCTTTGGAATTTTTCTATATGGGTGACATCTTCAAAGCAGCTGACGAAGTGGGATTTTCTCCCACGAAAGCTCATGCGACAAATACATTTGTTAGTCTTCAAAAGTGCCACAGGACTCTTTGTTTTGCTGACCAAGGCGAACATGGCTACCCCTCTGGAACTTGGTGACATCTGAAAATCACCTGGGGGTGCGGAGATGGTGGGCATTGGAGAAGATACATCTGGGTGCTGTGGCTGTCCTGGGAACTTGACACGTGGACACCCCACGGGTGAGGGGGATGCCACACAGGAGGATGGGGCTATGCCTGGGCTCTGTGCCTG
Organism: Pelusios castaneus; assembly: GCA_007922175.1. Taxonomy (NCBI): domain Eukaryota; kingdom Metazoa; phylum Chordata; order Testudines; family Pelomedusidae; genus Pelusios; species Pelusios castaneus. The sequence continues at coordinate 20,341,990 of ML685785.1, forward strand.
TGAGTTTTGACTTGTGGGATGCAACAGCTCAATCCCAGCAGCGGTGCAAGTGGATAAAACAACCCACCGCACCGCCTCCCTGTGGACTACCGGCCCTGCGCACTGTGACGCCCCTGAGTGGGCGGAGTCACCGCTTCTGGCTGCACCCACCCGTGGGAAGTTTCTCCCGGGATTGGCAGCCGGGGCCGCGCGGTAACCAGAACGAGGGAGCAGCAGGAAGCGGAGTGGCCTGGGCCGTGCCCCTAGCAGCCGCATGGAGGGGATCGAGCCTGCGGTGAGGGGGGCGCAGGGAAGCGGGCGGGGTCGCCGGGCAGGCGCGGCTGTGTGTGGAGAGGAGCCGCTGCGGAGCGAAGCGTGACCGGAGCGGGGGAGAGGCCTTGCAAGAGCCTGGGCTCAAGGGTGCAGGCGTGGCTCCCCCTCCTCGTGCGGCGGGGAGGCTGGCTTCATTCCCTCCTCCCTCCCCCAGTTATGAAGCCTGCACGAACAAGGGGGTCATATCACAGAGAGTCGGGACAGGCTGATGTGCAGTCCCGCCCCCAGCCTGAATGAAGTTTCTTCCCATCTCTCTGCCTGCTCCACCTTGTCCAAATGCACCTGAAGTTTTGCCTGTCACTTCCTTAGTAAATTACAGATCTACCTGCCCTAGCAGGGGATGTCCCTCCCCTTCTGGGTGCTGTTGGTATGTTCTGTTACTTCTTCCCATGCAAACGTGGAGTCTAGTTTCACTTTTAAAGACTAACTTGTTGGTGTTTAGTAGTGCCACTAGACTCCTTTGTTTTGCTGAACAAGACTGACAGGGCTACCCCTCGGAAACTTCCTCCCATGTTTTTCCCTTTATGTAGCTTGGCATATTCCGTCCCCACTCAGATGTTCTTCCCCCAGTAGTTGGTATTCTTCACTCCCCATTTCAGATGAAAGAAAAGACAAGAGAACCAACAAGTGGCCTCAGTCTTAGCAGGGATGTTCATAGATGTTTGGAATGTGTGTGTTATCTTGGACCAGTGTGAAGAAGGACTAAGAGGAGGGAGCCAAGAAATGGGATGCACCAGGAAATGAAATAGTGTACCTCTAATGAAAAATATCCTCCCCATCAATCCCAAAGATGGAGCCTTGAAATGAAAAATATGAAGGATTAACAACACCGTACTCACTTAGGACTGGCAAACAAATCCAGCTGTGAATAATAATTTTTCCCTTCTTGAAGCAAATTT
>ML685785.1:20343210-20460598 GCA_007922175.1 Pelusios castaneus
ACAAATCCAGCTGTGAATAATAATTTTTCCCTTCTTGAAGCAAATTTAACCATATTTTCAAACCACTAAATGTATTCTGTTTGTATAAAGTTTGAAACCATTGTTATAGATTAGCTTTATTATAAATAAATCCCTTTTTTTGCTTAGACATAATTCTGCAAGGTCCTGCGTGCCCAGGAGGTTTGAGCCCAAAGCACCTGAATCTGTATTCATCCCAAAATGTTATTGGTTTCAGTTTGACCTTTGGACACTCAGGAAATACAGAATCAAACTGTTTGAAACAGGACTATATCTAGGAGACTTGCAATGTGTACTAGCAGCGTCCATGTGAACCAGTTGGTGCATGACACGCTAGTGTGTGCTGGACTTCATACCCCTATGATGTGCACTAACATGGAAAATTAATGATGTTTTTAAACTTATGTATTTGTTTATATGGATGTAGTACTCCTCCCAGCCCCAAGTGTGCTGGGTGTTTTCTACCCAGAAGAAGACAAACCCTTCCCCAAAGTGTGTATATTTAAATACTGTTAATTGGTAAATATTTTCATTGTTAACCCACAGTGTAAAAACCATGGCCATTGCCTCCATCAGCCTCATGCACGGAATTGGCATGGCATCTGCGAAGATAAAGATCAATCAGAAATGCAAGCAGCATTTCCACTTGTGGAGAACTATAGTAGCTGCGATATTGTCAAAGCTACACAGTAAGTATATTGTATATTAAATAATGGCATTTGTGAAAGTTGTTTAAATTTAAAGCCATTTTTAATATTTATTTAATATCACACCAGAAGATGTGATTCCCCTCTCCCCCGACTTAAATGAAATCAGAAAACTAACTGTAAAATCATGCTATTCAACATTTTTTTAACCATGAACATAATAAAAATAGCTGTAGCTAAAGCAGATTAATTTCAGTTGGTGTAAGGTTGTATATGTCAGCTAATTAGGGCTCAGTCCGCCATCCGTCCCTGCTTAGGAAAATATTTCCATTTAACACAACAGAATATTCTGCCAAGGTAGGAGCTGCTGGATCAGGCCCTTAGTGGGAGGTGTTTTTTGTGAATATGTGCAAATCTCGAAATTAGAAAATACAAAAGAATCACAACTAAAACAGAATGTTTTTCTTACTTGAGATATGGCATGTTGGAGCGGTGCAAGGAATTGGTGGAAGCAGGATATGATGTCAGACAACCAGACAAAGAAAATGTGACGCTTCTTCATTGGGCAGCAATAAACAACAGATTGGATATTGTAAAGTAAGCTATAGTATTTGGGTACATCTGACCATATAGTTGTAAATAAATAACTTTAGGAAGAATATTTTTGTTGTCTTTTATATTCACTTCTTTTATATATCTAAACAAGTGAAACAAATGGCATATACTGTTTTAATAATAATATAAAATGCACTGATCTACATCCAGTCTGTACAGGTTATGCCCCTGGAATGATATAATATTACTGTTCACTTTCTTTGAGTGTGAATTTGTGCAGTACGTGATCCAGTATGTTTCTGAACACAGATTTCAGTACAAAATAAAGTTTTAAAATCTTCATTTGAAATGAACAACTCCAATTTTTTACCTACCAATACCTTACTAGATATTTCAGATGGGAGTTCTTACTTTCTGGAACTTCAAAGTGTTTCTCTGCATTAGCAGAGAAAGAGAGAACAATTGGAACCATTCTTTCTAAATAGTAAAATAGAACATTAACACACAACTTTCAACACTGATTTCACATGTTGGCATCCAGTCCTGCTGAAGTCCATAGAAGTGAAAGGTGTCCAGTGCCTTGCAGGATTTAACTCTTGATATGCAGCTTTAAGTATCTTAGAACATATATTTCTGTTCTTTTGCTATCTCTAAGGGAATGACTACATAGTGCATTAGGACATAACAGTCAGGGTGTAAATTCTAGTGTGCACCAGCATGTTGTACGCCAACTGACTAATGTGGACCCCGCTGGGGTGTAGTGAAAGTTCCCTTCTGCCTGTTAACACATCAGGGCATACGAGGAAACTTTTAGTGCACCTCAGGAGGGTCCATGGGAGCCAGTTAATGTGTGCTAGAATTTACACCCCTTTCGTGTCCACTGACAAGCCATGTAGATGAGCCCTAAAAGATTAAATCCATGCAGATGATCTGCTGTTGACTTTAGTAGGGTTCAGCATAAATAATGGGGTCCACTCACATGAAGCAGCTTGAAGGGCTGAAACCTAACAATCCAATCCAACAAATACTTAACCATTTGCTTGATTTCAGTATCCGGAATGCACAGAGCAGATTTATAATTGGAGGAGGAGGGTTAGCTAGTGTGAAACTGATAAATTAAATCACATACAGATTTCAATTGTGCAGTGCTTGCAGTAATTAGCAATGCACTTATGACATCATGTCTTTAAATGCATCATTCTTTCAGAACAGCAGTTGTTACAGTAAAAGTATCTTTGTGCCTTTGCCTATCCAGTGAATTACTAGAGCAGTTTCTTCTCTATATATTAGTTTTTCATCCATCTCTTATTTACTCAATCATTTTATTTTATTGCTGTTATACAGGTTTTATATTTCCAAAGGTGCGATAGTGGATCAACTAGGCGGAGACTTAAATTCAACTCCACTTCACTGGGCAATTAGGTATGGTACTTTTGGATGCCAGTTATACTTCTGTCAAATGTTAAACAATACAATAATTCTGCTGTTTGTTTATTAATTAATATCTTCATCCTAGTTGGGGCTGGTTTCTTTTATTTAGGAACAAAGAGTCTGTAGCTTATGTCTGTATATTAGCACTCAAACTTACCCTCAGGTACCAGATACTGTTGTGGAGCTTGCAAAATAAGTTACTATTTAGTTATTATATATTTTAATTGAGTATGCCCATGTTTTGGACCTATTCTATGGATGAAGCAATGCTTAACATTCAGAACTTGTCACTGAAGTCTTGTCTTACCAGGCAAAAAGAGTTTTTTAAAGTCATGTTACTTTAAGATGATTGAAAATTGCTCTTCATGCCTGTTAAGACATAGGGCCATGCTTCTGAAGACATGTTAGCTGGCCATGTCGTAGCCAAGACCCCCAGGATTCAACACAGCCAGCTAACACTGTTTCAAGTGTGTGATCTTGGGTTCTAGACTATTATTGAAAGAAGGAGCCTAAGCTTCAAGTTGACTAATTTAAGATGTGTTAAAGGCGCTGCGCTGTGTCTACAGTAGACTTCTAAAAATGTGAGAGTTAATGTGTTAATTAAATCAGTTGAGTTTAACACAGTTTCAGAATATTCTTAAATATTAAGACTATTTTGCCCATCAAGATAGGACTTCAGTAATCTGGTCAGGAAAGGAAATATAGAGCTTGTCTACAAAGGAAAATTAACTGAATAGTTCTTTGTGTGGACACTTTTATTCTAGAATGAGTGCCTTTTGCTGGTTCAGCATAATCTATTTTGAAATAAATGCATCTACACAGAGAGCTATTCCTGTTTGATTTTTAAATATATCCCACCTTAATCCAAAATAATTTTCAAATGTTAGACTAGCCCTTAATACAGTTTTTTCGGTAGCTCCAATTTGTGGTCTGAAGTTTATTTTCCATATCTAGAGATATGATTCTGGTTTAAATACCTTACCAAGTTTGTTTAAAAGCTTTCTCTGGGGACTGGGGATTTTCCACGTTACTGGATGGTCAATCAGTCAGTCTCAAAGATTCTTTTATTATAAATTTAAATAGAGCTCTTTGATATACATGTGTTAAAGATTTTTTAATAAGATTTCATATCTCTTTTCAGGCAAGGTCATTTATCTATGGTCATATTGTTGTTAAAATGTGGAGCAGATCCCACTCTTATTGATGGTGAAGGATACAGCAGCATTCACTTAGCAGTGGTCTTTCAGCATATGCCTATAATAGCTTATCTCGTATCAAAAGGCCAGGTATGTTTTAGGTATTCTGCAGGTGTGCCAAATGCTGTTTCCTACCTTGTTGTGAAAATATATTTTATCTATATTGGTTTTTGGTATTAAATGAAAAAAGCTTTATTGACAAGCCATTTTTCAGCAAGTATTCACTATGCCACAAGTTCATAGAGAGGCGTATTAATATCCTTCCTGCTTTTTTTTTTACCTCTTCCTGTCTTTTCAGAAGTCAAAATATATAAGCAATTCTGTCCAGTGCTATGCAAACCTGTAGTGCTATATAAATATAACAGTCTGTTGTTTGAAGCTCCTAAAACAGAGGATCAGCCCGAATCTGTACCTTTCGATATTTTCCTATTATATCTAACTTCTTTTTAAAACGGCAACATTATGCACTTGTGGAAAGCTAATTTTAAAGATAGAAACGAGACTGTAATGTATGTGCCAGAGAGAATTTTTTGCTGGCTAACATAATGATCAGACCACCGGTGTTATATAGGACTGCCTGGAAAACTTAGAGCCATTTCTCTAAGCCCTTAAATGTGTGTAAATTGACTCATGTGAGTAGTCAAACTGAAGTTAATAGATTTACTCTTGTGAACAAAATTAAGCATGTGGGTAAGTGCTTGCAGTATTGGAGACTTTACTCGGATAATATTCTGCAGTAAAATTGTACAATCTGATAAACACATTCTTTCTTTATCCTACAGCCCATTGTAGTAAAACAATTGTAATCTGTGGAGTCTAATATAAATGTTGTTTACCACAAACATACTTCAGAAGCCTCTTCTGCTATCTTAGTTGCTAAGGGAATCTTCTAGCAATTCAAAAAAATCCCTTTGATTTAATCTGTGTTAGACTTCAGTGTACATGAAACTTAATTCTCTTTCAAAATGTGAACGTGTAATTCTGGTGGGCCGTCCTGTATGTGAGATGGGTGAAAATAACAGAGGGAAAGAGATCAGTGAATTAGAGCTAGAACATTGGTTGTTTCCTTATTTGCAATAGCTAACTCACTTTTCTATACTGCGTACTGATTCTAGTTCACCTCTTTGTCCCCAGACTCTTTTGCTTACACAAAGGAAAAAAATAATCTCTTTTTCCCTTCCAAAATATACTGGCGTGGTAAAGCTATATTCAACTTATATAATTAGATGGACAGAAGCAGAAGACTACGGAAGAATTTTCTCTCTAATTGTCTTTATTGGAATCTACCACCTATACTAAAAGCAGCTACATACACAAATTAAGCGAGGAAGAGGAAAGGAATTCCTGCTAAAGTGAATTCCAGGTTCTCAGCTGGTGGAAATTAGCCTAGTTTTACTAACTTTAGTAGAATTATGTGCTTTTGCACCATCTGAAAATCTGGTAGAGTATCTTTTATTTTCTGAAACCTAGCGAATAATTTTATATATAATAATCTCAGTATCTTTTTGTACTCAAGAGTATAGATACAACAGATTTCAGCGGACAAACACCTCTTATGCTGTCAGCGCAGAAAGTAATTGGGTAAGTAATGGATAATTAAAAAGTTTTCTGAGTGCAAGAAGACTGCTAACTCTTTAAAATAATGAAATACATCACTTTTAATCTGAGGCTAAAAATGCCAAAAATTTCATCCCAGAGCAAATTCTTACAGCTGATTGTTGGATCCTCCCCTAAAAATGGGGTTTTATTGTGGAAGCAGTGGGCCCATAAATACAATTTGGGAGCACCTCTGTGAACCTGTATATCTTATCTATGAAGACTCTTACTGCAGTCAGCGGAGCCTTTTTCATGTTAGCAAAAGTTTTAAGTGCTTTTCTGCATTAGTGCAACTTCATTACCACTGGTGGTCTTCAACTCTTAGTACCTCTAAACCATCTTCAACAATCTAGGGAAATACTGAAAGCAAGGTCACAATAGGAAAAAGGCAGAGCCCTTGGCTTGTCAGTTTTGGTACTCTGAAAAACTGTACGTATAGTTCATACTTACTAACATTCTAACAGTAAGGCACTTAATCCAGTTGTCACATAGGTGGGAGTAAAGCTTGATAGTGGTCCAATATATCAGCCTCACCTGATATCACCTATATCAGCACCTAAAAATGAAGATCTCTTCCTTCTTGATATGGAAACTATCGGGAACCTCCTAGGGAGCAGATCTTTCAGTCTTTTGTCCATCTTTCTTGCCCCTGGTGTTTGCACCATTCGCATACCCATCTAACATAAGAACAGCCATACTGGGTCTGACCAATGGTCCGTCTAGCTCAGCATCCTGTCTTCTGACAGTGGTCAAAGCCCCATCTTTCAGAGGAAATGAATAGACCAGGTAATCATCAAGTGATCCATTCCCAGCCTTCAGTGAACAGCAGCAATCCCCACCTATACTGATTAATTCCCATTGCTGAATATATCCTCCATGAACGTACCTAGTTCCTTTTGCAACCCCCTTTTCAGTCGTGGCCTTCACAACACCTTCTGGCAAAGAGTTCCCAAGGCTGATTGTGCATTGTGTGAAGAAATACTTCCTTCTGTTCATTTAAAAGCTGCTCCCTATTAATTTCATTTGTTGACTCTAGTTTTTGTGTTATAAACAGAGTAAATAACCCTTCTCTATTTACTTTCCCCGCAACAGTCATGATATTATAGACCTGTATCATATCTCCCCCCTTCATTGTCTCTTTTCCAAGCTTAAAAATCCCAGTCTTATTAATCTCTTCTCAAATGGAAGCTTTTCCATGTATCTCATCCTTTTAGGTTGCCCTTTTCTGTACCTTTTCCAATTTCAATATATCTTTTTTGATATATGGGCAACCAGATCTGCACACAGTGTTCAAGATGTGGGCACACCAGGGGTTTATAAAGAGGCAATATGATATTTTCTCTCTTCTTATCTGTCTCTTTCATAATGATTCCCAACATGGTTAGAGTTTGTTTTTTTTGGCTGCCGCTGCACATTGAATGGATGTTTTCAGAGAACTATCCACACACAACTCCCAAGAGCTCCTTCTTAAGTGGTCACAGCTAATTTAGACTCCATCATTTTATATTTATACTTGGGATTGTGTTTTCCATTGTGCTTTGCTTTGCATTTATCAACATTGAATTTCATCTGCCATTATTGCCCAGTCTTACCCAATTTTATGAGATCCCTTTGTAACGCGTCACAATCTGTTTTGGACTGAAGTATCTTGAGTAGTTTTGTATCATCTGCAAATTTTAGTACCTCACTGTTTGTTTTTTCCATATCATTTATGAATATGTTGATCAGTGCTGGTCTCAGTATAGAGCCATAGGGGACGACACTATTTACCTTACTCCATTCTGAAAACTGACCATTTATTCATACCCTTTGTTTCCTATCTTTTAACCAGTTATTGAGAGGAGAGGACCTTCCCTCTCATCCCATGATGGCTTACTTTACTTAAGAGCCTTTGGTGAGGGACTTTGTCAAAGGCTTTCTGAAAATCTAAGTATACTATATCCACTGGATCATCATTGTCCACGTTTGTTGATCCCCTCAAAGAATTCTAGTAGATTGGTGAGGCATGATTTCCTTTTACAAAAATCATGTTGATTTTTCCCTAACAAATTGTATTCATCTATGTGTCTGATACAGCTGTTCTTTACTATAGTTTCAACTGGTTTGCCTGAAGTTAGTGTCTGAAGTGAGGTTTACCAGCTTGTAATTGCTGGGATCGCCTATGGATCCATTTTTAAAAATTGGCCTCACATTAACTGTCCTCCAGTCATCTGGTACAAAAGCACTATGACACATTTAAATGATCGGTTACATACCACTGTTAGTAGTTCTGCAACTTCATTTCCTTCTGAACTCTTGGGGAGATGTTATCTGGTCCTGATGACTTCTTTAATTTCAATAAGAAAGCTTCCCCTAATGAGATCTCAATCTGGAACCGTTCTTTAGACTTGGGGAGCCTAAAAAGAATGGCTAAGGCTTGGGAATCTCCCTCACATCCTCACTGGTGCCGACCAATACAAAGAATTCAATAACTTATCTTCTTTGAGTGCTCCTTTAGCATCTCAGTTGTCCACTGGCTTCACTGATTGTTTGCAGACTTCCTGCTTCTGATGTACTTTCTTTCTTTATTTATTTTATTTTATTTTATTTTTGCTGATACTTTTTGAGTCTTTGGTTAGCTGTTCTTCATATTCTTTTTTGGCCTTCCTAATTGTATTTTTATGCTTCATTTGCCAGAGTTCCCTCAATAGAATTTAACTTCCACTTTTTAAAGGATGCCCTTTTGCCTACAACCGCTTCTTTTACTTTGTTGGTTAGCCACAGTGGCACTTTTTGGATCCTCTTACTATGTTTTTAAATTTGGGCTATACATTTAAATTGAGCCTCTATTATAGTGTCTTTAAAAAGTTCCCATGCAGATTGCAGGGGTTTCACTTTTAGCACTGTATCTTTTAATTTCTTAATTTCTGTTTAACTGTCTCCCTTGTTTTTGTGTAGTTCCCTTTTCTGAAATTAAATTCTACTCAGGTAAGCTGTTTTGGTATCCCCTTTCCCACAGGGTGTTACATTATATTATTTTATGGTCACTATTATCACTCAGTTCAGCAGAATTCACCTCTTGCATCAGATCCTGAGCTCCAATGAGGACAAGAATTGCCTCTCCTCTTGGGGCTCCAGGACTAGCTGCTCCAAGAAGCAGTCATTTAAGGTGTCAAGAAACTTTATCTCTGCATCCCATAACTGAAGTGACATGTATCCAGTGAATATGGGGATTGCTGAAATCCCCCATTGTTACCAATTTTTTAAAATTATTTTTACAGTCTCTCTAATCTCCTGAGCATTTCACAGTTACTATCACCAACTGTATCCCTGCTGCTATACTCTTACTATTCAAGCATGGAATTAATATCCATTGAGATTCTATGACATAGTTTGGTTCATTTAAGATTTTTATTTTCTTTGACTCTATGGTGTCTTTTACATATAGTGTCACTCCATCATCATCACCTCATCAATGTCCTTCTGGTCTATTTTATAGACTCATAGACTTTAAGGTCAGAAGGGACCAAAACGATCATTTAGTCTGACCTCCTGCAAAATGCAGGCCTCAAGACCTCACCTCACTCACTCACTCCAGCAATAGACCACCAACCTATGACTGAGTTATTTACCTCCTTAAATCATGATTTAAGGACTTTAAGATACAGAGATTTCACCGGTAGGTGAGCCATGCTCTGTGCTACAGAGGAAGGCGAAAAACCCCTAGAGCCCAGGCGAATCAGCCCTGGGGGAAAATTCCTTCCCGACCTCAGATATGGCAATCAGTTAAACCCTGAGCACATGGGCAAGTCTCAACAGCCAGTTACCCAAGAAACAATTCTCTGTAATAACTCAGAACCCACCCCTTGTACTCTCCCCTCTTAGGCCACTTGTATATCCACCACACAGAGCCAAATATCAGTCAATTTCCAAAATAGGCTAATCATACCATCCCCTCCATAAATTTATCAAGCTCAGTTTTGAAAGCGGTTATGGTTTTTGCCCCCACAGCTCTCCTTGGAAGGCTATTCCAGAACTTTACTCCTCTAATGGTTAGAAACCTGCGTCTAATTTCAAGCCTAAATTTCTTGATGGACAGTTTATAACCATTTGTTCAGGTGTCCACATTGGTGCTGTACTCAAATAATTCCTCTCCCTCCCTGATATTAATCCCTATGATGTATTTATAGAGAGCAATCATATCCCCCCATAACCTTCTTTTGGTTAGGCTAAACAAGCCAAGCTTCTTGAGTCTCCATTCATTTTGTATCCTGGTATTACTGTGTCCCTATAATTATCCTCATTCCACAACATTTCTGCGTTGCTTATTATATCAATATCCTCATTTAATAGGAGGCACTCGAGTTAACCCATCTTAGTATTTAGATTTCTTGCGTTTGTATATAAGGACTTAAAAAATTGTCACCTTTTAGCTATCTGTCATTATATGATGTAGTTAAATGGGATTTTTTCATTTGACTGTTTCTTACCAGATCCTACCCATATTTTATTCTCTTCCAATCTCTCCTCCTTACTAGGGTGTAGAAAACCTCCATTAATAGATCCTCCCTTAATAGATTTAAGCATGCAGCCACCATGCTTGGCTTGTTGACACTAAGTTGAATTTGGCCATTCATACTTGTAGCTGCTTAAATTATACTTATCTTCAATCTGTATGTGCTAGTGCACATAGCTCCAACAGACCTCTGACAGATGCCATTAGTGATAGCTCTGCCTGTAGAGCTGTGACAGATGAAATCAACTTAATACATCTCCAACTGACAACTGCCCTATTCTCAGATAGGAGACAATGCACAGTACTAACCCAAGGGTCTGCTCATATTCAGAGGAGGAGGACTGGAAGAATCAGCTCTGGGGCCACTCAGCATCTCACAGCTTCTGGACAGGAGCACTTCTCATCTTTTTCCATGTACAGATGATGCCACCAAGGAGCTGAAAATGGTCTTCACAGAGTGGAAGCTTTAGTGGGAAACTTACTTACACACTAAGTAAATTTAGGAATCTATTGCTGCATCTCCATTCTTGTCCACTTAATCGCAGATCTTGGACCAGCCTCAATAGGCTACTTCCTGGCTTGTCCAGAGTGACCGTTAACTGTGAATTGACTAGGTCTGGTTTCATTCCTGCGCTGTGATTGTGAGGCTGCATTGCAGTTGATAACTTGTGGTGGAAGAATGCCCAACTTGATACTTTAGGGGTGGTTTTTAGTGTCTAGCCTCTGTATCAGGCGAGGCTATCCTCTGGTTCTGGAATCTGGATATCAACCATTGACATTTGCTTATGAATGAAAATGAGGCAGTGTAGTTTAGAGAAATAAAACTACCGAGCAGTCCTGACTTCGTTGCTGACAAGCTGTGGAATGATAGGCTCTTTGTCTCTCTCTTTGTTCCCACCCTACAATGAGGAGACACACACAATGGTATGAAGATTAATTTACTTCATAAAGTGTTTAAAAAATTGTTATCTCTAATCTAAGTTGCCTTCTGTTTTCTAACTGGTTTGTATGTCCTGTTTGTTTTCATCTAGACCAGAACCCACAGGATTTCTTTTGAAGTTTAATCCCTCTCTCAGTGCCGTAGACAAAGTTGAGAAGAATACTGCATTGCATTGGGCAGTTAAGGCAGGAAATGTTAATGCTGTAGAGCTACTGCTGGATGCTGGATCTAATTTGGACATAAAAAATGTCAAGGTTACAGTTTTTTTTAAACTAAATTTCATTCTGTATAGTATAACAATGTGAAACTAACTTCAAAGAACAGTCTTAGAGTTCTAGATAATCCTTTTTCATACAATTGGGATCTTGATGTCCATTTTAATGGGAATAGGAATACAACAGTTGACATTCTGTTCAGTTTTTCCAAAATGTAGATGGAGATTTGTTTTCGTGTGATGCAGAGGTTGAATACACACATTCTTGTGTGTGTTACTTTAACAAACACCATGTCCTTTTTTCTTAGGCAAACTGAATATTTCTGTCTCAGTTCCTCTGTCTGTAAAACATGAATAATAATGTCTGCCTCAGAGAGACATTGTGAGGATTAAGTACTTAGGCAGAGAGAGATTTTCATAAGTGGCTAGTGACTTCTGATTTTCCAGCTTAAGACCCTTAAAGGTATCTGACTTGCAAAAGTGCTGGACATCTGCCCTCTGAAAACACAAGCCTTTTAAAAATGGCTACATTGCGTCTCTTTTTTTAAACACTAGTTCGAGTAAAGCTAGCCCATGTCTGCCTACCCACACTGGAAAGCACAATCCCAGGTGCTGTGTAGACATACCCTTATCTCTCTTTTTGAGATCTTCTTTCATTTGCATGTGAGAATCCTAGAATATCATACTTATTTATACCTTTCCTGTCTTGCTCTTGCTCTTGGGAATGCAAAATTTTTTAACTTTGACTTTGCTAAAACTTCAGTTTATTGTATCTTTTCAGAGATAGTATAACTGATAATTCAGATTTGTTAGCACTGAAAACTTGCAATGAGAACAGTTTATTTAGTTGACTTAATTGTACTGTGGCTCTCCAGTTAATCTACCAGTGGTAGATTAGTTTGAAAGTTAGTTTGAAAAACAATTATCCACCTAATTATTCCCGTTTTAACTTCATAATATCTGTTATTTCTCAGTTGCCAAGACTGTTATTTAAATGTACAACACATTTGGAAAAATAATCTTTTAATTTCTTTTTTTAAAGGGAGACACACCACTTGACCTTGCTCACCAAATTCAAAATCGCATCATTATTCATATGCTAACTCAAGAAGACAAAATGAGAATCAGAAAAAACTCCAGGTTACTCAGGATGCTAGAAAAATATGAGGTATTTTCACATAAGAACAATTCATGGAATACAGCAGTTTACATTTTAAATATTATAAATGTATGACTTATGGAGCCTGATCCTGCCTCCATTGACGCCAAAGAGAAGAGTACTGGGCATAGGTTAGCCATTTAGGCCTTCATTTTCAAGAGACTTTTCAGGGGTGGAGGCCATCAATTGCTAAGCACCCAACTTAAGACATCTAGAAGTAATCAGGATGTTAAGGTGTCTAAACTTGGGCACCAAGAAATGTCCAAAATCAAGAGCAGCTCTTCAAAGTTTAGGCCTATGTCCTCATTCTTGTATGAATATCACATAATGGTCCAGCAGTCTTCTACGCAAACCCCCAAAATACATGTAGAACATACTGTCATAGTATGTAAATGCTTTTTAAAAAAATTAGACCTGGGTAGCAAGATCCATGGTTGATTGATAGAATCTTAAGCTTATATTCTAGTAAGCCGATTTGAAATCAAACAAATGGAATTGCTTCTGTAGACTGGTTGCAAGATGGTGCAAAATCATGTCTCAGGTTTTTTTCAGGTTCAGCTATGATTTAAGTTCTATAAGAAAAAAACCTCTTTTTACAATGTACAGTTGCATTTTTTGAGATGGGCAATAAGAAATTAAGCTTTGTTGAAAGTCTAGTACCTTTCATTGGGTTTAATGTTTCTCAACTAATAAAGAGCTGTGGGGGTTTATAACTTCAAAAATAGTTGTAATTTAATTTGTAGTTCGCTATTCATTAGAAAAATAGTTCACTTACAGTTTTTGTTACTCTTTTTTTAAGAGAAATTTCTGACACCAGTAATATTCTACATCAGTTGAAGTATTTGGTTTCAGAAGTTAAAAATAGCCTGTTTTTTTTAATTCTGTTCCAAAAGATGGAGGGAGAGATGGGTTCAAGTTGGAGAGAAAAACCTGAATGCAAAATGTAGTGATATTGCTTTTCTGAAATGTGTGGACCTAAAAGAATGTGTTTGGCTTGTCCTCGGAGAATCCTTCCTTTGCCTTTGAATGCCCATAGATTTTAGATATTGTGTTTGCTATGTCACGTGCTGTTTTGTGTAATATTTTAGGTATAATATTGTAAGAGTAATCATTTTGATAGTTTTTCCTGCTCTTGGTGTCTTCCTTGACACTGATGTGGGCTACAGGATATATAATGGACTTAAATTCCGATTCTTGGCTTTTGAAAGGAAGTCTGCTTCTCTTCATATTTTTCGGGATGACTCTGTTTACAAGGTGTGTTCATTTATCTTTTCTGTCTGGGTGTTTATATAAGAATGATTTTTGTATATCTCTCATACAGTATTCCCTTCAGAGGGTCTCATAAGTTCACTTTTAACTATAAGTAAATCAACTGGTTAAAAATAATTATTTCCTCCTGAGGTTTTTGTTTTGTTTTTAAAGTATTCTTTGGTGAAATGTTTATCAGAATGATTACAAAAGGTAACAAAGGTACAAATTTTAAATTTAAATTTTAAAAACAGTAAACCTAGTGGTAAATTATTCAGATACACTATTCCATTCTAAATGAAAGACACACACACACAAAAATAATATGTAAATATTGTTGAAGGTCTGATCTTGCCACATGCTGAGCTTACCCTCTAATGGTAATTACAATAAAAATTTAATTATCTTAATTTTTTTCCCACTGGGGATGAGATCCCAGATTTTGTTTGAGAAATCTTCCCTCCCCTGCATCATCCCCCAAATTATTTTTCCAACGTCTAATGCACTGCATCCAGTGTCTGTTGTAATGGCGCTGCCCTTATGCAGGAGTTAGCATAGACCGTACACGTAACATGCTACGGTATTCATCAATAAAGAAGCCAATTCTGATGTCGTATATTAAACTGGAATACGGTGTTCATGACATTTCCATTACAGAGCAGCACTGTAGGTGGTATGTCACACAAGGCCCCAAAAGATTTCTGAGCAATAGTTTTTAATTCAATTTAATGGAGAATTAAAATGAATGTGAGTAAAGTCTTTGGAACACATTTTTAAATATTTGACTGTGAATATATTTTTAAATAATGTCTTTCAGGCAATTTGTGGGGATCAAGAACGTAAGATATTTACCAGCAGTTTTCATGCTAAGTTCCATATTTTGGATGTCTATGACGTGGTTTATCTGGTTCCTGCCTGATATCCTTAATACTCAAGGAGTGAAATGCTAAATAATTGTTGGCCCCAATCCTGCAACTATGTATGCTTTTGCTACTAACATGTAAGTATATGTAGAGTTGGTGCTTTGCTTCCATTAGGAAGGGATGATGCAATTTTGAGGAACTGTATCTGAAGACTATCAATGGACAGAAATTGGGAAGTACATGATTAGAGAATAGTTGCTAAATAAAATGCAAATTTTGTTCTTGAAATATATTTGATACTACTGAGGTTGGGCTTGTCAAGCTATATCCATTATACTCAGATACTCTTTATAAATAAGAGTTATTAGTTGAATTAAAATGTATGAAGACAAGATTACTCAAATTTGTTCATTTTTACTTTAAAATTACATTTTGCCTGCATGATAAAGTATCATTTGAATAATACTTACCTTCAGTAAGCTTTGGCTTCACGTAGGCACTTATTTTTGAGGTTGTTAGAGAGGATAGATTAATTTGTTCTGTGAGGTTGCTAATAACAAAGAACATATATTTGTTTATAAGATTAAGTTAATTACCTTTGGGACATTACATGAGGTACCAGGAGATGGGCATCTGCTTTTCTGTCATTACCACTTAACGAATGCCATCAGATATCAAGCTGGTTTAAAGTAACAGCACAAAAGTAAACTTTTCAATGCTTTGTTGAATACAAATTAGCTTAAGTTATGCCATTGTTAAACCCAAATTTTCCTTCCAGGTTAGTTCCTCATTGCTCATCCAGACACATGCTTATGTGCCTCTTGGATTGGGGCCAAAATAAAAAATAAATGACATCTCCACATTCTGAAATGATGAGGATTCAGAACTCTTTTTGCTGTTGCTTTTCAAAAAGCCATAATAAAACTTCAACAGTTTCCCGCCTTCATGTACATGCAGAAGTTGAACTGCATTCTTTGTCTGTGGTACATCATTTTTAACATCTTTCAATTCTTATAAGAGGCTAGGGATTGATAATATGTGGAAAGCAGTACGCAAATGTTGCAGTCTGTATTCTCTTTTGTTATTATCCAGAGGCCTTTATCTTTCAGTTTTGTAAAACATTTCCATTAAAACAGAAGGCCTTTAGGGAGATAATTTAACTGAAAATAATTTCTGTATTAAACTAGCATTAATATTTTCCTACATTAAGTAGCATAATGTTTTTTAATTACTTCATCCCTTAAGTGGCATTTTCTTTTGTGCTATTTCTAATGAGATCTCCTTAATACAATTATCAGGATTAATTTCTATGGTTGGGTACATTCCAGCTGGGAATGCATGCATAGATTTGTCTCACTTGTAAGTAAGTTATTTGTTGTTACTGCCGTGTACAAATGTGGAATTTGAGGTTCTGGCTGTACTTAAAAACTTAGCTTTAAGTGATTTATGTCCGTTCAATCCTGTGTTTCTGGACTTTAAAAATTAAAACCTTTAACTAGTTGTGTGTTAGAAGTAGTGAACAAAATGAACACACAAAGCCCAGACCACTATGGGAGCAGTTGTGGGCAAGTAAGTCGCATTCCTTTCCTTTCCCTTAGCCTATATGTGTGTACATATTTTCTTTCTGGAAGTGTCCACAGATCCATGATTTTAGTATAAATGTTTTGATAGGTACAGCCAAACTCCTTGGATGCACTTATTTATGGTTGTTGAACCTTTCCCATACACTTTGATAAACACCCAGCCACTGTGTTCTGGGATTTGCTTCCTCAAATCTGCAAAACAGAACTTGATAATATCCACAATGAAACGCAGTGACGTCGGACTTGCAAGAGAGTGTCCTGCAACGTATCATAACTAAACATGGTATGAGCTATGGAAGAGATTCCATCTTAAAATACAAAATAGCATTATTTGTTTGAGTAGCATTGAGTTACCTCATTGTATTTGTAATATGCAAGAGAGAACAACTTGGAGGTAAAAGTACACAGTGCTTTACCTAGGAAGATATTGGTCTTAACTTGTATGGTTTGTTTAGGTGCCCACCACACCCCTCAACCTGTTTTATGCTTATAATACCGGAGTGTAAAAATTCTGTACATAGTACCTGTATCTTTCAAAACTTTATGCTTGTTAGTGTAACAGAATAGCAGCAGATATCTATATTTAACAATATTATGCCTAAAACTTGGGTACCTATCTGTATGTTTTATACAGTATATATTTATATATTAATTTGTAAATATTCTTAAACTTGTCAGTCATGGGGTAGAAAGAAATAAACAAAATGGGCAAAGGGAGAACTAAACCAGATCAGACTAGGAGTTTATCTAGTACAGGATCTTGAGTTGTAAGAAAATGCTGATAGGATTTTCTTTTTCCATCCTATAAATGTCTTTCCTTTTGAGGTCGCTTGGCACTAGAATCATTGTCAGTTGTCCTGCGACATCCTCCATTGATGGATATCTTCTTACCACATGTTCATTCCTTACTGTCATTCTTTATATGCCCTATTCCTTTCTGGTGGAGAAGGTATGTGATTCACCTTCATGTTCATGGGTATAGTCAAAGCCAGGACTATCGGCTCTGTAGGTGCGGAAAGCGAGATCTTTGGTTCTGAATTTGATTATAACTAGTGATAGCAAAAGACACTGATCTCTAGAACTACAGTCGACAGAACCGCAGAGTCCTAGCTGTGTGAGTGCGTATGTAGTCCAAAGAGTGTACTAGTACACAAAGTGAAGTCCATCCTTTTTCTTTATCAGTGAAATATTTGTAAAATTACAGTGATTCAATACAAGTTAATATTCAAGTATATTAATTGTTTGTAAGGGTAGAACATTGATAATTTATGAAAAAACTATATTCCTTAACCTGAATGCTACATTTAGCAGACACAATTTTCCAGATTCCCTTCGTTCTCACTGTGGTGGGTCTTCTCTACTATTTCTACAAAACTTGGAGAACTGATCCTGGATACATAAAGATTTCCGAAGAAGAAAGAAAAAGGTATTGTGCCTTGATAAAACAGATTTAAAATATACCGTGGTATAATGTGTTCATTGGTTTTTTCTCTGCTTTTATGTTTAAACAGTGAACGGTAATATTTCCTTTAGTTTCAAAGAGATTCATTTTAACATTTAGTACCTGAGTCGTAGCTAGGACACGTCTGTGTTCATATATTATAAATTATTTCTCTTATCACTGCCCTTTTAAAAATACCTTCCTCTCTGTGTCATCTCCTCAGATATATTTAATAGTCTGTTGTAGTTTGAGAGGCAGCTGACTGCTCTCACCCCAGAAAATGCCATTGGTGTTGTCTGTGGTATAAATTAACAGAGAACTCGGCCCATAGTTGTGACTGTCTCTTGTGGTTTCTATATGTTTATAATTCATTTTACATGTTTGTGTTTCTAAGTTACATTTGTCAAGAGTGTTTTCATGATCTTGGTGAACATTATGGAAGCCTGGGAAAAACAGTGGAACAACCTTAACCTAGCTGCATTTATCACAGCAGGAGCAAGAAATTGCCATGAAATTAACAGGGAGTTTACTATGGTCCACTTCATGGTCAATTGGTATTGGGGTAGGGAAGGAGACACCACATGTGGCAGCCTCTGCCTTCATTATCTGTTAGAAGTACTACTAACTGCGTGGGAAGTACTTGTTAAAAATTGAGAATGGTTCTAACTATACATATATGAATCGTTTTAACTATTCTGGACAAGCAACACAAAAAAAATAAAATAAAAAAACAAAGTCCGTCATAGATGTGGCATTACTAGACAACATAGGTCTCTTCCATCTTGCATTTCCTTGAATCTGTTCTCCTTTCTTTGCCTATAATGGGAAATAATTTAGCTTCATTTCAATGTAAAATATTTTGGTTGTATATTTTTAATAATAATACTTGACACATGAAGATGACTTGTCATCTTGGTAGTATTTAAGAGATCCCTGATCTTCCTGACACCCCTGGAAAAAAATTGGATAAATAGAATTGTTAAATAACTTGTCTTTCAGAGTGTTGTTACACTTGCAGAAGCTGGCCACTTGGATTTCAGAACATTTTGCACATCGTGTCTTGTACGTGAGGTTTTTATTCCATGTTTAACGTATATTAATCCTTTTTTGATACACAGATTTTGTTAATGTGGATAGTTCTCTGAATAAGAGGACTGTTATGTTTGTCTTTATCCTTTGGCTCAGACATCTGTATTACTTGTCACATGAGCGAGGGCTGCGGGATCTGGGCCTTTCACTTTAATTTCAAATAGTCTTTTAAACTACTATGCATAGTTTTAGTTGGCCTATAAAAATGAAAAACGCTTAATTGTATCAATTAAATTATTTTGAAAAGTTCAGTTTATACTGAGAGCTGCATTTTAATTTTTATATTTTGAGCAAAAATATGTGGTTTATGCTTATAATGAATTACTGCATTTTCCCCTTTCACTTTCAACTAGGTAAAAAAGCCGTTGAGATCCATGCATTGCATTGCTTGCAACTCATGTATTGCTAAGTTTGACCAGCATTGTCTGTGGACTGGACAGTGTATAGGTGAGTTTGTTTATAGTAGTATACTTGAAAACACCTTTTGCTAATCCGTTGAGGAACAGCACCTGATATCACAATCTAGTTAATTTCTGTGATTGATAGATGAAGGGATATTGACAGGTGCCAGTGAGAGCTGTATCCAGCCCCTCTCTTTGTTGTGTAGTCTCTGAAGTGAAGCCATTAATACGAGGGAGCTAAAATGGTTCCCTGGGGCACCGAGCACTATCATTAGGGAGGAAATGGAGAAAAGATAGACAGGCTTGGATTGTTATGGACCTTAAAGCTACAGGACTATCTTCTTAAAGCATATCTTTTTAGGTTACTGTAGCTTTACTTTCAAATTGGAAAGGAACATTTTTAGAATTTCCACTGCAATAGCTGAAGTGTACAGAGCTATTTGTTAGACTGAAGTAATTCCGATGTAAAACTTTGACGATATATATATTCAAGACTTAAAGAGAAATTGTTTGTGTGTTACGATGCCAAGATAATCTGTTTTGTTACTTTACATGTGTTCGTAATGCTGAAACGCTAAATTAAATAGCAACACTAAAGATTTACTGTTTTATAATGAGGTGATTATCTTGGGCTAGAGCAGAGCTGGGGTTGTCTAATTAATTTTAATCCAGTTAAAATAATGATGCTAGTTAAGGCAAACTCCAAATACAGACTAAATCCACATCACTTTTCTCATAAGCATGTCTGTTGTTGTAACTGAGATTACTAGCATGAGAAAGTTGGGAAGGAATGAGATCAACCTGTCGTAAAATGTACTGGGATAGTGAGATTTTTCTTTGGTTGATGTTGAGTATCTTTCTATTCCTGTTAACTTTGGGAGAATGCTAACAGTGCAAAGATATAACAATATAAAGTGTTTTCAAACAAACAATATAAACAATACAAACAATATAAAGTGTTTTCTTTCTCATCCCAAATACAGGGGTTGGCAACCATTATTATTTCATCTTGTTTCTGCTCTTCCTGACTCTGGTTGGAGCCTGGATGGTATATGGAACTCTTCTCTGTATGTATTCATACATTTCATTTTAATTTAATTTTCAAGGCACTATTTCATATATTACGTCTCAATCCATATCTTGATTATGCAGGAACAGTCGTAATTCTTTAACAAAAATATCAGGCTATCTGAACTCATGATCCAGATTTTGGTTAACTTTTTGTCTAATATTAATAACAGTTCAAAATTTTATTTTTTAAAAAGGTATAGCTGTAGAGATCTGCATTTTTTAGGAGATTTGACATCATAGAGAAGTAGAAACAAAATTCAAGAGCCATAAGGAACAAAAGTTTTGGAGGGAGGAGTTGTACTTTTCTGTCTGCAGTAGAAACTGTGGTCCTGAATATATTATCACAGAAACTTATTGATCTTAGAAAAGAAGCACTACTTAATCTCTTGACCTTGGTTGAATATGTTCTTCATTAATTTTATTTTTTATTCCTTTGAATTATAACATCAAACAAAAAGTGACTGTCAATAACTGTAGATGCTTTTAATAATTATTTAAAACCACAAATATCATTAAGCAATATTTCAAGTAATACTAACCCAGTGAAGTAGAAGTCATTGTCTTCAGTATCATTTAATTGTATTAAAACCTCTTAGTGACCATCAAATGCCCAGGGTTCCCATTTCATAAATTAAACATACACATTAATAACAATACAATAAAGGTCTTCCCTCCCCTCCCCACCTTTTTGGCACACAGATCTTCACAGGTGGTTATAATGACATTTGTAGGACAGGAGCTTCAAGTCACATTTATCTTTAGTTTAGATTGGCTCACTGGGAGGCATTCTGAATAAATGGACCATACTTCTGTAGAATAATTGCATAGTGTATGATTATAAAGAAATTAATTTACAGTGACTTCTGATGCCAGCTGTAATTTGTGAAATGTATATGCAATTGGCAATATGCAGTAACCACATAGGCATTGTTTCTGTAAGTGATAAAATGCTAGGCAGCTTGTTTCTAGAGTTTGTAATGTCAGGTTCCATTCTGGCATAACTTTTCTGATCTTCACTTTTACTAAAAAAATTAATAAAGTGTCTAACTTTATTCATTTTCAGATTGGTCAGAACATTGTGCAACCACTTACCAGCAAGATGGAGCATGGACTTACTTTACACAGATAATGTCTTGCTGTCCATGGGTTTTGTATATCTTTACATTAGTGTGTTTTCATACTTCCTGGGCTTCACTGATGCTAATTATTCAGCTTTATCAGGTACTTTTTTTGCTTTGTTTATGTTGTTTTCTTGAAGATGTCTGAATTTAAAAATATTCCTTGGCAGACTTGTCTGATCAAAAGCCGTATGTTGTGCCAACCTTCATTGGCTCATCTGTATCAAGCTTCAATGATGTGTATGGCTGATGCATATCTTAACCCCCTAGTCCAGTGCCTTTGGTTCCAAAGCTATTTGTACCAAGATCATTTCCAATATTCAGTATGATGACATTCTCAAAATCAAACCTTATAACAGAAGTCTGCTGTTATAGCTTTTGCTTGTTTTTGATGCAAAACAAAAATGTTTAGGGAAATTGGTAAGAAATAAAGCAGTTTTTGGAGGAAAAGAATCTAAATGAAAATTAGAGCTGGTGTCATTATATACAAATATTGTATGGTTGATTATTTTGGCTAGTGGTTGTGTTCAGTGCTTAACTGAACACTGTGTGGTATAGTTCAGCGGTGCTTCATTAAGACATCTTAAGCCCAACTAAAAAATGAATAAAAAGACCCTGGATCTACTGGAATTAGGAGTATCAAAGAGTTTTTTTTAAACCTTGTTTTTCAAAGATTCATAACTTTACTTTCTAAACAGAATTTGTTCCACATTGGTACTGTTCTCCAAGAAACAAATTTCTTTACTAGTTTTCAGAAAACTAGAGTCTGCTGTTATGCATCTTCGTTTGTTAAAGAAATGTATTGAACTAAGCATCTTTTTTATTAAGCTTCCTTTATTTTTTCAGACTACTGATCTGCATGTGACTAGAAATAGATTAATTACTAATTTTTGTTAATATAGTCTAAACATTTTTGACATTGTGGAAAAAAATTGGGAAACAGCCAGAATATTTATAATAAGCTACTCTGTTATGCGCACACAGTAGTTTGTCAATTGGTATCGCTTAATGACTTTTTTGCATGTTATTTGTTGAAACTGCCCAACAGCCAAACAATAATTTGTAAATGTCCCTTTGACCACCATATAATATTGCACAACAAAAAAAGCAGTAGGAAATTATAGACAAAAATCTCAAGTGGAAAGATGTCAGGCAACAAATGCAGTTGAAGAAATTTAAAAACTAAGGCTCAAACTCTGTGCACATCTTGCTCTCTTGTACCAAGGTTTTATTTGCTGTTACAGCCTGACCTGATGCTATGTCATACACTCCCCTGCATTTAATTTCCTCCCACTCTGTAACTTTCCTATCTTCAAAGCGTCTGATGAAGTGGGATTTTCTCCCACGAAAGCTCATGCGATTAATAAATCTGTTAGTCTTTAAAAGTGCCACAAGACTCTGTTGTCTTTCTACAATAGACTAACACGGCTACCCCTTTGGAATTTGACAAGGTTTTATTGACATTGTCCTTGCAAGGAGATGGCTTCAGATCTGTAACAGATCTTTTCCTGTCTCTGTATTCTGAATAGTAATGTCACACATTGACCTTTTCACCTCTGCAAATACCTGGGCACAATGAACCAATTAAGGATAAATTCTTGGTTTTGGCCCTGATGCTTCCAACTTCTTGGTTTCTATCACAGCCTTAGTGGCATATTTGTAAATATGACTTATATTAGGGTTTCCTTATTGTGTTAAATATGCAGAAAAATGAAATAACATCTCTACAGTGTCCATTATTTTAAATGCTTTAACATATCCACATTTAACTGTCTCCTTCCCCTTGCCCTGCTTATCTTGAAGATTGCATTTCTGGGTTTGACTTCACATGAGAGATTAAAGCTCACAATACAGGGCCAGTCTTCTAAGCATCCTGTTTCTCTCAGGAAAACTCCATACAAGTAAGTATTTTTGATGAGATAATTTATTTTTAAGAAAGTGGGATTAATCATCTTTAGTAATATAGTCTGTTTAACTATTCTGTATATGACAAAGAAAAGTTAGTTCGTTATGTGTTTGCTGAATATGCCTCTTCTGAATTATGTAAAAGGAATGGAATCAGACCCACACCAGGGGACTCTCCAGCAAGGTAGATGGAGATTTATTTTAGGGGGTGAAGAGCCAGCACAGTCAGCTAAGGTGGAACCCTTCTGAATAGCCTTGGATGCAGGGAGAAGTTATGGCCAAAATACCTGACTCTCCTAAATTAATAGACACTCTTTAGGGATTGTTGCCCACTATTACAGCTTAGAGAAATGCCAAGGCTGGTCTGACCTGCACCAGGGCCAAACACAGAATTGGGGGGATGTAATCGTCTACTCTAGAACTTGGCACAACTGAGACTCTATCCAGCTTCTTCTTTTTTTGTTGCTGTTGATTGGTTTGGTTTTTTAAAAAAACATTGAAGTGGGGAAAAGGTCTATGAATATATAATAGAGTGTATGTGGAGAGACAATGTTTTTGTTTTTTCATTTCTTCTGCAAGAGCTCTCCTTTTGTGCTCAAAATGCTCTTTAGTATACCACATTTGCTGTGTCTGTGTTAAGTTTACTAACAGATATTTATTTCCCTTTAATTTCCAGTCATGGGTGCTTCCAGAACCTCGCAGACTTTTTCCAGTGCAGGTGCTTTGGTATATTCAAGCCCAACGTAGTTGATTGGACTAAACAATATACTATAACACTGCATCCAGCAAAAGGTAAAAACATTCACTCTGTTTGAAGAAACACAATATCAAATTCTTAAAGAGCCGAACTGAAAGCTAAATAAAACTGGATATTCTTTATATTGTTTTGCAAGTTCTTCTGAAACTCTCCTACTTTCATTTTTTTATATGGTTACTGTTGTTTAAATGGTAAAGTTAATTATAATAAATTACAGAAAAGCAGATAGGAAAGAATTGCTGTGGTGATTTGTATGTACTTTCAGCTGAAACAATTTGAAATGTCATGCAACTATGAGATGTCACTTCAAATAAATTTGGTTGATTTTTTTATACAGATTCCAGAAATCATATTTAATACCTTGATTCATTTTCCAGAGTTTGTCTTTAAAGAGCACATTTGTTAAGAAGAAAAAATATTTTTAACTTTTTTGAATTGACTGTTTCAAAAGGTTTTTAACACTAGCTTGTATTTTTGATAACTTATTTGTCTTTATACTCTGTAAATTTGTACAGAATCACTGTTTAGACTTAATGTTTGCTTTCACATTAAATAAATTAGATTTCATGCTTATATCTACTGATTTTTAAAAAAAAATGCAAAGGAAAGTATGAAACTACATATTTAAAAATCTTTAATGATAACAGCAAAGGCCTATTTTGCTGCTTTAAACATCTAATAAGAATTGATCAGAAGACTAAATCTTGCACTTATTTATACCAGTGTCACGTAGAATTAGATTGCTCAACGGCTAATACGTACATGACCAAAACCTAATGTATAGGCTTAAAATATTGTTTCACATTATTTCAGGCTGCAAGCATAGGGCTACCATAGTCCAAAGTAATGCACCTGTGCTCTTGATAAATGTAAAGGGATTAATTGGAGAATGCATAGTCTGATGGTAGTCACTTTTCAGAAACCTCAAATTGACTTCACACAGCATGATCCCACTGTGTTCTACTGGAAGGTTTATGTTGTAGTGGAGAAGAACAAAAGTGACACTTATGGAAATGGTGGGGGAGCACAGATGAAGAACAATAAGCTGAGGCAATTCAAATTATGATCTTTTGCTACGTTTTCACAGTAACATAGAATGAACTAGAACCAGAGAATTCTCACAATTTCAGTATAGGTATTGTTTGCTTAGCCTGGTAAGCTAGATGAGCACATGAGTGTTAGAGTACAAAACAGGAGCAAAATGACTTAACCAGTATCTACAGTTTATTGTCTCTTGAGAAACCCACAGTGACAAAACTAGATTTAACATCCACTTTGATTTTTACATGTTTTATGAAAATGTGACTTCAAATCCAAAGAGTCCATCCTTTTCTCCCCCCAGGAGGATGAAGCTGAAAATATTATTGTCACAGATTAGAATGTGGCTTTTAAAACATTCTCCTCCCATGCCATAGCACCATCATAACAATAAAATGTATTTCACTAAGGAATTAGGATAGACAGTATTGAATATGAGCGAGATTTTGCTCCATTGGAGTGGAATGGATCCAAAATACTTTCCTTTGGCCCATTACCTGTAGGATAATCACCTTTTAGTGGGAGAGTACACAGAGCTATTATACCCTTATTTTTTTAACCAGACAAGTAATAGTTTAAGAAACACTACTGTTCACAGACAAGTTAGAATTCAGCAAATTATTAGGTTCTTTTCAGTGTAGACTAAACTTAATACCATTTGAATAATACCATTAGAATAAATTTAAAAGCATTTTGTCAAAATGTATTTTCTACTACAATTTCTTAAGATATGAGTTTACAGATTTCTCCAGTGAGGTTGGAGAAGCAGAAGTTTTTTTTAAAATGCCCTAGGTTCTTATCAATGCATCACTGTTTTATTTAGCAATCAATCAATCTGTGACATCAATGGAAGTGTGAAATGTGCCTATTACAAAAAGCTTCACTCTTTCTTTTCCACTTGAGTGAGGCCACCAAACCCAATTCCTTTGGGGCCAAAATTCTTTGCATAGCAAACTGCGAAAGAAAGGGAGAAAGAAGTAATTAATATTATAGCATTTTTATGTGGTAAGTAATACTAAAAAAAACCCTTACTTGTAATTAAAAATCATAGTAAAGTAAGTACAATGGCTAGAAACAATAAAATAAACATGGATTCTCCTTCCCAGGCACATCCACAACTCTAACAATGAAACTTCATTCACTCTTGTTGCTTTTGAAGTAGACAAACTTGTTAGTTCTGGCTTCAGGTCAAGTCAAGCTCATCTTAGAACAACTTCCAAAACTGTAATATACTCAGACAAAATTAGGTTACAGGTATTAGAGCAAATTCTAACTCACATGAACAATTTTTGTTTGCAGAGCATGTGAATGAATATTAGGCTGGAATTTTAAAAAGGGCATAAGGGAATTCCTATTGAATTCTCCTGTAGGCATCTTTGAAAATACCAGCCTAGAACATCAACACAAAATTCTTCATACCCTTTTCAGGTTACTTAAGGGTAGATTGACTCTATGAATTTGTGTGATCTGAGAGAGAGAAACCCAGAGTAAATCCATTATCTTCAGTGCAGTTAGCATATTTGCAAAGATTTTTTTTTTTATTCCTGGTGTAACATTCCCTGGAAAGATTCATCCCACTTTAGACCATGATCCTATAATAAGAAGTATAGGAGCAGACCTCTATGTCCTTGTCAAAACCCGCTGAAGTCAGTGGGGACCATTGTAGGTTTGCCCACAAGAATTATTTTGCAGGATCAATGTGCCTCTTAGTGGAGAGAGAATCTCAAACTTGAGAAGACTTAATATTTATGAAAGAAGAGATTGTTTTGCTTTTTAAAATTCACGCCAGTAAACGAGGAGACTCTGGTGCTGCTATGGGATTATATCATTTATTTTGAAGCAAAGAAAGGGAGTGACCTAAATATACTTTCCCAAAATTATTGTTCAGGGATCTAACAAAGAGAGGTGGTGATCTATGTATTATGTCCAAAAAAAAAAAAAACTTAGAAGAATACATTCTGTATCTCATAAGTAGATTGTGCTTACCTTTACAGTAGATTTCTCCATCTTTGTCTGTAACATTTGTAGATTCAAGGCTCTTTCCACAAATAGCACAGCGGAAGCAAGTTTTATGCCAAGGCTGAGAAAGACGGCAGAGATGTTACAAAAAATGTGCAACTAACTAAATTATATCAAGTAGTTAGTGTGACATTTTGACAAGCACCATATAAATGGTTATAGCTTTATATTTTCCGTGGATGACTAGATTGAAATTACGTTGCATTTTATCTCAGTAACATGTTCCATTTTAGTCACGGTAGGTCAATAAACTGATGTTTGTCATTGCACCCTATCCTGATATGTAAATTCTAAAGACCTTACTAGCAGAGGTGTCTCAAATAGGAGTTACACTTGAATCAGCTCCTGTGGGCTGTACAGCACTTGTATACTAGCGATTGCTTCAAATTTCAAGACTGCCGAGAATATTCTACTGAATGATTCTAGGGGAGTAGTTCCTAAACGATGATCCACAAGCTGGAAGCAGGTTACATGACACTGGCTTCATTTTTTTTTATCCAGCTACATAATCATTAAAAACTTGAAAAATAAATAAACATTTAGTGTGACTGGCCCTGGGATGTCAGGGAGAGAAGGTGATCCCTGCAATAGTGAACAGTAGCAAGGGGTCAACAGACCCAATTAAGATGTGGTTTATACAGTGAAAAAGTAAGGTCGCCTATGCTCTTTATCTGCCACCTCGTTTAGGGTAAAGAACACTGAAAGACTTGGTACAATTCACTGGAACTTAAAACCAAACAGTTTAAAAAGATCTTTTAAAAAAGTAACAATCTCTTACTTTTCCTCCTCCCATTATTTTTTCTGCAGCATATACCGATTTGCCACAGCGGGGGCACTTATCCACATCTCCAAATTTTTTGGCAAACTTTGAAGGGTTGGTAGGTGTAGAAGGGCGAGCAGGCTTTGGTGAGCTGATGGAAACATAAGAGGATTTTCAGTACGTTTAAACATTGCTTGAAAAATTGTGTTTCCATTCTCAAAATCTTCTTCCCCCTTCAATATAATATCCACTCCTTTGGAAGGTTTAATCAGCATTATAGTATTGGTTCCCAGAATGTAATTCTTTATGTATAAAACAAGAAAATGAAAACATTCTACAGAAATGGATTTTACAGTGCTAAGGAGCTATTGTTATGACTCAGGTAGCAGCTGACATTGCCTAGATTTTAGTGAATAACAGCTGCTAATAACATTAAAGCCAGCCATAAGGATGGCACTGGCCATGTGCACAAAATAAAGAATATTTAACAGAAAGGGAGGGGCCAGGGGAGTAGACGAAAAGGTATCTTCTCGTAAAGACATATTTTGAAATTCTCTATCTAATCAGTGAGCTGCTGGGACTTGTTAGTGAGAGGTTAATATAAAGAGATAGGACTCTCGCATGTGTCCTCTTGCTTCATTGTAAGGAATCAGCAGGTAGATTTTATTTGTTGCCTTCCAAAGGCCTATGCTGAGTCATGGTCAGATAGTTCAGAAATATAGGTTGAAACCATTTTTGATGTATCAGCCTAAGCCATCCCAGTGTCAGCTCTTAGTCATTCATGAAGTGATCTCTGTATTACTGGATTCTCAGACTGTAACATGTCATTAAACCTACAGGAAGTCAGAATTTTCTGATGTGACGCTCACGATTGGTAATGAATGCTCCTGTGACAAAGTGTTAGTGATAAATACACTAAGCTTGTATCTTCAGTATGGATATACTAGCTTCGTTGCAGTAATTCCAGAGGAAAAGGTTGGAGTTATTTAGAAATTTGCAGGTTTGAGAATCACAGAAAACTGTTACAAAAATATATTGACACAGACAGTTATCTGCAGTCAGGATTCTGTTCCTCTGTTGTGTCTTATACCCTCAAAGTAGTGTGTGACCCATGAGAGAGGATTATAAAGGATATATTCCTGTAGAGAGAAAACAAGTTAACAGCTCATGGTACTAGGATTATTAGTAAAATGTAAGTACAGTGCAGTCTCTCAGAGGGAAAAATACTTGATTCTGTTCTATGGTGAACATGAGTGTGGCATTGTGTTACTTCTAGCAAATTACAGTCACAGTGAATATCTAGGGCTACGTCCCCACTGGCAAGTTAGTTTGAATTAAGGAAGCTTAATTCAAACTAACTAAAGCCATGACTACACTAGGCTGTAATTAGTTTGAATTAAGGACTTCCTTAATTCGAACTAATAACTTCGAATAGGGTATTAGAAGTAAGGGTTAATTCGAACTAACTAGTTCGAATTAACCAATGTGGCCATGTTATTTCGAACTAATTTTTTAGTTCGAACTAACTGGCCCATTGAAATAAATGGAGATCGCTAATTCGAACTAAGCAAGTGCCATGAATGGCACTTGCTTAGTTAGAACTAATTTTTTCTAGTTCAAACTAACTAATTCAAACTAATTTTAGTAAGTGTAGACATAGCCAAGGTGTGTGGTGTGTAAGCATGAAGGTATGTAAAGCATGTCTCCTTCTCTACCCTAATTGCCTATTGAAATAAGAAATAATTTATAAAGAAGGCTTTCAAGATACTGAACATTATTAAAAATTGGCAGAAATGACAAGCACCATAGGAGACATCTGTGATTGGGTCTATTGTACCTCTTATACTAGATGTTGTTATGGATACTGAATGAAGTGTTCAATAAATGGAGAATATACATTTTTTAAAAAGGTTATAAATCAATGGGATTAACTCACTGTTGCAGATCCAAACCTAGATGTTCACCAGTATCAGTGCTGAGACATCCTGCCCCTTGTCCATACCCAATACCTTTGGGACCATATTTTCTCCCATAGCAGGTTTTGCAATAGATTTCAGATTCATGAGCTGCTACTGTAGTACTGTCCAGAGCTTTTCTGCAAGCCACTAAACAGAGAAGAAAAGTGCACATAAAAATTTGTATTTCCACATCTGAGTATTAACATACCTCAGAATTATTGTAATACCAATTATCATTCTGCTCTTGAAAAATGGTTGATACAAATCAACATTATGGTCTCATTTGAAACGCTGAGTTTATTTCTGGTACCCCATCTAAAAAAGAATGTAGTAAAAATGCAGGTAAAAAAATTGCAGGGTAAATAAATGGTTACAAATTTAGACATGGGCTAAAGTTACCATGTGGTCTCTCACTGAAGTAATTAGCATGTATCTGCAAAAAATAAATAAGGGAAGTTATAACCTTCTTAGTATGCTCTCCTTTACAATGTGGAAAAACATGAAGCAGAAGGCTATATTTAACTCTTGATTTTTGTGCATAAACCTCTTTTAATATTAATGGGAGTTCCCTGCATAAAGGGCACATAGCCTATAACATATACATCCACTATATGTATAACACATACAGCTGCTTGGAATCCCTTAACTGATCATGATTGAATTGACATATTATGGGAATTCTTTTCAAGTGAAATTTCAGTTTTGAAGAAACCTGAGTGGTTTTCCTTTATTAGACCAGACAAAAATATAGGTTACTAATGTACACTTCCTCTACTCCCCAGTTTCTCATCCTTTAAATCTGTTAGAAATGTTAATCTGCTGTCATAGGTAAAAATACAAATATTTTAAACTTGGCTTTTACCAATATTCTGCAATTATTCTCCTGTTTCTGATGCAAAATCCTACTCGTCATGTTTGAGTCCCTGCTAAGCAAAAATCATTTTCCACATATATATATATATATATATATTTAACTGTAAAAATATTCAAGATGAACAAAATGTGTCATGAAGAAGAGGAAAGAACCTGCTCAGTCACCGCTGTAAATCTAACCCAGTTTGATACTAAGAGTGTCTGTTGAATGCCCTACAGAAAGGAGTTGACCTAAGCCTTGGTCCTGGTAGAGTGGTGATCGTACTACATTTTGCCAGGCCTGAGCGTGGAGGCTAAAGATTGAATGAGATCCCCTCTTAACATTAGAAGAGGTCCCTCTAGGAAGGCTAGGCCATTGCAGAGAACCTTAAATGAATTCTTTGCATCAGCCTTCATGCCAGAGGATGTGAGGGAGGTTCCCACAGAGACATTCTTTTTAGTTGACAAATCCTGATGAACTGTCCCAGACTGAGGTGGCAATAAAGGAGGTTTTGAACAAATTGATAAATTAAACAGTAATGCATCACCAGGACCAGATGGTAGTCACCAAACAGTTCCAAAAGTACTTAGATATGAAAGTGCAAAACTACTGATGGTGGTATTTAATTTTATCATTTAAATCAATCTCTGTACTAGATAACTAGTGGATAGCTAATGTGAGGCTGCTTTTTAAAAAAGGCTCTAGAAATAATCCTGGCAATTAGAGGCCAATAAGCCTCACTTCAGTACCAGGCAAACTGGGTGAAACTACATCAAAGAGCAGAATTATCAGACACATAGGTGAACATGATATGTTGAAGAAAAGTCAACACAGCTTTTGTAAAAGAAAATCATGCCTCACCAATCTATTAGAATTCTGTAAAGGTGCCAACAAACATTGACAAGAGTGGTACAGAGAATATAATTTATTTGGACTTTAGGGCTATGTACACACTACCATTTTTTACGCGCAATAATCCTCTTCCGCATTAATTCTCCCGTGGCTGTTGTTGCGCGAGATCGCGTACACACTATGCTTGCTCTAACGGAACAAAGCCCCCCCCCTTCTGAGCGCAGTCCTCCAGGAAAGCGAAGGGGATTGTGGGTACGTATCCCAGAGTCCCCAGTATCATCTCCCGTGGTGCATTCCGCTACTGACGCTACCCAGCGGTTGCCAATAGCAACGAGCGCGAATTTCAAATTGAAGCAACCTTCTTCTCGGCACTGCCTTTTCAGAATCGACATGGATTCAGCTGTGATCTTGAATGCTGCCTTCAGCATTGTGAACACAGCCCAGATTCTGTTGCGGTTTGCCTTTGGCTATGATTCGGAGCATGACACGGATGACTCGGTCTCGGATGATGACAGCATTGAAAACAAAACGGACATTCTGATCAGTTTCGCGGACCAGCAACACAGCCTGAACCGCCGTGTTTGGTCCCGGCAGACGAGCACAGACTGGTGGGAACGAATCGTCCTTCAGCTGTGGGATGATGATCAGTGGCAACAGAACTTTAGAATGCGGAAAGCCACATTTATGGAGCTATGCCAGGAGCTTGCCCCTGCCCTTCGATGCAAGGACACGAGGATGAGACCCGCCATGACCGTGGAGAAGCGTGTGGCTATCGCACTTTGGAAACTGGCGACTCCAGACTGCTACCGCTCGGTCGCAAACCAGTTTGGGGTTGGACGCTCGACCGTTGGAGTGGCACTGTCACAAGTATGCAGAGCCATCAACCGTCTTCTGCTCGGGAGGATGGTGACCCCGGGAAACGTGAGGGAGATCATCGCAGGATTTAATGAGTTGGGCTTCCCGAACTGTGGGGGTGCAATAGATGGGACTCACATCCCTATTCTCGCTCCCGACCACCTTGCCTCTGAATACATCAACAGGAAAGGATACTTTTCGATGGTTCTACAGGCACTGGTGGACCACCGTGGTCGCTTTATGGACATTAATGCTGGCTGGTCTGGAAAGGTGCACGATGCACGCATCTTTAGAAACTCTGGACTATTCAGAAGGCTACATGCTGGCACATTTTTTCCAGACGAGAAAATAATTGTGGGCGGTGTAGAGATGCCAGTGGTGATACTTGGGGACCCCGCCTACCCACTGATGCCATGGCTCATGAAGCCGTACACCGGGAAGTTGGATCCTGACAAGGAGCGTTTCAATTACCGGTTAAGTAGATGCAGAATGGTTGTGGAGTGTGCCTTTGGCCGTTTAAAAGCGCGCTGGAGAGCGCTGTATGGCAGGCTAGATCTCCACGAGGACAGGATCCCATTAGTTATTTCGGCTTGCTGTGTTCTTCACAATATATGTGAAAGCCGGGGGGAGAGATTCAGGAACTCTTGGACCACTGAGGCACAACGTCTGGAAAATGCCTACCAGCAACCAGACACGAGGGGTATCCGGGGGGCGCAGCTAAGGGCAGTTCGCATAAGGGATGCGTTAAAAACCCATTTTAGTACTGTTGGTTAAAATTGTACCTTTGAATATAGTTAATAACCATTTCCTATATGTTTCAACTGTTAAAAATTAAGCTTTAGAAATTTTGTGTTTTTCCCCTGTAAACATTCATTGAATCAAAAACCGTTAATGTTAAATTAATGAAACAAATAAAGAAAGTCTGATTAAGTTTAACAAGGATTCAACTTTATTCAATTAACATTGATCAAAACTTGGGTTTGAGGGGAGTAGGGACTAAAGGTGGGTGTAGGTGCGGGACTCAACTACATATGTTGGGGGAGGGGTTCTGTTAGGGTTACACCATGGATGTCCATGGTGGTCTAAAAACTGTCTGGGGGGGGAATGTGGCGTGGATGCACTGAAAGGCATATGAGGCTGATGATGGGGGGTGCGAGCCTGTAGCAGACCGACCATGGTCTTGAGGAGGTTGGTCTGCTCCTGCATGATGCCTATCAGGGCATCCTTCTGCTGCTCTCTCCTCGCACTGCTCTGTCTCCTGTCCTGCCTGCACTGCCTCCTCCATTGCCTTGTCTCCCTCGCAGAAGCCTCATGGAACTGCATGAGCTCCTGGAAGACGTCTTCCTTGCTCCTGCGAGGCCTCCGCCTTATCCTCCTCAGACGCTCAGCTGCAGCTGTAGACTGTCCACCGAAGGTCATTCCTGTTCAGATATGAAAAATGTAGAATGCCGCTATTGTTCTCGCCACGGTCAGGAGCAAATGATGTTGTTCTCCCCACACATTCCTTCAATACACAAGAGGGGACCTATGGGGGGGCGGTAACAGATTTCCCAAAGCTTGGTACGGGTTGCAGAGCTAGTACAACGGAGAGTTGACTATTGCCACACCAAGTTCTGATCCCGTGCCCGAGATGGCTGAAATAGAGGCAGATCTCACACTGCTTAGAGTGCCTCTGCAAGCGAGAATGCATCTCCTTCATGTTGCCGACTTCAAGCCGGGACCTTACGCTGCAGGACTGTGCGCAGCAATGTTGCCCGCAGGAGTGCTTGCGAGTCTGAAAGGAAGAGTGTCCCTGAATGGTGGAGTGCAAAGGAATGCTCTACCATGTAATCTCAAGAGAAGACTCTGGAAATATTTGGATGACGCGTTCAGTGAGTTGAAAGGGAACGACTACTTGGAAATCGAGGCATACATCGATGACCTTTTTAAGTAATGCTAGTAACACCTTTACAGTTCTGTAAGGAACAGAACTGAGGACACCGAAAACAAAAACCCCTTGCAAAAAAACCATGTCTACGCTGAGCTGTAGCACCTAGAATAGAGGACATTGCGAACGGGACTTACCAGAGCTGCCTTCTGATGATTCCTGGGTAGGCGTGGAGAAGGAATCAGTGGAGCTTGTTTCTGGCTGGGTGGAAAATAACTCCTGGCTCCCCGGGTCAGTGGCTCCGTTCTCTCCGTCCTCGTAGTCTTCTTCTTCTGATTCCTCGTCCACAATTGCCTCGTCGCCTTCTGCTGCCTTCTCTGTTTGGGGTGCAGTCTCCGAGGTGTCTACCGTGCAGTTCGGGGTGGTTGTGGGATCGCCGCCCAGGATCGCCTCCAGCTCCTTATAGTACTTGCACGTTGCTGGCGCGGAGCCAGAGCGCCGGTTAGCCTCTCTGGCTCTGTGAAATGTTATCCGCAGCTCCTTCACCTTTGCCCGGCACTGCAGGGTGTCTCGCTCGTACCCCTTTTCGGTCATGGCTTTGGATATTTGACCGAAAATGTCAAAATTCCTCCGGCTGCCACGTAACTGTGACTGCACGGCGGACTCTCCCCAGATGCCGATCAAGTCCATCACCTCTGCTGCTGTCCAGGCTGGAGCTCGTTTGCTGCGGCGCGACGACATTGCGAGCGAAGCACACAGAGGCAGCAGCACCGAACAGCGAGGCAGAAGGGAGAGTGGTGAATTCAAAAATTCGCGGGACAGAAGAGGAGGTCGGGAAAAATGACGTCACGACGATAGAGTACAGGCGGAAGTGCAGAAGGGATGGAATTTGAATTGTGGGCCATTTCCGTTATATTCACATTGCGCGATAAGCGTACACACACTGGCCATCGCGCAACAACTATTCCGCGTTAGCAGCAACCACGCTCGTTTAGGTGGTTTACATTTTGCGCAAAAAGAAGGGACTTAACGCGGAATAACTGTAAGTTGTGTGTGTACGCTCTGTTTGTTATTGCGCGATACAGGGCTTTATCGCGCAATAACTTTGTAGTGTGTACAAGGCCTAGGAAAGCTTTTAACGAAATCCCTCACTAAAAGCTCTTAAGTAAAGTAAGGAGTCATGGGATAAGAGAGAAGATTCTTTCATGCATCAGTAATTGGTTAAACAATAGGACAGGAATAAAGGGTCAGTTTTCACAGTGAAGCGATATGAATATCACAGTCCCCCAAGGATTTCTCTGGGACAAGTGCCATTCATCATATTTGTAAATGATCTGGAAAAAAAGGATAAACAGGAGGTGGCAAAGTTTGTAGATGATACAAAATTACTCAAGGTAGTTAAGTGAAAAGCTGACTGAAGAGTTACAAAGAGATCTCACAAAACTGGATGACTGGTCAAGAAAATAGTAAATGAAATTGGGTGTTGATAAATGCAAAATAATGCACATTGGAAAACATAATCCAAACTCTACATTCTAAATCAGGGGTTCTCAACCCCTGGCCCGCAGGCCAAAAGTGGCCCGCAGGGCTTTTTAAAATGGCCTGCACTCACTGCCTGGCTGCAGACTGGGAGTCCTGCTGCAGCCACCCACTTCCCCTCTGGTCCCAGCCAGTGCTCCAGAGGCTGCAGGTGGGGATGCGGGCTGGCACGGCAAAGCACGGCGCGGCTGGCAGGCATGCTGGGGGAAGTGGGGACGCAGGCTGGCACAGCACGGCTTGGGGGAGTGCTAGAGGGGATGGGTGCAGACTGGCGCGGCTGCAGGGTTTGCTGGCTGCTGGGCCCCGGCGATGGCTGCGGGAAATGCGGTGTGACTGGAGGGAGGGAGGTTACAGGGTGGAGGGCCAGGGCTTCAAGCTGGCATTGCCATAGGTGGTGGCGGGAGCACGGGTCACATTGTTGCTGGGGTCCCACAGCCTGCCCATAAAATGTCCCTGTTCCTGGGCATCCAGCCCCTTGCGCTCCCCTTTTAAAAGAAAAAATAACTTTCCTTTTTTTTTTTCGATTTAAAAAAAAATCTTTTTGGCTTGAGGGCCACAAATATAATTTTTAGAACCCTGAAAGGCCACTCCTCTATTTAATTAAAGATTTAATTAATTGATTTTAATTATTTTTAATTAAATTTAGGGTTAGGGTTGAATTGAATTAATTTAATTTTAATGCAATTTTAATTCAATAGACTGGTGGTCCCTCAGGTTCTAAAAATTATATCTGTGGCCCTTGAGCAAAAAAGGTTGGGAACCACTGTTCTAAATGTTGGGGTCTAAATTAGCTGTTACCATTCAGAAAGAAAGAAATCGTGACATCACTGTGGGTAGTTTTCTTAGATCGTCTATTCAACGTGCAGTGGCAGTCAGAAAACAAAAAGAGTGTTATGACCCATTAGGAAAGGAGCAGATAAGAGTAAAATGTCATAATGCCACTACATATATGCATGCTATGTCCATACTGAATACTCTGTGAAGTTCTGGTCAACCCATCTCAAAAAAGATATCTTAGAATTGGAAAAAATATAGAGAAGGGCAACAAAAATGATTAGGTGCGTGGAACAGATTCTGTAGGGGAAGAGATTAAAAATAGTGGGACTGTTCAGTTTGGAAAAGAGATGACTGATATGATAGAGGTCTATAAAAACATGAATTGTGGGGAGCAAGTAAATAAGGAAGTGTTATTTACCCGAAGGCTTAGCATAATGCACAAGCCTGTGGTCATCCAATGAAATTAATAGACAGCAGGTGTAAAACCTGAGGAGGTGCTTTTTCATATAATGCTCAGACAAGCTGTGAAACTTGTCGGGGGATTTTTTGAAGGCTAGAAGTGTTACTGGGTTCAAAAAATAATTAGATAATTTCATGGACTATAGGTCCATCAGTGGTTTTAAACCAATATGGTCAGGGATGTATCTCCATGTTCTGAGTGTTCCTAAACCCCTATTTGCTAGAAGCTGGAATGGATGACAGGGGATGGATCACTTGATAAATTGCCCTCTTATGGTCACACCCTTTGAAGCATCTGCTACCAGCTATTTTCAGAAGATAAGATACTGAGTTAGATGAACCAATGCTGTGATCTAGTATGGCCATTCTTATGTCATTACTGCTGGGACAGCATGCGCTGGATTATGGTGTACCTGTGCCATAGATAAATAGATCAGTAAGCTAGAAGAATTCTCTCTTCTACACTATCTGCTATCTGACTGTAAACATTTGGGGGCAAATTGTCAAATAGAGGGGGCAGAGGTCCCTTTTGTGGGTGCAAAAACAGAGTTGATCACAGGAAGGCTCAGCTTGCAAGTTACATATTAATAACCACTCATGGACAATATCCCAATTAATGTGCTGTCCAGAGAAATAGTCCCCCTGTGGTTTTGCCAAATGTTTCAAACTCATTTGTTGATATTAACCCTCAAGAAGAACTTTTGGGCCCAATCTAGGGGATTGCTTGCCTAGTTATGGCTTTGGCCAGAATTGTATTACCACAGAAAATATTTGCAAAGTTCTAAAACTTCATTACATTTGTGGTTTCCTGGCAATAGCTAGAATTGCTGGTCTCATGCATTGGTATCATGTATTCGGTGGGATTCCACACAAGGTATCTCCAGAAATTCCTTCTGAAGACCTGGAACCACTCACCACATGCAATGCAGAGTTAAGTATCATTCAAGAATCATCTCTGAATGACCCTACATACTCAACTATGAAAACAAGTGTCAGAAAGTGGAAAGTGTAGCTGGAAGACTAGATGAATAATGGGCTACACTGAGAGAAAAAGAAAGCATAAAACTTCCTGAGAGTACTGCTTGTGTTGCCTAGTTTTCAAAAATCTGAATAGCATGCAAAGAATAACCAGAAACTGAAAGCTCCAGTCAGAAGCAATGTACGTAATCTATGTAGTGAATAATCTGGTGGCTTCAAAGGCGAGTCACTTAAGAGGTACCTGAAAACAGAAAAGAAGACCTGAGATCATCGTGATTCCCACCAGCCCCAAAGGCATGATTTTGGGCCTACTAGAGCCAGCCATAGAACTTCTACTGCCCTTTAGAGAACACCAGACCTCATGAATAAGGGGGTTGTTTTCTCATCTTGAAGTGTAGTTCAGCTGGGATATAAGGATTTAGTACTTGAGGCAATCTCCTTGGTCATCAAGTCCAGTCCCTTGCTTTCAGGCAACCCATGGTATAATCCCATTCATAAATTTATCAAGTGCCATATTAAAACTAGTTAGGTTGTTTGACCCACTACTCCTCTTTGGGAGGCTATTCCAGAACCTGACTCCTTTGATGATTAGAAACCTTCTAATTTCCAGCCCAAATTTGTTACTGGCTGATTTGTTCTTGTGACAACATTGTCCTTTAGCTTAAATCTAGTCAGTCTTTATCCTTTCTGGAGTTTACTCTCCTGATGTATTTATAGATCTCAATCATATCCCCTCTCAGCTTTCTTTTTGCTAGCCTAAATAAGACAAGCTATTTTAGTCTCCATTCATACAATAGGGTCTCCATGCCCCTGTTCATCCTAGGAGCCCTTTTGTGCACCTACTTTTGTTTAAATTTATCTTTCTTGAATATGGTCAACCAGAACTATACACAGTATTCCAGCGGAGACTTTACCTCACATACTTGCCTGTCTTTACTGGAAGTACCTTGCATGACATATCCTAGGATCATATTCACAACTGTATACATCAATGAATATGCTGTGATCAATTATACACTTTGGGCTTTCTCCTTCGCAATCATTTCTACTGGTGAGGCCCCAGCTTGCAGCAGAGATTTTTATTGGTCCCTATGATTATATGAGCTTATATTTTCTTGTATTAAATTTATTCCCATTTCCATTACACCCGTGCACATGATCATTCAGTATTTCCTGTATACTACTCTGATCCTCTGTATTGACAATGACTCCAACTATATTTCATCAGCAAATTGTATTAGCATCTCCTACTTTGCCTGTATATTAATGAAAATACTAAATAAAGACTGGTCCCAAGATCAAGCCTTGATGAAACACCACTAGTAACCTGCTCTCACCTCAACAGTACTCCTTTCAACACTACCTGTTGTCACCTCCCCTCTAGCCAGCTCCTTACCTAGCTTACAGTTCTTGTATGACTCCTCATCTTCTCCAGGTTAGCTAATAATTTTGCGGGTGCTACCATATCAAAAGTATTACTGAAAACCAGCTCTACTGCATGTCCCTTGTTTAAAACACCAGTTATCTTGTCAAAGAAAGATGTTAGGTTAGCCTGGTATGATCTACATTTGGTAAACCCATGCTGCATTTTAATCCCATTTTCCTCCATCCCTTTAATTATGCTTTGCTTCAAGATTTGTTCTACAGTCTTGTATGGTATTGAGGCCCGACCAATGGGTCTATAGCTGCCCAGATCACTTTTTCTCCCTTTCTTAATATATGTGCTATGTTTGTCATTCTTCAGTCATAGGGTGATATTGCTGATTTTGATAGATTGATTGATTGGTTAAAAAAATCTTGTTACTGAACTTGCAATTTCATGTGTCAATTCTTTCAGTATTCTGGGATGGAAATTATACAGTCCCTCCACCACCAATAACTTGAGCAACACTAGAGTCACTGATATGCTTAAAACACTCAGATAGAACTGAACCAGGAAGTCTGTTCCTTTATCTTGCTACATTTCACATCTGGGAGGAGAAAAACAACCAAAATCTCAAATATCTGATGATCTCAGCTCTACTAGAGTTTCTCTAGGATGGTTTAAACAAGGTTCTAAAGCACACTACCAAAGACAGATAGGAACGAGATCTGTTTTTTTTATGCAAGGATGTTACAAGGTTTAACACACTGCTAAATCACTTGGAGATCTTGGAATGGAAGGTGCTATAGAAATATCAAGACATTGGTAACAGGATATGAAGTTTTATCCTCTAGGTCACCAGTTTAAATCTAGCCCAGAATGAAAGAGACCAAAAGTTAATAAGAGCTGACAGCTGTTAGCGGTCTCAGTTCAGTTCTCAGTGAACAGGTGTCCATATTATAAAAAGCCCACAGCACAACTGCCACTAATTGGCACCACCCATGGCAGGGTAGTGTTGCCAAGGAATCAATGGGCATTGAGGCTAGACTACCAGCTTACTCGAGATGTTACCTCACCAGGTCAGGCATGTTGGGTGAGACAGTTTGAAGCATGCTATACTGCGATTGCTCATGTGATCCCTGTTCAATAGATAAATAGGTCTGGAAACCGGATTCTGCTAGCAATCCAGAACCTTTCAAGAGCATTAATATTATGAAAACTAAGAAGCAATACATTTCTAGCAAGTGATGGCCATGTTTTTCAAAAGGAACTAGTAATTGTAGGTGCCTCAAGCTTTTTTCTTGGAAGGAAGGGGAATGCAACTTGACACTGGGAAAGGCATGGTTTTCAGAAAGTAGTGAGTGCTCCCCTCGTTTCTCAAGTAGGGCATGTGCAAATTGAGACAACAAAATCACTAGTCACTTTTGAAATCTCAGCCATTGTGTGCAAAGTGTTTGATAGAAGAAAATGGGAGTGGGGTAGAACTGGCCCTTTCTCTAATGCCCTTTGGACAAAGATCATCATCACCACATCCCCCTCAGCTTAATATGCTTGCAGGTTTGCCAAAACTAGCCTCTAATTTATACGCTGACTATGTGATTGGAAGAAAATGGCAGATTAGCTCATGTGAATAGCACAGACTGCTAAAATGCGCACTGAGGAATGCCTGGTTATGCCTTCAGACTTCAGAAAGTTTAGTTGATTATTTTCCAAGATTTTATTTTTAATGAAAAGAAAGATTTATGGGTCAAACAGTCTAACGAGGTGTTTGATCGAAAATTCATTTGAAGTCAGTTGGAGATTTTTCCATAAGTTCACTAGGTTTTGTATCAGGTGCTAGCTGCTAATAGTCAGTACAATAACAAAAGTAGACAAAGCTATCCAGGAAGAAAAATACTCGCAATTTTTTTTAATTAATGCCAATAAAACTAGAAGCGTCTGTTAATTTGTGAACCTGATCACCCTGTGCTGCATTCTCATCTATTCTGCAATGATAATTATGTTTACTGCGGGAGTTGAGGGATGATAGAAATTCCAGCAGCAGATAAAATGTTTCTATTTTTGGCACCATGGGATAGAGTATCTATGCATCGCAACAGATGGTGAAAAAGCCCTTGAAGTGCTATCGCTGAAATAGCTCTGAGACCTGTCATCTGCTCTGAGACCATTCATAAACCACTGCTAAGTAGTTTCAGATTTTTTTAAAGCAAGATCCTGACAAATATCCACCGCAGGTGTGTTTTAAGCAGAATCCAAGAGGGAAATAAAGTAGATAAACAGCAGTCTGCACAAGGGAGTGTTTTACTTGTCTTCACATTGCTCGTAGGACAAACTGTACTCAGGGCAGATAAGTGTCACCTATAATTAAGGTTGCAGGACGCTTCCCATTATAAGACTTTATTTTCACTTGCCGCCAAACTTAACTGTTTGGACTGAAATTTTCCAGGCTCACTTTCTGCCTCAGGTTTTTGGGCTTTACAGAGTTTTAGCTAAAATGCTTCAGCTGTGTCTAATAATGAATTAGGGAGAAATATTTATTTCCCCGTGTTTTTTAAAACTATTTTACTGAGAAAGTCTAATGCCTCCATGTTGGAGCAGGAACTTGCAATTTGACTGGGTCGGGGAGGAAGGGGACTGCTTTTTGCCATCCTGGTGAAAATTTGCCAAAACCTGGCCAAGTTATAATTCTCAACATTTTGCAAGTCAAGATATACTTGGTGGCATATCGCAACCCTACAGGACACACCAGCTCGTTCCCCATCCCCCCCGCCAAATCCAGCCATCTCCCCGGCTCTCCATGACACACTACTGTGCAACACAGTAATGTATCCCGAGACAGTGGTTGAGAACCTCTGCTCTAAGAAATCTCCGTTTGCACATGTTCAATAGAGACGTGTTAGTCTGACAGCTAAACGCTGACAGTTACATGTGGACCAGACATGCTGCATCCCCTGACAGCTTTTATGTCCAAATTGAACTGAACATGCACCAGCTCCATAGAACAACTGACTGTGCTTCAGCCCAGGGCTGCAGGGAAGGAGCAGGATTTTCCCTGTGGTTGTGCCTTCCAGCTCTGAAGGACTGCGATGGCACTGAGCACCAGAAGTGAAAGCAGAGGGGCAGTTTATCCTGTGCTCTCAGGGCTCTCCCTGAGTCTGGTTCTGTGGAAAAAATGGTGTGATCATGTAATTACATAATTAAAGACTATATCATAACATAGATGCATAAGTGACTCCATTAAGGTTGAACAAAGAACACATTAATTCTGGCATTGCCTAACGCTTGACTGCTTGATTTTGCATCCTCAATGTTCTTTTAACATAGTTTGTTTTGTTCTGAATGTACTATATAATATATTGGTTGAACTATTTCCCTCCGCTTGTACATCTCCAGTCAAGAAAAAATGAATCAGTGTTCCTGTCTATGCTTATGTACTGAAAGATGGATGTATATCAAAGCTAAGAAAGACTGCAGTTGATGCAGTCAGGAAAACTATTATGACTAAGGCAAAAACAGAGGCAGAGAACAAGACTGGAGAATTTCAACTGACATGGGCATCTGAAAACAGGGGGTACAATGGAAACTGTTTTGCAGTCTTAATTGTATTGATTGCTGCTACTGCCTGCTATAATGATTTGCTTTGAATTGCTTATAACTATATGTACATAACATCTGCTTCCATTTGTAGTATTTGAATTGATTTAGAAATGAGATTTTAGTTTTAAAAGGCAGAAAGATTTGCTGTAAGAGATGGCCTCTATTCTATTCAACTAACAAGGTATAAAGAATACAATGTGTCAATTTTTACATGACTAGATTATATTTTCTATACTTAGTGCTTATCTTCTTCAAAAGGCTTTATAAACAAACTAATCTTCGTACTAATCTTGTATTAACCATTGTAATTACATGTGGAGAAATGGAAGCAGGAAGTTAAGGTCAGTTTTTTCAAAAGCATCTAATACTTTTGGCTCTCTCAATTTTTGACTGTCCGATTTGCAGCCACAATTCCACATGCAGTCAAGCAGACACGCAAGAGTTCAGTGAATATCAGTCTCTAGCTATCTCAGGCTGGACACCCAAAAACTGAGGCAAATACAAACAGCCATTTTTGAAAAATTGGGTCTAAGTTATTTGGCCAAAGCTTCAAAAAGTTGGAGGTTTACTGTTGGAGGCAGGACTGGAACTCAGACATGTATGACTTCAACACCCATACTTAGACGTCTTACCTTCGTGTCTGGGAAATCTTTTCTTTTACTTGGAAAGCCTGTCTTTCCTGTTCTGAGTGATGATGCGTGTGTTTCCACTGTATACAACATTGCATGACAGCTGACAAACATGATACATGATTCTGACTCACCTG
The DNA here is from genome assembly GCA_007922175.1 of Pelusios castaneus. Taxonomy (NCBI): domain Eukaryota; kingdom Metazoa; phylum Chordata; order Testudines; family Pelomedusidae; genus Pelusios; species Pelusios castaneus. Next base: position 20,386,619 of record ML685785.1, read on the forward strand.
CTCTAGAGCTGATCAGCATTAGCTAGAACTACCCATCATGGCAAACATATCACCACTTAGCATACCTTTCAGCTTCAAATTATCTAAACACATGTTTACTGCAGCATCTAAGTGATTAGAATTTAAATTAGCTATATCAGTGTGGGCCAAATTCCAAGTGCATGATGCATTTAAAAAGTAACTTGAAAATGCACACTTTGGCTATGTCTATACTTGAAAAGTTAAGTCGACTTAATAAGGTCAACTTTACGTCAACTTAAAGTGGACCTTATTAAGTAGACAACAGAAGTGGACTTAACTTTTCAAGTGTAGACGTGGCCCCTTTTCGACCTTATTGAGTCGATTTAATGTTTTAAGCGCTAGTTCGAATTAAAACAAGGTGTTATTAATTCAAACTAACTTTTCCTTAATTCAACTTAAGAAGCAGCTTAAGTCAACTTAAGGAAAGGCCATTGTAGACGCGGCGTAAATTAAGTCAACTTTAGCCTCCTTAAATTGACTTAATTCGTAAGTGTAGATGCACCCTTTGTGCCTAATCTGCCATTACCATACACTTTGTGTTGTTATTTACATTTCTGCAAAACACTCCCAAACTAGAATTCTCTACTCATACCAGTGTGGTATACACATACACATCCCAAGTGGAGAATCAAGCCAGATGTTTTCTGGCCAACCTATTCTTCACTCCCATGCTGGAGATGTCACTGCAAAATTCCTGAATCTCAAGCATGACTGCAAGGTAAATGCTATGGCTCTGCTGCTTCTCCTCTTTCCACCCTACTGTTTCCCTGCAGTAGGGGCAGCTGCTGCTGAGTTGCTGCTTTCAGCTCCTTTGCTTTCCCCTGCAGCCCTTAGAGATTATTAGCTCCATGAAGAGGAAGAGTCAGTTTCACAGAGCTGATGGCAGGCGTGAAAGAGGTGTGCTGTATTGAGCACTGCATAAGAAAAGGAGCAGTGGAAGGAAGAAGGTCATGGTAATGAAGGAGTCACTTTGAAGGCCTTTATATAGAAGGAGGCAACTTTCAGCTTCTGGGTCCATCCAGTTCCTGTTGGTATCACTGGACTCTCACAGCAGCAGATCCTGCAATCTCCTATTAAGCTGTGCCTTCCTGTGTGATTGGGTGACTTTAAAAGAACTGGTGTTTTCAGTTGTTGCAGACCTGGTTTTTTCATTTGAATCCCACTCCTTTCTTTGTATGTTGGAGTCTGTGATGAGTGGTAAAGACCCTCGAGGACTCCCAAAGTCACAGTTCTCCCACATACCAGTTCCCCTATACAATGTCTGTGTGGAGGGTGGGGAATCAAGAGCCTAAGGGGCATTGTCCTCCTGTGCTGAAGGGATAGAAAACTGGAGCAGCTGGATCGAATTACTAGGAGCAGGTAGTAAGAGGCAAACTGGGCTGAAGGTGAATGCTGCTCTAAAGAGACACAGGCCTGCACTCCCTGCTGCGAGGGCTTTCTCACGGTAAGCAGTTTGGTTGTGATTTCTTTTCAGTTAAGTGCCTTGTGTTTAGAGTATGCACCTACAGGGGTGAAGCACCCCGCTAGACTCTGAGAATAAACTGACCGCTTTTCCACAGGAGTGCGGTTCCCACTCATCCCCAGGCTGACTTTTCGGATTTATAGCTGCTTTACCTGAGTTCCCCAGGGGTTGCTCTGCTATTTGGAGAAAGTTCTCAGTGCAGTGGGGATTTGCTCTTCAGCCCTCCCTCCCCTCCCAGTCCTGGCATGCTCCCTGTACATGAGGTAGTAAGGCAACCTACAGTTACTTCTGATGACCTAATGCTGCTCCTGGATTGATGGTGGTGTGGGGGTTCTCCCCTGGCTTGTTATGGCTCAAGTGGGCCCTCTGTAGAGTGCTGGAACAGTGTATATGGACAGTGTTCACTCCCATTGTCTTACTGAACCAGGGGGACTGGGTAACTTGTGGCTGCTGCCCCCTTGGGGTCTTCTAAAATGAGATGTCTTTCTGATTAAGCTGGCACACAGTGACATTTATCCTGCAGCAGGGGGGTCACCATGACCCACTCCTCCATGCCACTTCAGTCCTCAGTGATGTTAGGGCTCTGTGCAGGGCTGCGTTTGCCATCCAGTGAACAAAAACTTTAAACCAATAAAGTAAATTAGAGCAAGTCTCTGGTTCTGAGCTGATCTAACATTCAAGAGCTTATTGCTGCAGCATCAAGTTATTGGAAGGAATCAGGTTAAAATGAAATGTATACAGAGCTGTGGAAATATTGCAAAGTTACAACCATGTAGCTCAGCTTACTGCAGTGGAAGCATGTCTTGTGAAAACTCCTGCCATTGCACTGGATTTCCTCAGCATGATACACCGACTTTTCACATGCACCACATTTGGCTCCACCTCCCCAGTTCGGCATCCTTAAGTTTGAAGCACAACCTAAAAAAGCAAATAAATAAATGAACTGTCAGCAGAAATTGCCCAATTGTAATTAGGATGGTTTGGACTCTCCTTTTTTGTTCCATCGTCTCCACAGCCAGCATAGATGTCTGCTTGAGTATCACCCTGATATGTGCAGATTTTCTGGTGGCGCAGTAATTCTAATACCATTTTAGTTCCTGAGGCTGGCATAGGAGACTCACTAAAGGGGAGAAAAGGCATTGCTAGGACTTTGGTATGCCCCTGAGAACTGTGGCTGCTATAATGGCCCTTGGGGACAATTGGTGGCCAGCATATATTGGATCAGCCTTCAGTCTGTGGCTGAGGAGTGATGGGCCAGTAGACCATGATCAAGAGGAAGGTCAGAGTGCTAGCCAGGGCTTTGGACATTTGCATTCAATTCCCTTTTCTGCCACAGACTTCCTGTGCGATCCTGGGCAAGTTACTCCATCTATAAAACAGGAAAATACTACTGTGCCTGTGTCATAGGAACACTGCGTATGCTGAGATACAATGGTAATAAGGGGTTATATAGAAATATCTAAGCTAGGCAGGATGCGGGGCTGTGCTTTCCAAAGATTACCTTTTCCTTCCAACACTGCTTTCCCACAATGATGTTCATTAACTTTCATTTAAGTTTTGTGAGGATGAGAGTTGTGGAGATCTATATCCTATACACAATTCAAAGATTTAGTGGAATTTTACAAGTGAAACTGAGGGAAGAATATGGCCATATAAATTTTCTGGGGACTAATATTCCAAGGTTATCTGTGAATGGATACCATATTTTATTGCCTTTCTCCAAAGCAACTGTTGTTTTATTCCAGGCTACCATGTGTTTTTGCTCAGCGACACAAGTGTACAGGAAATCTTGTAACTGTGTTTCTTTGAACTAATGATATGATCAATTGTGAAATTAGATTGTACAGTTCATACCTACATAATTTAGTCTTAAGTTTAACATTATTTTGATGACATTTTCATGGGCACAGGTTATTCATCCATTTGAATTAGGGAGAAACACAACAGATGCAACAGCACTATTAACCAGCTAACAATGAATAAGAATGATCATTGGCTCTTCTGAGGTACTTCAGCCAGGGATCTCAGAAATGGTTTGTAAAGAAAAGTGAATTCCTCGTTCTTTTTGTACAGATGGGGAAACTGAGATACAGAGAGGTGAAGTGAGTTGCCCAGTGTCACATGAGGTAAGAGTCAGAGCTAGAAATAGAACCCAGGTCACTTGACTCCAACTGTTGTACATCAGATTCTAAAACAACTAAAGCAAATTTGGTTTACCCATCTGCTTTCTTGAGGATGCTGAGTCATAGTTTTTGGGAACATTCAGTGCTTAATTTGTGCCAAGGCTCAGCCCTGGCTCCTGTAGGCTTTGACAAGTGATAGCCCCAGCACCTCTGGGTTTGCCATTTCGGCTATGAAAAGGGGAAAAAAAAAATCATGTGAGCCCCACCATCTCTTTCAATATAAATCAAGCACTGGGAAGACTGGAATGTCATCATGTTGTTTGCACATCACATTATCAGGCAGTTCTGAGCTCCTGGCTCAGGCCTTCCTTATCCTTCTTGGAAAGCCAGTCACTTTCTTATTATAGTTAACTGTTCTTTCAAAGCCAGCTTTGGGTCATCTTGTTCCTGTTGCCTCTTATAATTCACAGCTGAGATACATACTTAGCTAAGGAAAAGATATTGAACACTAAATGATTCATCAAACCGACTATGCCAAAATTCCTCTTCAGCTGTCAAATGAGAGAGTGGGAAGGTGGGGCAGATTTTCTCCTAACAGCATAGCAAAAACAGCTGACAGTCATTTCCAGTGGTTCACATTTTAAAGTGTAGTTCCACTTTGAAAAGTGACTATAAAAATGGCATTGTGATAAACATTCTGTGTTTATCTTTTCGATGTGTAGATCAAGTTTCTGAGTGAAAATATGCTTTTGTTAACTTCTAGCTCTGCAAACTCAATCTGAGTGTCTAGCTGGCTCTTTCTGGTTTGAACATCACTAATATTAAAGATTTTGCAACTGAAATTTAGTTAAGAATTTATGAGAGAGAGAGAATAGAATCCAGCTTAATTTCCCATTCCTATATTAGTTTTGTAGTGTTAACAGGGTTTAAAAAGTAGTAAAAACATGATTTAGCTGAAGTGACCATGAATACATACAAGAGCAGATTTACTGAGGAAGAAGGTGCCAATTTTACAGGGTAAAATGAACTTTTAAATCCATTATTTTCCTTGTTTGGCAACTCTTTCACTTAATAGAAACCATAATGTTACATACTTTAAATCTTTCTCCTGTCCTCAATACTTTCTTTGATTTTTTTTTAAGTACTTTCTATCCAACCCATTCATTTAGATTTGTTGTTCTGTTTTTGCATGAAGGGAAATCAGCTAATTTTAATTTAGAATATTCTCTTCTCCTGTCACTTTATATATGTATCAGATTTGACTCAGCCCTGCACAATGAAAATATGATAGATTGATCTTATAACAGGGATAAAAAATATTTCAAATATGGGGGTTTAGATAATGGAAAACAAAGAAATAAACATTGTCTGAGAAATTAATAAATGATCTATTTTTCCACCATGTATTTATCCCATTACAACCAGTGATAAATTTCTAATTGACTTCAATGGAAATAGGATGGGCCTTTAATACATAACAGGAGTGCAACTCTATTGAATTGAATGGAATTGTATCCTCTTACATCTGGTCCAATTATCTCCACTGATTTCAAGTGTGGAAATAAAAAAAAACCCAGAATTCCAGTCATATTTCTGTCAGTGCTTGATCCTGCAAGGTGATGAGTGACTCCTGTGAAATGTGGAGCTTCTTCGATTCCCTTTGGAATCAATAGGGCTCAAACCTGCACCAGCTGAAGTCAAGGAATTCAGTGGAATCAGAACTGGGCCCAGTGAAAATTGAGAACTCACTACTTGCAGGGTCAGGTCACATGGCCTGACAAACTGTCAAGAGTTGGTTGTAAGGGACTGAACAAACTGTCAACTATTGGTTGGAACAGACTGAAATGATATCATTAGCTGAGTGAAGGAGCAAATGTCCCTGAGAAGGTCTGATAAAGTTCAGTAGCAAACCTCTTAGTGTTACAGGCAGCGATTACAGCTCTGAAAGGAACCCTTGACACTGATGTTAATTATAGCAACATTGGTACATTACTGCACGTGCTTACAACATTTTCCAAGCTTTTCATCACCACCTGATGGAGGGAAAAGAGTCAAGCTAGAAAATATTCCTAAAATATTCCTAAAATAAAACGGTACCACATGCTCTGATCTCAGCACTGGTCACCTCTGCAAGCAGGTACAGGAATGGGAGGAAGGAAGCAGTTCCCTAGCCCTTCTATTCCCATTTTGAGATGGATGGTAGCCCCTTCACGTCTCCAAGCACAGGAACTACACCCCTTGCTATATTCCCTTCCTATGACAACTCTGTGCAGTGAAAGGGTCATGGACACTCTGACCCTTAAGTTTTGTATGATGGCTATTACGCAAAGCTGGGAAGCAGACAGGGCCACACTGAATGGTTAAGAGGGGGCTCTCTCTGTCAGGGGACCACTACTCATGGCCTTCGGCATGGCCTTGTTCACTTCCCCTGTGCATTAACTTAATCTTAGGACAAACCCCCACTCCTAGCAAGAGTGCCATAGGTGTGGGAAGTAAATTCTACTCACATTAATACAATCCCTTTTCTCTCCACTGAGGTCAATGGGTACTGACATGTAGAAGTTAGCTCAATCTCCTTCAGGTTCATACAGAGTAGAGAGAGGGACTTTAGGTTTAATCCAAAAGACTGACACATAGTCCATTTTACTTCAGTATTCTTGTCCTATACTGTTGTGTTATGTTCTCAGGCAGTCAACAGCTTCTGCACTGCACCCTTGAGGTAGATGTGTTTCACCTGTGTCAGTATCTGTAAAGCACTGAGGTCATTTTATTAAAGATGCTATGCAAATGCAAAGGACTAGTATTCCCATCAAGAAAGTGTTGACTTTTTTATGGTTCAGACCAGAGGTTGCAGGGAGTTCACTCATTTCAAACCATGACATTTTCAAAAGACTAAATCTAAGACTCATGAAAAGCTTTTAAGAATGTCGACGAAAGTTATTTGGGTGAATTTTGTATGTGCAGTTAAGTACATTGGTTTGTACACCTTCAAGTTTGAGTCCATTCTGAAACTTCTCTGGTACAGATATGGAGACTGAAGCCAAATAAGCTTTAGACAACTCTTATTGGCAAGAAGTGGACTCCTGCATGCCTCCAAACCTTCAGTTTCTGCTTATTGAGGGAAGTTAAACCCCAGCTGTTTTCCCCCCTTCCATGGTTTGTTTATTTGCAGAACAGGTACATAATATGGTCAGTGAGAGGGCAAGTTTCCAATATCTTGTCCAACCAATGGGCCTCAAACCTGAGTTGAAAGCAGAGCATCTAAAATGTGTTAGTAACTTGGGGTACAATGTTCAAAAAGGACTCAGTGCCTTAGGAGCTTATGATCCACTTCCAAAAGCATTAGGAACTCCCAATTGCCTTAGGCATGTTTGAAACTAGGACTTGGCTCCTAAATCACTTTTGAAAGTTGTACTCATAGGCTGAGATTTTCAAAGATTCCTATGGGATTTAGAGGCCCAGCACCCATTGAATTCCAGTGGCATTTGGAAGACAAATTCTTTTAAATGCCATTGAAACTCCCAGACTTAGCCTCTATGGCTCACTGTGGTCAGCCAACTGTGACTGCCAATCATGGTGATGTTTACTGTGATGTATAGAGATGTCTGTGACTGTAGGATGTGGACACTATACTTGTTTCATGTGAGCCATTAAACAGCCATTGGACAGCAACAGTTGTCCTGAACATTAGACCTGAACATTTCTGTACAGTAGCGCCGAGCTAGAATAGCATTCCTGTTCTTGGCATTCTAACTAGCACTCAGTGTCCCACCTTGTGCCATATCAAAACACTGCTATCATATGGAGTAGAATTTTCACGTGTCAGGCATGCAGCCACAGACACATGAGTCACTTTATTTAGGGCTTGTCACAATGCCAAGGCAGGCTGTCTCGAGCATGTAGGGCAGAATCCAAAACCTACTGAAATCAGGAATGTCTCTGTTGACTTCCATGGGTCTGTATCAGACACACAGTCAGGATTCCCTTTTAGTGCAATGCAATTTCATAAAGGACTAGTATTAAAAACTGATGATTTGATATGGCCCTAAAGGATATAATTTCTGTAATAGACAGGGCTACCATGTGGAGCAGTAACTTAAGGGTTTAGCATTTCACTTTTAAAGAGCAAGACTCACAACTGGTTAGGGTAACCACTACAGTAATTTGATGGTCTTGTTCTCAAGCTATATGTGTTGGAAGTGCAAAAACTACTTTACTATGTGGTCTACCTTATAAGATGTCCAACAATGGAAGTCAGCTATGAGACTGCCAGAGTTGTTGCTCATTAGCTTTGGAGACTAAGTAGAGTTGGAAATGTAGGTATTATGGTTGCTGGAAAGTATGGTGGTTGGCACAGTAGAAATGCCAAGACACAAGTAATAGCAGATGGAAGTGCACAAAGTATGCCCCTTCTCTTTATTTGACTTTGCTAGATGCTCAGTCTGCTAAGCTCTATCATAGGCACTAAGGCTATGTCTACACTTGCAATTTAGGTCGACTTACGGATGCTTAAGTCAACCTGAATTACTCCACGTCCACACCGGGCTTTCATTAAGTTGACTTAATAACTACTGGTGATTAGGTCAACTTTAATGGCTAAGTCTATTAGTTAAGTCAACCTAAAACTGGTGTGGACGCCCTAGGTCGACTTAATTCCCTAAGTCGACCTAGGGCTGGGGACAAGGGAGCCGAGGCTTGTGGGGAGCCACGGCTCCCTGGGAGAAGGGAGCCGGGCTACCTTGTCCCCGGACCGGCGCAGGTCCTAGCAAGAAGAGAGCCGCTCTCCCTTCTCCCCGGAAAGCTGTGGTTCGGGCAAGAAGGGAGCTGCGGGTCCCAGCAAAAAGGGAGCCGGGGCTCCCTTCTCCCTGGGACCCATGGCTTGCCAGCAAGAAGTTCCACTCTAAGTTGACTTAGAGAGTCTATGCTAGACTCTCTAAGTCGACTTAGCTTTTGTAGTGTAGGCATACCCTAAACTTCTCATTCCAAAATCATGAGGCTAGGAATTTTATTTGGTGATGATACTGACCTGGGAGTCACTAGATTTGGCGTGAAATCCTGGCTCCACTGAAGTCAATGGGAGTTTAGCCATTGACTTTAACAGGGACCAGAATTTCACACCAATATCTACTAACAGCTCAGTAACTCAATTAGGCCTGGATCCCCAAAGGTGCGTAGGCAACTAGCCCCCAGATTTAGGCACCTAAGTTTCATTTTGGAGGGCCACTACAATACACAAAACTACCACCTAGCTGCGCCTAACCCTCTGTGCCTGTTTTTGCAATGAAAATTACCTAGTTCTGCCTCTGGGCATGTGCACCGCTACCTCCGTCTACGCATCCGGTGGCCTGTCTCCCGCTTACGCCCCAGTGTGATCCACGATTAGAGGAAGACTAGCATTTGGCTGTCTAATTCACCTGCAGAGCCTGATCTCGTTGGTATGCTCTGCTCACGCCTAACTCCACAGCCAAACTCTGCAGGGCAAGAGAAAGAAGAATGACCTCCCTTACAACCTTTAGGTAGGCAGCCCCATGAGAAGAAGCAGACAGAGCCACACTGACGGGTCAAGAGGGGGTTCTGTCTACTGGGGAGTTCTATTCTTGGGGCACAGTCTTCTGTTCCCCTCCTGACCCCAGTCCTTCAGCATGCCCCCTTTTGGTTCCTCTATGCATTTGGTGAATAAGCTGGATCCTGACATCTGAGGTTGCCCAATTGTTTCAGGGACCAAAAGCTTCCTCCACTGTCACAGAATGAGTATCCATCACCTGCCTGCTTACAAAAAGGGGATGGGGTGCCCCTAGGACATGAATCTCCAAAGGGAGGCTTAGCAAAAATAATTCTGGAAATCTCTGCACTAGGCTATGGGATATTCTAAGGTGGGGCTCCCTCAGGCTGTCTTATTGAAGTTCTTCCACTCTTTGATTAAATGTTAAGGGGGCTAAAGAGAATCACTCTATAGCATAGTGGCTAATAAACTTACCTGAGAGCTGGCTCCTCATTAGGCAGAGGGGGTATCTGAACCCAGGGATCTCCCACATTAGTACCCTAACCAATGGGCTAAAAGTTATGAGTAAGCCAGCCCTTCCCCTGCACCCAGCTTGTCTCTAGACAGAACAGCTGCCGTGCAGCTCTACTCAGTATGGTATATGGCTTGTGTCCCCAGCTCCAGTGCATGGAGATAAGTGCCTGCACTTATCTCCAAGAGCAGGCTGGGACTTAGGACATATCTGTCTTGTCATGTCTAGTGAGATCAAGCCACCTCGCATGCTGGCTTTTGTGGATCACCGTCTAAGGGTATGTCTGCACTTAAAATGCTACAATGGCATAGCTGTGCTGCTGTAGTACTTCAGCGTAGGGGACGTTACCTGTGCTGATGGGAGGGTTTCTTCCATTAAGCTTGCACTGTCCATTCTGTGACTTAGATCAGCACAGCTATGTCTCTCAAGGATGTGAGTTTTTAGTTCCACACACCTGAGAGGTGTAGTTATGCCAATGTGGTGGGGACCAGCTATCTCTCACCATTCATTGTATGGGCCCCTAAACGCCCTAACTCAGGCTTTGTGGAGCAGTGTTGTTCCTGTGATTTCCTACGTGTCTAAAAGTTAGCTATTGTGCTGCTCAGCATTACAGCATGTAACTCCCTTTGTGGATCCAGGCCTTAACCGCCCTGTGCCTCAGTTTCCTCTCAGTCACATTTGGGATAATGCTACTCATGTTCCTTTAGGAATAACTTTTGAAAGCTTCAGATAAAATGTGCTATGTAAGAGCTAGGTATTACTAAGATCTATGCTGTTCTCCAAAAGATTAATTTCATAGTAAATTCTAATTTAGTTAATATTTTAAACTACCAGTTATAATGTGGTATTTCTTGTTGGCAAACACTTATCACTTATCAACATTTGTTTATTTAATAAACATATTTTTAAACTTATTAATATTGAACTGAAAACTGAGAGTTAAAAAACACTTTATTTTATTTCTCTCCTGCCACAACTGAGAGAGTAAATCATGTTGAATATTTAAGGAGCTGCAGCTCACCACACAGTCCCTGATGGCTTTATGTCAAAAAACGTGCAGTATATTGGTCAAATCTACAAGATCTTCACAGAAAACAGATGTACTCAGCAAATGAAATCTGCAATACAGAAGACACTTGTATTTGCAAAGTGAAATCACATAGCTGAGTGTGATAGCATTGTGTCACTTTCATAATGACTTTATATTCACACACATTTAAATGGAATATGAATAATACTTTCACTTACATATCATTGACTAATCCATATACCTAATTTAATGTCCCAACACCTGTCAAATAGGTAAATATTATTGTCGCTATTTTCCAGAGTGGTAAACTGTGGCACGTAGCCTAAGAAGTGGGATTTTCAAAATGGCTTAAGTGACACAGGAGCGTAAGTTGTATTGACTTTCAGTCGCTTAGGTCTTTTCTTTAAAAGCATCTAAGGTGTGTCTACACTAGAAAAAGCTAAGTCAACTCTGTTAAATCAACTTACAGCGTCTACACTAAAAACTTAAAGTCGACTGCCTTCGTCCACACTCCCAGGTGCTAGGTTGATGGAGGAGAGCCAGGGCTGGGGGAGTTCAGGCAGGGGAGAAGGGAGCCCTGGCTCCCAGCTGGGAGGAGTCACAGCTCGGGGGACAAGGGAGCCACGGTCCCTGGGGAGAAGAGAGCCGCAGCTCCCCGAAGAGAAGGGAGCTGTGGCTCCTGGGGAGTAGGGGCCAGTGTAGATGCACCCTAAGTGACTTGCTGAAGAATGAGCCAGTGGTAAAGTTGGTGAAAGAACTCCACAGTCTTGACTCCTACTCTGATGACTAGAAACCCTCCGTACTGGTCTGGCATGTTTTCTACAGGTTAATCTTACAGTTTTGGCTAAAACCTCTTCATTGTGTTATAGTTAAAAAACATCAACAAACTCCCCTACCATTGACAGTAGAACTGAATACTTTGAAATTGCTATTAGAAAATCAGAATCATCTGATTCACATATCTCTAGGCAGCAGTGTACCACATTAAAAGTGATCTGTACGAATTGGGTTTTCTCAGTATGTTCCTCCAGTGCTAACGCCACAGTATCAGCTGTTGCTTTTACTTTCACAAGTGTCTACTTATAAATCTTGGTCATAACAACTGAGCCTTCATGCCTTATGCAGAATTCTTACTGTAGAGTTTTACCAACATACAGATACAGAATTATTGTTTTCCAGGACAAGGCAAGTTTTACTTTAAAATTATTTGCATTTTACACCTGAATTTTTAAACACACACAAATATTTCTGGGATTATTTTCCCTTAGTGTTCAGTGTTTCCCACAGGCTGATTTAAGCAAGCAACTTTAGGTGAATGTTTAAAGCAATTCTAAAAGAGAACGACATCTACAGCTTGTGAGTTGCTTCATTTTGCACCTATGCTATGTTATTTAGTGGTTTGTCAAGGGAGCATGTGTAGAAATTGGATTCAAATCAATGCATAAACAGCAGTTGACTGAGATTAAACATATTGGTTTTGATTGATTTTTATAATTCAAAATCCTTTTATCTAAAAAATTGTGTAAAATTAGGAAATATTACCAGTTGAACTGAGTTTGGAGTCTTTTGAAATTTCCAATGATGTCCATTCATTTTTTGTCCTGCTATCTTACTAAGTCAGTATATTAAATGCACTGTGTGAATCAGCTCCATACACTCCAGTACAGCTGTCACCCCCACAGAGCTCACTTTCTGCACTATATCTTTCAGTAAAGGTGTAGAAGGCCACCAATAATCCTCAGCAAAGACATCTTTATCCCACATGTCCCTATCAGCAAACAGACCCACCAGAACCCTTTGTGACAATACCTACCGGACTAGGTTGTCTTCTCCTCTTGTCTCCTTTGGCTTGCTGAAGAATCTGAAGTGGAAAGTCCAGCACTCTTTAAATATGTCTAAGTGGTCACCAGTATTGGCTCTATGAGCAGGGAAGGGAGGGAAACGGAGAGAAGGGAAAAGGGACATGAGCAATACCACTGCTATCAGCAGGCTGAAAATAACTTCTGACAAAAGCCTGGAATTTTTTCCCTCTAACACCAGTTGTGAGTAAGGCGGAGAACAATGCAGCCCTTCGGATTACACCCAGAAAACATTTCTAAATGCAGGTTTATAGATCACCAATAAATTCATTGACGGGAACACATGAGCTGGAACTGGTTTAAAGTGAAGTAAGATCCAGTCTTTAAAAATAAAATTACAGACTGGCATCAGCAAACTCCTTAAATTCAGGTCAAAAAGGAAAGGCCACTGAAATGGTGAGGGAGTGGTTAGACACCTATGCACATTGGTGAAGAGAATCTACCAAAATAACTACAAATAAACAGGAGGACAATGAACAGCTGAGAATTGAAAATCTACAGTATTAAGCCACATGGAATTTCAGTCATCTTGTAGTTAGACAACCTTTGGTCCCCAATAAAAGTTTTAAAGGGATCAGGGATTTGTTCTTTTCATTACGTTTTATTTCCCAGTGCACACCTCTCGGTCTAAGAATCCCCAGATGCTTTTACAAACACCTGCTAAGTCTCACAACACCTCTGTGAAGCATTATTGAACCATTTTGCAGATAAGTAAACCAAAGCACAAAGGCTATGTCAACACTATAAAAAGTTAGGTCAACTTTGTTAAGTCGATTTAATAAGGTCGACTTTAAGTCAACCTAAAGTCGACATTATTAGGTCGACTTAACAGTGGTTTCCCTTAACCGGGACTTAGTAATTCGACCTAACTTCCCTTAGGTTGACCTAAGAAAGTGGACTTATGCGTCCACACTGGTCTTAGGTCGACCTAAGGAAGGGTTCAGTCGACCTAAGGAGGGTTACTTCGATACCCCGCGGTTCTTGTTAAGTCAACCTAAGCGTTCATTAGGTCGACTTAAGGAAGCCCCTTAAGTGGACCTAATGAAAGTCTAGTGTGGACAGGGATTAAGTTAGGTCGACTTAAACCTCCTTAAATCGACCTAACTTGCCAATGTGGATATAGACAAAGAGCTTAAAGATAAAATTGTCAAAGTGGCCAAGTGATTTAGAAGTGAAGTACCATTTTCAAAAGGGATGTAGACACTTAAGAGCCAGTATGGTACTGAAAGTCCATGGGACTTAAGAATTTTCAAAGCAGACTAAGTGAGTTAGGTCTAAATTCCACTGACATTCCATGGGATTTGGGTGCCTAATTCCTTTGACAATTGCAGTCTTGAGTGCCTAAGTCATTTTAAAAATAAAATTTAGTATTCTTAGGTACTTCTGAGAAATTTGCCCTAAATCTCTCTCTACCTTGAAAGCGCTATTTACCATTAAGTAAATGGGAACTGTTGTTCCTTGGTCCTTTGGAAAATAGCCCTTTAATATGTCCGTCTGGGTGCCCAAAAATGAAGGCACATAGTGAATGGCCACTCTTGAACACTTTGCCTGAGGGCCAGATTTACATCTTTAGATGCCTAAAAGGATAGGTAGATCCTGAATGGGACTTAGGTGCTTCATTCCCTTATGCTCTCAACCACTTCCTATGCTTTTGTAAACCTCACCCGCCTGAGTTGGGCAACAAGGGTCTATGTACAGTGCATGGGAAGAGATCTAAGACTAGGGTTAGCAAAAACCAGCTTAGTGAACCAGGAGCTGCCTATGTTAGCTAATAGGAAATATTGAGGAGAGGTAGGCATTTTTTTTCTGAGTCAAAGGAAGGTGCCTATTAGGATTCACAGTGGGGCACCACATCTTCCTTCTCTGGCTTTTTTGTGTGGCTCTAAAACTCCTAAAAGCATTTCTACTAGTTTGATTTCTGTTTTTTTGTTCTCGCAGGCAAAAAAGGAAGTGGATCATCTAGTTTGTGAGTCCCAGTGGTGCTTAAGCATAAGTTATGTGTTGAGCTGCTGGGCAGTGTCAGTATTTAGGTGGGTGTGCACATGCCGTGCTGCCAAATTTAAGGCACCGTAGATATTTTAGCAGCAGAACATTAGGGCTATGTCTACACTTAGGGATTTAGGTTGACTTGATGACCTTATTAAGTTGACTTAGAGAATCCACACAGGACTCTTAAGTCGACTTAAACTTGGCCTTACTAAGTCTATACTAGACTCTTTAAGTTGACTAGTTAGGTCCAGGGGGAGGCAAGGCTCCTTTGGAGCCTCGGCTCCCCAGGCTAGGAGGGCTTGTCCTCGGGAGAGCCAGCCCAGCCCAGGGGCTGCCCGGCAGCTGGAGCGCAGGTCTCGGGCAGAAAGAAGTCCCGCGCTTCCTTCTGGACGGGACTACTCCCAGCTAGGAGGGAGTGTGGGTCCTGGCTAGGAGGGAGCATGGGGCTCCCTTCGGCTAGGACCGCTCGGGTCCCGGCTAGGAGGGAGCCCTGCACTCCCTTCTCCGTGGGACCTGAGCAGTCCTGGGGACAAGGGAGCCGGGACAAGCTGCTATGGGCTTGTCCTGCAGAGACGAGACAAGAGGCTAGTGGCTTCCTGGGGAGAAGGGAGCAGGGGCTCCCTTTTCCCCCTGCCCTAAGTTGATTAGGTTGACTTAGGGCATCCACACTGCTTAAGTAGGTCGACTTAAGCATTAAAGTCAACTTTAAACTAGGTTTAATAAAGTCAACTTTAAATTTCCTTAAGTCGAATTGAGCAGCAGCTTAAGTCGATTTAAGGAAATGCCAGTGCGGACTCAGAGTAAATTAAGTCGATTTAAACCTGCTTAAGTAGACAATTTACTAGTGTAGACGCACCCTAGGGCTATGTCTAGACTGGCAAGTTAGTTCGAATTAAGGAAGCTTAATTCGAACTAACTAAAGCCATGGCTACACTAGGCTTTAATTAGTTCAAATTAAGGGCTTCCTTAATTCAAACTAATAAATTTGAATATGCTAGTTGAACTAAGGGTTAATTCAAACTAGTTAGTGATGACTTGTTAATAGCTGTGTTGAAACAGGTGAATAACAAATCACAGCTTCAAAGAGAAACTGCAGAACTTGAACTTATATACAAATTTGATTCGGTTGTCTTGGGGCTAAACAGGGACTATGGATTTTTCTCTCATTACAACAGGTGATTTGACCTCCCCCTCCTCTATGTGCTGTTCCCCAGTGTTTTGAATCCTAACACCTGTTTTGATTTGCTGTTACAGCCTGACCTGATCCTATGTCATACACTCCCCTGCATTTAATTTCCTCCCATTCTGTAAGTTTCCCATCTTCAAAGCGTCTGACGAAGTGGGATTTTCTCCCATGAAAGCTCATGCGATAAATAAATCTGTTAGTCTTTAAAAGTGCCACAGGACTCTGTTGTCTTTCTACAATAGACTAACACGGCTACCCCTTTGGAATTTGATCATCACTCATGTTAGCTGCCAGGCCAGGCATATGTAAATGTCAGGCTTTGATTGCAGGGCCTCACTAGAATGGTTTAAATGGGATGTTATTTTCCACAATATCCCAGAAGATTCATCTCATGTCATGGAGAAATCAGTATAGGGACAGAAGGCTCAGGAAACTTAAGAGATACTGACTAATGCTCCCTTTGAGAAGATGGGTCCAGCAGTTTGCTAGATGAAGCAGCTTCTAATTCCTTCTGAGTCCAGCTCAGTGCAGGAACAGTGCACAACTCCTAAGGCTATCTCAACTCAATGTTTTTGCTCTGTGCCATATGGATGAAGAAAAGAATTGAGCCCTTGATGTTCACAGAAGATACAAGACAGAACTCCAGTTTGGAAAAGGAGATTTGGCATATACAGTCAGTAAGCAGGTGCATTAATTTTTCTGTTTCAATGCAATGCTTGGTGAATGTGACAAACCCAGAACAGGGGACTAAAAGTACTTCACAGCTGCTTGAAAGCAGCACATCAAAAAAAGTGAAGGCAGCCTAGAGATGAAAGGAAAGTTGCTAGTAGTTGCATAGGAATGAATCAGGTCATGTCTATAAATAGGTTAGGTGGAAGGAGCAGTGAGCTCAGCAAAGCAGCAAGTGAAATTTGTATCTTCAGGGGAATGAATGTTTTACTGAGCAGAACTCTAGTCTTCAATCTGCAAAATGAACAAAGCAAAGTACTGGAATTCACAAAAATATGACAACAGCTGAGTCACATGAGTGTGGAAGTCAGAAACATGTATACAACTTTTCATAGTTTGGATAGGCAGAACTTATGCCAACACCCTAATAGAAAGCATTGACTGTTCATGTGATTTCTAACACAGTCCTATGCACTTTGACATGATAGCCAAAAAGTTAAAAAAAAAACGAAACCAAAAAACTGAGGTTGTTTTCCCCTTTGTAGTATAAACCTGTTTTTAACCTTACAGATACTAGGAGTCATTTCTGCTTTTCCCTGGTGTTGCATCTTTGACAAAGACATCCTTTCTTTATAGTGTTAGCATAGTTGTTAAATTTGTTTAAAAACACTTTGAAGGAAAATACTTTTCCCACTTAACTGTCTTTCTTGCATCTTATGTTACCATTTCAGTGTTCTCATTATCCTGTTCTTCCAAATTAGAACAGACCTGAATTTCTAATATAAAAAACAAGCAAAAAAGAACCCTTTCCTTCATTATAATTCTTAAAGCAGAAGTGTGTGCGCGGAAGGGAACCTCACAAAGCCCCCAAGCCCCACAAAGCAGAGGAGTCAGCTCTTTATTTCCTGCCTTAGTGGGTTAATAGATATACTACTTATTAAGCCACGTCCACACTAGGCTTTCATTGTCGACTTAATGAAATCTTAAGTCGACTTTGTTACTACCACTCATTAAGTCGACTTAATGCTTAAGTCGACTCTAGGTCGACTTACGGACAGCGTGGACATGGAGTAACCCTTAAGTTGACTTTATTAAGTCGATAATAAAGTCGACTTAAGAGTGATTAGGTCAACTTAAAATGGACTAAGTCGACTTAGTCCACTTTAAGTTGACTTTAATAAGGTCGACTTCACAAAGTCGACAACTTTTCTAGTGTAGACATAGCCACTGATTTTACAATCCAGTGTTTGTGGAAGAATCTACACTGGCTCTAGATCTGTATTTTATCACAGAAAGTAAGCTTTGGATTTTATTATACACAGAAAGCCCAGGCCAGAGTATGTGAAAGTTTTCCCGCGATTTTAAACTTGTGCAGTAGCAAGAAAACCTACACCAATTTATAGAGGTGTAAGGAATTTGGAGACCACCCTAGTTTGTAGTTCAGGTCCAGTTGCAAACTTTTCAGAGATCAGTGGAGGAGGAAAGTAGGCTGTCAGTCTTAATGTTTCATTTTGGTCCATCAAAAATTCTTCAGGTTCATTGTTAAGAGGGTTTCAAGAGTGGCATTCACCCTTGGATCCTGGAAACAAGATTAGCTGAGGAATAGAGCTGGCAGAAAAATAGGAATCCTTTTCTACAAAATAATTCACATTTTTGGAAAAAATTGTCCTGAAGTAGGACGAGATGTCAAAAACTAACCTTCCCTGCCACTCCCCATGGAATACTAAAGAAAAGGTGGGTTTTATTTTGTTTGGCTTCCCAGCCTCTTTCTCACTTGTAAAAATCTCAATGCAAGCACCCTAACTCACTATAGAGGCAGAGACCCCAGAAATTCTGCCTCTCCACCAATCCACTAGTGTGCTAGGAGTCAGGGAACTGCCTTTTTATTTGCCCTTGACTCCATTTGGAAAACGTAAATAAAAAAATTTCAGCAAAACAGAGATGCTCACATAAAATTTCAGTTTTGCAAAAAGGGCATGTTTTGTTGGAAAAATCTTTCCAATGAAAACGTTTTAACCCCCTCTAGTGAGTTTACATGGCTTGAGCCTGAAACCAGACAAAATTCTAGTTGACTGTTTTCCTTTGAGTTCTATAATTAATGTGAATTCAAAACTTAAAGAGCACCATCATTTTACACTGTCATTTACAGATGCAAAACTGAGGGTGGTTTTAAAAGTCTCTCTCAACTCTAAAATATTTGTCTTCTCATAAGATACTAATTTCCTCTTCCTATAAAGCAAATGAATAGCAAAAACCACTTACTACAAAACATAAAAAGGTCTTACTTGACATATAATGTATAAGTTACTGTGGTTATTTCACTCAATTAAACAATACCCTTGCCACTTAAAATTAGAAAGTTTAGCCTTAAATTTAATGTGAATGAATTGATTAATACATTATAAATAATTCTTAATTTACATACTTGATTACTTTTTTAAAACTAACTTCACAGGGTCATTATTGAAAGAAAAAGAAAGTAGAAAATATTTAACTATAGCCTTTTCTATTTAAAGTACATTATATGACACGCTCACAGTACTTTCATTGAGCAAAACTTACTGATACTGTGTGGTTTTGTATTTTCTCAATTTTTGTACAAGAAGTTATGCCTAAGAACTTACTTTGCTCTGTACTATAATGCAGAGTAAAACAGACAATGGATACATAGTTGGTGGTTGTAATGCTTTAAACAAGTCATTTGCAGAAATTAATGGACATTAGTTTGCTTTTATAAAAGAGCACCAATTTTAATCCTAAACACTGAATAAGGCTTTTCCTGTAATGAGGATTTCTTAATGCATTTACAATTCATTTCCAGGGTATACATCTTCCAAATCACAATGCTAAATGCATGCAATGTGTTGTACTGGCAAATATATCCAGGAAACAAGTTCAACAGCCAGACATCCCAGTCAAAGTTGGTCCTCTGACACTTCAAGTTTTCTTTGTGGAACATACAAGGTTCTTTGTGAAATTTCATCAGCACCATCTGAATCTGCAGGAGATGAAGCTACAGCAGAAATTGCATCTGGCCCTCCAGGCGTACGGAAAAAGCTTTCAGTCACTGCCTGTGGCTCTTTGGGTTTCACTGGAACACTAGGCTGATAGGAAAGGAAAAGAATGTTTCAGTACAGACTCTTAAAACTAGATAGAAACGGACAGCCAGAATTTTCAAAAACCTTGTAAGACTTTATTAAAAAAGACTGACTAGTCTATTCTGAATATCTCAGTATATTAGTGTATTTATATCTGTTCTGAATACCTCTGTATATTAGAAAGAGTATTTATATCTGTTTTATGAGAGTGTCATTTGTCCCCCAATCTCATTTATTATTTATGGAGTCAAGATTTATCAGCGCCCCTTAGGCAAACTTGTGTAAAACATGCAGACTAATTTTGCCCTCAGATAAACTGTGCGTATTATCTTATCCCATGAACTAGTGCAAGGCTGAGATAGAACCAGGAGTTGAAACTTAACATTAGTTACACAACAATGTCGAAGAGAATTGAGAGCTCAGGGAAAGAGAAAGTTAACTAGAAAATTTGCTTCTTTTGGCCTTGATAAATACCATCATGCCGTCTAGTTCGTTCAAAATGCTACTGCTACGTTGTCTCAGATCCTCGCTTCACCTCCTTTTTACATTTCCTCAAACTGGCTCCCTGTTCTCTACAACACAGTTGCTTACCTTTTTCTTTAAGGCCCCCTTGCGGCTTACCCCCCCTACCTGCTTATGTATCCCAAATTAACCCCTCCATCTATTCCAGCAATCCTGGTAGATAAAAGTTCTATTAAAAGTGCAATTACAAAGTTTAATAAGAATCCAATTTAAATAAAGCTATAAACAGGTTTAATTTTTAAAAATAAATTACATTAAAATTACTTAAATTAATTTAAAAAGTATCTCTGTTGCCAAGTTTTAATGTAAATCAAAGATTGAAATGCTGGAAGTCACCCATAAGCACCTGGGGCCAGAGTTTATTGAAATGGTGAGCCAGCTTTTGACAGCAGTACAATTAGAGAAAACATTTTCTCCGTTTCAGTTTATTCAACTAGCTAAGTTCAATGACTGGTTCATTCAAAATTAAGAAACCAGTTAGGAGCTGAAAAAGGAGAAAAACCCATTTCCTCAATCAGTGATTTAAAATTAGACATGAGAGGATGAGCTACTAGCTCTAGCTACTAGCTCTAAAATCTTAAAGGACGTGCTGATGAAAACGAAATATGTTCAATTCACTAAGTACAGATACTATGTCTTTGTTTAACGTAGGGCTCAAAAAATGTGCCGTCCACTTAGGGGCCAGCCCAAATCTAAGGCTCCTAGCTGGGCTGCAGCACTTCAGAATGTCCCCCGCCACCAAACAAAGCCACTGCCCGGGGTGCTTTCGATGGCAGTGGGAGCTGGGGAGCAGCAGCACAAAGTCTCAGTGCTGGCGGCTTTTTTTAGGCGCCAGAGGGCGTTCCACTTCTTAAGTACTGCGGTACAGCTAGGTGCCACAGTCAAATTTCTGGGTGCCAGGGTGACCTGGTGCCCAGGATTTGTCAAGCTCTGATTTAATGAATCACAGTTTTAAATGGAAAAACATGTTCTAATAAACTTTGATCAACCTTTTTGGTCATGTTTCTAATGCATGTAAGGTAGTTTTATTTAACTAACAATAAGCAACTTAAAGTTCTCTTTTACGCTTTTTAATTTGCAACACTTTGACACTAACTGCAATTAATTTAACCATTTCTTAAAAAATAAAATGTAAAAATTAAGAGAGTTTGAATAAAGGTAAGTTAAGCTCCAGTCTGTACAGACATAATGTACCCTGTTGGATAGCAAAAACACAAACTAACAAAAAAACTCCCATCAAATTTCATCTAAAGGTTATATTTAATTGGAAAGCAACAAGTTTTAATCAGTGAAGCTCAATCTGGCAACAAGTAAGATTAAAATCTATTATTTAAATAAAACTTTTTTTGATTGCTGTTTTAAACTGCTTTGATTTAACTCTGCTAACAACAATATCAGTCTTTGTTGGGTATTACTCCAATCTTCCTTGATCATAGCCTTTGGGAACTACCATACTATAAATAATATTTAATTCTTAAAATCAGATGGAAAACTTGTATTTGAGAGTTATCTTACCTGTTCTAAAGAAACTGCTGCAACTGATTGTCCATTTAAGTCACACTCGGTTATCTGTGATACATTTTTAAATACTTGTCCTTGCTGCAAGCTCACATTCTCTGAAACTGGATTAACACGTTCTGGTTTGGGAGAGATTGGCACTGGTTGAAGTACAGGATTTGGAGAAACTTGCATACCCGCAGGTATCAGTCCTAAATGTTGTAGTGTAAAGTTCAGAACTGAAGAGCTTGGGTTTTGGACAGGATTAGTATGGCTTGAATTAAGACACGAGCTATTTACTGCAGGTACAGCAGCTACAGAAGATGGCGATACCATTAACTTCAAAGGTGTAACATGAAAAGCTGGAATATTAACTGCTGTAAATTCTGAAGCTGTCACTGGAATGACACCTATGAAAGAAAAATGGAGGTGGGGATTTAAAATCAAACTTGAACAGATGAGGGTGTTTCTGCACTGCTAAAAGACCTGTGGCAATGAGTCTCAGAGCCTGGGTCAATTGACTCAGTCTCAGGCTGAGAGGCTAAAAACAGCACTGTAGACATCCAGGTTTGAGCAGGCACCCAGACTCTGAAATGATGTGATGAGGAAGGGTTTCAGATCCTGGGCTCTCAGCCAAGGCCAGTTATCTACACTGCTCTTTTTTTCCCCCCGCCTTGCAACCAGAGCCTTGCAAATCCAAGTTAGTTGACCTGGGCTCTGAGTCTCCTACAAGGTTAAATCCATCCCTGGTATAGTGCCACAAAGTACTGCTAGGTGAATCTGGTCCACAATGCCCAAAACCAGAGAACTTACAGGTATATAAATAGTTATATATTGTATATACACACCAGCAATGGGTGAACTGTAGGTCATTTGAGGCAGCGAACAAATCCCTGACTTTTCCTTGTTAGAAAAAATGGCCTCGTTGCCATGTTGGGTGCACTGAGCAAGAGGAATTAGATACCCTGAAGAAAACAAGGTCTGAAAAAGAAAGGATAATTTTTTTTTCATACAGCTGCAATAAGAAATGTGTGTTTCTCCAGGAATAAAATAATAAAAATTATTCTTGAGGGTGCTGCAGTAATACCTTTATTTTTCACTCTTCCCACCCTGATGCTGCTTCCTTCGGCACTGATTGAGTTCTGCCAGAGGCTTGGACAAGATGCCCTAAAACATGGATCTTCAGTTGGCGGGTGATCTTCATTATGTAATTCAAGGACCTTCTTTCCTCAAGAATTAGAGTGTGCTGCATTTCTATTAACCCCCGATTAGGGCAGACATGTTTTTAAGGCAAATTTTGACAGAGGGTTTTTGAATGCATGGTTTGACATCCGTTTGACTCAGATGGCAACATCATTCCATTCTCAAGTCAGATAAGACTTTTGATGGAAGAGTCCAAGATGAATGAAATCTGTTTTTTTTTACCAAGAGAACTCCCATTCCTCCCAGACAGACTATTAATGGATGCTGAATATTGCAAATGAACAAGAAAAAACAAACAAAACCAAAAGTAGACTATATAGCTCAAAATATAGATTGCTCATTTATTCTGACAAGGTATTTATAGATATTTCATGTTCTATTAAGAAATATCATTTTTTTTAAAAAATAGGAACTAGGCCTTAGAAATGTCCATGCCATTAAATATGAGCATTTTCCTAAGTTGTCCAATCAAAAACTTTAGAAGTTAAATTCCAAAGGGGTAGCCGTGTTAGTCTATTGTAGAAAGACAAGAGTCCAGTGGCACTTTTAAAGACTAACGGATTTATTTATCGCATGAGCTTTTGTGGGAGAAAATCCCACTTCATGACGAAGTGGGATTTTCTCCCACGAAAGCTCATGCGATAAATAAATCTGTTAGTCTTTAAAAGTGCCACTGGACTCTGTTGTCTTTAGAAGTTAACTATAAGATGTTTTTGTATTAGTCATGTGAGAATTCACATCCTTCTACTGTAAGCCAAATAAACCTTTGAAATGAAACAGAGAAAAATTAGACTCTACAACAATGTTTGTAATGAAGTCAAGTTTTCAGGCCACCTTATGAAAAATACGGCTAAAGAGTCTTTCTCCCTCCCCTGTTTATATGCCTAATACAGTAAAGTCCTGTGAGAACCAAAAGTTTAGGAGTACACTGAAGACCAAATACACCACAGAATTTTCCTGTATGTAGGCTTTCATTTTTAGATTTCTGCTTGTGAAACTAATAAATCTTTGGGAAATGGAAGTTTTCCAATCAGTGGAAAGCATACCTCATGAGCAGGAATAGCAAATGCAACAGGCATCTCCTGAGTAGTACTGACTCTGCTTTTATCTTCTGGAAGACAGTCTCTTTTTTCATGGTCAAAGCAACATTCCACATTTTGATCTATTTTCTCAGATTTATTTTGGCTTCCCTCTTGGACATTACTCACTGCAGGCTCCAAATGCACAGCTCGAGAAGATGGTCTTTCATTCTTATGAGAATCTCCCTGAAAAATGATATAGTACATAAAGAAAAACAATGGGCATTTTAAAGATGGGTTTTAGATATCTACAGTAGGTGTAATTAAGTAGCATATATTTTTAATAATGTATTTGCTTTCATTATATTAGATTTTTTTAAAAAAAATTTGTCTCAAAAACTGATTCCATTTATTAATCTTTTGCGGATACTACTGGAAAAAGCCTCCTTTTGAGGAGCCTGAGCCTGAAAGCTCACTGCCCCTCTGTGTTGTACGATCGTAAAGTACCAGGACAGCAGGCTTCACAGTACCCACTCCTGCCCTCCACCAGCATGCTGGGTATTCAGTGATTGAGAAGGGCGTGACCAGAGCACACTGCACTGAGGGATCTGGGGCTGTTTTAGCAAGCATAACTTAGAGAACAATCTAAGGACTGCTAATGTGCACTAAGAGGCTAACTAATCACCAGCTGTCTTCAGGATCAAGAAACAAGAGACAGAAAGACATCCATGCCCCAATTCCCCAAGTATAACTCATATAGAGATCTGGCCTAAGAAGTTTCTGCTTCTTATTGTCTTAATAGTTTGTCTTAATATTGCTTCTTATTGTCTTAATAGTTCATGGTCTATATCCTAGTTATATAGGGTGCCAGGAATTAACAACACTAGACTCAAATCCTTGAAATATGTAAGATTTTATATCCCCAATTTCTCTCATCATCCATAAAGCCAACACAATGACAGCCACTATGTGAGCTGAGAAGAGCTTGAACTACTCCAGAAAGACTGCATCACATCCCCTAGCAGACAGAAAATCAAGTTACCAAGTTTGGGTTTCAGTTATACTTTTAAAATGCTGTAAATACTCCTAGGTTTTTTCCTCTGGCTCAAACTTTTGGTTTTAAAGAAACAACCTGATTCAAGGTTCAGCCATGCAAAGAGATGCTTTGATTGACAACTATATATTTTATCTGAAATTTGTGAAGCACTGGGCTGCAGCAAAGGATTGATGGACATTCACTTTCAAAATAGGCAAGTTCAAGATACACTTCTAAGTGTAAATCTTTTCACAATTATTACAAACATTGAACATTTGCTTAAGATAGTATTGCAGGGATTTGAGCAGCCACTTAATTCAGTGCAATCTTCCCACCTATGTCTCTCCACACCACCTTCAAACAAGATATATTCTCACTACAGACTGGCATGAGATCCCTGTGTGCAGCCAGCCACTGGGGGAGCTTTAGAGCAATGAACTTTCTTCAAGGTTTAAGAACTTTTGTATGCAACTCAATCAAAGGATTAAGAGTTCCCCATATTGCTCCTGAACTTCATGTTCTATGCAATGCACTTACCATTTTACAGGTTCTAACAGGATCCCAAACACTTTGTAACAGTAGGTCATCACGCTACAATATTAAGGTAAAAACTACACCTTTTTTTATATTACTTACGTAAGAAACATCTTCAAGACCTTTCTCATCACTTTTACATTTTTTAATTGAATGGGTCTCCTGTAATGCTTGAGGTCTTTTAAGGCACCTCTCTGGTGTAAACTCAATTTTTGTAATGTGTCTCTCTTTAGCTATCACATTCCCAGCATCACCTTCATCTGTATAACTGTCCCCCTCTTCAGTGGTCATTAGATTAAGTAGTATTTTTGAATTAGCATCCAAAACACTTTTAGTTCCAGTCACATTGGGACAGGGTACAGACTGTAATGTAAAACTTGGGCTGGATGTAGTCGCTGTCTGGGCTTGGGAAGGATGCAAATATATCGCATATGGAATAGCAGAATGGCTTTGAGGTAGCATTACTGGAGACACTGAATTGTGGATAAAAGGTAGGACCCCCAGTGGTTGAAGAAGAGGTGAAGTTTGACAGGATGATGTAGGACGAGGTTCAGATTTCAGAATAGATTCAGCGGTAGAGGTCAATTTACATTCCAAGGTAGATTTTGTCAATTTCCTCTTTAACTCTCTAAAAGTAAAAATCAAGAAATACATACTTAAATTCATTCAGAAGTGCCCTGGTCATTTTATATTATGACACAGAAAAACAGAGTAACTAGATGGAATTTACAGAGCTCCATCCACTAAATATAATGAAAATGATGCTAGTGAATATCACTGAGTTTAAGAATTACCGGTTGGCTGACTCTAGTTCACAATAGCTTACTCAATACACCTCAAACTTTGTGCCTCAATAGTGAAATAAACTTTTCAGCACAGCACTAGTACAAACATACCTTGATTGTCCTTCTAACTGCTCTTTACAAATTGCTGCAAGCTGAGCCATTTTACTTGGCAAGGATGATGAATTTTGATCACCATCTGTTTGGGGAAAACAACGAAGCCATATAAACAGAAGTTGGATTCACTTTTAAGAATGTTATTTATACAGTTTGCATGGTTAAAAAGTGTGTAGGAACAGAGTGTCAAGGCTTTCATCTCCATGCTGGCAGGAAATTACCGTTCAGGCAGGATATATCAGTTGGACAGTGGCTTAAGCTGAAGGTTTCAGTTCAGTTTTTTGAACAGAAGCATCCACAAAAGACAGAGGCACTACTTAATACTTTTGCTGGCAGATGCCAAGAGCTCAAGAACTGCATTTACATGAAGAATAATAAATTGTCATCTCAAGTTTAAATGTGGACCATATAGAAGGTGGCTGAGTCATAGGCTTGGAAGCACTGGATTTTTTTTTAAACTCAGTAAATGTCAGTTTCACTAACAAAAATATTTCTAGATATAATTGAAATCTATAGATAGGCAAAGAAACAAAAATGCTACTTGAGGACTTTATTTTAGGACATTTACTTTCTATATTTTCGCATGTGATGTTGACAATGTGTTTTTTTACCCATTATAAAGCTTTAACTTTTAAAATATGAACATCTACTGTGATTAAATAATTATTCTGACTCCCCATTATCAGTCTTCACAAGCCTCAGATGTAAAGCACTGTGCATATATTCCCAAGTGTCACACTTCTATATTGGCCTCCATTATGGCTGTTTTTGACAATACCAGTCAACCAGAACTTGTGTTTCAAGCATCCACAAACCTTTTCTTCTGCCTAAAGAGGTTAAACATCAACGTCTATTTAACATGAGATTCCATATAATATGTTAACAGCATATACACTGTTGTATGCACTGCTGTAGTAGCCATTTTGATCCCAGCATATTAAAGAGAGAAAGTGGGTGAGAGACAAGATTTAGAGCTACACAGAGCTCTTTCCCAGACCTGAGAAAGGTACAGAGTACCACAGCTAAATACAAGATTGAATTATTTGAACTCTTTCACCAAACAGAAGTTGGTCCAATAACAGATAGTATTTCAGCCACCTTGTCTCCCTAACAGCATATCCAGAAAGTTTGCTTTTCAACTACCTACTTGTGCTTGTCTTGCTGGGACTACTTGGAGCAGAATGGATCTTCCTCCGGTCACTTTCTATAGTCTTTACTAACTTTATCAGAGATGGATGCCGAGTGAAGCTTTGCTTGCCTCTTGAAGGGAAGAGATTTTTTGAACACTGCTCTTTGGAAGATTTAGATTCTTCAGAATTAGATGGAACCAAGGCAGTGGTAATAGTTATAGGTTTTGTATCTAAAACAGAAAATGCAAAAAGTTAAATAATATCACAGATAACCTGAACAATAAATCAGTTATTTCATTTGCAATTAGAGTGCAGAGATTATTTGACAAATTGAAAACAGAAAATCTGTTAGAGAAAAATTAAATAGTCCTTCAGTCTAAGCTTTTTCTCAAGGTGAAAAACTGCAGTTCATACCAATCATCAAGACAGCAGAAGGAAAGGATAATACACCTACCCAAAATATCTTGTATCACCTCCGGTCCTGTCCATTTGAATGCTGGCTTTCGGCCTCTCTCCTCTGTAACGTGAACTTTCTTGATCAGCTCGAGACTACTGAGAACATTAGCTATGTCATACAGTCTCCTAATTTTGGCTAAACAATACAAATAAGTTAATGAATTCTGTATAGCATTTCTGTTTCATTAAAAACACGCTCAGTTTAGGTCAGACTTTTTGCATACTAGGCTAAGCATGCTTCCCCCCCCACCCAGGTTGCCAATTATCCCTAAATTTACAGATAGTCAGTAAAACATGTACAATTTCTACCCTGTCAGTAAATCCGCAAATAAATGAAAATGTCCATAAAAGTGGGGAGAAATAAAATGTTCTATTTTGACATTGATTGTTGTCATTCGGAATCACTTTTTGTATCATAAAACTAAACTGCTCATGACTATCATTTCTATTATTGCACATGCCCAAAGAACCGGACTGATCAATTAACTGCAGCTAAAACAACTGCATAACTTATTAATTTGCATAGTTTACTGTGTCAGGAAAAAAAATCAGCTTCAGATCTTCATGTCTGTAAAAACTCAAATGAAAGGTTGGCAATACTGCCTCCATACCCCAGCATACTCTTGTATTTATATTACACAAAATCAAAAGCAACAGCTGATGTTATTGGATCCAGACTGCACTCATTTGTTTTGCCACTCAGGGGAGGAACTCTATTTTGGATTATTTAAGAACAATTTTGGAATAGACAATTATCCTTTGAAACTAGCTATTTTTCACAGAATAATCCTGTTATATTAAATGGCACTGGTGTGGATCCAGAGGGAACTGTATTCACCACACAAGTTCACTACCTGGGGAGAGTCTGTCCAAGCTTTTTTTAATACCCAGACCTTTATACTGTGCAAACTTGGAGACACCTTACACTGAAAGCAAGCACCTAAAAGTAGGTGGGAGGGGGAACAGAGATATCCTAAAGTAAACTGAAATTATAATTCATCTGCAGGTACTTCAGTATATCACCATGTCCTGATAAACAGATTCAGATACAACTAGTAGCTGCAAGTTTTAAAAAATCATAGACGTAAAATCAAACAGCTTGACTTCAACCAGATCATGTTCAGGCCTAGTTTCTACAAACAAAAAAACCCCCAAAGTCTGGCAAATCATCTACAAAATTCCTGGCTACTCTTGTTAACCAAGAGTTTGGTAATACATCAGTTATGTTTAAAGAAAGCTATCATCTCCTTGAATATAAGCAGTGCCTTTAGAATGCTTTTTGTCAGACAAATGAATTCATGGAGGAGAATGAGAAAAAAAACATACATTTCTTAATAATTTGAACATAATACAGTGGAAAGAAAACTAATTGATACCACTGAGGCCTTATCCTGTCATTATTCCACATGCACAATTTGCACAAAAGCCAATGGGTATTTTGTCTGTGAATCAATAACAGGATAGAACATTTATAAATAAAATCATAATTAAAAAGAGACAAACTATTAAAATACACAGACTTAAAAGTTGACAGTGACAGCATTTTAAATTCCACTTCCTTCCACAATGTTAACTACTACCTGGGCTCTTAGAAATCTCTCTAGATTTCAACCAACAGAGCTCCATGATCAAATTGAACACTTGTCCAAGGCAGGGACACTCAAAAAAATCTTTGTGGCAGATTCACAGACTTTAAGGTGAAAAGGAGCCAATCATCTACTCTGACCTCCTGCTCAGTGCAGGACACAGAACCTCACCTGCCCACTCTTGTAATAAATCCCAAATCTAAGACTGAGTTATTGAAGTCCTCAAAATCATGGTTTAATTTGGTGGTGGGGAAATAAAAAATTTCATTATGAAACCACATGGTGATGTCACTTTATCATAAAATGGTTTGTTCAATTCCTCCTTATTTTATTACATATATCCCTGTGTAAGGATATTTTTAATCACACATGCACACTATTTCTGGCATTAATAGAAAATCATTACCTGCCCAAAATTCCATATATATATTGGCAACCACTCCACAAATGGATCCTGGGGATACCTTGCGTTAAAAGTATAATTAGTTCCTGCATACCTTAACTAGAAATCTTTTATTGAAAGAAAGAGATTCCCACTAGGTTTCATAATATGCAATATTGTGTTTAACAAATTACAGTTTGCAAGAATCACTAGAAACAGCAGCTGTAATAGTAAATCAAATGAAATAGTAAATCAAATGAAATATTCCATTAAAAAAATCAAAACCAGATTACCAGAGACAAAATTTCTGTAAATAGACTCAACCCAGACAACTTCAGCAGCAGTTTACTTACTTTTAAACTTGCTTTTATCTAAATCTTCTACATGGTCCTCTCCGATCAAAATTTTAGCAGCAACTTCCAGGCTCACTATCTGAGGTGTTGACACAAGAAACAGCATCACAAATTTCTGACTCATTACTCGTAAAGACTTGTCTTTTCTGCTGTTTACTGAAGCTGTCAGAAAGGAGAAAGGATTAAAATGCATCAAGTGACATGTCATCTGCAATGACAGTTCTTAAAAATATTTCAAAAATTAAGTAACCAAAATCTTCATCTTAATTAAAACAGTTTATATATTTGCATAACATTTTTGGTTCTTTTCAGGCTATAGGATTAAAGAGATTTGTGTGTGTGTGCATGTGGTCCCCCGCCCCCCGTGTAAGGATATTTTTATCACACATGCACACTATTCCTGGCATTAACAGAAAATCATTACCTGCCCGAAATTCCATCCCTGGGAGTTCAACAAAACACATTTCTGAATGCTCATTTGGGCCAACATGTTTTGTCACCATGTCTTCCTTTTTTTCACCATCTAACTCAAACTCATGCTCATACTCTCTCTTCTTGATCATTTGAATTTGGTGTGTGTATTTGTTCTCTTCACCAACTTTTTTCAAAGTCTGCAGTGTTTTGTTGAGATTATGACGCCCATGCCAAATATATCTGTTTTTGGCAAGGCGGCTCACCATATGCAGGCTCTCTAGCACGTTCACAATATCATATATGCGTCTACGTTCAACATCTATAAGAAGAAAGAATATTAACACATTCATTTTAAAATATGGATCATGCAATATTATTAGCATATTTGAAGGTGGCGTACCTACCTTGGTGATTAAAGGAACTATCATATTGTGATAATCTACCTAATCTATATCAAATCATATCTTATTTTGATGCCCCAACTGGGGAAGGCTTAAATTGTGGGTGCAGCTACAGAAAGAACCATTCTTCTCCCCCTGCCCATCCAATCACTGAATATACCCTTAATTTGGAGGCCCAAAAATTGGACTCAAGTTATTTCTAGTAGCTGTGGTAATTATTTGTATTTTTATATAGTAGATAATTTAAAGTTCCTTTTGTTAAAATGTTCTGAAATAAGACAGTATGTATGGAGGAATAATCATTTTGTTACAGAAACAGATTTCAATTTCAATCTTAGAAAGGGGATATTATAAAAATGAAGGCCTTTGCTCCCCCTTTCTTTTTAAGAACTAAAATTAATTTGATTATGTATTTTAAAAGGTTTTCATAAATTAACTGTGAAACACATACCAATGATGAGGTGCTGGCTTTACCAGTATAATCATGGGAATAGGTCAGTTCATAAACACTATAGAATTTGCACAGACTTACTGAGTTCCTCTGCTACTTCATCAAGGCAAATATCACTGTTCTCTGCAGGGCTGGGGTAATTACGATATCGAGCTAAAAATTTGTGACACAATAATCCCAGACTTTTCTCTTTACGGCTTGGTTGAGATTTCTCATATTCATCTCCTGATAAATGCTCCTGCACAGAAACAAGGACACAAAAATTTAATTTTTTAAGTAACAACGTTAAATTTGACAGATTTACTGCCAGCTTCTGGGACTGATGATTAATGCCAAGTTCCTTATCCTCAACTGCTGGTAAGCCTCAAAATAATAAAACCTAGCAAACACTATCTGCTACATCTAACAAGTAAAATGGTACCACAAATAGGTAATATGCCAGAATTAAAATCTAGCCAAGGAAGGTGGTTGAATGTTAAAGTTGATTCCTAGGTCAGAAGAGACCATTGTGATCACTCAGTTTCCAATATAACATAAACCACTGAATGTCCCCAAAATAATTTCTTTTGAATTAAAGTATATCTTTAAAAAAAGGGGAAAAAAAGTAGCATCTAAATTTGCATCAAGACAACATGCAAGCCCCAGTTTAGTTTACAAAAAAACCAATACCACATACATGTAAATAGTGTTTTGCCTCTATGATTTCACTTCTGTCAGAAAGTCCCTTTTTTTGTTCTCTGTTTCTAATCTCAGGACTAGCTGCGCTGATCAGTATTTTAAGGTTAGCAGTGGGTGTCCATGGATCTCCATGAGGTGCTTCCTTAGACTTTGGGGGTGTTGTCAGAGGTTGGATCTCCGTTAATACAGAATGTGAGGTAGCCAACTGCTTCAGAGGCGTTTTCAATATGCTTTTTTGTGGCTCAGAAGAGTGATTTTCCTGTCCAAAGAGTAAAAAAAACCCAAACATATATAGATGTTATGTCTCATAAAATCAGAGTAATGTCATATATAATACTCACTCCAATGTTGTCCTTTATTTTTGTTAACTACCCATCCGTTTATTCTCTTGGGTAACCCAGGGACAAATGTTGCAGTCTTTACTCATGTTTAGACTTCTATTAAGCCAATGAAGTCCTGGTTGAATAAAGCATACCACAGTGACACTGACCTTATAATATGCAATACACAATACTGTAAGCACCTTTTCTTTCATTTACCTGCTTGCATCAATTAAACAAACAAACAAACAAGAGAATTTAAAATAAAGATCAGACTGATTGTTAATCCAATAAAAATGATAGTTTATCCATCTTTTGCGGGAGTAATGTCAAGGACTGTTTGATAAATGTTAAACTACTTTTGATGAATAATATGCAAGGCCCTACCAAGTTCCCTGTTATTCCTTTCATGAAGAGGGGAAGGGGTAGGGGTAACTATTAGTAAAAGGAAAAGACAAAAAATAAGGACCACGAATTACTGCCACAGTGACTTGTGTTGTTTTTGCTTATAGCAGGCCCTGATAAGGAATGGGAATGCTGGTTTAATGTTAAACATTTTCTAGGAAAGAGGTGCCTCCATTTTTTGATAAATAAAGCTAGTAAGTTTTCAACACAGGATTGATTTTTAGAATCATAGAAACTGGAAGGGACCGTGAGAGATCATCGAGTCCAGTCCCCTGCACTCATGGTAGGACCAAGTACCCTCTTAAACCATCTTGCGAGAAATGAGACATATGGCAAATTTCAAATCTGTTCCAGCACTATGAGCTGAATCTTGCTGCAGAATGGAATAGCGCACATCAAGCAAAAACCAAAAGAACTCAAAATGCCAACTCCAACTTCCACTGAAGGGTTCTCTTGGATTAATGCTTGATACATTTACATATCACTTTGTATAACTGCTAGTAATATTTAGCATGCACATAGCTCTTTCTGTAAATCTCAAAGGGTGCATCTACACTTACAAATTAAGTCGATTTAAACTTGCTTAAGTCGACTTAATTTAATCTGCGTCAACAGTACATTTTCCTTAAATCGACTTAAGCAGCAGCTTAAGTCGACTTAAGAATATTAAAGTCGACTTTATAAAATCTAGTATAAAGTCAACTTTACTGACTAAGTCGACTTTATTAAGTCGACTTAGCCAGTGTAGATGCAGATTAGCCCTAAATCCACTTTAAGTCGACTTAAAGGGCTCCAGGGCTCCCCCACTGCCCTCCCTGCCAGGGTGGCTGGCACAGGCAGAGCCTGGCGTGCCCCCCCCCCAGGGCAGGACAGAGCTCTGCCCACCCTGCTCCTATGCCCTGCCAGTGTCCCTGTCCCGCTCAGCCCCTATTGTACCCAGGTATAATGGGGCAAATGCTGAGCCCCCTGGCACTTGGCAAGGGGTGCCCCCCCCGCCACCGTGGACCAGTCCCAGGTCCACCTAGCCCCTACATGTCGACTTAGGCGTCCAGTGTGGACGCTCTAAGTCGATTTGGCAGGGTCCCCTTTAAGTCAACTTAATTTTTGAGTGTAGACATGCTAAGTCGACTTAAATTAACAAGTGTAGACATAGTCAAACTGTGTATTGTTTCTGTTATGTTTATTTGATATACCTATGAAAATGAGGCCCCATTTTAAATAAGCCTTTTTGGCACTACTACACTATAAATGTTAGAGACCATTCAAACCTGCCATTAATTTCCCCTTTTATCTCAAACACTTTAGTTAGTCAGACAGCTGTTATTTTACTTTATAGGGCATGGATATATGTAACTGGTTAAAAAAAAATCCCATCACACAACACATTCTGGGTCTAGTGCTGTAAGAGCTCCATACAGTGAAGTTTCATTCATTGTAAATGGTGTTTAACACACAGGGGTTGCAATAATACATTCACTATAAATTCAATAACTTAGTTTCAGTAGCAAAATCTTAGGCAAAAGGGACAGTAAATAAAGCAGGTTCAATGCAGCTATTGCAGTTTGCTGGTATCTGTGATTTTTTACAAAAGGTTTTATTTGTAACTGCAAAGTTTTTCTTGTCACCTGCATAAACCAAACAAGCAAAACCGCCATGTCCAGAAC
Source organism: Pelusios castaneus (assembly GCA_007922175.1). Lineage (NCBI taxonomy): Eukaryota > Metazoa > Chordata > Testudines > Pelomedusidae > Pelusios > Pelusios castaneus. The sequence goes on from ML685785.1 coordinate 20,421,020, forward strand.
AGTCACGTTTGCGCTTATTCTCACTGAGGTTCACTGTCAGCTTGATTCACTATGGTGGGAAAGGGCGGTTGCAGGGCAATCCCAAGTGAAGTGGGTTTTACAACACAGCACTGACAGTTCAACAGTCACATTGGGCAGGCCACAACCTTACGTTGATGCATGGCTGTTTACTTGAACTTACACAAGTGCCTACGCTACAATTTCGCTCCTGACAAGACAGCTCCTCTTTGGCGACTTAATAACGCCACTTCCATGAGCAGCATAAACTCAATGCAGCCAATTCAACTCAGTGCCAGCGTAGATGCTACCTTACACCGGCCAGATCTACATCAGCAAGCCTTATGGCGGCACCGCTGGAAACTCACTTGTGTAGCGGCTCTGAGCAGATGGGAGTGTGCTCTCCTGTCACCCTAAGGAACCCATCTCCACAAGCGGGGGAAATGCTGCTAAGAACATAACACCGATCCGAGTGGGTCAGACCAAGGGTCCATGTAGCCCAGTCACCTGCCTTGGAGGGGGGCCAAGGTTGGGTACTTCAGAGGAAATGCCCAGCGCTCTCTCTTCCCTGGCACGGCCCTGTGCACACAACCACTGAGGCTGGCTCCACTCATGTTGCTCGTGGGGGGAGGGGGCTTTTCACACCCTGGAGCTAAGTTTTGCCAAGGGGGCAGTGCGGATCCGGCCTGTTCCCGGCTGGGCGTGGTCCCGATCCTCCCACCAAGCCCCCAGGCAGGCGCTGTACCCGCGCTCCTGGTGAGGACACCCGGCGCTGACACACGAGCGGTGCCAGCGGCAGCCCGACACTGCCATGACCCAAGCGGGCCCAGTGTCGGCCTGTGCCGGCGGCAGGCAGTACCTTCTCTTCGGTGCCCATTTCACCCCGGCCTCTCGGGGGCCGCTCCGGGCTGCGCAGGTCACTGAGCGCGGGGGGCTCCGGGCAGCGGCGTCGGCATGTCAGCGCTGAAGCGCCCTGGGGAGGAGAAAGGCCGCGGGGCGTGAGGCGGGCGGGCGGGGCTGGCACCTGCGCTCTCCTCAGCGCCGAGCCCAGCCCAGGATCCGCGCGACGTGGGGGTCACCTGCAACCGCCGCCGCGCCCCCCGCCCAACTGCTCCCCGCCGCTGCCCCGCGCCAATCACACAGCCGCAGCCCGCCAGGCGCCGCGCTGATTGGCTGGGGGCAAGTGGGCCAGGCTCTTCCGGGATCCGGTTTAAAACGTTTGGCGCCAGAGCCCCGCGCCTTCCCGGCCCTCGCTCGGGACAGGCACCCCACCCCCTCCTCCGCCGCCCGCGCGGGGCGCATCAATGATCTCGTAGGGACGGGGTCACCCGGAGCCGGGCTCGTTCCGGCACAGCCTCCCCACCCACCTGCGCGGAGGGTCCAGGTCGAACCCCGCTGCCGGTGCCGCTCGCTGCCGATTTGAATTTAGTCGCGCTGAGCCCGGAGTGATCGCTTCCCACTCTCCCGGGAGGGGGGGGGGGAGAGCCCAGCCAATCACAGCCCGGCGCTCTGCCCGCCGAGCCAATCGCAGCCCTCTGCCCCGCCCATTCCTGAAACTGGCTGGGTTGGGTAAAGTTCGGAAACTAAGTTTAGCAGCCCGGAGTTTGGCGGGTGCGGGGCGCGGGAAGTCCGTGGGTGGCTGCTGGGTGTGCAACAAATGGGGAGAAACGGGGTGCTGCTGCTGCTGTTACTCTCTTTTCTCCCGGTGTGCTGCAAATGGGCGAGCGGGTTTGTTTTCCTTCTACGTCCGCTGTGTGGGTGGGAGTGGGACCCTCATCTTAAGTACTACTTGCAAATAAGGGGAATTTCTTCTCCAATCTGGGAATCCGTGTAAATGTAGGGGTAAGTCTTCCCTTTCACCTCAGCTGTACGTGCAAAATGGGGCGTACTTCTTTTTCTCCTGAAGAGTTGTATTAATGAAGCAAATCTCCCCCCTGTGTGTGTGAAAGCTCATGCGATAAATGTGTTAGTCTTTAAAAGTTCAAATGAGGGTCTCTAAATGGAAATCTCTCCATGTGTACAAACTACTTACCCTTAGCATGGGTGGGCAGATGTTACTGGTTCTTGTAACACTGTCTTGCAAAACAATTAGAATTTTCTCCCTGGGTGATCTTCCCACTCCATAATCTCTCACCCTGCTTTCTTTCAGAAGAGTAACATTTACATTTGCAATACGTTATGAAGATTAGAATACTACAGAAGAGCATAAGTCTGGTAAACCTGCAAAGCGTTCAGTGCTTGCTTTAGAAGATGGGTTTTTTGGGGGTCCTGACTGCCAGTGACATTCTGTAGAACCTGCATTTCAGGGTTCTCTTAAAATCTAGTTACATACATTTGGGTGAGGTCCTATATGTGAGGTCAATTTGTTTTTTAAAACATATACAAATTCCATTGTTGGTTTCCCTGGTTAATTTTTTCCACCCTATGTTTTCAGTTGGTCTGGGTGACTACTTTTTCTTTTAGGGCCCACTCTTGTAGTTCTTCCAAATGCAGACTTCTTATTGATTTAAATGTCTTTGTGAACAGGGTTTGCCATATTAAGCTCTTAAATCACATTTCTTTAACACTGTGTATGATCTCTCCTCTCTGCACTATAAACCATATCTAATTCTGTTGGAAGGGTCTAGATCTTTTGTAGATTTTAGGCACCAACTTTATACTAGGAAAAAAAAGTTAGACAAATCTTCTTAAAACCTAGTGTATGTGACTTAGACATGCTTATCTTTATCCATCTGCCCAAGTAAAAAAAATGCTGAAAACTGTACAAGAAAAACTTGAGTAACTGGTATTAGCTGAATGTGTTGTTGAAAATGAGCTCAGACAAGAAGGGCATTTTTCCTTCATGCAACTATTTATCTTGTTCTCTATTTACAGAAAGAATTTAATAACTCACTAATTGTGTGATTTATTGTGTAAATGAATCACTAATTATTTACTTTGTGGAAAAAGGGATATTCTTACAAACTCCTTGAGATAAGGATGCAAGAGTTGTCTGGTATCCAGAAGGGCTATATTGCATACTATCTAGAATACACCAGTATTATTTTCACTTTGCAAGCTGTCCTGATTGATATTTCAGTTTAAAAGTTAGATCCCAGACAAAATGCTCTATTACACTGGAGTTAAGGTTGTGCATATTAAGTATTTAAGGGGAGATAAATCTTTTAACTTGCTTGCTCAAATGAAACAAACCACTAAGTATGTGAAAGCCTAGAAATTCAAAATGAAGGTCTCCCAAACAACTAACTCTTTCTGGTACTGCTATCCATAAAACAACCAAACCAGGAGTTAATCCTATCCTCACACAATGCATATCTTCCCAATGACTAAAACTTAAGTAATATAAGGTGGGAACACTGGGGCTCAGAGAACCTCCCCATCCCTGTGGTAGGATTAATTAGATTTGTCTCTAGTCAACAAATATAGGACTAGGCTTTCTAGATACTGGCTTTTCAGATAAAAGATAGAAATTGTGTCTTGCAATCTATCTACGTTACTAGTCAAGATTATTGCATGAGTCATGTGAGGTGCAACATATATTAATAGTATTCAAGAAATGGTGGGCTTTCTAACAAGGTTATTATCATGAGGAGAGCCAATACGAGGTGTGATGGAATTGTCCAAAGTAATCGAAATTTGTAATCAACACATTCTTATGTTCAGAAACCAAACAAGCTGAAACAATTTGGGCTTTCAAATTAAAGCTGATCCTGCTCCATTTTCATTTACACTGAGCTTTGGAACCTATTCTCATCATAATCCCAAAATCCTTACACACACACACACATATATACAACCAAACCTGTCACATGTCCATTCTGAAGCACATCACTCATTTTAATCCCCAAGTCACCTGTGTTTCACATATACTTAGCATCCCCTCACTTTAACTGTAGAATATTATATTGGAATTGGATCATGACACAGATTACAGGAAGAATTAACATTAAAGGAATGAATCTTACAGTATTCTAGGTTTCCTGGTTGAATAATTTGTGTCCCCCTCCTTTTACATCCTTGTTATATATAGCACCTCCCACTAGGCCTTTTCAGTCATAAATACATTGTACGCAACTGAATGAGCAGTCAGTGACAACTAAAGATTTTGTCAATATAATATTTTAAAAATTAGTATATTTAGTAGGCTACAATTCATTCAACCACTTTAACTGCATTTTTTTTGCATGTACAACTTCCTTTTTTCTTGACTTGAATAGTCTTAGAATCCCAAAAATTTAGGGCTGGGAGAGACCAGCATTAAAGTCAAATCCAACCTTCTGCATTAAGGCAGGACCAGGTAAACCCAGATCATCAATGACAATTGTTTGTTCAGCCTGTTCTTAAAAATGCAGGGGGAGGGTGAGCAGGGTGCCTATACTGGGCCTTGGGATTCTGTGGGACAGCGCAGGGCCCACACTGCTGCCCCCCAACAGCCGTGCTGCTCCTAGCTGCCTGCGGCAGCAAGGGGAGGGCAGAGCCCGGACTCTGGGCTGGCCTGCCCCCCCCTACATGGGGGTGGGGGAAGATGGGGGACCCCATTGGTCCCTCCAGTGATAGGGATTCCACAGCCTCTAGTGGAAGCCTATTGCAGAGCTTAAACACCTTTCTAGTTAGGTTAGATATTAGGAAAAAGTTTCTAAAATTTCCCTTGCTGCAGATTAAGCCCATTACTTCTTGTCCTACCTTCAGTGGACATGGAGAACAAATGATCACAGTCCTCTTTAATACAGTCCGTAACATATTTGAATACTGTCACCAGATCTCTGCTCTGACTTTTTTCTCAAACCTAAACATCTCCAGTTTTTAAAATCTTTCCTCATACTTGTGTTTTCTAAATTTTACCATTTTTGTTGCTCTCGTTTTGACTCTCCAGTTTGTCCACATTTTTCCTGAAATGTGAAACCCAGAATTGGAAACAGAACTCCTGCTGATGCCTCACCAGTGCTGAACAGAGTGGGATAATTCTCTCCTGTCTGTCTTACAACATTTCTCTTAATACCCAAGCATGATCTTAGGTGTCATTTATCTAATTAGGTCAATTTTTATTTGTTCTGCTCTAAGAGCCATACTTTTCATGTCAATATAATATTTTTTAGGTTAATCGGATTAAATTGGGGGTTTAAGAACTTTGCTCATGATTAGGATATGGCACTTGTCAAACTAAGTTGTAATTAATGTCTCCCATAAATATAAATGAATACAATGTGTTTAAGGAATTTCTCCAAGATCATTCTAATCAGGAAATTCCAGACATGAGATGCAGTTACTATAAATCAATCACTGCCAGGATAAATACAAGAAATCAAATGATGCTCATGATCTTTTCATTTAAAAATGAGACAAAACAGCAGTTAAATGTAATCTGCAAAGAAGAAACAAAAAGTGAAGGGGAACTGGGCTTGTGTCCTTTTTACATCATTGAGGAGAAAACAAGGGGCTGAAGAAGTTTTGCTCTTCACCCATCCCCATTGACCCCCTGCTTGTTTTGTACATTGGAAATTTAGGTCTTGTCTACCCTAAAGAATCTATGGCGTCTACAGAATTTAGGAAATTATAACATCAGAAAAGACAAGAGGCTGAAAACTGAGTGCGATGTGATGATGCAACACAGTGTAGAAAGTGGGTTTAGCTAAGGGTTTATTTTATTTTGGGGTATTTGCTATAGTCTTAGGCATAGGATATGTTTAGCTTATAGTAAAGTATAGGTCCAAGCCTGAACCAACCTTCAAAGGTCTTTTCTACCCAGCAACAACTTACTTGAACCCATGCCAAGAACTCGGACATCACAAACTCTGCAAAAAACTTGCAAGAGTCCTGCAAACTAGTTGCAAGGAGCTCGTTTGCAAAAGGTGTGAAAACAAAGGTGGGGGCATGAGGGACTTATTCCCTATAAAAGTCAGCCCCGGACCCCCATAAAATCAGCTAGCGGCAGATCGGTCTCAAGACGCCCCGATCCCTGGGCTTGCCCTTGGGTCAAAAGCAAGTGGGGATCGATCGAAGCCAGGCTCAGCAGCTTCAAGATGCCCCGATCCCTGGGCTTGCCCTTGGGTCGAAAGCAAGTGGGGGCTGCTGTAGCTAGGGTAGAAGAGTCAGCACCCCTGATCCAGACAGGTCTGGCAAGAAGAACGGATGAAGAACGGTCGGATCCCGATCCTAGGTGTGACGGTACTGACACGTTGGCTGGGAGCTTGGTGAGTAACTAGTTACAAACACACACGCAGACCTCGGTGAAGGCTGGTTCACAGTAGCTACAGATCTTTGAGACAGAAACAGGAGGAATTTCCTTTGAGACAGAAACAGGAAGATTTTAGCACCCCGAGTCCTGGGGCAAGGACCGAAGTAGTTTAGTACCCCGAGCCTGGGAGAACAGGTTGGCTAGGGATAAGGTTAGGGACCGATAGTTAGTACCCTGAGCCTGGGAGGACAGGTTGGTTAGGCTGTGTCTCCTCTTGTAAGTAAAAGGAGAGTCAACCGCAGTATAATAAGAATAGCTTTAGCATTTAACCTGGGCCATTAAGTCCCAGTTATACTCATTGCCTTTAAGACCTGCTGCAGCATAATAATAAAGAAGCATAGATGTACATAATCCGCAATTGCATAACTATTGTCTGTAACTCTTTGAAAGCTTTCTTGACAGGAAACGAAAAGCCTCAGATTTGTAATCATGGTAATCGAAAATAAATCTCTTTTATTCATAACTCTCTTGATTCCACTGACACTTTTCCTTGCACTATTGACTTCCTTTGCCCCCCTTTCATTCTCGTTTCTCCCCTCATGGGAACATTACTCAGTTCCCATAACGTTCGTGTGGGTTGTCGGCTGGCTCGGTTCGACCCTTTATGGTGCATATCTCCTGACCTCCTGTATAATCTCAAGGGCCTCCAATCAGTCCGGACAAAGGTAGGGCTATTATCCCTACGCCAAAAGAACCCTCGTCCGCTCGCACCCCTCGATGAATAACACCCCGGGGGTGGATGTTAAACAGTGTAGCGGCGAGCACACAGAAACACCACCTTCCTCATTACTGCCTGACCTCAATTAATTACACTTCGTGTAGCTGCTTTCTTACAGAATTTTTTCCCCCAACATGTCTTTCTGTGCTGGTGCTTTAAATCTAGCAGAGATATTCACCTGCGGACACTTCGCAACTGGCTGCTATTTAATGAGTTTTTCTGCCATGTTTTAATTCTAATGCTTAATGGATGGACATATTGGAGCATGGGAGTCTTTGATTAAGATTCAATACCTGATCCCATTATAGTGTGAGAGCATGTGGTAAACATCATCTAAGTCTAAGACACCCAAAAAGGTCCTTCAGCAAAACTAAGTTTTGACATTTCCTGATGGTTCTGAGATAAATAACAAATAAGATAGAGTAAGAAGGGGGCGGCAAACCATTGCATGGGTGCCAAAGGTGGCATGCATGTTATTCGGAGCGGCACACAGGGCTCCCGGCTCTGCGGCACTGCTCAGCACCATGGCTCCGCCCCTCAGCAGGTCCTGTGGCTGCAAGAGCCGACGTGTGCATGGCAGCTCCTCTCCCCTGCTGGCTCTGCTGTCTCCCCCTCCCCCCAACGGGACCTGGCTGCAGGAGCTGCCGAGGGTTGAGGAGGGTGAGGCTGGCACGGAGGCTGGTAAAGGTTGCTAACCCCTGAAATAGAGAGAGACCCTCTCCATACATCATAAGGGGAGAGGGAGAATGGGTACAATGTTTTAAAAATTCTTTTTAGACTACCTTTGGCTATGTCTACACTTACTAAAATTAGTTCGAATTAGTTAATTCAAACTAATTTTAGTTAGTTCAAATTAACTTAATTCGAACTAGAAAAATTTAGTTCAAACTAAGCAAGTGCCATTCATGGCACTTGCTTAGTTCGAATTAGCGAATTGCATTGAGTTCAATGGGCCGGTTAGTTCGAACTAAGCAATTAGTTTGAACTAACATGGCCACATTGGTTAATTCAAACAGCATATTCGAATTTATTAGTTCAAATTAAGGAAGCCCTTAATTCAAACTAATTAAAGCCTAGTGTAGCCATGGCTTTAGTAAGTTCAAATTAAGCTTCCTTAATTCCTTGTCACTGTAGACATAGCTTTTAAAGCAGGAGCTGGCAACCTTTGCCAACCCCTGTGCTGGCCCCTCCTCCTCAACCCTCAACTGGTGCTGACAGCTCATTCATGGAAAGAAGCCACCTGGAGGGGCTCTTCTCAGCAGCGTGCCTGGGGGCCCCTATCCCCAGTTTCCTGGAGTCATTCCTTTTGGTGGTGGCACACCACAGAAAGGAGCCGCTCTGGGTGGCTTCTTTACATGGTATGCCTGGGGCATGGACATGGCAGGGACCTCCGCACTGCAGCCGCCCCCGAAAGAAGCCACTTGGAGAGTCTTTTGGTGGCAGGAGTGGCAATTTCTGTGGTGCCACAGAGGCTGCCGAGTGCCGCTCCAAATGGGCTTGTGGGCCACTGTTGGCATGCGTGCTGGGGGTTGCCTACCCCTGCTTTAAAGGAATGGCATCAAGTCTGGGAAAAGGGAGTTGTCTCACTGAAATGTAGGATGTTAAGTCTTTCTATGTAGATCATGGCTTTTGAAACCCACTTTACCACCTTAATATCCACACTTCCTGGTGGTGACAGTCCTATCAGCTAAGTGCAGAATAGCCTTTCACTATGGGAGAAAAGTGAAAGAGAAGATAACCGTCTCCAACATGGGTTAATATGAGATGTTGAAGCATCTATTATTCTCACAGCTTTGCCCTTTTTATACTTGGGTTTCTCACTTTGAGAGCGTAATTGAAGCCAGCCATGACAGCACTTAAGACCATTCAGAAACATAAGATAGCACAGTCTGTGGCTGTCTGCTTAAGTGGTGGATCTCTGGACTCATGTTCTACATCTACAAGGACACAAGGGCATATGCTTTAATCTTTGTATTAGGGCACTGAGTTTTCATAAGGTGCTTTATAAACAAGGTCATGGGTTTGCAGTTTTGATTCACAGCAAGTAGTACTTATTCTCACTACTCATCCCACTGATTTCAGTCATGTTACACATAAGATTGTACTGTTCAATCTGAGTAAAGGTTGCAGAATGGGATCCTATATGAATAAAATTAAATAGTCCAAACTTACATAAACCACTACCCTGCTTCTTACAACTTCTTCCTTAAAACTTACCATTTGAGCGTCCAATATATGCACATGCCTGAAGTGAATAACAAGAACTTACTGCTATAACCCTAATCCTAGCCCTAGTTTTTTGCACCACCCTCTCTCTATTTAGTTCCATTCATTATGTTGGAGCTCAAATCAGATGATAAACTCTTCATTGCAATTGTCACTGCAAGATTTAGGAGCCTATGTCTCATTTTCAAGAGTGGTTTAGGCACTTAGGAGTCAGGAAGCGTGATTTCCAGTGATCCTTAGACTCCCAGGTGTCTAGCCCCCTTTTGAAAATGGGACTTAGGCTCCTAAATCATTTAGATGCTTTTGAAGACTTTACCCCATGCATTTTTACATATCCAGCATTTGTGTATTTTTGAGCAGTTTAATAATAGTAATATAGTTATTAAAACCCCAAAGGCAGCAATCCAGAAGCAGCTAGAAAGAGTTAGTGGCAGCCATTAGCCTGTAGGTGGCGCTGTCAGCTCCATAAACTGTCATGTTTCACTCAAGGTGAGTGGAATTTTCCTTTTTTATTCATTAGACCAGATAAAATTAAATCAGAAGTCATATTACTGAAAGGGTGGATTCAATTCTATTTTAATTTCATTTGTTTGTCTTTAATTGTTACATGATCATCTAAAAATGGTCAAATTAAACCAATTTGTGTCAGAGCCTCCAGATGCAGGGGGTCAGAGATGGAAATACCTTATAGAAATTCAGATTCCTAACTGATTCAGATTCCTAAATTAACACCTGCATTGGTTCATAACAGGATCCTTGCTTCTCTCAGGAAATGTTAATTAAAACTTAATGCGTCTACCAGAAACTATGCTGGAAGAATGTTAAGGAGGCAGCGTGAACACAGGCAAGTAAATGCAGCATTTACCAGCTTCACTGCTGTAGGTATATTCTGGCGGTCCATTGATTTCTGTGGACAAGGAATTAAAGCAACAGCACATGGGCATGCATCTATATCCAGCACCAAACAGGTTTAAGGAGAAAATTGTACTAGTTGTACCCCTAGGATGTCCCAATTTTATAGGGCCAGCCCTGATATTTGGGGCTTTGTCTTCTAAAGGTGCCTATTACCCCAACTCCCTGTCCTGATATTTCACACTTGCTATCTGGTCCCCTATGTACCTCCCACACAGTGGTTCCCAACCTGTGGACCATGGGGTCTTTCAAAGTGGCCTGCCACTCCCTTCTGTTGGCTGCAGAAGGGAGCCACTGCCTACACAGGCAGAGTGCTGCCCCAGGGTATAAGACCAGTGCAGGCTTGTTGCTGCAGCCTGTGTGATGATCAGCGCTTCCCTCTCCCTGTCTATAGCAGGGAGCATGGCAAAGCACTCCACCTAGATGCTAGGGTCCCTGTTGGAGCCAGAGGTAGGGGAACACTGATCTCCCATCCCCTGGCTGCAGAAGGGAGCCACTGTCCAGGGACCCAGGTGGTGTGCATGGGGGTACAGGATGCATGCAGTTTCCCTGCTGCAGCAAGTGGGGGTGGGGGAGATCAGTGAGGAAGACTTCCTCCCTTCTAGCTGCTGTGGTTGGGATGGGGTGGGGTGGGGGAGGGGAGGGAGTGCTGATGGAGACTGGTGGTCCTTCAGGGTTGTAAAAATATCTGTGGTCCTCTAGCCAACAAGGTTGGGAATCACACAGTAGTGCACTGTTCGGCAGCTGGGTAGTGAAACTCCTCACCTGCCCCTGTTAGTCTGGGCTTGAGTGGTTAAGACAGGGCAGACAGCAGCTGGGAATTGATTAGGTAGAAGCAAAACCCTAGCCTAATCAAGGAGATAAGGAGCAGCTGAGGGATATAAGCTGGGCCAGCACAGGAAACTGGGGGTGTATAGCCAGGAAGGCAGAACAGGGTTTCTGACTGCAGGACTCTAAATTTTGGGAGTATTTGGAACACAAACTGGGAGTGGGATTATCCCCTTTGGGAATAAATGGTCATGTGGTTTGCACTGGAAACAGTCTGTGGTGAGTCTCTTTGGGGCTGTTGGGAAGCAAAGATAGTAAAGAAACAAGGGGAAGAAGAGCCCACCCTGTGACAGGCACCTTAACTGCTCTCTTTGTGTGCTTTGTTGTTCCTCTGTACCTCAGGGTACATGGTGTGTTTCTCCTTCAGATGTGTTCCATTTCTGTGGTTGGTGGTTTGTTTCATGGATTTCATGGTGTCTTGTTTTTAGAAGAATCTAAAATTATTTCAATGCATTCAGTGTGAAGTGTCTATAGGGACAACCAGGGAGACTAAAGTCATCACCTTGTATAGCTTATGACCATTTGAAGGAATTGGATTTTGGGAAAAGGAAAGAGATTTTACAGGCTGCAGAAGCATGCAGCAAAATCTTTCATCACAAGCAAAAGTCTAATAGTAGCCTGAAAACCAGTCCCAGTTAGTCTTACTTTATTATTTCCAATTAAAAGTGTGCTGTGGGAGAAGAGCCTGTTTAACATGTGTACTATGAGTGTACACATTATGCTAAGGGAAAACAGTATACTGCACAGCTCTATTAGAGCCATACTCTTTTATTCCATCCTGGCCTGACCCATGAACTTTTCTGTTTCATTTAGTTTTTAAAGAGCCATGAATTTAAGGAGGTTGATCTTCAAGCTAGATAGGAGAGCAAAGGCCATAAACTGTTTCAAGCTGTTCTGAGAAAAGATGATTGTAATTGTGACACAATCCACAGCCTATCGCTTATACAGTGAGTACCTACTGGATGACCATGATGCCCTTGGCGTGCAGAAGTAGCTTACGGTTACAGAGGTGTAGGCACAAGCTACGCCATCCACTGGCTGAAGCTGCTTTAATTTTCTCTGTTCTCACAACCTTGCCCTTTTGCTGAGCATCTTATAATCTACTGATGATGGAAGAGAGCAGGAAAAGGGAAAGAAAAGAGAGCTAGAGTGGAAAAATGTTTAATTAGAATGGAAACAGAATGAGAGAGAAAACAGAGCCAGAAGAAAAGGGGAGAGTGACAATTGTGGGATGGGGGTGGAGGAAAGGGTTGTGGGAAAAGATGTATGTGATTTCAGTCTATTGTAATTTAATGCACAAAGGATGGTTCCTGTAATACTATTGGGCTCCATCAGGCAGCATTATTGTAGATAATGTCACAAGTCCTGTTTTAAATGAATGCTTAGGCAATAGAGCTTGGAAGAAATGGTGATGCACTATTTTTTTTTTTTTTTTTTTTTTAAAAGAAGTCAAGCCTATAATCAGTATCATTTTGGTTTCTTGCCTGACTGTCTGCTTAAGTCTCTCTCAGACTAAGAACCACTCAAAGGGTCAGTTGGTATTTACAGATCATGCCTGACACTGAAATGGCATGGTGCCAAAACATTGCTGCTCCAAATTTAAAAGGTTGGGAATGGTTACCAGTGTCATTAAGTCTAGTAAAAGGTGTTCATCCACCAAAGTATGGTATGTGCTTTTGAGTAAACATCCATTTGACTGTTCTTACTAGGAGTTCTTCATAGAATCATAGAACAATAGGGTTGGGAGGGACCTCACGAGGTCATCTAGTCCAACCCCCTGCTAAAAAGCAGGACCATTCCCACTAAATCACCCCAGCCAGGGTTTTGTCTAACCGGGCCTTAAAAACCTCTAAAGATAGAGATTCTACCACCTCCCTAGATAGCCCATTCCCATGCTTCACCACCCTCCTCGTGAGAAAGTTTTTCCTAATATCCAACCTTGACCTCCCCAGCTGTAATTTGAAACCATTGCTCCTTGTTCTGTCCTCTGTTACCATCGAGAACAGCCTAGCTCCCTCCTCTTGGGAGCACACCTTCAAGTAGTTGAAGGTTGCTATCAAATCTCCCCTCAGTCTTCTGTTCTGTAGACTAAATAAGCCTAGTTCCTTCAGTCTCTCCTCACAAGTCATGTGCCCCAGCCCCCTAATCATTTTTGTTGCCCTCCGCTGGACTCTTTCTAATTTGTCCACATCCTTTCTGTAGTGGGGAGCCCAAAACTGGACACAGTATTCCAGATGCGGCCTGACCAGTGTCGAATAGAGGGGAATTATTACATCCCTCGATCTGCTGGCAATACTCCTACTGATGCAGCCTAATATGCCATTGGCCTTTTTGGCAATAAGGGCACACTGTTGGCTCATATTCATCTTCTCGTCCACCACAACCCCAGGTCCTTTTCTACAGTGCTGCTACTTAGCCGGTCGGTCCCCAGCCTGTAGCAGTGCATGGGATTTTTCCGTCCTAAGTGCAGGACTTTGCACTTTTCTTTGTTGAACCTCATGAGGTTTCTTTCTGCCCAGTGTTCCAATTTGTCCAAGTCCCCCTGGATCTTGTCCCTGCCCTCCAGAGTATCTATCATTCCCCCCAACTTGGTGTCATCTGCGAACTTACTAAGCACACAGTCTATTCCATCATCAAGATCATTAATGAAGATGTTGAATAGAACCGACCCCTGGGCACTCCATTTGTTACCGGTTGCCAGCCAGACATCGATCCATTGATTCCTGCCCGTTGATCTAGCCAGTTTTCGATCTACCTTATGGTCCACTCGTCCAACCCATACTTCCTTAACTTGCCGACGAGAATGCTGTGGGAAACTGTATCAAAAGCCTTGCTAAAGTCAAGGTATACCACGTCAACGGCTCTTCCCGCATCCATAAATCCAGTCATCTCATCATAGAAGGAAATCAGGTTGGTCAGGCACGATTTGTCCTTGTTGAATCCATGTTGACTGTTCCTGATCACTCTATTTTCCTCCAAGTGTTTCAGGATGGATTCTTTGAGGACCTGCTCCATGATTTTCCCAGGGATTGAGGTGAGGCTGACCGGTCTGTAGTTTCCCGGATCCTCTTTTTTCCCTTTCTTGAAGAGAGGTACTATATTTGCCTTTTTCCAATTCTCTGGGACCTGCCCCGTTCGCCACAAGTTCTCAAAGATAATGGCCAGCAGCTCTGCAATCACTTCCGCCAATTCCCTCAGCACCCTCGGATGCAGTTCCTCTGGCCCCGTGGACTTGTGCACATCCAATTTCTTTAAGTGTTCCCTAACCTGACTTTCCATCACCGAGAGCCGCTCTTTTCTCCATTCCGCATTACCCCCTGTAGTAGCCTGGGAGCTGGCCCTCCCTGTGAAGACTGAAGTAAAAAAAGCATTGAGTACTTCAGCCTTTTCCACATCATCCACCATGGGGATTCCTGCCCCATTCAGTAAGGGACCTACACCACCCCATATCCTTTTCTTGTTGCTGATATATTTATAGAACCCCTTTCTGTTATCCTTCACATCTCTTGCTAGCTGCAACTCCAATTGTCCTTTGGCCTTTCTGATTTTATCCTTGCAGTCCCGAGCAATAACTTTATACGCCTCCCTTGTCATCTGTCCAAGCTTCCACTTCTTGTAAGCTTCCTTTTTATGTTTCAGCTCCCCACAGAGTTCCCTGCTAAGCCATGCTGGTCGCCATCCACATTTGCTGCTCTTTCTGTACGTCGGAATGTTATCTTCCTGTGCCTTTTAACAGGGTTTCTTTAAAAAACAGCCAGCTATCTTGGACACCTTTCCCCTTCAGATCAGCCTCCCAAGGGATCCTGCCCATCAGGTCCCTCAGGGAACCAAAATCTGCTTTTCTGAAGTCCAGGGTGTGTGTTCTGCTTCTTTCCTTCCTTCCATTGATCAGGATCCTGAACTCTACCATCTCATGGTCGCTGCTGCCCAGGTTGCTATTTACTTCTACTTCCCCGATCAATTCTTCTCTGTTTGTGAGCAATAGGTCTAGAGGTGCAAGGCCCCTAGTTGGTTCCTCCAGCGTTTGTACTAAGAAGTTGTCCTCAATATTCTCCAAAAACTTCCTGGATTGCCTGTGCACTGCTGTATTACCTTCCCAGCAGATGTCAGGATAATTGAAGTCACGCATAAGAACCAGGGCCTGCAATGATCTGGAAATTTCTGTTAGTTGTCCCTAGAATGCCTCATCCACCTCCTCCTTCTTGTCTGGCGGTCTGTAGCAGACACCCACCACGACTTCCCCTTTGTTGCAGTCTCCCCTAAACTTAACCCACAGACTTTCAACCAGCTTGTTTCCACTTTCATAGTGGAGCTCTGAGCAGTCATACAGCTCTTTTACATATAGCGCTACTCCTCCCCCCCCTTCTTCCCTGCCTGTCCTTCCTGAACAATTTATATCCATCCATGTCAGTGCTCCAATCATGCAAGTTATCCCACCATGTTTCTGTATTCCAATTATAACATAGTTCCTTGTCTGCGCCAGTACTACCTTCACCACAGAAGGTCTGTTATTAGATGCCCCCTTGGTCCTGAGTGAGAGGTCTAACAAAAGTGGTTATACAAATACCTTGCCTGAAATGAATTCTAGGCTGGAGTCTTACAAATAGGACATCAAACAGCTTGTCTAGGACTTTATGAAGCCTTGAAACAAGCATTATCTGGGCCCTCTTTTCCCCAGGATCCACAACACAGCAAGGCCTGATGAAATTCTGTGTGTACTCAAGGAACTAGCTGAAGCAAGACCTGTTACCTTTGAGCGAACCTGGAGGACAGATGAAGTTGTAAACGACTGGAGGAGGGCAACCATAGTACCTATGTTTTAAAAGGGAAACCAAGAGGACAGAGGATTTATACCGTGAGCAGCCAAAGTTTGGAAAGATACTGAAGCAATTAGTTTGTAAGAACCTGGAGAATAATAGGGTTATCAGGCTTCAAAGGGGTAGCTGTGTTAGTCTAGTTCAGCAAAACAAACAGGGAGTCCTGTGGAACTTTTAAAGACCAACAAATTTATTTATTGCATGAGTTTTTGTGGGAGAAATCCCACTTCATCAGATGCTTGAAGATGGAGAACTTAAAGAATCTGAGGGAAAAATAAATGCAAGGAAGTCTAGGATCAGGTCAGACTATTTGAGCAAGTCAAAGTTGTTTAGATTCAAACACTGGGGAACAGCATATTAGAAGGAGGGGAGGTAGGGAGAGGGCAAATTCACTATTGGTAGCAAGAAAGCCAACTGTTTTTCAGCAAATCAAAGTAGTTGTTAGATTCAAACAGTGTAGAAAAACATATTAGAAGGAGAGGAGGTAGAGGGAGGACAAACAACTGAAGGGGACTTTGCCGTCCCTCTACCTTCCCTCCTTTTAATATGTTGTTCCACACTGTTTGAATCTAAACACCTGCTTTGAGTTGCTGAAATAGTCTGACCTGATCACTGGAGCTTTTTAAAAACAGGCTGAACAAACACCTGTTATTGATGGTCTAGGTTTACTTGGTCTTGCCTCAACGGTAGGGGCTGGATTTAACTTCTCAAGGTCCCTTCTAGTTCTGTATTTCTGTGATCCTATTACTAAATATAGCACATTTCATATGGTAGGATTAACAAAACACATATCTATAGTGACTGCACAGATAACCTTTATTCAAGTAAACTTACTGATGATATACCTGACTAGAGTCCAGTCTGGGTTCATCCCTCTACTTATAGTAATATCACTTAGTTGATTCCACACAGAGGACCAAAATGTCCTCTGGGACAGCTTCAATGGAGTTACACTAGGAACTTAGCCCAGAAAATGTTTGTATTTTTATATTCAATAACAAATTATCATCTGCTTGAAATGCTTTCTCCTTTTCTTTGTGTACAATATTAACATTCTTCCTAGTTCTTCTTTTCCCTGGGCTCATTTTCTTACTACATTAATTTTGAAAGCTGCCATCTTCAAATTTTAGACTTTGATATTCATATCTTTTGTTTTAATTTTTTTTGGCTGAATTTTCCTTTATAGCTTTACTCCTCCTTTCATCTTCAGAATCTGCTTCCCCTCTAGGTTCTGTTTCTCTAACTTCTAACAATTCATTTGTTTCACATTAATTCTTCTTTTAAGCTTGTTCTTAGGCAGATCAAGTCCACAAGAGACATGCTTTTCTTCATACAGGCTCCCAGAGACCATAGTTATGGGTACAGAATAAAAACCAGACTAGACTAGGTACATGTTAAATCAGACTTTTCTTTCTATTAGCTAGTTTCCCTGCATCTCTTGTACATAACAGTAGTTATAGAGAATGACAAAGATAACCTATTCTTTTCCTTTAAGAGAATGTTACTAGAGTGTGGTAAATCTCCCCTCCCCCCCAAAAGTCCACAAGATCTGAAATATACTTTACTTGTACCTGTCATATTCCGTTCCAAATGTCATCTTTATTGAAACACTTTTCTATGTTCTGTATATATTTCCTTAACCAGAATGAATGATCTTCATCTGCCACAAAGGGATTAAACATGTCAACAGTAATTATCTTTCCTTCATTCTCTGACACTTGTTCTGTCTAAAATATGCTCTAAGGTTCATTTTAACTTTCTCACTAAATCTCTTGCTGAATAAATCTCTCAAGGTATTATTTGCAAGTACAACAGATGCCGATAAATGTTTCCATTCTTACTAACAGAAGATGGTCTACTGTTTCCTAACTAAGATCCTATTTAAGTATAATTTACATTTAGAATCTCATCAGTTTAATACTATTTGCCATCTTGGAACTATCAAAAGGCAGTTCTTCCAACCCACTAAAAGATGATGATTTTGCAAGAGGATGAGTACAGTATAGCTTAGCAGATACTTAGTGCTTCCAACTCCCAAAGATGACAGGGTGGGACCCTAAACCAGCAAAAAGAGGGAGAGATGACCAAGATCACTCTGCTATTTAACACAGACAATCCACTGTTCAAAGAGAGATACTACCACATCACATCCATCCACTGCAGTACGCTATTGAACCTTCTGCATTTCAGTTTATAAAACATAACTGCAGAGTACATTGCAGGCCAAACAGACCAGATACAGCTTCTGGAAAAAAAAAAAATTAAAGTTGCAATTCATTTTTTTCAAATTTAAAATTGGTTTTGTTCTATCTTATTATCCATTACTATATTATTTAAATTGGAATTGAAACAATGATAAACTATTTCATTTACTGAAACATGGAATGATAGATTTCAATTAAAAGTATTGTGGAAAATAGCACTAACTTTAACAATTTTTTTCAAAGAACATAAGAACATAAGAAAGGCCGTACTGGGTCAGACCAGAGGTCCATCTAGCCCAGTATCTGTCTACCGACAGTGGCCAGTGCCCAGGTGCCCCAGAGGGAGTGAACCTAACAGGCAATGATCAAGTGATCACTCTCCTGCCATCCGTCTCCATCCTCTGATAAACAGAGGTTAGGGACACCATTCTTAACCCCTTTCTGGCTAATAGCCATTTATGGACTTAGCCACCATGAACTTATCCAGTTCCCTTTTAAATATTGTTATAGTCCCAGCCTTCACAACCTCCTCAGGTAAGGAGTTCCACAAGTTGACTGTGCGTTGTGTGAAGAAGAACTTCCTTTTATTTGTTTTGAACCTGCTACCTATCAGTTTCATTTGGTGACCCCTGGTTCTTGTATTATGGGAGTATTTAAACAACTTTTCCTTGTCCACTTTTTCCACATCCGTCATAATTTTATATACTTCTATCATGTCCCCCCTCAGTCTCCTCTTTTCCAAGCTGAAGAGGCCCAGCCTTTTAAGGCAACTTTATTTCTTTAAAAGGCCATTCTTCAATGGAAAAAATTTGATGCTGAGCTATTTAATTATGTATGAATAAACCTGGAACCCTAAGAAAAAATAATCTTACAATTATCAGCAAACTATAGTAAAAAAAAAAAAAATCTGAATTTTTTTTAGTATTGTTTAAATAAAATGCTCCCTTACTCCCCCATGCTGACATTTCCCCAGTTTTCTTTTCATAGAGAATATTTAATGAAAGACAAGTAATTAGGCACATCTATTTAGGACCCCATCTCTGCAGTACAAGTACCTTAAACAAGATGATTTGCAATTTACAAGATTCTTGTACATACAAAAACCACAATGATAGTCCATGCACCAAACAGGCACACAGGATGATAATACACAGAAGAACAGATATGTGCCCATCAAAATAAAAACAAAATAAAATTTTATTTGGCAGCCTCATCAGTTTTTCATAGAAACAACAGATCGCTGAGGAAATTTTCATACTAAGAGTGAGAGGAAAAAGAAATAAAAATGCTCTTGAACAGTCATTTCTCTGGCATCAGTTCTTATTCGTTCCAGGAAAAAAAACTATGAGAAAAAGCACAGCCTTCTAACAAAGAACCTTATTTTTTCCTGAATAATCCTGGCACAGTTAAATTTTGCATCCATTAAAGATTATGATTAACTCTAGGTTTTCACTGTGAATGCCTGTCTGGCTTTCCTCCAGATCACAGCCTGTCACTCAGGTGCACACAATTCTGTAGAGTCTGCTCCATTTCACCCTAAAGAGACCAACACAGTATTTAGTCACAATGGAGAGTTGTCCATTAACATGACAGAGGGTTGGAAAGACACACAGCATGCTGCACTCACGATATAAACTGTAATAGACAGTTAACACTCATGCCTGCACCTTTTTTCAAAGGCCATTTGTACTGAAGGGAGCTTACTATGTCCTTTCAAGTAAGAAACACCTTTTCATTGTTGTTTTAAATAAAGGCACGTCCTCTCTCCTAAACTAAATCCTCCCTTTTAATGTGAATGATGTTCAGGGGTGTGTCTAAATGACAGGACCACACTTTGCACCACTGCACAAAGCCTGGGTAGTCAAGCCATGTGCCAGGGTTCACCAAGAGGGTTGGAAAGGCATTCTTCTCCCTCTGCAGGGCCACAAAACACCATTGGAACTGCTCAATGTTTCCTGCTCTATTCTTCTGACATTAGTAGCATTTGTAGCTCCTACCTCATGATCAGTGGAAGCTGCACGTACCTCTAGATCCCCTGGCCACATGCATGCTCAGCTGCAGTCTACCCTCAAAGTCCCTTCCATAGTGTTCAGAGAAAACTGGTGCACGGCACAGATACAAGGAGTGCAGAAGAGTTGCGGCAACACTGTAAGACGGCTCTGCAGCCTGCCTCAGTGCTGCAGCAGATCCAGCAATTCCTCTGCAGGTAAGGACTACAGTGGCCGCCAAAAGGGACCACATTTCACCCACAAGCCTTGCCTTTTTTGCACCTATTACTATTAGTAGTAGTGGCATTACTGTAATACCTAGAGGCCCCAGCTGAAGCCAGAGTCTTGCTGCGTGGGGTGCTGTACACACACACAGACAGAGAAAGACAGTCTGGTGGTTATGACTCTTAGCTAGTTCTTGTGAGATTCTGGTTTAATCCCCTGGTTGGTCACAGGTTTGCTGTATGATGTCAGCCAAGTCACTTAGGCCCAGATCCTGAAAAAATCTGGGGAAGTATGGAGCCTAAATACTTTGAGAATCTAATCTTAGTCTTTCTGTGCTTTGGTTCCCCACCTGTAAAATAGGATAACCTTTGCTCCCAGAGTGTTGTGCTGCTAAATATGGTAAAGAGTATGAGAGGCTCTACTAAGGTAGACCATACCTAGGTAGTAAGTCCCTGAACTGATAAGCTTAGAATTGAAATAGACAAAGGGAAGTAGAGGCACAGTGAAATAACTTGCCCAAGGTCAGACAGTATATCAGGGGCAGTACTAGGAACAGAAATTATATGTCCCGAGTTATTGTGTATGGGTGCTGCTCTAGAGAAAGGTGTTTTCACCACTTGTCATCTCACCCTTCTCTGAGGGTAACATCACAGGGTGATAAAAACATAGGATACATAAGCACATCTGCCTTTAGTAATTCTGATGTAATATCCCAGTGGTGGACAAGGAGTGCAAAAAGACCTAGTGTGGGGAAGGCTATTTTCACCCTGATTGCTGGCTGAATCTGTGTATTTGGTCTCCCATTGCGAGGAAATGTGACAGGTTATGTTCAAGCCATGCAAAAACCAAGAATAGTTATCTGGAATCATGCAATTAAAAAGTCTCTTTACACTATTTGTGCATCATCAATATTAATTTGAAAGCATACAGTCCTAAATTGTGTTGAAAATTGCACTTGCTTATACAGGAGCAGCTTCCAGCCATTAAATGGATTAATTATTTAATCAAATAAATTATCCACATACAGGGAAATCTGCTTTTTGCTAGCTAAAACCAAATACAATGCATTTCTCAGGCATGGAGAAAATATAACACAGGCTTTCTGGCTGTGGTAGAATAAACTGATTAAAGATGGGGTTATACATTTTGGCTACATGCCACTAATTTTTTTACTACACAGAGACTGAGTCATTTATCTGATTTCCACCACATTTAATAAGCATGCTAACCACAATTAACAGCTGTTGCAGGAGAGAATAGTTACCAAGCTATGCAGACTCCTGCAAGTTGTTCATTTTAGCCCTTGTTCATGATTAATAGGGCTGTCAATCAACATGACTAAGGATCATGGATATGATCTTCATTGACAATATACATGTCACTTTGAAATGCATTTTAGTACATTTATCTTGGAGGGAGCAGACGAAGTGAGGGGAAAACAGTTATTTGGGTTTAAAATGTTAAAAGACATGCTTAAAGCTGTCTGTACAGGAATATTAAATTATTCTCCCCCCTTCCTATCCCAGCAATGTTTGTGGTTTTCTTTCTGAGGATCAGGTTTTCAGCATAAAAGAGTGTTTTCATTTGAAAGAAAACTGCCTTCTCACACCAGGATTAACCAAGCGGACACTGCAGAGAGAACTTTCCTAAATAAATCACAGGAGTACTGACCATACACCAAATCCTGAAAGGGGTGAGCGAGTGTTGGGAAGTCATAGGTCCCCCTCACTGTCCCCTAATCTCAGCAAAATTGAGGCTGCTCAACACACATAAGATTAGGCACTAGAAGAAGGCCGTGGAATATGGTGGGATCCATGAAAGGATTTAAGTGTTGGAATGCTGAGTGACACGGTGCCTAATTTTTACGTTCCTAGAAAAATCACAAGTTCAGTACTGAGTGGAGTGCCTAGGCTGACCAGAAAATCACAAGATTCACCAAGCTGAGTGCAGTTCCTAGGCTGCCTACACAGTGAATGGAGAAATATAGGCACCTAAGAATGCAATCCACAAAAGCCAGCATGCTAGGCAGGGAGCTGCTGTTCAAGCTAGCCAATGGGAGATGCTAAACAGAGTAGAGTGTGCTATAGGGCTGTCCCTCTCTCAGGCTATGTCTACACTTGAAAAGTTAAGTCAACTTTATAAAGTCAACTTAATTAGGTTGACTTTAAGTCGTCTTAAAGTGGACCTTATTAAGTCAACTTAACAGAAGTGTACTCAACTTTTCAAGTGTAGACTTGGGCCCTTTTCGACCTTATTAAATCGACTTAACGTTTTAAAATGACTTAAAAAGGTACACCTAGGCACTACTCCGCGTCTCCAATGGCTTAAGTCGACTTAATAAAGACTTAAGCGCTAGTTCGAATTAAAACAAGGTGTTATTAATTCTAACTAAGTTTTCCTTAATTTGACTTAAGGAGCAGCTTAAGTCAAATTAAGGACAGCCCAGTGTAGACACCGAGTAAATTAAGTCGACTTAAGCCTCCTTAAGTTGACTTAATTTCTAAGTGTAGACGCACCATCAGAGATAGATGCCTAGCTCTGTTGAGCCTTCCACAAGGGACAATCAACCCCATGGAGTCAGGTGGCTTAGGTGCCCAAATTGCTTCTTGTGGGAATGAATTAGGTGTTGGCCTTGCACCACAAAAATCAGTTGGAGAAGAAAATGCTGCTGCCACCGCCCCACCCACTTTATAACTTTTAGCTCAGTGATCTGAGCACTTGCTGGTGATGTGGGAGACCCAGGTTCAATTCCCCTATCTCTGCCAGAGGGAGAGGAATTGGACAGGATTCTACTACCTTTCAAGAGAGTTCTTCAGCCTGAGTGAGCTATGGGCTATTCTGATGTGGGGCTCCCTCAGTCTCTTGTGTTGAAACTGTTACACTATGGATAAATAGGCAGACTAAAGACAGGGAGAAAGCAAAAGGAGTGGGAATGACTCTGTAGCCCAGTAGTTAGAGTAATTACCCGGTATACCCCTGGTTCAGTCTTCCTGCTCCAATCATTCTTTTATGATTTATCCACAGTGGAACAGCTTAACCAGGAGAGACTGAGGAAGTCCTACATCAGAATATCTCATAGATCAGTGGTTAGTACATGTGCCTGAGAGTGAGGCAACCCCCATTCAGTTCCTTTCTCCCCAGATTGTAGAGGAGGAATCAAGTCAACCGGAGTCTCCTGTACCCCAGGTGACTGTGATACCAATGGGGCTAAAAGTTATAAGCTGAACACCACTAGCTTATTATGCACCCAGATTTTGCATGGGACCAGAGCTGGTGGCTGTGCTCAGAGGCCGCCTACAGGATCAAGCTCTATATGGGAGATAGCTGGCCAAATGTGATTACACTAAGGAAGGAAATAGGCACGTGGACAGCTAGAGGGAGGTAACAATAGTGGTGCTCAGATTTACTGCCAGTACTAGGCGCAAATTGACTAAGCAATTTCTTAGGGCCCTGTGCAGATCGGGGGGAGGGCCCTTATTATTGATTGGTATGTGAGAGGGGGCCAAAAATATTCCTGATTCAGGGATCTTTGTGAATCTCACCTGTGGAGCACAACTCCAGGTTAAGGCCTTTTAGATTCTGGATCTGCATTTAGATCCAAGCTTCCCGAGGTGTTAGGAGCTAAGTCTTGGCTCAGACTCATCTCTATAAATAACTCATTACATTTTACAGAAACTGCCCAACGTATTGTATGAGCATGAAATGACTTGAAATAACATGTTAATCGCTGAGCTTCCCATTGTCTCATAAACCCCGGGGAAATCCAAGAACATGTCCCACTAATGTGTTTAGTCAGCCTGGCCATCACTTTGAGTCTATTCAAATTATTATCTTTAACTTGAGAGGAGGCAAAACCATGGGAGGTTTTTGTCTTGCAAAACCAAAAACCAGACTAAGTTTGGACAGTCTCCTGTTTCATCCAACCCTCGAAATTTGAAAGACTAAGGGAGACTGGAAAGACTAAGGGAGACTGGAAATGCACTACTTCTGTTTTTAATTTGGCACTCCTTAAAGACAGGTTTCATGTGCAAACTTGATTAAAGAGATGTTTCCATATAGGTTGTGAAATATTTAGGTTTTCCTTTCCTTTTATATATATATATATGCCTAATATTGATAGGCATGTTTAAGCCATTAAAAATAGTTGAAAGTAGAGTTTGGTTTGAATTTTCATGGGAATTTTGGATGTTTTAGTAATCCAGGATCAGGCCCATTGAATTAGGAAGGAGCATGTGCTTGTTTCAATGTTATACCCCCAGTCCTGGGAATTTTGCTATTGATTTCAGTAGGAGGAGGTTTCCTTTATGGAGTCAATGAAGTCTCACAAAAGAACTGAATTTAACTCAGACACCTGTGGTAATTATCAGACATACACAATGAAAGCATGCTCCAGTAGAAGTCATTTGGAATCTTGAAATTGACTTTAGTGGAAGCGGGATTGGGGCTCTGAATGGATTTATATGTAAATTTGATCACTTAGAAAGTTTTATTTCCACTCACAATGGAAGTCTTGCTTTACGGAGGTGGAGGAGGAACAAAGCCAAATATCCATTGCTAAAATAGGAACTGTTTAGTGAGATGATTGGCAGCCTATCAATTTGGAGATAACCATGTTTCTACAGTGTTTACAGAAAGTCCTGCCTCTCTTCTTAAATAATGTATTCCAGTAATCAGTGACTCACAAAGCAGGATAAACATTCATTCTGAATCAATAAGACCACTTCTTATTTTTATAATTAAATTTTAAGAGCCACCTGATTTTACACTGACTCAATCCTACAATTTCAGCTGTAAACATCTGATGTTTTAATGTGATGAGGAAGCTCTGACTGAATAAAGCCACTCTTTTGATTAATTAGAATTTTGTTGCCAAGGAATTAATCTGTTTTCCCTTCTCTGCTGGAAAAAAAAATCCTTCTCTAAAATGAGTTTCTCAGCAGGGATAATTACAGAAAATGTGGAGTGAACTCCTGTGGTAGACAATATTTTTCAATATTGCATTCTTTTCTTGGTTTAAGAGGTGGGAAGAAAAAGAACCCAGAGATGGTTAATTTTTAGCCTGAACATTAACTAAGAAGAAAGCAAGCACTGGGTCTGAGACCTTCTGGTCTAAGACTGTGTCCCTCTTGGGTGAAATGGAGAAGTGGTTTATCTCAGATTGTGACTGCCTGTGTTCAAGTCAGAAATGGCTACAGGCTGAAGTCCATGCCAATTAAGCAGTCCTGTAAGGCTGATGGGTCTCTGCAGCACTAGTATACAGGACTATAGTTCCTTAGACGATCCTTTCGGTTGACTCCTTATTACCTAAGGAGATGATGATGATGATAATTGAATTGATGGACCGAAAAGTGAATTAATTACACCACAGTAACTCCATTGAGTCCGATAGAATTACTCTGGATTTATGCAGATGTAGATGAGAACTGAATCTGTTTGTGGCTCTGCACTGTAAACAAATATCTAACCTGTTTGTATGTGTAATACATATGTACTCAGATGGGGTTTTAAATTGTTGTGTGATGTTGTTGTAGCTTGGTAGAGTAAATGTGGCTGCATTTTATTTTTTGATGGTCGGATTACTGAGAAAACCACCTTTTTGTTTGTGTGTTTGTTCTCTGTGAAATGCTTACTGCCTTTGTGAGCTTCATAATAAATGATGTAATGGCTCCTCCATATATAGATTTGTGACACTCCTTGGAATGTGTAAAGTGCTATGTAGGTGAAAGACATTATTATATTGTTTTTATCTTTTGGAATTTCTATAGAGTCAAGAGGTGTCCAAGGCAGAACAAACACAGCTTTGGAAAATTGGGAAGGATAGTGACTGTGTGGTGGGAACTGGGTTCTGAATGTTATGGCTTAGGCCAGAGGTGCACAACCTGCGGCCCCCAGGCCGCATGCGGCCCGCGAGCATGTTCTGTGCAGCCCTCCGGGAGTGGAGCGAGCAGGAGGATCATGTGATTTGACCCCCCACGCCCCGCATGTTGCATTTGTGGCCCTCGAGTGGCCTTCGAAAATGTACTTTGGCCCTTGGCCAAAAAAGGTTGTGCACCCCTGGCTTAGGCTCATCTGTCAGTAAGCATTTCAGGTGTTAGTTCAATGCACCTGCTAAAATCATATGCTTTTAGCAAAATGTGAAATTGAGCAGCCTGGAGAGAATACCATAATGCACGGATGTATGCCTGCAATTTGCGTTTTTGTTGCCAAGTGAAGCATGTTATTGCTTAGTTAACACTGGGAATAACATCAACAGCCATACACTTAGACACCAGAGCATTGTAGAGCCAAGGGTCCATGATCACACTGCATAGCTTTATTACAGGTGTGTAAGAGCTCCACAGGGTTATTACTGGTCTGGTGCTGCCAGGTTAATCTCAGGCTAACACGTGACTACCACCAGTACATGAACAGGCAGTGTCCTCGCCTGACCTCAAGTCCAATCTGCAGGGCTCAGTGTGTGGGGCTCTTTCTGATAAAGTCAAGCCATCTTATACCCTCTAGTTCTGACGGGCAATGCATACAAAATGCATCCAGCTGCCTGATGTCTTGTTTAAGCAGCAACATCTTTCTGGTTCATATAAGAGGATTGGAAGTATGAAGATTTGATAAATCTGTTCTTCTCTATATAGTTGCATCTTCTTTTGGCTCCAAAACCTACACAGCTTTTTCATGGCTGAGGCGACTAAACCAATTCTCTGTGCCTGTTTGATGACAGTTTGCTGCCTTGCTAGATGGAATTATCCACTACGTCCACAGTTTGTTTGGAAGCACAGCTGTTTTGTATCACAACTTTTGCGCTGATGCGCTGAAATTTTTTGTTTGCCCCCAAAGCCCTGGGAATAGAGGGTAAAAAGTTGTTTTGGTATGAAAACAGGTAAGGAACAGGCTTCCTATTTTATTTTATTTGCTGCTAAAAATGTGGTATAAGAAGGTCAGTCAGTGCAAATCCACACTACAGCAGAAATTGTGTTAGCCAAAATCTGTATAATTGGCTGTTTCTAGCAGAGGTCTAGCATGATTTTCCTGACTCTCAAATATCATAGCATTGGCATAGTAAAAGAACCTGAACAGAATAGATAGAAATATCTTCCAGGAAGTGTACTATCTATCTACCTTAAGGTATGTCTACACTTTCAAATTTCTCCTTGATTGGCCATACCTGTGCTAGCTCTGATGGAGCTAGTGTGCCAGAATTAGAACTTGTGCTAGTATCTCAACCAGGTATGTACTCATGGTGGCTATCCCCTTCAGCTAATGTTGCAGCAGCTATATTCTATTTTTAGCACAATATGTTGATCAGAGCTACTGCAGGTGTGTCTCCTCACAGTGGAATTTACACCTCCAACTCATAGTATAGACATACCCTAAGGTAATTATATAGTACCCTCAGCGTAGTGTGTGAGTCCTTTGCGTTCTGGCCCATAGAAGGACTGGATTCTCTAAGTAACTTTGCATGGCTATTAGAGGTGATCACATCATTGGAGAATTCCCCCTCTACAGGAAATCTCTCTTCTGCTGTAAAACTGGCAGAGGGGTAGAGGTGCTTTTTATGCCAGCCAGCTCCCTCCCACAGTGTCAGGGAAAGGAGGGGGTATGTCGGGTAGAAGAGGATGAGGCAGGGACATGGTTCTAGCTAGTAAAAATCATTGCCCATGGTATCAAGACAACTGTGCTAGAACCCGATTAGCAATACCGTTTTTAGATGCAGGCCTACAAGAGCATGGATGCAGCTATAATGAGGAAGTAGGCTAATTATAATTTATTTGCCCTACATCAGAAAAAAGATCACTTCTTTGGGACATTTCTGAATTTGTTCCTGACTGGAGTTTAGTTGTTTGAGACAGACCAACGAGTGAATATACTGGTACTTTTCAGCTTTCACCCCTGCTGGAACTACAGATGATCGATTACATGTAATCAGCCATTAAACATTTATAATCAAAAGAAATACACCAGAAATGTGCAGGCTACATTAATGTGTGTGAAATCTATTTACAGACCATCTTAATCCTGGAATGCAGGATCTTCAATATAAATCAACATAAAAGGATGTAAACAAATTATAATTTATGACTTTACCAGTTTAAACACAACATGCTGTAGTCTGCTTAATTTACAAATCATTGTATAAACAATACTTTGTGTATATTGTTAGGCTAGGATTGAGTATCTTATTCATTCTGTCTGGTAAAGCTATTTGGCTATAGTGACTAAACTAAGTGGTATTGGTAGCTTCAAATCAATACATCTTTTATTTATTTAAATAAAATGTAAAGGTGATATAAAGAAAACTGTATGAAAACTAGAGGTACTTCTCAGTTAGAACCAATAGTTCCTGGACTTAAAGGGGGAATTTCAAAAATCTGTATCCATACCAAATATACATCTGACCTCTCTCTTAATAATGTGCCATACCAAAACTTGGATCCAAATGCTCTTGAACTTTATAATTTTCAAAGTCATTACTAAGATCTATAGACAAATATTGTCCGAAACCCTTACAAATATCCATATATGACTCAGTTGTTCAATGGCTAAGAATCCAGGGCTCATGCTCAGCTGCCAATCTATTATTGTCTACCATTCTTATTTATTTTGAGTATTACCTTATTCTTTGAACAGTCCCACTTATATCACCATGACTACTCACAGATTAAGGACCAATACAATAAAAAGGCAGCAGAATCTGGCTTAAAGGGACCTCCTGGGTGAGTTACTTCATGGTGTTTGAGTTTCCTTAATAGATGCCACTATATGTAAAGCACTTTGAAACCCCCAGGTAAAAGCACAATCTATTTATGCTGTTCTAAAATGTGTATTGGTAAACAAGAGAGCAACTCTGCTCCAAAATGTTACATTTTATATTTCATCACATTAACAAAAACGACAAAGAAGTAGCTAAAAAATGAACATCAATTCCTGCTTTCTGACTAATCTGCTTCTTTCTTGTAACCTAAATCTGGGAAGTTTCAACCCTCTCCAGTGCTAGCATTGAAACTGCCATTTTTGATGAAAAGGACACTTTCAATCTATTAGTCATAGTGTCAAAGCACCAATTCATTTCACAGTCCATCTTTTTAAAAGGCTGCCACAGCAGCAATAAACTGAGGATCAGTTAAAGTCAGTGACAGAAATATAATTTTGTTTTTAACATTTCTACATATAAGAAAACAGGATGGTGAAACTGATTTCTAGCTCAGTGAAAATTCCTGCTCCCTTACATCTTCCCAGCTGACAGTTGGTGCTCAGATAATTGTCAGAACATAGGGGAAAAAAAGATTATAGCTTAATGTAGTGACACTATAGTTATTGCTGAGGAGCCACTTTCTTTCTAAGCCCTTATTTTCAGGCACTTACAGCTTTTTTAATATATTACTCTTTGAATTCCCATTTCTCGTGCCTGTTTTCATCTCAGAGGTTTCTTGTGTTGTATTTTGTTTAGATTTTATAACATTTTCGTTGGCTATTTCTTTTGATCTCCAAATACAGGATGTAGGGACGTGTATTTCTTCCTTATTTCACAATTTTTTCAGATGTGTTGGGCTTTTGTTTGCTTACTTGATTTTTGTTTTTTGCATGTGAATAGCTCACAAATGGCTGGCTATGGACTAATCTTCAGTTAGAAAATGTACTCCACATAAGCTGGGAGAAATTTCATTTGTAAAGAGTTCCAGAGGGGTAGCGGTGTTAGTCTGTGTACAGCAAAAACGATGAGAGTTCTGTGGCACCATAAAGACTAACAGATTTCTCCAGACATAAGCTTTCGTGGGCTCCAAATCTGACAAAGCGGGTTAGAGCCCACGAATGCTTATGCCTGAAGAAATTTGTTAGTCTTTAAGGTGCTATAGGACTCTCGTTGTTTTCATTTGTAAATAACCATTATAAGCTCTGAAAACTAGCCCATTGTATGTTGTTTTTTACTTTTTCATTGTATTTTTTTTTTTACTTTTTCATTATATGTTATTTTTTACTTTTTTTTTTTTTTAAACTAACCAAGAAAACTAAATGCAAAAGAAATTCCAACATTGTGGTTAAAAATGTGAATATGTAACAGTCAGGTAACTGAAAGTCAGAGTTCACATATAACTGCAGTTTGCTCTACCCTGTTGCATCTGTAAAATACAATCCATTTTCCTCATATAAATTGTGAGTAATTGGGCTGCATATGGGAGAGCTAGTTGAGTTAGGGAGGAAAAATCCAAGCATTGCCCACTACGGTTAGGGCTGCATTGCATCCCTGTCATTTCCATGGCTACTGCTTTAGCCTAAAATCTGGAGTAGCATTTGCATTCCCTCTGTGCTGCTTTCATGGGATGATGATATGCCCATTGTTTAAGGAACTGTGGACTAGAACCCAGGTCTGTTGAATGGCTGATGTTCCCAAAGTGCTACCAGGAGGACCTAAAGCAGTGCATCATGGGAGCACTTTGGAGAGTAGGTGCTGCAGGAAATACCATCCAAAGGATCCAGAGTTACAGTGTCCTGAACCTTCTGATTGGTCAAGCTCACTATTTAACCCTGGCTGGTGATCCAGAAAGTTGTCTGGGCCACTGTGTGGGCTTCTGGGTTGCTGTGCCTCCAGCTATCACCTTGGCATCTAATACATAGTCTCTAACCATGAATCTTGCCTCCAACTAGGTACAACCTCTGTCCTTTGTCTTGTCTCTTGCTTACTGAACCTAACTCTAATGATTTCTGTGATCTCTGTTTACCCACTACTGCTCTTCATGTCTGGCCCCAAGTCCAGCTGTGAGTGGTAGGCTAGACCACCACTCTCCTGGTCCCGTATGAACATGGTTCTCTTGGCCCCTCCCTTGGCCAGCCCATGGTGCTGTTCTCTGCAGCATCCTATGTAGGGCTCCTGCAAAGACCCTTCTGCGCTTTTGCAACAACTGCAAAAGAGCCTCCAGACAACATGCTTGTAACCACGATGCAGCTTCGGTGAAGGGCTAACGTGGTGAGATGGGCCTTACTCTGGGCCTCACATCACGGGAGAATTTTCCTGTGAAGTAGAAGAAATAGGGGTTGTCTAGCAGTTAGAGCACAGGACCGAGTGCCATGACTCCTATGTTCCATAGGGTGACCCGATGCCTCGATTTTATAGGGACAGTCCTGGTATTTTGGGCTTTGTCTTATATAGGTGCCTATTACTTTTTAGCCCCAGCCCAGTTTTTTCATATTTGCTATCTGGTCACCTTAGTTTGCCACTGACAAATTGTGACGGTCAGTAAATGACGTATCCTCTTTTTGCCTCAGTTTACTTATCTCTAAAATGGGGATGATGGTATTTCCAGAGAGCTGTCAAGAGATAACCAATTAATGTTTGTAAAGCAATCTGAAATCCTCTAAAGAAAAGTGCTATAGAATAGCAAAGTATTATTGCTCTGTGCATTAACCATGTTGGGGATATGAGGTAACTGCACAGGGGAGGTGTACATCAACATAGAGCTCCTCTCCCTGCATGCCTGTACGCAGTGAGCATGCAGAGGCAGCCAGGGAGGGATGGGGCTAGAGGGACACAGGGGCTCCTGAAGCCTCAGGACTCCAGTAGTGGCTGTGAAGCAGCTACACAGCCAGTTTTGGCCTTGGGGAAAGGACTTACATCTCTGTGCCCCTCCCTGCAGAGAGACCCAATACACAGCTGGATAGTTGGAATTTGCATTAAATGAGAGTTGGGAGCCTATTTATAAACTATACTGGCCATGTATAATGGCCTGATCCTGGCTTCCTGAGGTTACTCACGTAAGTATGGCAAAAGAGGGTTGGTCCTTGGATTGTAAACTCCTGGGGCAGGAACTGTGTTTTCTTCTATGTTTTCTACAGTAAATAATAATCTTAGAATTCCCAACAAGTGCCAGATGCATAGGTGATGGGGTGCCTCACCCAAAATACATCATTGCAACTGCAATGAGAGAAGTCACCATGTCTGATTCTAAGGGCTACTGTATGGCAACATGAAGTTGATGGAGGAGGGACAGTCAAAGACAACCTGGTACTGGACATGGTGAACAAAAGCCAACTGCCACAAAAAACACGTGTGTTTTGGAGATAGGGTAGTTACAATATAGAAAACATGAAAGTGATGGCCTTTCAAATATGTTTGAGGAAATAAAATCAAAAGGAATATCAGCTCTGGTACTAAGGGATAGCTTCATCCTTTTTTTAAAAAAAATCTCTTTCAATATTTATTTCATTTTTACAGTCCTCCAGAGAAAACCACAGGTTATGAAATAACCACTTAAATTCTTCGGTGAAAAGAAAATAATCTAAACCAATGACAGGACTACCGATCGTCTGTCGTTTGCTTTCCAGTACATGTGCCATCTTAAGTTCCCAGCTATGGATGACTTTTCTTATCAGACTGTTCTTTAGTCGTGGGGACTAGTTCCTACCTCTTTTACTTTTGCAAGAGTTTTAAAAGGCGACTGGCGTTTAAGCCCTACTGGTTTTCTCCTTCTACTCAGGTGTATTTCTACTGAATAATGTCCATTGTCTATTGGCTTATTATTATAGGTTACCCAATCACCACCATAGGAACTCAGAGCTAGATCCTCAGCTCATGTAACTTGGCATGACTATATCCGTTTACATCAATTGAAAATCTGATTCTCAGAGTGTATTGTGATAACTATTGCAGATTCTCAAACAGATTTAGTCTGAGTGAACTTTAATGTTTATGAGGAGTGGTAGTTTAACTGCAGAGTGATTCCCCAATGTTTGAAAACATTTGCTGTGAGAAAACCTATGGGGTTATGACAGAACACAACTGTCAACCTGAAATTAATGCATCAAGTTAGTTTTGCACTCCATTTGCCTTGGGCTGATATTATCCCAAACTAAAATTTGTCCTAGTCAGCTCAACTACTTAGGTCAGAATGCAGAAATTCATGGAGGAGGGTAAAAATAGTTTCTGCTAACTGCAGTGAAAATATGTGTCCAATTTGTGTGATGCCTGAATAGGACACAAATATGGCTACAATGATAATTAGTAGTTTTACAGGATAGAAAATGGAGGGGGGTCAAAGAGGTTGACTGCAAATGCAGTCTCTGTGAGGTCGTGAATGCCTGGGCTATGAGAACAGGCATTTTTTCATGCTTCCTATCACATTAAAGCAGATCAAAACAGTTTAATATTTACCTTAGACTCAAAATGTAGGAAGTCTAATGCCAGGATACTTGCTGCTACCTGTACTCTGCTACTTTATCCATAAACCTATAAACACAGAGACATGGGCAGCCTGAGCACAGGACTAGGGACCAAGAATTCCTGAGTTCTAATTTTAGCTCTGATCCTTCTCCTCTCTTGGGCAAGTCACTTATAGGTAGGGGGAATTTTCAAAGTCTCTTTTGGGAGCTCTGCAGAGGATTTGGCTGGCCAGTTTTGGACCTTCAGGAAGTTTTCGAAGCAGAATGTTGAAAAAATGAAAATCTGCTGTTAGAAAGAAACGTAGGGACATGATGTTTTAGGACGAGAATTTGTCGATCTACATTGCAATCAGTTTAACACAAATTATTCTTACTACACAAAGCTAACCAAACGGCGGCAGAACAGCACTTTCCATGGCACCAATGATATCTAGTGGGAATACTACAGGCAGCCCAGGGCCACCTACTCCCTACGACTGTAGATTAAGGGCAAAGCCAATCCATATCAGGGGCTGGATTCACAAAAACCTTAGGCATGGCAAGACTGAGTATCACCATACTTTAGTTTAGGTGCCTAGAAAATTACTGAGGTTCACAATGCCTGAGTGTAGCACCTAGATGCCTCAAAATAAGATTCATAAAAACTACATCCTAGACAGCTCGTCACCTAAGATAGCCAAAGAGAGATGCCGTGCTCAGAGATATTTGCTAAGCCATCTCCCTCTCTCAGACATACATGCCTAAATCTGGACTGTGGGGAGGCACCTATCTCTGCATGGGATTTTCAGGGGCAAACTCTCTTGGCCTAAGTGCCTGTGCCATTTCAGCAAGAAGCTTGGGTGATGAAGCTGTACATCCTCCTAACCTTTAATCCTATGGTTAGGACAGCCACTTGGGACATGGTAGACCCTTCCCCAGTTCCAGACCCTTCTTCATCTGAGGGGCAGAAGGGATTTGAAGTCGGATTTACCACTTCTCAGGTTGGTGCCATAACCACTTGACTATGAGCTATTCTGATGGTGGCGGGTTGAGGGCTAGTCTCTCCTGCTGAAACTTACTTTGATGAAATAATTTTAAAAGGCCATTGGAGCAGGGAGACTGGATCCTACCAAACCACGAGTGCTCTAACCAAAAGGCTATAGAGTAATTCTCTGGAGTTTGTGCTCTTGCTCTCTTCTTGCCCTGCCCCCTGCAAAAAAGATTCTTTCATTATTAATCCACAGGTGAACAGCTTCAAGACTGGGCCAGAGACATCTTGAGCATTTTTTGTAAATGTCTCTATAGGGGCCCAATCTAGTAGATGAACTCTAACATGCTTAGTGGATCAGGCCCCATAGGCAAGATAAGCAGAGCCACACGCATCTTCCCCTGATTTGTGCTCTTAGGTTTGAGTGTTTGGATGCCTGGTAAATGGTTGCAGTGCACATTCTTAGAGATAGAAACATAGGTGCCTAGGTAATGGTCTGAAAAAATTTAGGCGCTGAACAAGTTACATGCTTGCAGAGTTTTGGGGCAGCTGAGCAGGGATTTTATAAATCCTAGTTGGGCCTGATTTTGGGATTTAAGTGCCTACAGTGTCAGTTAAGCATCTAAGTCCTTTTGTGAATCTGGCCCCAGTTTTTTATTGTGAATTAATAGAGGTAAAAATGTGGAATTAGAACTTAATTTTGGCTGTACTGCATCTAGGTTTGAGCCCTTTATAAAAAGAAGAGCCATTTCCAAAAGTGATTTCAGGTTTGGATTCTATGTCTGGAAAAAATTTGGATCCAGAAGTTTGGTTTAGCCTCATCTCCAAAATTTTCAAACTATCAATTTCTATTTAATCTAGATATTTACAACTCATCTCTCTGGCAGTAGTGGCCTCTATCAAGAAAAATGCACATACTAGCAATCATTAGGCTTCTCTACATTTACTGATTAGACATTGCCTTTATACATTATGCAATTCAGTTGCATTATCTGAGCATCCTTAGTATCATGCAGTAGGAGGTGATTTACAAACTAAGTCAATGGGGATTGCATGCCTAACTCCCAAACGTTCTTTGTGCCTTTGGTAAATCACCCCCCTAAAACTGTTTCCAAGTTCCTGACCCAAGCAAGCTATTGTGAATAAAATTATGCCCAACTCACTCCCATGCAGTCTTCAGATACAGCATATTATTTCAGAAAAGCAGGTTAATATAAGAGATCTTGGAAAACTGGATTAAAGAGCACGAGCTAATCAGTTTGTGCCTTACACAATTGCAGGACCCATCCAGTACCTGCCTTCTTTCAGTAAGGGGTATGCAGTTACTTCCCCAAAAAGAAAAGCAATGCTATATACAGTGCCTTAAGGAGAAGGCTACAGCTTTAACTTACTGTAAATGTACAAGGCAAAAATCCTGTGAAACCTAATCTGAAGTGTCAGAAAGTTTCCATAAATGTATGGGTATAGAAAGCCAAAAATCTTATTAACAAAGTATTTGGTTGATTCTGGAGGTGTTGACAAAAATTTCCTAGAGCAGAATAAAACATGTGACAATCAATAGCTCAGGAAAACGACTGGAAGCAAGGCTATGACAGACCTCAAATCTAATCAGAACTCAGAAACTAGTATGTGTCAAACTAAAAAGGACACCATCCAATTTATTAGCCTACTTTCTTCAAACTTTAAAAATGATTACATTTGATAGAGAAAGTCATGCCAATTTAACTTCAGTGAGGATTTGTGAAGTTTATTGCTTCTGCACTTCAAAAAGCAATGGAAAAACTCCAGGTATCATATCAGTCTGCACCAAAATATAGTTTTGGATTAGAAAGTATAATTCTCCCTGTTTATCCGGTTGCACATACAATACACAGAATAGATGTCATGTACTATTGGCTGGACCACACAGAAGATAAGAGCCTACATTATCATAAGCTAATGGAGTTACCCTGTTAACTCAACTGACCAGAAGCCTGTGCTTTGGAATCTGGGATCTATTCTCCTTGATGATATGTGGGGATTGTTACAAAGTGGTATCTTACCTGGAGATTTGAATTTTTGTGAACGTAAATGCTTAAAACTTACTTCCTCCTCCCAGGAGTGCGACACATTGACTGAATGTGTTATGTTGCCTGTTAGTGGTTGGACAACATACACTATGAGAGGGGTTGTTTTGAGTTAGTTTTTCTACCTCTATAAATTAGTACTTTAGTTCAACTGGTCATTTGTCTTTTGAAGCTGAAGATCACAGGTTCTAACCCTTCTGATGAGTTGCGGTGAGTGCGCATTGCAGATTTTTGCAGTATAATGAGACTGAATTTTCATGTTTATCGTAGTTTTTCAACTGACTTAAATGACAGAAGGCTCAGCCTCATTTTCTCATGGTAGAAGAAACGGTGCTATAAATTGAGCACCTGCTTTGTTTTGTTCTCTGCTCTACAGAACCTGAACCTAAGAATGCTGAGCACTTGCAACTCCCAGTTAGGTCAATGGGAATGATGGAAACTCAGCCCTTCTATGGACTAATAATGATCCCCTCCATTTGAAAAAGCAGAGCACATTTCTGAATATAAGGCACTCTTACTTGCAGCAAAGGTCTACATATGGACAGGTACTCATGAGCACTAGGTATGCACATGCCCAATCCACTTCAAGAAACAGGAGCCATACTCTGGTGTGATTACACCAGAAGGGTAGCCAGAAACATTTTCCATTAATGTCAACCTACAGAAGAAACAAAATGAAAATTAGATGATAGAAATGAAACCATCCATGATTTTCTCTGTTCTATTATTTTATTTTCTGTTCTATTTAATTATTTTTAAAGTCTGAAGAATTTAGGCCACCATTTTCAAATGTGAGCACTTAAAGTTAGATACCTACATCCACATTTAGGCACTGAAACAAGTGGTTGGATTTCCCGACGTGCCAAGCAACTTCAACATGCCTGGGCATCATTCAATAGGAATTTAAGTGCCTAACTCTAGTTGCCTATATTTAAAGGTTTTGCACTAAGACCTTGGAACCTATTATGGTTTCAGGGTGAGGATGCTGCTTGTTTTACAACACCACTGCTTCCCATGTGTCTGCTTGCCTTTCTGACTGAAGACTAAGAGGCATGTGGCAGGAAATGAGATAGGAGAAGTCAAAGGAAGGGCAGCTAACCAGAGCTCACTTGAACCAGTCATTGGCCACAGCTATCCAGGAGCTCCTATATTTGAATATTTGGGGTAGCGCCTTATTACAGAGAATTCTTTTTATCTATTTATCTTGAAACTTGGTTTCTGTAATTGGAAAGAAGGAATGATATGCATACATAATAATTTAGCTTTTCATATTTATTATATCGAGAAAGTGTGAAATGAGTTCTATTTGTAAAGTACAATTTTTTTATGATTGAAGTGTACCTAGTCTCACTGTGTAAGCAGATAGCTCAGTTTCTAGCTCTGTTTAAACTATGAATAATCAATTAAAAAGTGAAAAAAAATCAAATTGCATTGGTTTCCTGATGCCCCAGGACAACAGGAATTTCTGAGCCAAGGAATTACATGCACTTTATGTGACTGTAGGATTCTTCTGTTGAATGAAAACTATGGATCAAGAGAAATCTCTTATTACATGGTTACAGCACATATGCTACCTCGGAGATATGAAGCACCTTCTCTTTGGGTTCTGTTGGTGATTTTTATACAGCTTAGAGAAGTACAAATATGCATAAAGAGTAGAGTGCATCTGTGACCAATGGAAGTACAAAGTAACAAGACAGGCTCTGAGGCTTCACAGAACACCTGCTCAACTCATTGAATTTTGAGTGCATGCATCAAAAACCTTGCATGCATTCTAAAAGACCATCTTTATCATTGGGAAAATGATGCATGCACTCAGGAATTCTCTGTACCTTGTGGACTAAATCCTACTCGCTTTATTCAGGTTGCAGTGGGATTACTCACTTACAAACTACTACAGAATTTGGCCCTACATCTACAAATAAGTGATTAAAGAAATACACACACATGAATGTGTCATGTGAACTATGTATTTTTCTAATTTTCATGTCTGACTGTAAACTTGCTGCTCTTCCATAAGCTGTAATTCACCGAGTGTCAAGACCCCTTCCTTTCGCTAGAATAATTGGCACACAGAAACTTTGGGTTTTATTTTGCTCTGACTAATGATACTATAAATTCATTTTATTTCAGTTGGGTAGTTCAGTTTTGCATTCATGTAAATCATACCGAAATCAAGCCCTTTCTTTTAAACCTGTGATTTACTTCTCACGGGCTTGCTGGGCCAGTTTCTAACCCTTCTCATTTGTTTTCATTGAGAGGATTGATGGAGAGTGTGCAGAGATTTGGCTCTGTCTGCCCCAGTGTTCTGGCCAATGTAGCTGACTGGCCCTGTGTCTGCGTGAGCACTGTATTGTGCACACTGTATGCATTCCCTGGCACACTGAAAAGGCAGAAACCTATAGGGTGCTCCAGAGGTAAAGTCTGCATTACAGGTAAACTCCCACAGCTGGCTTATGTCAGCTGATTTGGGCTCCAGTTATAGTGTTTTAATTGTGGTGTAGATGTTGGGCTTGGATTGGAGCCTGGGTTTAGAACAGGGGTAGGGAACCTTTTTGTCTGAGAGAGCCATGAACGCCACATATTTTAAAATGTAATTCCGTGAGAGCCATACAATATGTTTAAAACTAAATACAAGTAAATGCATGCATTTTATGTTTTAATTAATTGAATTTGAATTACTTTTAATTGAAATTTAATTTTAGAAAGGTTTTTAAAAAACCTTTAAAAAGGTTTTTAATTAAAATTAATTTTTAAAGGTTGGGTTTTTTTAAAAAGGAAGGAAAAAAAGAAGGGAGGAAGGAAGGAAGAGAGAGAGAGAGAAAAAGAGAGAAGAAAGGAAAAGAGAGAGAGAAAAAGGAAGGAAGAGAAAAAAGAAAGAAGGAAAGAAGTGGAAAGAAGGAAGAGGAAGGAAAGAAGAGAAAGAAAGAAAAAAGAAGGAAAGAAAAAAGAAGACAAAGAAGGAAAAAAGAGAAAGGAAGAGAAAGAGGAAGAAAGAAAAAAGAAGGAAGGCAAAGAAGAGAAAGAAGGAAAGAAAAAGGAAAGCAAAGGAGAGAAAGAAGGAAAGAAAAAGGGAGAAAGAAAAAAGAGAGAAGGGAGAGAAAGAAGGAAGGAAGAGAAAGGGAGAGAAAGAAGGAAGGAAGAGAAAGAAGGAAGAAAAAGAAGAAAAGAAGAAAGGGGAAGGAAAGAAGAGAAGGATGAGAAAGGAAGGAAGCAAAGAAAGAGAAAGAAGGAAAGAAAGAAAAAAGAA
>ML685785.1:20460698-20634050 GCA_007922175.1 Pelusios castaneus
GGGGGGGGGGAGCAGACCCCAGCCCCGGAGGCTGATCCCGGCCCCGTGCTGGGAGGCCGGGGCCGTGGATTAGCCCGTCCCCAGCCCCGGGAAGGAGGCGGTCGGGGGGTGAGAGCCTGGGATCCCGCCGCTGCCGCAGCCACCCCGCTGCCCCGGCTGTGTGAGGCAGGCAGGCAGGCCCGCGCTCCTGATCTGAGCCTGCCTGTCCCACCCTGGGGGTGGGGAGGGCCAGCCCAGAGGCCGGGCGCAGGCCGGGTGTGCCGCGGCCCCGGGGGTTGGAGGGAGTGGTGGGGGCTGCCGGGCTGCGCAGGGGTCCCTCACTGCTGCGCGGGGGGTGTGACGGCCGCTGTGCGGCCGCGCGCCCGCGCAGCTTAGAGGGAACACTGGCAGCGAGCCAGATGCAGCCATCAAAAGAGCCACATCTGGCTCGCGAGCCATAGGTTCCCGACCCCTGGTTTAGAACCTTCCCCCATCCATGGTGATTCTCAGGTCTCTATCTTGAATGATAACAGCTAATTTAGACTGCATCATTTTGTTCTGCAACATGCATTACTTTGCACTTATCAAGAATAAATTTCATTTACCATTTTGTTGCCTAGCCACCCAGTTTTGTGAGATCCCTTTACAACTTTTTGCAGTCTGCTTTAGATTTAACTATCTTGAGTAATTTTTCCCTTTGATAATGTACAGATTGCAACCTTTTGCGTAGCCTATTTTAAAGTCTTTTTAATATATTAAGATAGTTAATGTCAAGCATTATTTCTCTGTTTCTTCAGTCACATGTTAAGCAGTATTTCTCTGTTTCTTCAGTCAAATAATATTTTTTGTTAAATCTGCTTGTGTTCAGAAGATATGGTAGATTTCTGGTACTGTTTCAAACGTTGAGAAACTTAAACTGATTTATGCTTATAAGGGGAAACTCCAGGTTACATCCAGGTTATGAACTGTATCATGCCAAATTGCTCAATGTGTATGAATATGAATTTCAAAATGTATGTGATGTTTGGCAGAGATCCTTGTGTCAGACACAGAGCAATACATGAACTACGCATATGTTGAAATGAGGAAGGCAAATGGTTTCAAAGGAAGAGGGGAAATTCTCTCTCTTGCTGCTGGTATGTTATGAATATACATAGAGGTGCACTATACGTGTAATATAGTGCATGTGCACTAATGTCATAACTAAAACGATAGGTCAGATCCTACAGTCCTTACTCAGGGGGGAAATCTTTGAATTTCATTTGAAGTTAAAAGATGCTTTCCATGATTAAGGACTATATACTACAGGATCTTTGAAAGTCTTCCTCGAGTTAAACTGATTGGATAATGCTTGTAATATGCTTTGAATGCAGTTGCAGATTTATGAAGGGTTTTAAATTACTGGTCAATTGCTTTTGAATTTTAACCCAGAGCAAATTACTTGTATAAGTGAGATTTACTAAGCCTTTGTGTCTCCAAGGTCTAGGCCTCACTCCATGCCATCACGAGTGCCAGCTGTTCCCTATAGTATCAGTTAGGGCAGAAGTTTGTCACTTGCATTTCCCAGTAACCTTTTCCACATCAGGAAGATCAGAGAAAGGACAGTATTAAAAATAAGACTGTTTATCATGTGACTGTCTTTGTTCAAGAAAATGGATTATTGCATTTAAGTGCTGTGGTTACACAAAGAGGGCGTGAGGGGGCAGTATAATTCCCCCATTTTTCAAGTAAAAAGTGCTCTTCCACAACTCCCCCTTATCCTTGGCTATTGAGGTAAGAACTTGCACTTATGTTTTATGGTGTATTAAACATTATTCAAGTGATGTGGAACCTTGCTCCCCTCAGTGAGGCATTAATGATTTCCCTTCAGCAAGAGATTGAGATATTGCAACCTTGGCTTTCATCGGCTACAAGAGGAAAGGGTCCATTTCATGTTGGGCTACTCCTGGTGGCTTCTGAATCAGCAATAAATGCCTAATCTCATTCAGGGAGCATGAAACTATTTTCTATCTGCTGCTGCTCTTACGTCTGCACACTGGGCAAGTTCCTTGCATTAGATACTTTTTTTCTGGAAGACAGTGCCTTTCACTGGGAAATACTCCATTGGGGGGCTAGGTACAAATAGTCCATGTTGATGGGATTACCTACCATCCAGGACAAGTCTGCTGCTAATGTCTTCACAGAGGCCATAGTGGCAGAGAAGGATTCCTTAGTTTTCCTCACCACCACTGCACAGGGTTACATGAACTCCTCAGGTCACTTTAAATTGGTTTCAGAACTGGTCTTTGATGCCATTGATGGACCAGTTATCCTGCCGGTCTGTTTCATTTGACACAGCTCAGTCGAAAATCCTGTCCATTTGATACAGGGATCTAGAGGCCAGTGCATCAATAGTTATAGAAATAAGCCACCTGAATTCTGTATTTGAATATTGAAATGGCACTTAATCACCCAGGTATCTGTTTTAGGCATGTGACTGCCACTCTGAAAAGCCCAAATTTAAATGTGGACACCTCAGATGGGTGACCAGATCTTGAAGACTGATCACTGAAAGTTTCTTCAGGAAGACAAAGCTAGACATGCATGTGCCGATGTACAGTGTAGAGCACGGGAATTCTTGAATCGATTGACTCTAGATATTTAGACCAAGACTTCATTATAACACTTTTCTCTCAAAGGAGATTTAATCACTGGTTAACTAGAAGTGTTAATATGAGTGAGTGTTGTGTTGTGTTGTAATGTATAATTGCATTTGTTGATTTTCAGTCTCCTAGGACCCTCCTGAAAACAAGCTTAGCCAACCAAACAAACTTAATAAGGTTTTACTGGATTGTATACAAATGTTAAATAAAGAAAATTTGTTACTGCTTACTATTGCAGCCTTTGGCTTCATTAAGCATCACTGTGTATATCTAAGACTTCTTTAGGGTGCTACAAGCTGAACAATTATCTTGCAAGACAGATTCAATTTGGCTAAAAGAAGAGAATTAGAAAAATGTGTCTTGAAGATACTTGTTAAAATATAGATCCATTTTTTCCACCTGCCCTTATAATATTCTATCTCGTGCCTCAACGGACTCCTTAGAATCATTGAATACCATTAAATATACTACAAATTAGAGGCTACCTTTCACTAATTCAAGTCAATCAATTTTCCATTGCTTAAAATAATAAAGAATATTTATTTTTGATAATTTAAGGAGAACTAAATGCTCACTCACAGCCCTCTGTACTACCCAGCACAAGACTCTGGTTTGGTAACCAGCCCCAATCTAACTTATGGAGTTATCCCAGGCTGGGGTCTGGTATGTCTACCTCCCTTTGACAGACTCTGAAAGCATCTTATTTTCAGTTAGATGGTTGTGAGATAGGCATTCAGAGGCTAAGGGTTGTAATTCAGACAATAATATAAATATGCTGCTGGCACTAAAAGAATATAGGGAAAAGCCTGAGAGTGTAGATGAACAATCAATATTTTCTAGGGCTCCTGACAAAATAGGGGTGGAATCAACATGGCAAAGGTAGGTTTTATTTTGAAGCATCTAGACAAAGAGCCAGCTTCTCATACCCTCTTACTCTGAGAATAATCCTAATGAAGTCAGTCAAGCTGTTTGTGGTGCAAGATGCTACTTACTGTGATAAAGGGACAGATTCGGTTACAATAAGAGCGTTTGCAGCAATTAAAAAGGGGTGGAGAGGAGCAGGATGGCTCAGGCAATGATCTAGTAAATCATTTGTACAGTCAGTCATTCAAATGCAGTGCAAGATGGTAACAGTGCTGAAAGCATGCTGGGCCAAAGGGGTTGCACACCTGGCAAATAAATCTTTTACAGCTCAAGCTAGGTATCTGAGGTTTATATACGTGGAAAAGATCCGGGGATCAGCTGCTTTCCCCATTGCCAATCAGGTTGTAAGCAGCCATTCAGGGCTTCTGAAGAAGCAGGCAGAGCTCTCCTCCCTCCTCTCAGGAGCCCACACCAGTCTCACAGATAGGGAGGGAGCAGAAAGAGTGGCTTCCCCCACACCCTTCTGTGGGAAATGCCATGTCTCCTCTGCTTCTCCCTCCATCCCTGCAATGCCTGCCCTGGGAGGGGGAAGAGAGGGAACCCTGATACAGCCCCCTGGGTGGAAGAAGGGGCTGAAGAATGTCAGGAGAAAGAGCAGAAGTGAGGCTGGATGGGGCAGAACTGGTGGGGCCTGTGAATAGACAGATGTGACGTTGCTTTTACTTCTTTAGACAGACATTCATTTCAGCCCACATTAAGCACTAGCTACCCTGGGGGCGGGGGGCATTGTGGAAGCTACCTGTGAATGGAGGGAAGAGGGATGGAAGAGGACTGAAGGTAGGTCTTGAGACTTGGAAGGGGGCTGTAGGATGGGCAGGAAGGTCCTGTGGATTCTTACCTGCTGCTGGGCCAAATCCAGCCCCTCAAAGCCTGTTCCCCAGCCTCAATCAAAGCCCAGGGTGGCATCTCCAGCCCCTAGGAGTTCCTCTTTAATACCCCCTGCCCAAGACTGCCTGAATTTTCTTGTGGGAAGAGTCCCCCCTGATACTTCCAACGTGGTATTACCAATATTCGTTATCAAAGAGGATGCAGTCTTTATAAAGGGCCTTCTCCCCAGGTTCTATCTCTTGAAAAAAGTCTCTCTCACCTTTGAATAATTATTTATTTAATAACACAAGAGATACTTAATGAATAAACAAACAAGGGTTTATTTATCAGAAGAACTCAGTGGCTAACTTCCCCAAAAACCATAAAGCCTAGAGCCCAAACTAACAAGATGTGTTTACAAAGGCAAGAAGTAAACAGTCTACTTCACCACTCTTCCACAGAAACCATAAGGAGGCAAACCAAAGTCAGGAACCAAACAGGAGCACGAGACCAATGGGATAGAAGCCACTGGGAGACTGAAGACAGGAGCCACAGTGAGAACTAGAGGAACAAGGCATGTGTCAAGGACAGGTATTATCCAATTTTCTTCTGCTGCTGCTCTTTTCTGGAACCAAATGCAAGCACAGGCTGCCACTAAGGCAGACAACACCCTGTGTACTGTGCAGAGCCCTTGAATACCTTTTCTATCACTAGGCAGATTTCTCCCAGGAGCAGGTGGCCCTTCCTGCTTTCCTTCTCTCTCCCTGCTTTCCTTCTAAGTTTCCTGCCATTATTCCTCTTGGGCAGATCCTTTCTAAGCGTGCCCAATCAGAGGAAACGGATAGCAAAAGAGCCCCAACAGGGCAACAAGGAGGAGAACCAATTTGAAAAAACCCAAAATGAGGAAATGAGCTCAACAGTACAACCCCTCTCTGTTTCTGCCATTCCTTGTTAGCACTGACAAAAAGTGACTTCTTATAGTAATATTGCTTCTCTGAGATGTTTGCTCAGAGAGGTGTAAGCTATGGATAAAGCTAGC
Organism: Pelusios castaneus; assembly: GCA_007922175.1. Taxonomy (NCBI): domain Eukaryota; kingdom Metazoa; phylum Chordata; order Testudines; family Pelomedusidae; genus Pelusios; species Pelusios castaneus. The sequence continues at coordinate 20,466,090 of ML685785.1, forward strand.
AGCACCGAGGGGGACTTATTCCAAGAGTGAGGACATGCAGAGATCACCCTGAAGAAGAAAGAGGTTATTTACTAATAACTGAAGATCTTCAAGTGGATTGCTTCTGAATATTTACGCTCTTAGGATCAGGCACCACACTTAGCAGAAGTAAATTTTCATACTTCCATTGACTTCTGTGAAATTTACAGTAACTGAGGACTGCCTCACCAATAGGCAATTCTTAAAGGAGATCCGAAGGTTCCACCTTCTCTTGGGAATTTGATGAGCTCAATTCTGCAGGACAATTCTCTTCCATCATTTAGATTTGCACTGGGAGATTGAACTTTCTTTTTACTCTTAGTGACATCCTTCCAGGTCATGGCAGATTGGTGGAGCATCTTGCACTTGAGCTATCTATATTACTACTGTTTGGTGAATCAAGTGGACTTCATTCTCCAGGCAAGTCAAATCAGCTGACAGAATTTCCAACACTAAACTCAGGCAACAAATTAAGGAAAAAATACAAAAAAAGGATTAAAACCAGAAATGTACAATGTCTAATTAATGAAGAGATTTGCTAGTGGTATAAAGAGTTAATCCTTCAGAGAAAATAGAGCTAAAATTATTATGATTTTACAGTCAATAGATTGCTAAGAATATATTGCAGTCCAAAAAAATTTTCATGTACATGTCTCAGAGAAAAATATAGCAGGAATATGAAGGAAGACACTTTCAGGAATTCATTGCCTTATGTCATATCTGATATGAAAATACAACTTGATCTTACAGCAAGGAAAATTAATGAATGCCCTACTATTGTAGTTTAGTGTCTGTTTCCTGCTCTTTAAATATCCCTACCATTGAAGCTTCCACATTCTTGAAACAGGACATTTTACACAGGACCTGGAGCAGACATGTAGACAGATGAACTCTGAAATTGCCCTGAAAGTCTATAAAACCCCCACAGGAAATGTTGACTTGCAGAATATGGAGATCAAAGCTGAAGTGTCCAAAGTTAAATAATTAAAGTTCTTTACATTGTGGACTGCATGTAGCTGCACACCATATTCCAAATGAGGTCTTACCAGCACCTTGTATAATGGTACTAACACCTCCCTATCTCTACTGGAAATACCCCTTCTGATGCACCCCAGGACCACATTAGCTTTTCTGGCGGCCACATCGCATTTGCGACTCATAGTCATCCTGTGATCAACCAGTACGCCCAGGTCCTTCTCCTCCTCTGTTATTTCCAACTGATGCGCCCCCAACTTACAAGAAAAATTCTTATTAGCCCCTAAATGCATGACATTGCACTTCCCATTATTAAATTTCATCCTATTCCTAATATTCCAGTTTACAAGGTCATCCAGATCTTTCTATATGATATCCCGATCCTCCTCTGTATTGGCAATACTTCCTATTGTTTTCTTCCTATTTATATGGCTAAAGAACCTTTTACTATTGGTTTTAATTCCCTTTGTGAGATCTAACTCTGCTTGGCTTTTGGCCTTCCTCACTTGATCTCTTCGTGTTCTGACCTCCAAGAGGTAGCCCTCCTTTCCTATCCCTCCCATCTTCCACTCCTTGTAGGTCTTGTGCTTTCTCTTAATCGCCTGTCCAAGATGTTTACTCATCCAGCTGGGTTTACAACTCTTGCCTATGAATTTTTTCCCCTTTCTTGGAATACAGGCTTCCGATAGTTCCTGCACCTTTGACGTGAAGCGATTCCAAGCCTCTTTGACGTTCACATCCATGAGTTCTTTGGTTCAGTCCAATTCCCTAGCTAATTTCCTTAATTTTTTAAAGTTATCCCTTTTGAAGTCAAAGACTCTGGTCACAGATTTATTTTTGTTTATCGTTCCATTCAGTTTGAACTGGATTAGCTCTCAAGATCCCTTATAGTTCTACGATTCTAGGAAAACCCATGACCCCCAGAATTACCACAGTTTCTGTCTGTCACCTAGAATATCTGATGGCATGTATCTGTCACAATCTTATACCTCTCACCGTTCACATCCTCCGGCCCAGGGATAACAAATTTAAATTTAAAATTTGTGTTTCTGTCAAAATATGCTGTGTCATTCTACCGGCTTTTGAGCAGGCACTCTTCCTGCTTCTGATATACTTTTCAAATATTCTTCCTTCTAAAGAACAGTTTAACTGTTCTTCACATTCCTATTTCTCCTTCTTAATTCCATTTTTAGACATCACTTGCCACCATTTAAACTCTTTTCTATTTTTCTACCTAGAGTTTAAGTCCTTTAATTTTTCGCTACTGTGTGACTTCTTCCTTTTCTTTCTATTGACATGTCTATATTATTTGATCATCACCCACCAAATTCTGGATGTTGTAGGAGCATAATCACACCATGCTCCTGGCATCAGGCTCTTGCATCCCCACTAGTCACTGTTGGGTTGACATTCAAAGCAGTGCACTGTGGGTAGATATCTCAAATGCAACTAGACACAGCAGCTTGTGGGAAGGATGTCATCCTTCCATGATGCAACATGTTTTCTCACCCTCCCTCCTTGTCACAAAGAAACAGGAAACAGTTTTTCACACCTTTTTTCTCTGCCACGCATGCGGAGAGTCATGGAGCCCACTCAGCGCTGAACTATCATGTGAGCATTGCAAATACCTCACTGCCTTATTATGCAGTATTTCCAACTACAAAAGACAACCCATGAGGCAGGAAATTGTGATGTTACTGAGGATGCCCTGCTATAAGCGATAGAGTAAAACACTAGGAGGATGGTGAAGCATTGGAATGGGTTACTTAGGGAGGTGGTGGAATCTCCATCTTTGGAAACATTTAAGGCCCAGTTAGGCAAAATCCTGGCTGGGATGAATTAGCGAGAGTGGTCCTGTTTTTAGCTGGGGTTAGACTAGATGACCTCATGAGGTCCCTTCCCACCCTAAGATTCTATGAATTCCCACTTGCGCAGACTGTCACACATCATCGTCAGTATGTGGAGTACTAATTCTGGACCTGGAAAGCAAGCACAGACTAGTAGGACCACATTGTGATGACCTTGTGAGATGAGGAAGAGTGGCCACAGAACTTTCCTACGTGGAAGGCCCTTTCCTTGAACTTTGCAAAGAGCTGTCCCCGGCACTGATCTACCTGTATAGTTTTTTTGAGACTAGCTCTGACAGTGAAGAAGTGAATGGCCAGTACTCCGTGGAAGCTAGCAACACCACACTGTTACCAGACAGTTGGAAATCAATTTGGAGTGCGGAAATCCACCGTTGTAGCTGCTGTGATTCAACTTTGCAGGGCCATTTACAGATTTCTGCAGTGAAAGGTAGTGACTTCGGGAAATGTGCAGGACATACTGGATAGTTTTGCTGCACTGGAATTTTCAAGCTGTGGGGGAGCAGGCATAGATGGGAGGCTTCTCCCTAGTTTAGCTCTGTCCCACTTTGTCTCAGAGTACGTAAACTGCAAAGGGTGCTTCTCAATGGTCTTGCAGGCCCTTTATGATCACAAGGGACATTTCAGTGACATCAATGTATGAGGTGGTCTGGAAAGGTGCATCTTTAGGAAATCTGGTCTGTTCTAAAACATGCATGCAGACAGTTTCTTCCCTGACTAAAAAGTAAATATTGGGCATGTTGAGATGCCAGTAGTGATCCTGCCTACCCCCAGCTCTCCTGTTTAATGAAGTCCTACACCGGACCCCTGGACACAAATAAGGAGTATTTCTATAATAGGCTCAGCAAACACAGAATGGTGGGACAATGTGCATTTGGATGTTTATCAGCTCACAGAACAGGTCATCCCTGGAGATTTTTTTCCTTCTAATCTCGTAAAGGCGCTCCCCAGGAGTTGGATGGCCCAAGGTTGAAGAGTCTACTGTAAGGCACGCAAAACACACAACTCCCATTGTTAGATGAGACAATGTACTCTAGAACATGAAACATAACTCCCTTGACTATCCAGAGTGGGAGGACAGAACCGCATTCCAATCTGTACATACCACAGGGGTTGGACTGCTATTCCCGACATGGTAAGCAAGGGGCCCTTGCATCCATTACAGAGATTTTGAACACAGCTTCCCCATAAACAATTAGTTAAGGAGCGGGATCATTGTGGCCGCCCCCCTTTACATCCCCAAGAGTACTGTAGGAGAAGTGGGAAAAACAGATTATTGGAGGCTATGGGCACTGCTGTCCTTGGGGGGTGGGGGCGAGTGGGGTGACTGCCCTTGGCCCACACTGCTGGCCTCTCCCATTGCCACCCTACAGTCTTTGGTGGAAAGCCCAAGGCAAGGGGCGGGGCAGGAGCGCAGAGCCTGGCCTCTGGGATGGCCTGCCCCGCTCCACTCCCCCCAGCCCAGGAATGGGTACGGGGGGCCCCCACAGGCCAAGTGGGCCTGGGCCCCACCCTTTTGGGATGGCCCTGGCTATGGTCAAATTCAGGCTGCAGAAAACATGATTGGGAATCTTAAAGCCCATGCAAAGAGTGCCATACTGTCTGCTGCCCAAGGGACACTGTCCAGGGCAAAGGAAGGAGATGGTATTATTCAGTTGATATAATGTTGTGCCATATTCCCTAGGTAACCATGTGCAATGTCAGTCTTCTGAGGGTAACAGTGACAAAAAGGGAAGATTTGCTGCAAGCATCAGGGTAAAGACTTGGCCCCTATGCTACAATGGTATGTGCAACAATGCCTGCTCCTTTAGTAGTGGCGTGGCATGGTAAAGTCTCCAACTGTGGCAGAACAAATAAGGCTGCCTTCCCCAGAAACCCTCTGCTAAGGATTACAGAATACCTTCATTAATGTTTCCTGGCCATATCCATGGAGGTTTCTCATAAGATATGTTTGAAAATCAACAGTCTGTGCCAGTAGTGACCCTATGCAGACGTTTACCTACACACCCAAAAATCTCTATTAAAAAGGATTAGAAACATGACTGCGGATATAACCACAGCAATGAGATTAAATAAATGCACCCACCAGAAGTGCCTTCCCATGCATCTTGGTCAATGACACCATCCTGTGACGCCTGGCTGGTCCAGGATGACAAACAGGTCCCAGCTGTCTGGAAGAATGGATACCCTGCCCTCCTGATTTTCCTCATTCTCATCCATAGAGTCTTCATCATTCATCCTGGACTGTGATTCCTCAGAGGTATCGATGTTGCATGGTGGCACAGTGGTGGGGTCACCAACAAGAATTGCATGCGGCTCCTCATAAAAGCAGCATGTCTTCGGTGACAAGCAAGAATGACTGTTCACCTTCCTAGTCCGCTGATATGCCTGCCTCAGCTCTTTGATTTTAATGTGGTGCTGCTGCATGTCTCTGTTGTGGCCCTTCTCAGCCAAACCATAGAAAATCATCTTGTAGATATTATGATTTCTTTTGATGGCTTGGAGATAAGGGAGAACAGGCTCCTTACCCTAGAGCTGATGAGATCCAAGACCTCAGGCAGACTCCATGCTATGACCTGTTCAGCTACCAAGCTCTCAACGCTGACCAATCAGGAAATAGCAATAAAAAAATTCCCAGGGCTTGAGGGAAGGACCTGTGTGCTGCGTATAAGGCCACAGCAGCAGACCATGAAAGGCCATAGTGGTCAAAACTGAGAATTATGGAATACCTCCCAGAGGCCACTGATATCAACCTACATTACGCTCTGCCTGTAGTGATGGAAATTTCAACTCTAAAATTCAACCACTTGCGGGGGTGGTTTTATTAAGTCGTATTTCAGCATGATTTATGTCAACATAGCTGGTGTGGCAGTGGAGAATCATGCTTTGGGGGCTCACCGTAAGTGGTAATACTTTGATCTCCATTGTCACTGTAGACCAGGCCTATGTGTTTTAACTGTGGTATATATTTACCTTGATTCTCTATTAGGGTGTCTTTAAAAACTTTCTATGAACCTTTCATAAATTTCACTTTTATTACTCTTTGGTTTTTGGTTCCAGTAACTTCCTGATTTTGGTGTATTTCCCCTCTCTGCAATGAACTAATAGCATGGTGTTCAGCTTTGCTGTTTTAATTCCCACATGGGTGTTTAATTTTATAATGTTCTTACCATTGTTACCAAGCATTTCATCTGCTTGGACCTCATCAATTTTAAAGTTCCTGCTTCTGTTCTGCTCTGAGCCACATGCATGGGTGTGCTACAGGGTGGGAGATTTAAAAGGCTCCACCCTGGTTGACCCGGCTGAGCTCTCCCAGATATGCCAGAGCTAAAAAAGGGCAGGCTGTGCCTGCATGCCACAGCTCGCAGTTCAGGGCATGGGCCCAGGGTGTGTGTGGGGTGGGGGGTTTCAGGTGAGTCAGAGAGCTTGGGTACTATGCCCTGGCTCCCCAAGAATGCAGAACTGAGAAGTAACACTGGACTCCTCAGTCACTGAAGAGGGACTGGTGTGTGCTGGCACGAATTGCCCAGGATGTCCCCTCAACAGCAAGGGATGCAGGGCTAAAGATGCACATTACCAAACCATAACAAAAACTCAAACTTCAGTCCCTACCTGAGCACCTGGCTCTCTCACAGCAGGCCACAGACCTAGAGCCTAGTAGACAGCACAGAATTTGCTAGGACTCTCCCATCTCCCACCCGCAGCCCCGAGCTAAGAGCACACAAAGCCCCAGGAATTTGGGTAACTTGCATATAGAGTTGCACATGCATGTTTACAACTCACAATACACAGCTGATACATACACATAAATGTGCTTAGCTATCTTACCAAATCATAACTGTAATAGATAGCTGGCCCCTGAGCCAGGCTGGCCAGACCCCCGAGCCAGGCTGCACCAGCCCCCAAGCCCTGCGCTGGCACCCCCCAACCGGGGCCCCAGAGCCAGGCCAAGATGGCCCCAGAGCTGGGCCACAGATGGCCCCCCAACCGGGGCCCCAGAGCCAGGCCAAGATGGCCCCAGAGCTGGGCCACACTGGCCCCCGTGGCCCCCAGGCTGGGCTGCACCGGCCCCCGCGGCCCGTGATACCTCCCCCCCGAGCCCTTGAGCCGGGCTGGCCAGGCCCCTGAGCCGACCCTAGAGCCGGGTCACGCCGGCCTCAAACCCCGCGCCGGCCCCCCGAGCCGTGCTGGCCAGGCCCCAGATCTGGGCTGAGCCGGCCCTAGAGGCTCCCGCCAGACTCTGAGCCAGGCCCCGGGCCTCACCGAGCTCCCAACCCGAGGCTCCCCCCACCACAGCACTTATCTTGCTGTGGGTAGGGTTCCCGGGGACTGGAGCCTCCACCCTGGACAGGGCGGAGCAGGGAAACGTGGCCAGCGGCTCTTGTGGCCCCAGGCCATGCTGGGGGGCGGGGCTAACAGGGGGCGCCTGAGCGGCGCCGAGTGCCACTCAGGATCAGCCCACGTGCCAAGTTTGGCACGCATGCCGAGGGTTGCCGACCCCTGCTTTAAGGGGCACCAAATTAGATAGAAGACAGTTTTTTCACATATGAGGGAAGGGGTGCCAAAATCATAAGTCACCTAAGGTGCCAAAACCCCTTGGGCCAGCCCTGCAGGTGGCTCACACCATCCTGGTCACAACTGTACCCTCTGCCTGGTAGGTCTGTGCCCCCTTCCAGGGGCTGGCAGCCCTCACCCCTGGGATAAACCCTGGTTCCCCCCCCCCATTTTGCTGCTCTTCCTCATCTACCCCTGCCCCCAACTGCTTAACCCCCCTGGCCAGTGCAATCCCGCCCCCAATTTGCCCCTTTAACCCAGCTAAGAGCAAGCACCAGAGTCTGAGGCCGGCTGAGGGCAGCAGCAAACGTGACCCAGCTCGGACAAGTTCTTCCACTGAAGGAAAGTCTCAGCAGCAGCTTCCACCCCGCCCACCCCCACCGCCCCGTTCCCGGGCTCCAGCTTCCCCGCGCCCCAACCGGGCTTGGAAGACTAAGTGCCTCTTCTGCAGCCCCCCACTTCCATTGGCCGCCGCGCCCCACGTGAGCACCCGGGGGGCTGGCTGGCGGGGGCGGGAGGGAGGCGGTTGCTAGGGTAACCGAGTGAGTAGCAGCGGCGGCGGCAAGCAGCCCCGCGCGCCCCGTTGCCTCTCGCCCCCGGGGGCTGCGTGCGTCCCGTCCCGCCGCTTGCCCCACCCCGGGAGCCGAAAGCGGCGCGGGGAGCGTGCAGAGGCGCAGGTACCCGCAGGGGCAGGGATGCCGGAGCCAGCCCGCTGCAGGCGGGGAGAAGGATGCTAAAGTTTTTTAGGGACGATGTGGGGCTGGGAGAGCCGCTGCGGGGGGGGGACCCATGGGCTGCAGCGGGCACGATGCATAGGGCAAATATAACCCGCCTGTGGGGCAGAGGGACCAGTCCGCCCCTGCAATACGCGTCCTCCCTCAAAGGGTCAGGGAGGAAATCCCTGCCCCTCCTTGGGGTTCCCGTGAAAGGGACCAAAGGGGGAGTCCTCCCCCTCCCAACTGCCCTTTCCATAAGGATCCCTTACCTCTTGCCCCAACTGCTCCAAAGTGCAAAGGCGCAATCTGCCCGGCTCCCTCTCCCAGACACAGCCCCATGCCTCCCGTAAGCAAGTGCAATGGGACGTCTGCTCCTTGCAGAAGACAAGGCTGGGGAGGGCCCCGTTCCTCCTGCCTCGTCTCCCCTCCAAGGATAGCGTTTGCTCCTCCCTGCCCCTTGCACAAGAGGCAGTAAAGGGACCTACTGCACGAGGGGGTCTGAGTCGGTCACTTGGACCAACCCAGAGGAGGAGGAGGGAAAGACACCGCCCCTCGCCCCCAAGCAGCTGGGGCTGAGCCTTCAATGAAAAGGGCAACAGCAGCCCCTGAGCCTGGGTACACGGATTGCGCCTCCACAGAAAGCAGGCGGCTGCAGCTTATTCCTTCGCCAGCCGGTACAGCGAGAAAACGGGTTTATGCGCTGTAGATCAGGACAGGAGCCGCTGAACTGAGAGCGGAACGGTAGCAGCCTGGCTGGATCTCCATCCCAGGCACTTGCAGATCTGTCGTTTTCTTGGATTCCCCTTGCCTTTCCGTTCTCTTGCGCCTCAAAGCCGAAGGTGGGGAGACTAGCTTCCCTTTGCTTTCTCCTGTTGGCGCAAGAAGACTAATTACAAATGCGATATTGGTAATGAGTGTTAATTAGATCATTTGAAAGGCTGATGCATTAATGTTTCTGAAGCTTTAACGTCTGCTGGAAGATGAAACAGGTCTGACTTTTTTATTTCTCATTTGTTTCCCTTCCTATGCTGTGCAGTGGCTCTTTTTTCTGCTAGGTGCACATTTCAAAAAAAGCACCTTAAAAGAAAGTTAAAGGAGAATCCAGATCCGTTTTTTGGGGGGTGGGGAGTGAATTGCTGTTCAATACAATATTAATTTTGTAAGGAGAGTGTTGTAAGGAGCAGATTGTTGGATAGTGAGAGATGGGTTCCTTTCTCTTAGTTAAGATTGGCACTGGAGAGAATTATAATATTTTTGTTATGCTCATGCAGTGTTAATGTTTGCCATCAGAAAACAATACCTGCTGGAGAGAAGGACTGAAATACAAACAAAAGATTCTACTTTTATTTTATGGCATATTAATGACTAGGAGTAACTTCATACAATTGTTTTCCTTGGAAGGCTACATTGTTATATTTTGGTTTTTACAAAGGAATTGGGGTTTGTTTAGCTGCCATAGGCTACTATCTACAATGACAGGTTATTTGTTTTTAAGTAAAGGGGGCTGTTTATATTTTGCTCAGGGGGAAACAATTACTAACATACTGTTTATTATTATTTGGTTGTAGGCCCAGATTCTGCAACTAAGATCCTCAGGTATGATCTCCTGTGCCTGTGCAGAAGCCCTATTTAAGTCAATGGGCTATACAGGAGCACTGTGGCCAGAGGCAGTCTTATGCTATCTAGGACTCTAGGCAAAGGCCAATTGCGGGGCCCCCTATAGTCTCCCCACTGCTGGCCCTGAAACACCCCCACCTCCCCGGGACTCTGGGTCCCTGCATGTGTCTTGCAGGGTGGGAGGCAGACACAGCTTTTGGGCTAGGCGAAGGGGCCCTTATTGCTCGGGGCCCTCGGTTGTCGCCTGCTTCACCTACTCCAAAAACCGCCTCTGATCGTGGCCCTCCTGCACAAATCCAGTTGAAGGATGGGGTCTTTGATCCCAGTCTTGCAAAGATTGTCTTATTGAAGACAATTCAGACTAATTAAAGTGCTTACGTATATGGATAAATATTTGCAGGACTGGGGCTTTAGCTTGTAATCTCTTAAAAATAAAGGTCATGTCTCTGTATCTGTTTAGAGTACAATGGGATCCCAATTATAACTGGAGCATCTAAGTGTTATTAAATAGAAATATTTAGTGATGTGGCACTATATTAGCTTTAAAATTGTTGAATCTTCTGTGATATGAGTAAAAATTCCAGTTTTTTAAAATAACTGGAAATTAACACCATTTTCTCATAAGACTCTGGTATTTATTTGTCTTCTGCCAGCTAAATTAACATTTTACAGCTTTGGGATAAGAGCTGGTTAGTGATAGAGTGGAAATCTACCTAGGTGTTGGTTTGGGTTTTTTTTGGAAGGGAAAAGGGAAATTGAAACTGACCTATCAATTATTTGGAATGTTTGGCTAATGAACCTTTTTGTTTAAATCTTCTTCAAGCCCTAGGATTTCTGTTTTCTTGCATTAATATTTTTTAAAGGAAAATAATTGTAACAAGCATTTTTTAATGCAGCTGGATGTAAATTAATATCAGCACAAAGGGTTGGAAACAAGATCTTAACGTTCACTATATGTCGAGAAGAAATATGAATGGCAGTGAAATTGGAATATAGTCCCAGGGATTTCATCTGAGCTGGTGCTGAAGTGGTTAAAAACTAAAAACCTGAATATAAAGAATTTTTGAGAGAGACTGCTTTTTATGATTCAGAGGACCTTTCATGCAGGGAGAAGCTGTCCTTACTTGCACTGGTTATGTCACGCTCTCACAGCATGGTATAACATGATGTGACTGATGCAGACTCATGTGCCACATCACAGTGAAATCATTGGAGGAAGAAAAGTTTGCAGTGCTCTGACTTAAGGACATTTGTAAAAGTGTTTCTTGCATGTGCTGCTATTGTTGAGATTAAAGATGGTGCACAGACTCCAAGTTACATGCACAATACCTATTGATAACAATAGGAATGCTGCCACAGATCAGGAAGAGTCTGCTGGTTAGACTTGAGGTTAGAAGGCCCCCATTCGCCTATACGAAATGAGTTTGGTGGTCTGAGAAGATTTCCTAGTGATTGAGTATAAATGCACAACTGTATTAATATGCACTCTTCTGCATGCAGTTTCAATAGAGGGCAATGGCTGAATAGGCATAGAAAGTGAGCTAATCACTCATGCCTAGAGGTGGTCCCTTCAAAATACTGTGGAGGAACAGTGGTGTAGTGAGTGTCTGAAGCTTCACTTGGATTTCTTGTGTCATTGTTTTTCTTGAAATCAGTAGGGGAGGGGGCCCTCGCTCTTTAGGACAGACGATTTTGTGCCTTTTGTGAGTACTAATTCAGTCAGAAAAACCAACCAACCGAAAAAACACCATTACCTGAACCCAGAGGCTTACACCACAGATGTTCAAATACATTTAGGGTTGAAACTTTGCAGTCAGCTGCAAATTTAAAAAAAAAAAAAGTCCATTTAATAAGATTTTCGTGGTATGCAAAATAGAGAATTGATATTTTTTCTTGGGGATGGGAATCCCTACTCCACAAGGCTTTATCTCTCATTATGAATTTATATATACATTTATATGGTGTTGACAATGAGGCCCTGGTCCATGTCTGGGGCACCTAACCAATGCACATATATAATAATAATTAATATCTCTCTCTCTCTTGGCTGAAGTCAAAAGTAAAATTCCCACTGATTCAAATGAAGCAGGATTCAACGTTTTGCTATGTTATGGATCAGATTTAGTAAATGCATTCCCTCTGGTTTCCCTTGCTATGGAAGCTTCAGCAGCTGTTGGCCCTATCTAAAAATTTAATCTGGGAAGTGATAAGTCTATGTTACTATCCACTTGATTTTTTACAATACAAAAGAGTAATAATTAAAAATCGCTAATGTGATAAACTATTAAAAGAATCTTCAGATGGTGAACAATTTTTCTCTCAAATTAATTTTATAGGCTGTTTTGTGTGCCTAAATAGGGGCCTCATCCTGAGCGAAACTGTGCTTAAAAACCCTCACTGAAGAAAAAGGAAAATATGGGTACTCAGCACCTCCCAGGATGAGCTATCACAGCATGGGGTCCATATAACTATGATCTGATAGATCATAATGTCCCAGCAGAATTCTGGTTTGAAATTTTAAAAATAAAAACATATACCTTGTATACCCACTAACCAAGACATTTTCCTAGCACTTAATGTTATTGTAAAGCACATCTGAATACCTATTGTTTCTCCAGGACAAAGAGAGGCTCTTCTTCTTTTTCCATCACAGCAATTTTATTGACTGAAATTCATGCTGGTGCACTCTTGACATTGTGGAAGTGGTGTATGAGCAGAGTATTTCTTCCTGAGACTGACCTTCTCCTGAACTTGAGGGAATTTTGAATCCTCTTGTGTCCCTTGGTAGCTCAATTGCTGTTCTAATTATGGGCATCACCCATTACCTACTGCAAATTCCTCCTACTCTGTTTTTGTAACATTCCTTTTAGTCACTGATCAGAGACTCCCTGCCCATTTGGCATAGGGATATATTTGTAATGGCTTATGTGAAGGAGAGCCAAATCCTCAATTATTCCCAGCGAGGTATGGCATGGATAGCAGTGGTGTTAGCTTCACCATAATTAATGCCCTTTGTCCCTTATGTGCAGGGATCATCTCTAAGTGCAGTTCAGTCACTAATCTATGTTCAGTCTTCAGTACATTTATTGAGACTTCTAAGTTCTATTTGTGGTGTAGGTCTCTGATGTGGATTCTCTTTCACTGGGAACTGGACTGACACCACCAAGTTCACTTCAGACAGATCACTGAACAGCTATTTGTTGGTTATTGCTCTCACTCAAGATTTATTTGGAAGGATATAAGCTGGTGATATTGGTGAAAAGTTTTCCCAAACTTCTTAGCCACCCAGTTACCCGAGCAGATACATTTTTTTTGTGAGATAGACCTTCAATTTTTTATTAATAGATATGCTTATTGGTAATAGATATTTATGAGTTGCCTACTGTTTTAGCAGAGACTTCATGCATGCACTTGTTCTAATGCTGCAGGAACAGAAAGGAAGTTTTCTATATTTTCCATCTTCAGAGGTGAAAGTGCCATCCTCAATAACTTACACTCCCTTAGTGCCATAGCTCTTATAGATCTTGTGTCTTCATCCTTCTCCAAACCCACAGAACCCCCTCCCCCCCATCTGCTTCTGAACTACCTGTTCTCCCTCTAATCTTTCCCCATCACACACACCAAAATTCATCCTTGTCCTGTGGCTTCTGTGAGAAACGCACAAAGTTGTTGAACCTGGTGAAGAGGCTCTCCGTGCAAAGAACCATAGGCCAACAATGAATCTGGCCTTAGGTTTAGTAATAAGAGTATGCAGGATTTGGCCTAGAGTTAGTTTTTGGTTTTTTTTTTTTTCTAGGCAAGAGGTCAGGTACCTAGATACTACCATGATGGGCACCTTGGGTATATCATAGATAGATAGTGAGTCTTAATGCAACAAACCCCAAGGGCATTAGACATTAATGTTTGTAAAGTACTTTGAAATGCCCATATGAAGTATTATGGATGTACAAAATACAATCATTACACATCAATTTGGACTTTGCAGCTCTTGGCATGAGTGAAGAACATCAGTAACTATATATTTATCACATGGGTAAAATATGATTTCTTCTTTTAGGTGTGTGTTTGACTATGTGGAAGAAGATGATGACAACCTTGCATGGATGATTTTACGTAATTAACACCTGCAAGATTTGCAAAAGGCAATTATTATTGTGAAGTGTTTACAGTGGTTTATGGGAAAAAGGTGGTCCAAGAGAGGGATGCTGATAATATCAACACAGTGGATTAAATACACATTTACACCTTTATTGACATACAAATTATCCATGCCAAAAATGCAATGAAAAGGGTGCTTATGAAGCAATAATGTGGCACAAACTACTGGATATGGATTTAGCTCTGCTATCCCTGAGTAAGGCATGTCAATGGGATTCTACATCTGAGCTACAATAGAATGTCTAGATTCTTGGAATGTATGCTTGTTAAGATAATGAGCAGCGATGGCAAACAAAATTTTTGAAACGATAAGAAAGAGGGAAGAGATCTGAAGGAATTCTCTTGTATTTTTTCTTTGGTGTTTGTTCGTACTGGGGATTTTGAGGGAAAGCTTAAGAAACTCAAGGAATATTGACTGGGAAATGGAACCTGGATCTGAGTCTAGCCAACATCAGAAGAGAAAGCCTGTGACGCATGGACTGGAAGATCAAAAAAGGGTAAGTGACAAACACCTTTGGCATTTTGTGCTTAAATTGCTGGTCATGATTCAGCGAGGTTAAGTGCCATTTATAATTGTTTTGTAGTCATTATTATTTCTCCATTGTTTGGCTAGCTATGAGTGAGCTCTTTTGAGTACAAAATAGTTCTTACTTTTCTGGACTTGTTGCTGGGGAATAAAAGGCTGAAAAGATCCTCAGATCTTTATGTATGGAGAGGGGGAAGAGAAGATGGGTTACAGAATGAATGAAACAAAGGGGGGAAAATATAATTTATTTTTATTTTTTAAATTAAGGGATTGCTATTCTGCGGTTGTTGATCCTATAAATGAGACATGGTGATTCCTGCTTCAGAAAGTCAGGCTGACTTATTGTATATTTTAATCTTACAAATTACCTGTAAATGGCTATAACTTTTTGTAGGCTTTCTTGTGATTTGGCCATTGAATCATGAAAGGTTCTGAAGAATACTGTATGGTGTTTCCTGCTTGTCATTGAGACAGCATGATTTCTATAATGTACAATAGATGGTAGTCAACTGATTTAATTTTGAGTAAAAAAAAAAACCAACCAAAACCCCACACCAATATGTAACTAATGTTGACCAGCAATGCCCTAGCTCGTTCTGGTGTGTTTCATGAAGTGTGTGTGTGTGTGTGTGTGTGTGTGTGTGTGTGTTAAGGTAGCACTGCAGTATTTAATAATTGAGTAGCTTCTGCATATTAAATACACCTAAACAAAGCCACTGTCTCTGACAAACTGATAGTCTGAGAGCAACTGAGGATTTCAAGTTGTTTTCACACAAGTCAAGCAAATTGTTAAGAACTGATGTGTCTGATGTATCGATCATTTATATTTTCTGTGAGAATTTGGTTGGTGAAAGAAAATACATATTTTGGTTTCTGTGGAGAGCTCTCTTTCAGCATTGCAGAATATATGATTTTTTTAAATTTATGCAGAAATATGAGAGCTAAAACTGACCAGTTACTATTTTAATATTGCCAACAAGGCCAACTGATTTGGGGAGGAGCCTATATATAATTTTACTGGGTTTGTCAAGCAATCCAAGTCTTATTTTCTTTTTTGTGTGGATTTTTTTGGTTAGAAATCAAACCAGTCCAGGGAGTGCTTTGAAACTAGATAAAAATGTGGCTCTTTTGTTAGTTAGAAATGACGCTATGTAAGGAACCCAGAAGAAGCCTTAAATGGATTTTAATGCATTCAGATTGATCTATTAGCTGTAAGGCTGACAAAATCCTCCCTCTCCTATTTTCAAGGAAGCATTCTGGGACTGCAATAAATCAATAAGGGCTGAAAGAAAATCCCTCTATTGACTCCATTTCTAGGAGGCTGTTAATATATTTTTAATGTATGTCTGTACTTTATACAAGCAATAATGGAGAAACAATTGGGACCTGTAACATTAGGTTTATTTTAATTGTTCTGTTACAATAAAATTAATATGCAGTTATGATTCTGTCCTTGCTGATAGGTATAGAAGCCTACATCTCCCATCTGCTCTTGGCCCTGGGTGTTTAGTTCACATGTAATATGGGGCTTCTGAAAATATAATATAACCCCAAGTGAGGCTCAGTGGCAGCTGGGATAACATCAATTGGTCATGCTTAACTGACATTCGTTTTAACTTGAACTCTAGCCGTCATGGAGATTATTAAATTTATAATGATATATGTAAGATCCATTTTAATGACTCTTCATGCTTGGATGATCTCTCTCTCTCTCACTTCTGTTTGCAAAACAAGTCTTAATAGAGTATTAAATTTCATTTCCTATTGAATTTTCTAGGAAAAGGTTACTTGCAAAAACTTTGCTCAGATTTATGTTGAGAGAGAGAGAGAGAGAGAGAGAATATAGAAAATATATAGAGATGCAGTCTTTCTGATGTGATTGTGAATAAAAATAATCTCCCATGCAATTTCTCACCTATGGTAAATCCAGAATCCTTGAAAATATGGCTTAGAATATTGTGCATCTGATCAAGAAGCATTACACTTAGACTTGTACAATACAGATTTGATCATTTAAAACCACGCAAGAATAGAAACAAAGCCAAATTAATTTTAAATCAGGCAAATCATATTCTCTCCTGTTTTTGAAACTCTAAATTTCTATTGGTACTAAAAGTTTACATCCTTTTTAACGTTCTTCAGATTACAAAGGGAAACATATCAATGTGTATTTATTTACAAGTGCTGCTTTTGGAAGACCTATATTCTTAAACAAAATTAGAAAAGTTGAATATAAGGCTTGAATTTGTTTTTATAACCTCACAGTGGTTAATCTGCTTTTGTGTGTGCATGTGTGTAGCCAAATTCCTGGGCATCTCATTTAGAGTGCTTATTCCCATTCTCAGTGTTCTGTCTTCTGTTTATTTTCATTTTGTTTTTGGATTTATCTTTCAAAAGCTGTAGCAATTGGTTGCTGTTCCAGTCTCCATTCAATTTGATGGGAGAAGGTTCTTTTCATTTGTCAATTTATTAGCTTCCCAGACAGAATTACAATTGGATTGACACTAATAATGTTCAGAGTCACACTGGATTTAGCCACAACACTTTCATTGGCTTTAGTGAGAATTACATAACTAAATCCCACGCAACCCTTAGTTTCAGGGTAAAAATGGATCAGCTTTAAGAGCCATGCCTTTACTCATGTGCAGAGCCCCGCTGAAGCCAGTGGATTATTTGTGACAGCAGTGAGCAGGATTTGGTCCTATCTATGACCATAACAAATGCTTTACAGTGCGATTAACAATCTCAGCGTTAGAGCCATGTTTGAAGTTTGTTTGCAGGTTGTTGGTGTGATACTAGTTACAGATTCATCCATCATTAGTAAATTCAGAGTTGATGTTTTCCGAAGAAGGGACTTTGGGGAAATCACAAGAGCAAGTGAAAATTACGGAGGGGTAATCTAATTAGGTAAGTATTGTTTAGTTCAATAATAATCCATTTAACCAGTACAGATGGAAGAAGTAAATTTTTCATGACATAAAACTATAGATCAGTGAAGGGGAATTTTGGATTGATTTCTGCCCTCCTTCCAAGTTTCTCATTCAGATTTAGTAGCATTTTGTTCTGACAAATATGGAATATTATAAGCAAGTATGAATTTTCAATACACCTACCAATGGTGGCAAAGAGGTGTTTTATGAAACTTTCTTTTCTCCTATCATGATAGGAGAAAAAGTTAATATTTGTTAATCATCTAATTATCCATTTAATTCAAACTTTGAAAAATAAACTGAAGGTTTTTTCCTACTTTTATATATGTTCCACCTTGATTCAGAAATCAGCTGCTTTGGTAATGCACACTGTTTCTAATAAAAACCAAGACTCATTTAATATTTTTACTTAGAAGAAAATTTTCCTTCCATCCCTCTTACTTTTGATTGAATGACTATATAAGAACTGCAGGGGTAAACAAACCCTTAGTCAGTTTAAGTCTACATTAAACCAATCAAGAATTTTTTTTTATTATAGCATGGTAGATTTGATGCATAACTTTTCTTCAGGTTTTTCTTATTGACATTCTTCATGATATGCATGGGTGATTGCATATGCTAAGGGGTTTTTATGCATTATTTTTTCCTCGCCCTGGGTTGTTATGTCTGTATTATCAAGTGAATCCGAGGTACATTACCACTACCCTACCATCAATCAAAGCCAGTTTCATGAGCATAAATACTCCCATAGGTATTAACTTACAGCTTGAATGCTTTAAGGTGTGGTTAGATCTATTGGATGGATGAATGTCAGGTTTATATAGTGTCTTTCATGCTGAGATCTCAAAGCACTTTACAAATATTGCACAGATGAGCCAGTGTGCAAGCACTGAAATGTAGCCACTTTTTGAATGCAACAAGAGTTTTTTTGCATTTTCACAAAAACGTCATGTGGTGTGCTAGTGTAACTAGATGTTTA
Organism: Pelusios castaneus; assembly: GCA_007922175.1. Lineage (NCBI taxonomy): Eukaryota > Metazoa > Chordata > Testudines > Pelomedusidae > Pelusios > Pelusios castaneus. Next base: position 20,484,428 of record ML685785.1, read on the forward strand.
TCTCCTTGGGAAAGGGACTATATATAAATGCATCCAGCAAGAGATGGGTTGGCTTTCTAATTGCACTAAACAAGCCTATAGAATCCAGGTTGTGTCTGTGTGCTATCTTTATCATCTCCTTCAGTCTGTTCCTGTCCCATTTAAAATCAGTAACAAAATTCCCATTAACTCCAAAAGTGCAGAATTGTATATTTAGAAATCTGTTATGGCAATTTTTGAAAGTAATCTTATTTTGTCTGCAAAACAGAGTTTGTAGTTTATTAAGGATCCAGTCCTGTAACTTTATGTTGCATCAGAGAAGACCACTCATATGATTTAGGGTCAGGCTTTAACACTATATAATTGTTCCTGGATTTAAAAATGACTGTTTAAATCTCAGACAATGTTATTTTTGTGAATAGAAAACTACTGAGTCGTGAACAATAATATGCCATGTTTCTCTTATAGCAGTTGACCAGTTTCAACTTTTGTGTTTTGCTTTAGAAAATAATGGGCTGTATCCTTACCTGGTGTATAATCTCATATCTTTAATGGAATGCAATGGGCTATGCCAATTTATATTACTAGAGGATCTGGCCTTGCACAATAAAAGCAGTTAAAGTAGGATTTGATGTGCTTGAGAAAACTATGTCCAATCCTATCTAGGCCGAAGTCAGAATGGAAAGCTCTCAGTTTAATAGGTTTTTTTCTTCCAATAATTATCTGTCAGGTAAAAGGATCATTTTGTGTTCTTGCTTTTTCTGTCTTGGATTCAGACTTGGCCTGCTTGATGACTGTTTTCTTGTACAGTCTGTTGCTTTTAAGTGAAGTGTGCGTGTGCGTGAGAGAGAGAGAGCGTGCGTGCAAGAGAGGGAGAGAGAAGGTCTCTTTTTAAAGATTAGTTTGATGCTCATACATTAAGGTGAGAGCTTAATATTTCAGGCTTTCATGAGCGGCTCACCTCTAACCTCCGTGATAAAAGAAAAGGGGTTCATTAGCCACATATGATTTCCCCCCCCCCCCTTTATCAAGAAGGTAGTTTTTTTAAAATCCCAAGCTAAGAGTAAGATTAATAGTCAGGTCACTGCAAATTTGTGACATTGGGTCACCATCTGCATATACCGGTAGTTCAAAGCCTACAGCAGATGAGAGTTTTGCAGGAAAAGTGAGAAGGATAAAGTATACTTCCTTTATTTAAGTGCTAATGAAATAACTAAACAAGCATGAAACATGACATTACTTGGATCTTTATCTTTACTGAAGTCCAGGACACAGGAGAGAAACTACAATAGTTTATTAGGCTAGACTGATTTTTAATAAGAGGAAAGTGGGTGGGGAGGGTTGGGGAGAGATCTTTCAGTGACTTGATTCCAAAAATATTAGCATACCACCGGAAATGTATCCATTGGAACAGAGAAGAGAGAGACATGCAGCTTTAAATGAAAATGTATAGAATGAAAAGTAAATAATTTAAATATGAATTCAGTGGTCCTGAGGATGCTCAGCACCATAGAGTCATGGGAATTGTTCGCCAAGCATCTCATGCAATCAGACTCAAAATCAATTTCTACCATGAGCTTGCCAATAAGAACTCCTCTGCTTATGAATATACATTTGTACAATATGTTGGCAGCTGGATGACTTCCTCTCCTTTTGGAAGATTAAGAATGTATTGTAGGATTTGCCATAGCAGACCATGTTGATAGTCCTCTGGGCTGGTGTCCTACCTGTGATTGATCAGTATCTGATACTTCAGAGGAAGGTGGGATGGAGGAGCAGGATGGGGAGCACCGGAGGAACCTCCCCCCACATAATATAATGGACCCAGCCACTTGTTGGGGAAGAATTTCCTTATTTTATTTTGCACAGTTATGAATAATAACAAAATATTACAAAATTATTAAGTACATCCCCAAATCCAGCCAGGCTATCTAATTCCATTCAGCATGTGACTATAATTTCTATAGGTAGACATGTCTCCACTATAGGTGCTATATATAGCTTCCTACATCAATAGAATGGGTTTTTATGTGACAACCCACTTACATGAGTGGTTGGTTGAAAAATTCTTCCATTGACCTATCCTTGTGTACACTGGAGGCTAGGTTGGTTCGACATTGCTCAGGGATGTGAAGAAATTTTACCCCCAAGTGACCTAAATTTCTAGTGTAGACTAGGGCTAAATAGTAAAGAGAGAGGTCTGTGATTGGAATTGGAAGTGCAGCCATTTTATGATGTGCCTTTAATTAGTCTCACAGACCTAACATTATTCCCTATTTGTTCATTGTGTTTCTTCAAAGATTTTTAAGGCATATGTATCTTGATTTTCTTTCCTGTGAAGAACAACAAGATACTGTTTATAACCAATCCTGGCACCCATCATATTGTTCATCTTGCATTGTGTCCTCTCAGACTCCAGCCAGTTTACTCACCACAGAGGATTATGATCTTTCTTCAACCGAGTGCTTAAATCTGCTACCTCACTCCTGCTTCACATTCCTTTTAATGTCAGAGGTCAGTTCTCTTCTCTCTGAGACACCGACCATGATTTTTTCCTCCATTAAGTGTCTAATCTGACACATCCTGTGGTTAGTCAGACCATTTGTGTAAATAAGGGTTTCCTGCTGGATCAGGCTGTAGAAACTGGTCAATTCCAGTATTGGGAAGCAAAGTGCAGGCTAGGAAAAAGAGAGAAACTACAAAATAAGAATTATGTATATAAACATATCTAGTGATAGGGAAATCACTGCTAGTTGGGTACAAAGCTTGTTATGAGATATGGAGTATTGCCCTCATAGTAAATGATTTTTTCTTAGCCAAAAGACTTTTCTCTCCATTTCCTAGTTTACAAAATATTATTGGATGCATGTGTATGTGTCATGCGAGTGTGTCAAATCCTCGTAATGAGACGTCTCTCCCATCCTTCTTCTCATGGAAGTGAAGCTTGTGTTGATTATAGCCTTCTTTGAAGTGAAATACAAAATATTTTCCCTGTTGAGTGCACCCTTGTTTGGTGTGCAGTAACGTTTGCTGGAACTTTAAAAAAAAAAAATTCTCTGCACAATTTAAGAGCTGCACCTGTCCTGCAGCCCTTACTCATACTCTTTGCGTAAGCCAGGATTGTAGAACTGAGCTCTAATTATTGATGATTCCTATCGTCTATTAGTTTCTTGTTTCCTTTTCTATCCTAACGTTTCCCTAACTGGAGATTTCGATTTAACAATTTTTCTTTCTTTCTGGTGTCTGTGTGTGACTCTTAGATGTGGCACATAAAAACTCCATTAATGTGTTGATTTCTTTGCACCTCTTTGGAAGAATAGTTCCATTATCATGTAAATAGCTAGCCTCTGGCTGCAAGCTAATTGTCATAATATAACATATAGACTATAATATTAAATTACTCAAGATTTCGATAGCTAGAGCTATTCATATTGGGCAGCTACACACCAGCTGGCACAGTGTCAATGCCTGTCAAATATTGATATTCCTGCAAAGGAGATGGGGAGGAGGGAATAGCTTCTGTGATGGTGGTTCTTTTCAGGGCACACCACAACCCATCTTTCTTCAAGGCCCTTTTGGGAAGTGGGGGAACAGAGAGAGAACATAAATATTTAGTGCATGAGCTTATTTTTAGGGCCTTGGTAGTTTAATTTTTTTCTTTTTGACAGGATATCGTCTAGTTTGGAGGCTGTGTTTATTATGATTGCATTTTTATCATATGCTCAAGTCACCTAGAGTACTGGATTGGAGCTTTTTAATGTTGCCTATAAATACAAACAAATTACACTTGTACACTAAACTTTTATCAGTTTGAGCCTCACTACTATAAATATGTCTTGGGTATTTATAAACATCTTTGTACAATAGGTTGCTGCATGCAGAAGAAAGAATATGTAGCAAGTGTTGAGAAGGGAAACTATATGCAATAGAGAGAGAGAAATATTTAAATTCTAGGTTTTTTACAAAGGGAAGTCATAATAATTGCTAGCAGGGGTAAATGGGATACTTCAGAAATCTGCGATAAACCACTTATTACAGATCAAATGTGTTACTTCCCCTTTTATCCACCAAAGGCTGCTCAAGTTTACATTGGTCTAATTCTGAAGTAATTCAGTGCAGATGCTTCAGATTTACACTGGAGTAAGAGAACACAGAGGCCTGACTTACCCCTATTCAACTCCTTAATATTTACCAACAGCACCACCATCCGCACAACTCTCTGTAATTTACACCATCTCCTCAATGGCCCTTGCAGAATTTGACCAGGAAACTGTATAAGGCTGTACTACCTTTTTTCTGCAGCACTTTTCCTGCATCCCAGGTCTCCCAAAGGTTGCTGTTAGTCTGTGACCAGAGAACCAGACAACCATACCCCAGAGAACCGAGCCCCCGTAGAGATATAGGACCTCTTGTGATTCCCCTGGAGCTCCTCAGATCACTGGGAATTGACTAGATTTGAGTGGTTAGTGCACATTTTCCACAGGAGAAATGCCTGTTCTCCAGTGATATGTGGGAACTCGATGAGGAGGACTTTCACTTACATTTCCTGCACAGAGCTTCCTTTTATAATTATTTCTGAGGGAAGAGATGAAAATGGCCCTATAACTGTGGTGGTAGAAAAATGGCATAGCACTGATGTTGTGTTTCCCATGGATTGCTGATAGGATGTGATGCTTGGATGTCTCTTAACGCTATTGTATGTAATGGCATACTCTGATGTGTGCAGCCAATCACTTTCTTTTTTTTTTCAGACATTGCCACTAGAAGAATTGCATTAAGGAAAAAAACGCTTCCACAATATCATGCTATACTTAGCCTGGGTCTACAGTGACAGTGAAATTAACATAATGCTGCTTACCTTGACCTTCTGCAGCCTGTCTCTCCACTGTCCGAGCAGTACATTTGAAAAAAAATGGAGCTGTGATTCCACCTGCTAACACCACCCCTGAAAGTGGCATAGCACTGAGGTCGAAATCTACAATTTGAATTTAGGTCAGTGTAGCTAGAGAGCAGCTTTTCCTGATTTTTTTTTTTTTTTTTTCTTCCCCACCTGCCTGCCTTATCATGGCACCAGAGCTCCCTGCTGCCTGCAGCCCAAGGAAGTTTTAATTCCAATCTCTGCATGCAGCACTGTGCCTCTCTGTTGTGCCTGTAGCAGAGAAACAGCAAGGAAAGCTTTTTCTGCTTTTTTTTTTTTTCCCTTTAGAGAAGGGGGAGGGGAGTGAACAGAGGATGACTTCCTCCCCACAGTCCCTGCATCTACTACCCACAGTGCAATGCATTTCAGAAAGTAATGTGAGCAGTAGGGACATGAAACCCTGAGCAAGCAATTTGCTGTGATCACTTGCCTTCGCCTTCTGTAATTTGACAGCCTAAAATCGAATTACAATCTCATCCCCCAGTGTAGATGAGCCCTAAATTGACGAATTTCTGATGGGGTTTTGGCAATGTATTCATTTTTTCTCTTTCACAGGTGAACAAGGGGTAGAAATCAAAGTGTTGGTAAGCATTCAGTTTGCTTTAGGCTTGTTTATTTAAAGCTGCTTTTAGAAGCGTCACAGTTATATATAGTGATAACAGCAAGGACTCTCGGATCTTCACCAAGATGGAGGGTATGTTTTAGGTAAACAATGTACCTCTAAAAATTTAAACAGATGGCTGGAGTTGCCTTTGTTATCTGGATGAATCTTCATGTTAATCTGTCATGCAGTCATCTCCTGTTTCTTCAGTTTCACTGAATCCCCTCTCAAAATATATATTTGCTACTACATTTGTGAATACTCCTTCAGAATCAGTATTGTGATAATTGTCTTCCACTTGGTTTAGGCAGAGTCTGCTTCTGAATGTTTTGCGGGAAAAGACTTGCAAAATTAGCATTTAAATCAACACTAGGAGGTGATTCTTCATTCCTGACTTCCAAAGAACTCTTCACATACATAGACTTCTCTCCTGTATTAACATTTTGCTAGGAAAGCCTTCATCTAGTCAAACATCATCAGCTGCAGAATCAAACAGTTCTAAAAGAACAATGAGCCAACCAAAGAAATATTTTTAAAAAGCAGAAATGGACTGAGCTCTTTCTAATCTGTATAGGAATTTGTGGCCTGCTTCAGCAGAATGTTTACTTAAGTAGTCTCCCCGAAATCAATAGGAGTGTACATATGCTTGAAGTTAGACTGCCATTGACTTGAGTGGGCTTTAGAGCAGGCTCTTATACTGTATTAATCACTATGTCTGAGTATCACCTTTTTCTGGAGCTGATGGTAAACTCTATTGCTACTCTTTTAGCGCCAAAATGTGGTCAGCACAGTATACGTCTCAAATGTTAAGACAGTCTCTGTCCTGAAGAGTTTATAATCTCCAAAAGTGGACACTGTATCACAGCTGGAAAAATTAGCTGTATTTGTTAAATAAAAAGCTTGACAAGTTGGTCTGAGTAGCAGTGTCCTTAATTTCCTCCTCTGCCCCCCCATACATGAATGCTGTGGACACAACGGATAATATTGAGACCGAAAAGTAGTTTTCAGATAAGAAAAGTTAGGTAATGACTGGACTCACTTGGAAGGGTGTGCGCACACATACGCACATGTGTGTGCGCTGCAGTTATGGACGCACACGTTACCATCTAGATGAATGAATCCTGGAAAGAACAAGATGATTATATGTACACTATCAATATTTAGTCCTTAATCATTGCTAGGGTTATACCTGATACAAGAGCCATTAAAGAGAAATATTAGAACAGGGCTCGACAAAATTGTTTCCCAGCTTCAAACTAAGGTGCTTAGCTGCGACACCCCCACTGCTGAAAAACTGCCATCATCACTTATGGCAGTGGTGCAGAGCCCCCTTGTGCCAAAATGCCGCCGAATCCCCTGATTGCTGCTGCAGGTGGCAGTGGTTCTATTTTTAGGCACCAGGGGGCGCTCCACTAAAGCAGATGCATAGTGGAGCTAGGTGCCATGCTACAAACCCTGGGCGCCATAGCGACCTGGCGCCCGAGGTTTGTTGAGCCCTGAATTAGAAAGGAGTAATTTACGTGAATCACCTGTTATGTGAAATGGTGTCTAATGTAAACTTGGCTGTATGTTTGCATGCCGGTAAATGTATCATAAATATCTCTATTAGTGTTCGGTTAAAAAGTCCCAGTTTTTTAGGTTCTAAATATTCATTATGGTGAGTTGCCTTGTTGCAGCACCTGCATTTATATCACGTACTGGACTATTGCATGTGTCGCGTAGACCCATCTCTGACATGACTGAGGTATTTGCATTCCCATGGTTTCTGGTTTGTTGGATTAAAACTCATTTGCAGGAATTGGAGCTGATGAGCATCCAAGAACTAATAAACATCATTTCAAATAATGTTCTGATTTCTAGAGCTCAAGCTCAATAGCAGTCGTCTGTTTTTCAAGAATTTTTTAAAAGATGCTTGAGTAAACAAAAGGAAGATAAGCTGTGGTGTAAATGTATTGAAATAGAAGCTCTTCATAAATATTTATCAACTGGAAAATAAGTACACAGATGCCTTCTCTTTTAAACTCAAATGATGTCATAAGTATATCAACCAAAAAGGGATTGGGATTTTATTTAGTAAGTAAATGTCTTCACACTTTCTCAATGTCAGATGAGGTGATCTTTTTATTGAATGCAATGTAGTGTATTAAAATGCTAGAATATATTCTACTCAATGTGCAGCACAGTCAGTATGCTGCTGTTTTGATCAAAAACGGAAACTTCACTTGTAAGCATAGGATCTAGAGAATAACTATAAAGTAGCATTATAAGATGACTGGCTGCCTCTTTAGTGAAAATTTTCTACATTTTCTCCACCATTGGCAGAATGTAAACTGACTGATGTAAAATCTAGCGTAGGACATTGAGAAATGCCACGGGAATTTCAGGTAAGGGCAATGGGGCCTAGTGGTTAAATCACTGGACTGGGAGTCAAGCCCTGGGCTCTGTTAGTGACTCTGGCTCTCGTTTGCTGGGTGACCTTAGACAGGTCACTTAAACTCTCTGTGCATCAGTCTCCTCATCTGCAAAAGGAGAGAGGAGAAGAATTTGTAAGATGCTTTGAGATCTGCTGATTGCTGTATGAGAACAAAGCATTATTATTATTAGCAAAGTGGTCAATACCTCTGGTTTATGCATTAGTCAAAGATGGCATCTGTGGCAGTAGGTGGCCTTCCGAAGCTATACCAAATCATTGCATTGGTATAACGTCATAGCATGGAATCTTGCAATACCGCTTGCTTGTTGGTAATGTTGTATCCTCGTTTGGGATTCACATGACGTTACGTAGCTTATGAAGAAGGTTAGTATGATCACAGTTGTACAGCGACCAGGCTTTTCTGTCCAGATGATCATGTTTCATTCAAGTTGACTATCAAGTCTCAGTGATCAGAAATAATAAAAGGAAATACATAGTCATTAATCTTGGGAACAGTGTATGAAGTGCAGAAGCTTAAAAAACTAAACAAAACACAACTGCTTCCTTTTCCTCTTGTAATGTTGAATTTCTAAAATGTGGTTGTCAAGTTTCTGGCAACTGACCTGATCTGTATGGGTTTGGATAATAAATGTGAACTTCAGAGTTTTACTAAAATTAAAAAAACTATTGAAGGATCCACTTCCACATGTTAATGGGCCATATCTTCATCCCCACTACAGCCCCTCTGCCTTTCCAGTAGCACAAAGGGCCATAAAGCCAATTTAAATAACCCCCTGGGAATTTTTCCTGCATACGTGGGGCTCACCTGAGTGGTCCCAGTTTTGTGCCATTTCCCAATGTAAGTGGATAGTCTTGGGACGTTCCTCTCAAGATGCCAAATTGGTGGCAAAGTCCCTGGTATCTTTTGCAGCCAGACACAATGTAAAACAAGGCAGAGTTGAGGCCCCAGGAGCAAGGTGACAAAACAATCTTCGTTCCAGTTCTCCCTTGCTCCCCACTGCTGCAGAATGTAACTGACTGAACTAGAATGTAACATAGGACATGGAGAAATACCACAAGAATTTCAGTTAAGGAAGGTTCTGAAGCCTAGTGCATAAAGCATTCGACTGGGGCTCAAGACCTGGGCTGGAGGAATTCTTTACAAAATTACAAATACTTAAAGTTCCTCCTGTCATAGGTATGAGGTGAACACCACAGATACATTGGTGGCCTTAAAAACATCTTAAACGATGCCAAGAGCATTTCCATACACACCCTCCCCTGTTTAAGATGGGGGATGTGTGAGAGAGAGGGTGGGATGCCACCAACTGTTCCAGGTGGAACACAGGGCTCTTAGCACATCTCATGTGTAGAGCCCTGCAAATCCGCAGATATCTGCGGATAGCCGCATCCGCAGATACAATGCGGATATCCGCAGACCATTTCTTGCAGATGCAGATCGGATACGGATCCACATATTGGTATCCGCGCAGGGCTCTACCCATGTGGCCTAATCAGGAAACAATTTCTCGTGAGAATACTGCAATGCACCAACTCAATAATACCCACCATCCCAACAGCAGGAAAAAATGGTGGCAGTGTATGGTTGCACTAAGCACTTTTAACATGTATTAGAACAAAGCCGGAGCTATCATCAAACCAGAAAATAACCAACTTAGAATGAAATAAAAATCAGCTTCCTGCCACCCTGAGCGTTTAGTAAATAATCTTTTAGCTCTGTCAGTACATCAGTGGGAAAGAGCGTATGGAAAGTTGTACAGAACTTTTGACTATATCTTTTATCTGAATAACTGTTTTTTGTTTTATTTTTGGGCAAATATTTCAAAGCTTCATTCCAAAATTTGAGTATTATAAATACCAAATGTGAAAAGCTGAGAGGTAGCGCAGGGCAAATTGGGTGTGTGCAGAAGTGGGTGGTGCTCATCTTTAAACTCCTCTGGTGTTCTAGAGCTGCTGTGGAGTGGATGGTCATTGGGTGTAAATAAAGAGAGCCTGAAGATTGCTCTAATTTTGGAACAGTTGTTAACAGCTCTGAGGGGATGGAATGGCATCAGTATAGGGTTATCTTGTCTGTGCCCCCTTTCTGATGTGCTCTGGGCTGTTAAATTGACTTTACAGAAAAATCTTCTGGCTCTGCGATGCAAAATGGGTGCACAATACCCCAGCATGTGGTGCTAGATATTTTGACTATGTCTAACAAGATTTTTTTTTCTTTCTCTGTCAGTAACACCAATCAGAAGAGAGTTCCCATTTTAATAAATCCCCTCAAAACATCAGCTGTTTTTTCATTTATTTTTTTGAACTCAACATTTTTTGAATGGTTGGAACAATTTCTGTAGACCTTTTGGTTAAAATCCTGCTTTCATGGAATTCAGTGAAGTAGGATTGAGACTGGGAAGAGGTTGTTCATAAAAGACTTATTTCACATAGCCAAGACACTAAAGTTTTGCCTCTGTGTTTCAGCTGGCCCCCTTTTTTTTGGGGGGGGGGGGGGCACAGATTCTGGGCTGTTAGGCTGGCAAACAATAGACACAACCTTTGTCTCAAATCTGTGCAGGTACCATGAGGTACAATAATAATGCTGTTAACCCCAGAGGTGAATGAAGTTAGGTTAAGCTATGAAAGCCTGCTATAGTAATTAATCAGGGTCACAGTGCATCTGTTGAGTCCTGGGAAACTTGATCTTAGAGTCAACAATTTTCTGAGATGAAGTGCAAAGAGAATTTGACCATTCTTCTCCACATAGGGGAGTTGCCTGAAACAGGGAAATCATTTGTTTTCCGTTTTGTAGTTCATTGTATATATCTTAAGGACAACCCCATGCTGCAAAAAGTACATCTGAATGTATAGTAGAACCTCAGAGTTAACGAATTGACTGGTCAGCCCCACACCTCATTTGGAGCTGTAAGCTGCAGTCAGGCAGCAGCAAATGCCAAAATAAAAGCAAATACAGCATAGTACTGTTTTTAAACATAAATGACTAAAAAGTAAAGTGAAAGTTTTAAATAAGATTTGGCAAGGTAAGGAAACTGTGCTTGTTTAATTTAAATTGAGGGTTAAAAGCATATTTTTCTTTTGCATTGTAGTTTCAAAACTGTATTACCGGTAAGTCAATGTTCAGTTGTAAATTGTGGAAAAAGAACCTTGACATTTTGTTGTAAGTTATGAACAATTTCCATTCCTAACATGTTTGTAACTCTATTGCAGTACAGTAGAACAACTACCCCCATAGTTGGCTAACACGGATGTGCCTATTAAAACGGGTAATACAAAGGCTGTTAGTGTAATCCTTAGAGGTTACAACAGGATATAATTGTTTCTTTTAAAAAGCTTACATATGGTTTTTAGCAAATTTAACATATGCCTGCATGTTGTGTCTATATTCTTTTGGGAGTCTGGAATGACTAATTTTCTTCTGTAAAGTTAGTGCACATTAAAATTTGCCCATTGCAAATCAATTCCTACAGGGAAATTTAATGAAATCTTTTGTCGACAACTGAGCTTACTAATCTAGAAATGCTTTTTACGTTATCACTATTAATTTCTGGTCATCTTACCCGTTCTTAGGAAAATGGTATATATCTTCCAATTTGCGATGGTTTATGGCAAATGTAGTTAATCTTTTGTGTTTGGTTATCTAGTACTGTTGATTGTTTAAGTACTTGTTTAGGGTCAGATCCTCATCTTGTATAAATTATTTTAGTCTATTGAAGTCAATGAAGCTATGTTGACTTACATTAGCTGAGGATCTGTTCCAATATTTTTGTCACTGTTCTTTAACATTCTCTCCTTCCACCCCACCATCTACTGTCAACAATCCATCACAGATTGGATTGCTGCCATCTAATTTGTTTTGGATAAGGTTCTTCTAAAAATGCACACTGTTTTTTTGTCAAAAAGGTTTTTTTGGGGGAAACTTTTTTAAAGCACCATAATAGAGTCTCTAATAAAATGTATAACTCAAATTAAGAGGACCAAAAAAGTGCCACCCTGGTTAAACCAAAAAAAGGAAAAGAAATGGTTAGAGGCAAAAAGGCATCCTTTATCAATTAGAATTTAAATCCTATTGAAGAAAATGGATAAAAGCATAAACTCAGGTAAGTCAACTGTAAACTATAATTAGTCAGACCAAAAAAGAATGTGAAGAGCAATTCGTTAAAGACTAAAAAAAAAAAAGTTGTAAAAAATGTAAGTACATCAGAAGCAGGAGACCTGCCAAAAAATCAGTGGGGCCAGTGGATGATCGAGGTGTTAAAGGAGTATTCGAGGAGGATATGGTTATTGTGGAGAAGCAAAATTAATTCTTTGTGTCAGTCTTCATTGCAGAGGATGTGAAGGAAATCTCACATCTGAGCTGTTCCGTTTGTAACAAATCCTGAGGAATTGAGATTGAGGTGTCAATAGAGGAGGTTTTGGGATAAATTAAACAGTAGTAAGTATTAGATGGTATTCACCAAAGGCTTTGAAGGAACTCAGATACCAAATTGTATAACTACTAACTAAGGTATGTAATCTATTATTTAAATCAGTCTTTTTACCAGATGATTGGAGCATATCTAATGTGATACTGGTTTTTTTTGTTTTGATTTCTGGTTTTGTTTTTTTTAAGTCCTGGGGCAAATGTGGCAAGCCAGTAAGCCTAACTTTAGTACCAGGCAAATTGGGAAACTATATAATAAAGAGCAGAATTATTAAATACACAGGTGAACATGATTTGTTGGGGATGAGTAAACATGGCTTTTGTCAAGGGAAATCATACTTCACCAATCTATTAGAATCCTTTGAGGATGTCAGCAATCCTGTCAGAAGAACCAAGGGTCACCCGATGAAATTAATAGGCAGCAGACTTGAAACAAAAGGAAGTATTTCTTCACAGCTTGCACATCTGTGGAACTTGTTGCCAGCAGATATTGTGGAGATCAAAACTATAACAGAGTTCAAGAAAGAATTAGATAAATTCATGTGGACAGGTCTCTTACTGACTATTAGCCAGGATGGTTAGGGATGCAATCCCATACTCTGGGTATCCATAGCTTCTGACCACCACAGGTGGACAACAGTGGATGGATCACTTGGTGATTGTGTCTTCCGTTCATTCCCTTTGAAGCACCTAGCATCGGTCAATGTCAGAAGTCAGGATTCAGGGCTAGATGGACCATTGGTCTGACCCAGTATGATCTTTCTTCTGTTCTTAAATAATAGCAAAACATTAACTATTGAAACTTCACAATACCCCTGTAAGGTAGAAGATGTTATCCCTATTTTACAGCTGGAAAATCAAGGCAGAGCAATAAAGTAATATGGACAAGGCTACAGATAGTTCTAAAATTTGTTAGAAGTGGAAGCTGGAATGTTTTTGGTCCAGTCCTAAATGTGGATCACTGACCATACTTATTTCTACTCCTAGATTCTAAATAATCAATACAGAATTACTTGTGGTTGCTATTTAACTGGATGAAGACCAATTTAATTTTCTTGCAATGAATTCAGGTATTTTTGTTTTGAAGATTGCATGCAAATTCTCTAGTTGATCGGGCTCAGTGGGTTAGCTTCATCCTTTGTTGCCTGGAGAATAAACTTGTTCTTATGTATTTAAGAATCAAATTTCTAAGAATGTCTCTTAACTCTGATATGGCTACAGTATCAGTGCATGGAAAATTGCACCTTGCAACATATGTCACAGTAATCGAGACCTTATTACAGTTATGAAAGCCCTGGATTTCAGAAGGGTTTATGTGACAGGATTAGATAGATGTTTGGTCAGTGAACCTTAGTAGCTAACAACTATTCATAAACACGGATGATAATTTAATACCTATTGACTTTTTTGTTTTGTTTTGTTTTTTGCTGGCCAACTTCCCAGTTTCTGTGATCGTGAGGAGTTGTCTTTGCAACCTCTTACATTGTTGACTGTGATAATGTATTTATGCACGTTTTCAGATTGCATCAAGTATCAATTTTGAAATTATGGGGAAAAGAATGTCTAATTAGGGATATAATTTAATTCTTTTCACAGATGAAAGTCCATGGAGTGGCCTATACAAAAGCACTATTGTAAATATCTTTGTACAATAGGATTCTAAATAGTTAATGTGGCAGACCCTCAGCTGATGTAAATTGTCATCATTCTGTGGAAGTCAGTGGAATGAGGACTAATAAGACCAGCTGAGGCTCAGTCCCATAATGGAGAAAATAGTTTAAACTGTTTCAAAATAAAAATGCTTACTGTGGGAAAGAAAATGGTAGTGGATTCTCTTTGTGTAAGGGATATCCAGTGCATCTTTTTTCATATTCAGGAAACACAAAACTCTAAAAATATCAGCAAGCTTGCAAAAACAAAGATGGTCATTGCGCACAAAAATGTGATCACTATATGCAAAATGGTCCATAATTAGCAAGGTAGGGCACCCCCCCCCCACTCATGTTGCACATTGTGCTGAGTGCTTTCTCTCTGACTTTATCTAGCCATCTGACTGCTGGTCAGATGTTGAATTAAGACCAGATTCTACCGTTAGGTTGGTGTAAATTCAATGTAATTCCATTTACTTGAGGTGATGCTCAATTTTACGCTGGTGTTACTGTGAACAGTCTGATCCAAATCTCTGGCCTGTCCAAATAGAGGAAACTTCTTTCTTTGAGTAATGAAAGAGGCTAGTTCATTTGAGTAGATGTATTTATTTTCCTGAGATTTGGTATCCAGGATGCAAAACACTCTTCTAGCATCAAATTGTGAGTGACCCCCCACACATGATGAATTTCTACATCCTGCATGGAACTGAAAATAAATTCACAGTTGCTCATATGCTGCTATGCACAGTAATTTCCTTTAAATCTTTTTTTCCTCCTAGGATCTGAAGCTTTTTATACAGATACATCTGTGCAGTTCATGAATGCAGAGTCTGCAGTTGTTCTGTGACTTAAATAACAGCTGTGTTTGTATATTAGTCACTTATTTATATACATAACACCCTACTTATGTAACTGGTGGGCTTTTTTCCCTGTTTCATGCCATGGTTACTTTGTATATTGAGCTGTGCTACATTTATTTGCAAGGGCCCAGTCCTGCCCTTATTGCCTTCATGGAAGTCCCATTGGAATGAATAAGTTTTGCATGTGGAAAGGTATCATCTGTCATTTGGGTATGGAATTTAAATAAGTGTTTAATAACTACTAATATACCACTTGATCTAAAATAATTGACTTCATTGGGGTTTGAATGGGGCCCATGGTGCCTTTTATTCAGTTTTATTCGTTTTTTAAATAAAAACTACAGGGTCAGAATTTCAGTTAGACAAACTCATAATAGTGCATGTACACTTATTTGTACCTAAGTTGTGCATGTAATACCTAAGGTACATCAGTTGGATGTCTATGCATGTGCATACTTAGTTATATTCTTAACTTAGTGTATAGAAGTTAGGAGTGCACAAAAGAAAACCAAAGACTCTTGTATGCAAACTGTCAAGGTAGAATTGGAAAGGGGACTAAAAGTTTGAGTGGGAAATTATTGTTTGCCTGTCTCTTGGTAACTTACCCTTCTCAAATTTAATTTTTCACTAACAAAATATTTGTGAAAAAATTCATGACCAGCTCTAATTAGAAGGATTGACTTGTAAAAGTATAAATGGAGTGAACTGAACAACAGATGAGTAAAATGAGTGTAGCGGGGGAGGAAGGTTCACCTATTTTCTCTCTTCCCAAGTGTTTTTTTGAAGATTTACTCAAATTGAAATATTCTAAACAGTTTTAACACATCCTAGGGCTAGGGGCAAGTTCTCTTCACTCCAGCTGTAGGATGTTTGCTAAAGATTTCCAGTAATGGGTGAGATGAAAAAGATGATGGTTATAATAAATCAGCTGTGCTATATAGCACTGCATCTGTGCCCTCCTAAGCCTATAGATTCAGGTACAATTCCAATGGATGATATTAATTAAATTGGGACTGCTATTCTCTGTTCATTCATATCACCCCATCTTGGGTTTTACTATATGTTGTCAATGATGGAAATAAACAACATACTTAACCAGGATTCTTCTGAAGTCTTTCTTCTTCTGGTCACCATTATATCTGTAAATCACACTGCTTTTTTGCTTTAGTGGGTTTTACCACATACATCAAAGAATTTGAGGGATAATAAAAGTGAACTCTTGTCTGTTAACATTGTAAAGAAAGATGGGTTTCCTCAAGACTGAGGGGGTAATTTGATAGCTGCCTTCAACTACTTAAAGGGGTGCTCCAAAAAGGCAGGAGCTAGGCTGTTCTCAGTAGTAACAGAGAACAGAGCAAGGAACAAGTTGCAGCTGGGGAGTTCGAGGTTGGATATTAGGAAAAACTTTCTCATTAGGTGGGTGGTGAAGCATTGGAATGGGTTACCTAGGGAGGTGCTAGAATCTCCATCTTTGGAAACATGTAAGGCCCAGTTAGACAAAACCCTGGCTGGGATGATTTAGTGGGAGTGGTTCTGCTTTTAGCAGGGGGTTGGACTAGATGACCTCATGAGGTCCCTTCCAACCCTATGATTTGAGGCTTAATTTGTTTCTTGTCCTTTGCACTCATTAAAAAATGGTATATGATCTCAAAAAATTGATCTACTTCTGTTGTTGAATATTGAATTTTTCCAATCAGCTCCAGACTGGTTGAAAAATCAGGCAAGGATTTAGGAAATGTGTTTAAATCTGATTAACCCTTAGCTGAAGGTTAAAGTATAATTTGATGGGCCCAGGAATGGCCCCAGTATCTTCCTAATCTCTAGGCCCCATAGGAATCCATATGAATGAAATTTGTGGGACCCAGGAATGATTCCCTGGCATTCCCACTTACTTTAGCCACATTGTTGATTGAGAAATTACATTGAAATGTGCAAATTACAAATATTTTCATCAGTGTCAACTGAAGAATCTATAAAAGCTTGTTGGGATCTACAAATGAAAAGAACAATGTGTGCTCTAAGTACTACTTACTGTTAGGAAATACCCTCCTGGGACTTCATTAAAGTTTGGTAGCATGAAGGTTTGTTAGCATGTATTAGGGGTATGTTCACTTTTGGGGAAATTTACACTTTTATGCAAAAACTAAGCTCAAGGCCTGTTCACAACTTACGTCCTAGGGCTTAATTTTAGGAGATGTTGGGCAACCATGATTCCAGTTGATCTGTGGGGGCTCAGTCCTTCTGTAAATCTTGCTGTGGAGTTTAAATGGGAATAAGTGTTACATAGACCATCAGCTGCCCCTCTGCACAAGTAAGAAACTCACTCAGGCCCAGGGTCTCAGAGGTATTTAAACTTTAGCTTGAAATCAGTGTGTGTTAGGTGCCTACACTGCTTTATAGGCTCTGGACCTCTATGTTTAGAAATTTCTACTTGGAACCTTTACTACATACCATAAACCTGTCGTCTTTGCTCTTTTTCCTTCTGTTTTGTTCAGAGAAACTGTAAAACAGGATGAAGAATCCATGTGCTTTATACCTTATTGTGCTAGAAAATAGGGTAATTTGATTAGCATATTTACACTCCTTCCATTCCAGCAGAAGGCTCTTGCTATAGCTTTCCAGCTCACTGAGGAGGCTACATCTCTCCCTTTTAATAGTTTGGTGTTTCTAACCTTCTCTCAGCACTCTGTATCTGCCTGAGTTGACAGTTCCCTTCCTCTTTCCATTAAATGGGTTATTACAAATATCCATCAGCTTCTCTGGCATATTGGAATAATGTTTACATTAATTTTTTCCCCTGTGTATGTTGTCATGGAGGTGATGTTAGCACTAGACCTACTGTTTTTGCCTGGACAAAGAAGTAATGGTCCCCAAATGTTTTCAGTCTTACCTCCCTGGAGCTGTGGTCAGGGGCTACATGGGCTGGGTGGTAGTCTCTCCCTACCAACTCCATTGGGGCTGGTCCAGTTCCCACCATGCCCTCTTGAATGGTCCTCTGTGCCTGCAGGGAACATGCTCCAAAGTTTGATTACCACTGTACTAAGCAGTTTGAAATAATTCTGTTATCCCCATCCAGCACTGTTGCTTCCTCCAGAAAAACAAACAGTTCTGTGACACTTTTAAAGACTAACAGACTTACTTATCACATGATAAAAAGCGTCTGACAAAGTGGGATTTTCTCCCATGAAAGCTCATGCGATAAATAAATCTGTTAGTCTTTAAAAGTGCCACAGGACTCTTGTTTTTTTTTTCTACAGTAGACTAACATGGCTACTCCTTTGGAACTTCCTCTAGAAAGTGGCTCTGCATTCTGCATATATGAGTAACCACTAGTGAACATATTGGTGGTCCCCAATTTTGCATGTTTTCTATAGAACATACTAGTTTGTTACAGCCCCAGCAAAAGATGTTTGACTCTACCTATATGACAACATCCATCTTGATCAACACATTGGGGACTGAATGAGGGACCTCCAGAGCTAAAAACGTGAACTTCTATAGCTTCAGATAACACTCCTGAGCTGGGCCAGTAATACACTTATGTCCTCTGCAGATCAGCCACAGAGCAGGTCCTGTAACATGCTCACCAGTGGGTTACAGGTCCACCTTTACCTACCAAAACTGTCTCAGCTACACAAGAAAGACCATTTTTAAGAGTTGTAGATCACCCCTCTTCCTTCCTCCTCTCCCGCATCTAAACTGCAAACTTAACTTTACTTGGTGCATTAGTATAGCAGGGTCAAATGTGAAATATTTTTTTCTCTTAAAATATCCCAGTGTGTGTCTGATTTCCACTCCGAATGATGTCAGTTTCAGTAGTCCCACTGACAGTACAGGGAGCAGAACTGGGTACTTTGAGTGGAGATTAGTAGATGGGGGTGGGTATAACAGGTGGCTAAGACAAGTTTGAGAGAGGTTCAGATTTCTGAGGATGGGAAGCTTTTCTATTGTCCCTTTCCCCTATGTTTCTACCCCTTGCAGTGAAGGCCCAAACTTTGCTCAAATAATTTTGGCATCGGCAGCATTCTGGGTTTCTAATAGCCACATCTGATTTGCATATTGTGAAGAAAATTTTGGCTATTCTTGTCTCTATAGAGATCTGCAACTTCTGGTGATTAAAAGACTCAGGTGCATTGAGCCACTCTTTGAAGGTCAAGAGCGCTATGTTTACTGTGAAGAGTATTTTTAACACTATGTGCATATGACAAAGTATGTTTTAAATAACAAATTTGTAGAGATGCATATCATATATGAGGTGGTGATAACCATATATCAGCCGTAGCACTGCACTTTCTAATCCATCCGTTCCAGAGTTTATTTGAATATCGCTAATTCATGAGATGGTTCAAACGGCTGCCAGTTATAAAACAAAAAAAAAGAGAAATATTTGCTTCTTGCTCCATCATCCAATAAATGTAAGTTTCTTAACAATATCTTTGTTAAAACAAAACACTCTGGGCTGAGGTGCAACTATTTAATTCTGAATCAGTGACAGAATTATAACTTGTAAGCAGAATGGGGAGATATTGATAATGGAAGGGGAAGAGCTCCAGTTTTCCAGTGAGAATGGCACTTGCTTTTAGTCTTGCAATACCTATAATAATAGACTTTTGAAATCCCTACAACTAGTATGGAAAATCTGTTTTGCATAACTTTTAGTTGTTACAAAAATGGGAAAAAATATTTTGCTTTCCCTGAGTCTTGTACAGTTAGTCTCATTATAAGGCAGCTTGGTTTTATAGGCAGAGGGCTATTGTAAAGAATACTAACCTCAGATATTTCTAAAATTGTTTTTCTGTACATACAGAATCTATTGGTGAGTAAAAATGTTTTATTGGTACTTTATAGTGCCCATCTTTGTAATATCTGAATGCCCCACAAATATTATCCTTCAAATGCATCTGTGTTGAAGGGAAATGTTATCTGTCTTGGCACTGAGAGATTCAGTGACCTGCCAAACTTCACACAGGTAGTCTGTGGCAGCACCAGGAACTGCATCCAGGTCCTTTAAATCCCAATCCAAGGCTTTAATCACATAATCATGCTCCCCTCCCAGCCCCCTGCCACCAGCCAAATCTTTTAGATCATATTATTCCATCATGTATTTACTTTCTATTTATAATGCAAGTTCAATGGCACAATGAAGCGTTGCATATCACATTTTTCTGCCTGTGCTGTCACAATCTGACCATCCTTGGACTTGGTATTTTCCGTGGTTAGTTATGGCATTTCAGATACATACCCTCTGCTAACACAGTTATTTTACAAGGGTATTTTGGGGGTCACTTAGTTACCTATGTACACAAGAAGACCACTTTTGGTACAATTAAAATTTTTGCATTTTTCTCTCTTATATCCTGCACAATATATTACTCCAGTGAACAACTGCCTTGTTGTTCTCCTGTTTTCTTGCTTCTCAAAATATGGCCGTCTATCTTATCAGTTCAGCCGCAGACACATGACAACAAGGTATGAAAGCCATGAGTCTTTGATGTGCATTGCAAGCAAAATATGTGTAGAAAGTTAATAGAAATTTCAGCACTGCTGTTTGCTGTGATACCATTGTAATGATAAAAACTGTTGATATAGGGTTTCCTTTTTGCTTTTTTCGAGCACTGCAGTATTTCTCCTCAGCCTCTCCTAGTTGCACTGGAAGGATCCTCCCTATTTTAGTTTTCTAAATATATTTACACATTTTTGGCTTCTGACTTGCAGTAACCTGGCTTCACCTTCTTGAGCATGGTTTTTATTCACCCAACCCTGCTTGCTGAAGACAAGCTTGTGTGCAGATAATTGAAAAATATCTGCATTAGTCAAAAAGCTTTTTTTCTATGCACTTAAGATCATTTTGCAAATGACTGTACATTGTAGTGCAACTGAAGCTTAGAGGGGCAAGGATCCCAATGCGGTGTAACATGAAAACTTATATGACTATCAACCACAAAAGGACGATGCATATTTTCCCATAAGGAATATGTTCAGATAGTTATTTTAGAAATGAATGCTGTGAGGAACAGAAACAGATCTGAAGGTGAGATGGGAAACCAAAACTGCCCTGAATATTGTATGATACAAGCACTTTTCTCCAATGCTTTACATTGCTTTGAATACAAAACCCAGGTAGCTAACGTGTCCTTACTGCCATTCAGTAAATATTAATGCAAATTGAAATCCTAATAATGCACTGTGAAGATAGCTAATTTGACAGAGAGCTGCTAAGGTGGGAGAGTGGATCTCTCCTTACAGAAATATGTTTCAATAACTATTTTCCATAGTCATTTTTGATTGCTTTGAAAGAGAGAGGGGAAAAGAGATGCTGGTAGTGGAAAAAGAACTATTCAAAGCCTGTTGTTTAATACTACGTTGAGCATTCAGGTTGCTGCTTCAGCATTGACAGTTCATACTAGAAGCAAACTTCTTTTGCATCGTACTCTTTGAAGATTCCTTTTGCGCAATCTGCAATGTGCTGTGTTTTAATTTAAAAATGTTTTAGTGAGAGTATTGTGAAAAAGCATCAGGCCAGTTTGCAATATATAGGGATGACTTCATGTTTGCTTGCTGGGTGCTCTTAAATGCCAGTCCTACACAGATGCAACATTGGTGACTGTTCCTGCCCCCATATCTTGGGGTATTGCACTTGCACAATGGATGCCCAGTAAAATTCCCTTTTACATACCTCTGACGCTACCCAACCCTACACTGTCCATGGTCCTCTTCTAATAGTTTGGTGGAGTAGCAATATCTACTTCTGATTCTTGGAGCCAGACAATAGGCGGAGTTGTGAGCAGCCATGGGGAGGTGCCCTGTATAGAGATTATGGGTCTTCATGTTATTCAGCATAAGGGTCTGAAAAGCTTTTGTTAAATGATTATCTTATGTTCTTGTAGGATTTCGATCAGCTTACTGTCTGAGCACCTTTTCCTATATTCCAAAGGTAACTTTTTGGACCAGGTTATTGGAAGCTTTTTCTCTTTTGCAATGTCTAATAAAGATTCCCTTCTGTTTAGAGATCGTATGAGAGTTCTGTTATGGTAGGTCAAATTAAGACACAGGCTCTATAGGCTCATCTCTCTTGGCATCATGTGATTACATCAGAATTTTATTTTTGAATAAAACTAAGTCTCTAGCCCATGTGGTGGTGGAGAAAAACTTGAAAATGTGACCTGAGTGTAACCATTGTAGTAATGTATGACTAAGTCTTCAGTGAACCTGGAACAAGTTCTGATAGGTGTGAAGTGACCCATGCATCTTAATGGGAATCTGCCTTTCAAAATAGGAGTGGGCTATCATGGTATGCAGAGAGCCCCTAGTTTGGGTTAATTCAGACCTTTCTAAGACCTATGCAGCCTAGAATTTTGCAGTGCTTATAAAGCCATTACATGTGAGCATGTCAGACACTTGGCACAGTTACATATTCGTAAGGGACTGACCAAGTCACTAGTGGACACGTTCCCCTTTTTTTTTTTAAAGTTAAGCTGCAATGTTTTGTCAAGTGTTAAGTTCTCAAGTTCTGTTAATGAACATTCATGGCCAAATCCCAAGGCCTGTTAGTGCAGAACTTGGGGTAGAAGGAAAGCAGCTCTAAATTACGTTTCCACTTCCCTGATCTTGAGTAAGGAATGAACAAATCCTCGTGTAACTTAAGAGTATGGAAGACAGGTAAAGTGCATTGTGCTGTAGCTCCACCTCTGGCCTGCTCCAGAATGCCTGTATATCTTTAGGGGAGCAAGTGTAAAATATGAGGGCTTCTGATTTTTTTTGGTTTTGTTTGTTTGTTTTTCACTGATAAAACATCCTGATGCCAAAAAAAATGGAGTTTATCCAATAAACACTAGAAAAGCCTTAGAAATGGTTACTTGAATCTAAGTGCTTGTCTATATGTGGCATAGTGTGAACTATGGGGATGTGATTTTTTTTTTTTTTTTTTTTTTTTGAAGCATGCTAACTTTGTGCACATTAGTCGATGTCGCATCTGTTGGTGTGAGTGAAAGATTGCCTAGTGTACTTTTACATAGTGGTGTTTTTTAAACAGTATTTCTTTAAAGCACACTAGAGAACAGTACTGTGTTGAAGTGCATATATGCTACTGTAATACAGTATTGGAGTTAGGAGAGTTCATGTTTCAAACTTTGAGGGTCAAAGGTGTTCAGATCCAGGGTCTGTGGCACAACACAGAGAGAGATATGAAGTCTGGCCCTGCATTGAGAACGTACGTGAAGGGCCCATCTGTAGCTGCAGGGTCAAGAACAGAAGTTCTTGTTAGAATTTTACAGCATAGTAGTAGCAGTGCTCTGAGTTTGATAAACATTCTCAGAGTGGGCTTCTCTTCGTATACTTGTTAATTTTTCTTGGCAGTTTCCTTTGGGCTGAAATCATAGGTGTGGCTGACACCATTGTAATCAGAGGCAGGGTTAATTTGAGTAGCATTTGGGTGACTCCGTTTGCTTTATGAGAATACCCAGAGGACAGTATTGGGCAATGGTTATTCTTCTTCAACTGTCTCTTCCTGTGAGGTGCTGCAAGGTTCTGTATAGTCCCATTTCTTGTTCAAGGAGCATATGAGTTGCTGGAGGAGTTAATGAGAGGAGTATGGATTACAGTGTCAGAATGCTCATGACATTTGGCTCTAGGTTTCTGTTTCATCTCTTCCCAATGGTGTTGC
Organism: Pelusios castaneus; assembly: GCA_007922175.1. Lineage (NCBI taxonomy): Eukaryota > Metazoa > Chordata > Testudines > Pelomedusidae > Pelusios > Pelusios castaneus. The sequence goes on from ML685785.1 coordinate 20,507,951, forward strand.
TTGACTTTCTCAGTGGATGGCTGAGACCAGGGTTTGGATGAGAACTAGATGATAGATGTTCAGTTTGGACAAATCAGGGAGGATGTTGTTTTGATTGAGGGAAACAAAGGAAATGACAGAGATGGTATTTGTCCCTCCTTGGTGTGCACTTGCCTTCCTCTTGTAATCACAGTCCACCATCTAAAGGTCTGGTTTGACATGTCTGTTTCCAAGCATTCAAGTAGAAGAAGTGGTGAAGGGTGTGGACTTGGACATGCATGTCACCTCCAGATTGGATTATATCAGGGGTCGGCAACCTTTGCTGGCCCCTGTGCCAGCCCTGCCCCCCACACCCTCAGAAGGTGCCAGGGTGGGGCCAAGAGGGGGCGGGGCCAGGGACTTGGTGTGGCTGGGTCCCCAGGCCGGGCCCCGCTGGCCCCTGAGCCCCAAGCCAGACTGGCCAGGCCCCCGAGCCGGCCCCAGAGCCGGGCTGTGCTGGCCCCCCCTGAGCGCCGCACTGGCCCCCACCCCTGAGCCCTGCACTAGGCCACGCCGGCGCCCCCAAGCTCAGCTTGCCCAGCCCCCAAGCTGGCCCAGCACTGGGCCGCACCAGTCCCCCTGACCCGCACACCAGCCCCTGAGCCCGTGCCTGCCCCTGAGCCGAGCTCCTGATCGGAGGCTCCAGCCCTGCCCCACAGCACTTACGTAGCCGTGGAGTCAGGGCCCCGGGGACTGGAGCCTCCACCCCAACAGGGCGGAGCAGGGAAATGCGGCCAGGAAACCTGAAGCCGCAGCATGCGGCTCTTGTGGCCCCAGGCTATGTGGGGGGCCAAGGCCAGCAGGAGGAGCCTGAGCGGGGCCGCGTGCCGCTCAGGATTGGCCCGCGTGCCAAGTTTGGCCTGCATGCCGGTGGTTGCCGACCCCTGGATTATATTGTGTTGTATGTGAGACTTATTGTTAAAGACCACTGGTAAACTTCAGCTGACCATTCACTTATTGCAGGGATAATATATTGTAGTTGTATTACATAAACAGTCTGGCTTCCAATACGTTTCCAGGTACAGTTAAAATCGTGTCTTTAACTAGAGCTGGGTAAATGCTTCAGAAATGTCTGGTGTTTTTTCAGTTGAATAAAAAAGCCTTCAAATTGAAAATATTCTGCAGAGAGTCACTTTGATACACCTAGACTCAACATAGATTTGTAGGCAAATCACATGTGCGCTATGTAGATAAACCGTTGAACAATGACCTCACTCCATTATAAACACACGAAGCCAGAACATTAACGTATACAAGCTGTGAATGAGGAACATGCTTTTGCTGAGTTAGAAAAGTATTGGCTGAAAAATGGATTTACAAATAAGTGGAAGCAGGGTATTGCGTAGAACTGTAGAACATCATTGTCTGTACCCGTTTAAGTTCATGCTAAGGCTCTAACTCAAGAGCTTCACCTTTAGAACTCCCATTAAGTATAACAGGAAGACTGTGTGCAAAGTGGAGACAGAACTGGGTCACAAGATAGTTACGCACAGGCACATGCCACGACTAACTGTCTGCACATTAAAATAAATGCCTTTCATTGCAAGCTGAAATACTCGTTTGCAAGTAGGTGAATCTGTGAAGATGACAAATGAAGAGTAAAATGGGTTTCCTTAGAAAAGGTAAAGAGGGGTCTGTGTACGTGTATTTACATAACGTTAATGACAGAGTATATAAAACCTACTAGTCTATAAATATTTGCATGTTTCACATATCATTTTGGGTTTAAAGCATGTAATCTACCATAGCAGATCTGTTTCTAGCCTTAGCAGACCTTGCCAAACTATTATTTTCATTAACTGCTCCCAATATGGAGGGAAAACTGAGTTTTAAATTTAAGAACCATAGCTTGCTTCTTTCCCATGCAAGTGTTTCTGGAGAATCTGACTCTTCCCCTCTAATTAGCTGCCAAATTATTTTAAAAGTCATTGGAAAGACAATGAAATACTTATATCAATGCAATATCTACTCAGTCCAAAATCTGTCTTTTCTTGGGGAAGAAGCAAATATTATTTCCAGTCATGTCAGCCCCACATATAATCCAAGCACAAGGACTGAATTTTCATTTGTTTAATGAGAAAAGTCAACCTCAAACAAATATGTCCAAAACCTTTCTCTATCTTGTTTTTTTATTTTTAGTATTTTACTGCTGAGTTCTTTAAAAATCTCACACAATAGAGAAATGAGGATTTGCAGACTCTCAAGGTATGTCCAGGGCCATCTCTTGCGGCGGGTGGGGGTGGGAACGATCGCCCCAAGCACTGTGGTTACATGGGCCCCACTGTCCCTTCTATTGCTTCGCTTTGTCCTGCCTGCTCCCCGCTGTCTTTGGTGGCAAGCCAAAGGTGGGGTGCATGGCGAAGCAGGCAGGCCCAGGGGCAGGGCAGGGAAGCAGAGCCTCACCCTGCCCCCGGGGGCAGAGCAGCCAGCCCGGGGAAGGGGCAGGTGCGTGGGGCCTGATCTCTCAGGGCTGGCCCACGCACCCCCTTCCCCACCCCAGTAATAATGGTGGGGGATTTCAACTATCCCCATATTGACTGGGAACATTTCACTTCAGGACATATTGCAGAGATAAAATTTCTCGATACTTTGAATGACTGCTTCATGGAGCAGCTGGTATGGGAACCCACAAGGGGAGAGGCAACTCTAGATTTAATCCTGAGTGGAGCGCAGGAGCTGGTCCGAGAGGTAACTGTAGCAGGACCGCTTGGAACTAGTGACCATAATACAATAGCATTCACCATCCCTGTGGGGGAAAGAACACCTTAACAGCCCAACACTGTGGCATTTAATTTCAAAAGGGGGAACTATACAAAAATGAGGGGGATAGTTAAACAAAAGCTAAAAGGTAGAGTGACTAAAGTGAAATCTCTGAAAACTGCATGGGCGCTTTTTAAAGACACCATAATAGAGGCCCAACTTCACTGTATACCCCAAATTAAGAAACACTGTAAAAAAACCAAAAAAGAGCCACCATGGCTCACCAACCATGTAAAAGAAGCACTGAGAGGTAAAAAGACTTCCTTTAAAAAGTGGAAGTCAAATCCTAGTGAGGCAAACAGAAAGGTGCACAAACAGTGCCAGCTTAAGTGCAAGAGTGTAATAAGAAGAGCCAAAGAGGAGTTTGAAGAACGGCTAGCCAAAAACTCCAAAGGTAATAACAAATTGTTTTTTAAGTATATCAGAAGCAGGAAGCCTGCCAAACAACCAGTTGGGCCCCTTGATGATGATAATACAAAAGGAGCGCTTAAAGATGATAGAGTCATTGCAGAGAAACTAAATGGATTCTTTGCTTCGGTTTTTACGGCTGAAGATGTTAGTGAGATTCCCAAACCTGAGCCGGCTTTTGTAGGTGACAGATCTGAGGAACTGTCACAGATTGAAGTGTCACTAGAGGAAGTTTTGGAATTAATTGATAAACTCAACATTAACAAGTCACCGGGACCAGATGGCATTCACCCAAGAGTTCTGAAAGAACTCAAATGTGAAGTCGCGGAACTGTTAACTAAGATTTGTAACCTGTCCCTTAAAATGGCTTCGGTACCCAAAGACTGGAAGTCGGCTAATGTAACGCCAATATTTAAAAAGGGCCCTAGAGGGGATCCCAGCAATTACAGACCGGTAAGTCTAACGTCGGTACCGGGCAAATTAGTTGAAACAATAGTTAAGAATAAAATTGTCAGTCACATAGAAAAACATAAACTGTTGAGCAATAGCCAACATGGTTTCTGTAAGGGGAAATCGTGTCTTACTAATCTATTAGAGTTCTTTGAAGGGGTTAACAAACATGTGGACAGGGGGGATCCAGTGGACATTGTGTACTTAGATTTCCAGAAAGCATTTGACAAGGTCCCTCACCAAAGGCTGTTACGTAAGTTAAGTTGTCATGGGATAAAAGGGAAGGTCCTTTCATGGATTGAGAACTGGTTAAAAGACAGGGAACAAAGGGTAGGAGTAAATGGTAAATTCTCAGATTGGAAAAGGGTAGCTAGTGGTGTTCCCCAAGGGTCGGTCCTAGGACCAGTCCTATTCAATTTATTCATAAATGATCTGGAGAAAGGGGTAAATAGTGAGGTAGCTAAGTTTGCAGACGATACTAAACTACTCAAGATAGTCAAGACCAAAGCAGATTGTGAAGAACTTCAAAAAGATCTCACAAAACTAAGTGATTGGGCATCCAAATGGCAAATGAAATTTAATGTGGATAAGTGTAAAGTAATGCACATTGGAAAAAATAACCCCAACTATACCTATAATATGATGGGGGCTAATTTGGCTACAACGAGTCAAGAAAAAGATCTTGGAGTCATTGTGGATAGTTCTCTGAAGATGTCCATACAGTGTGCGGAGGCGGTCAAAAAAGCAAACAGGATGTTAGGGATCATTAAAAAGGGGATAGAAAATAAGACTGCAAATGTATTATTGCCCTTATATAAATCCATGGTACGCCCACATCTCGAATACTGTATACAGATGTGGTCTCCTCATCTCAAAAAAGATATTCTAGCACTAGAAAAGGTTCAGAAAAGGGCAACTAAAATGATTAGGGGTTTGGAGAGTGCCTCGTATGAGGAACGATTGAAAAGGCTGGGCCTCTTCAGCTTGGAAAAGAGGAGACTGAGGGGGGACATGATAGAAGTATATAAAATTATGACTGATGTGGAAAAAGTGGACAAGGAAAAGTTGTTTAAATACTCCCATAATACAAGAACCAGGGGTCACCAAATGAAACTGATAGGTAGCAGGTTCAAAACAAATAAAAGGAAGTTCTTCTTCACACAACGCACAGTCAACTTGTGGAACTCCTTACCTGAGGAGGTTGTGAAGGCTGGGACTATAACAATATTTAAAAGGGAACTGGATAAGTTCATGGGGGCTAAGTCCATAAATGGCTATTAGCCAGAAAGGGGTTAAGAATGGTGTCCCTAGCCTCTGTTTATCAGAGGATGGAGACGGATGGCAGGAGAGTGATCACTTGATCATTGCCTGTTAGGTTCACTCCCTCTGGGGCACCTGGGCACTGGCCACTGTCGGTAGACAGATACTGGGCTAGATGGACCTCTGGTCTGACCCAGTACGGCCTTTCTTATGTTCTTATGTTCTTATGTTCAGTGCGGGGCAGTGGGGGGGCCAGAGGCCCCCCACAGGCCAATTGGTCCTGGGCCCTGCCCCCCCTTAGCGATAGCCCTGGGTATGTCTGCACCTCAATGTAAGCCCAGGGTTTGAACTCATGCCTGCACCTCCCCATGCGCCCTTTCTGCCTAAACACAAAGTGCATTGACAAGGTTTCAGGACATCACCGTGTGCATGGTCTGAGCCTCACTCAAACCAAGACCCAAAGTTCAAGTCCTATTGTTTTGGAGTGTAGGCGCAGTTCTGTTGGACTTGTGCCCTGGGAATCTGCCAAAAGTATCCCACAAGCCCATTGATACAACGGGATTTGCTCCGATCCTTCAGACAGAGACAAACACCTACAGGACTTTTACCAAACATTCCTAAAGCTACAGTACCCACTTGGGGAAGTGAGAAAACAGATCGACCAACCCAGATGGGTACCCAGAATTCACCTTTCACAGGACAGACCTGTCAAAGAAAACAACTGAACACCACTGGCCACCACCTACAGCCCCCAGCTGAAATCCCTCCAACACATCATCAAAGATCTACAATCTATTCTGGAAGATGATCCCACACTCTCCCAAGCCTTGGGAGGCAGGCCTCCTCTTGCTTACAGACAGCCCCTCAACCTGACGCAAATACTTAGCAGCAACCGGACACCATACTACAAGAACACTAACCCGGGTACCTATCCCTGCAACAAACCCTGTTGCCAACTCAGCCCACACATCGCCTCTAGTGATACCATCACAGGTCCCAACCACGTCAGCTACACTATAAGGAACTCATTCACCTGCACATCTACTAATGTTGTATATGCCATTATGTGCCATTGATGCCCCGCTGCCATGTACATCAGTCAAACCGGACTTTCCTTATGCAAGAGAATAAATGGACACAAATCGGACATAAAAAATGGTAACATCCATAAACCAGCAGGAGAACACTTCAATCTCCCTGGACACTCAGTAGCAGACTTGAAAGTTGCCATACTCCTGAAGAAAACAAACAAACAAAAAAAAACCCTTCAAAAGCAGACTCCAGCATGAAACTGCAGAGCTGGAGCTCATTTGCAAACTTGACACAATCAGACTGGATCTGAACAGGGACTTGGAATGGTTATCACACTATGAAAAGTAATTGTGGGTCTTCACACATTCTCACCTTCTATTCAACTGGTGTGAATGAGCCTCCCCTGCCCCATTTAATTGACTTTGTCAGCACTTGCCAATATTATGCTACTCCTGGCATATGTGTGTGTGTGTGTGTGTGTGTGTGTATACACACACCTCTCTACTGTTGTTTCTATTTCATGCATTTGACAAAGTGGGTTGGAGCCCACAAAAGCTTATGCCCGAAAAAATGTGTTGGTCTTTAAGTTGCCACAGGACTCTTATTTTTTGCTGTATACAGACTAACACAGCTACCCCTCTGGAACAAGCCCATTGGTTGATTTGATTTGTCCTCTGAATAGTTAAGATTATAAATACTCAGGTTTTCTCACACTGTATCACAAAGAAAGAGCTAGAGTGGCCACATTTAGGAAGTGCAATAGGAAGTCTGGTATATGGGTGGTTGGACCCAGAGCCACATAACATAGTGTAGACACAGGAGCCTCGGTGAAACCGAGGGTCCGATAGTGCCTAACAAACAGTTGCAAATGAATGTAGGTGCTCGAACCCTAGGTTGACACATCCAGGTAGTGCCCTCTCAAGTCCTACTAAACCAGGGCTTGCATTACAGAGTAGACATACCTTCAATTTCCTCTGACTTCAACATGAGTGGAGGATGGTAAGCACCTTTCACAGTAATGAATTACGGTTTTGCAGCTGACTTCAAACAGAGCAGGATGAGCCCTGAAACAGTATGCACAGCCATTGTAAGAATAAACATGGTGACAGGTGATACACTGGAATTTAGTATCTAGCCTTCCTCACAATCACAATGGTTGAGATGTTAAGGGGTTAAGAGCCTGATCCTGCAAACTCTTGTGAACACTCATTACTCGAGTGAATAGTCCTTACCTTATATATGAAGGATCATGTAGGCTTGTCAAAAGAATTACATTAAAATTAACCATGCTTTTAAAAGTGTAGGTTAACACACTCACTTAGGGAATTTTGTGTGGAACTGGAAATTCTCAATATACGCCGTTCAAGACAGAACATTATTTCTGTTGTTTGTTTTCTTTTCAAGTGGTCAGGCCCAAGTCCTCTCCTGGTTCTGCTGATGCCACTCTGTCTCAGAGTGGTTTGGAGCCTGCTCTGGGGCATTCTGATGTTTTCAGGAGTGCTCTTCATCATTTATTTTCTTTGATGTTCTTCTAGTGAGGTATTTTAACAAAGGTATTAAGCTGGATTATACAGCATTCTGAGAAGCTTGCTCTTTCTGTTGCCTGGCACAATTGATTCCCCTGCTCCTGTTCTAAACTGCAAGCACTGTCAGATTGACAGCTCTCCTAGGGCCCTCATCTTGCAAACACAGAAACATGCAGTTAACTTTAAACACATTGGTAAAGTTAACCAGATTCATAACTATTTGTGATATTGGATCCCTATAGACTGAATTGTACAGAACCAGTGGAAACTTCTCCTTGCTGCTCTTGAATCTGACTCAGAGACACCAACTCTGGAGCAGAGAGGACAATTCATCCATTCTCATTTAGCCTTTAGCCTTTGTGAGACAGCCAACACACATGCTAATTATAATGGTGGGTTTTGTGATTCAGGTTATTCCTAGTTCTTTACTTAAATTTCAAAAACTCATTATCTAGTACCCACAGAAGAAAACAGAAACATGAATTGTGAAATACATCCAGTGTTTTCATATTATACTATGAATTGTTGCTAACTAAAATAATAGTGTCAAAATTGTTTTTCCCTTACTCCTGGATGCTCATTTAATGTGTCACATATGCACGGAGTATCACAGCAGAAAGTGGAAACAAACTCTGCATAATATGCATATATGAGTGTTTTGCTTTTGTAATTCTTGATCCAGTTTGACATAGTTTCATTGATGTGTAGTAAATGCCCTTTCCATGATTAGAAAAGGATGTGGTTATACATTCGAAAGTATGAGGAAACTTGTGTTTGCTTTGTGTGTTTTGTATGGATTCCCTAGAGCAATAATGTTGAAATATTACATTGTGTAACTTAGGACACTTAATTACAAAAGCAAACAGATGGTGGCTGGATTTTTGTTACTATTATTTATTTGTGTTATGGTAATATTTAGAGGCTCCAAAATTGAGGCTCCAAAATGCTACGCATGCTATCTAGATGTAGTCAGAGACAGTACATGCCCCAAGCAGTTCACAATTTAATAGACAAAACAGACAAAAGGGTGGGAGGAAAAGAAGTTAAGTTAACCCTCATTTTACAGATGGGGAACCAAGACAGAGATTGTGATTTACCCGAGGAGACCTGTAGCAGAGCCAGGAATTGAACCCAGATTTTCTTAGCATCAGTGCCGGACCTTAATGACAAAGCCATCCTTCTCTAGTAATGGTGTAGAAGTTTGCTCTTGGGAAAACAATGGAAATGTATTTCCAATTATAATATATTATTCCCTTCCTCTACAAAATTGTTCTGTATTGCCATTGTTTTTCCTGAATTAAGGGTTTATATGTTACATCGTATGTGCCTATATTAGAACAGGTACATGCCATGTTATTGGTGAGGCTGCTTTACAAGGTTATAATTTTTATTGCTGAAGAAGAAACAAAACTATGTAGACTACAATGTAAGCACTTCTTTCCCCTGCTCCTTTCATAAAGTTTTTCCAATTCCTCGTGAAAGAATGCTTTGTATACGTTCCTTCTTAGATCTCTTTGTAGCTGAAACAGCCAGTCTTGTCCTAAATAGAGGCCATCAATCTAATTTTGCTCAGGACATTAGGAAGACTTGTGTATCTTATCCTTTAAGTTATCCATTCCTTCCGAAGAATGAATTTTAAATCTTTCATTGAAACCTGGAGTGAAGGTTTTTTGCTTGTTTGCCTTTTCTGCATCATGAATCTAAAATACCATCAATCTTGACTTCACCTATTTAAAGAAGGAGCTGTACTTTTTCTCTACTCACGGTAATAGCAAATTTTGTTTGTTTAGCATAGCTATGTACATCAAATGTATAAATTTCAGAAACACACTCAAATTTTTGCAGTTGCAATAATTTTGTCAGATTTAAATAATTATTTTTCATTCCAGGAGTTAAAAAGTAGCATTTGCAAGTTAAAGCTTGAGAATAAAAGTAATATCATTGGTATTCTTGTGGCTTTTTATTTAGCTTTTCCCAACTGTAGCTGTGCAGCAGTAGTTCTTCTATATTTTGGATCTTAAATGTGAGATGAATAACATCTAAAGGGTCACAAATGTATATTTGCAAGACTAATCGAGGGCAATGGCTTTGTTTTTCACTAAATGCTGTATGTCACATCTGAAATATAAAATTTCCCAGGGAAAATATTTTTAAGCTTGATATAATGTTGAAGGTGCATAACACAATTTAATGGTAAAGACTTCACAAGAATGTTATAATGGGTGAGGTAAGAGTCATCAAAAACGAAGGAAATTCAAGACTAAGGTTAATTTTTTTTAAAAAATAGCAGGGTTGGCCAGAGCCAGGAGAAGTTTTGCAGGTTTTCTGAGGTTGGGATATACTGAGAAGTTAGCACTCTGAGCTACTGGAGTCCCTGGAATCATAGGAAGTTGGAGTCTAGCTCTCTTTTATTTGGCTCTTCTGTTCTGCTGGTGTGTGTTTAACTACTTCCTCCCTTCTCTTCACTTGTACCTGTGGTAGCTGGTTGGCAATCCCACAATTTTCCTATCCACTAGGCAGCCCTGACTCACCACTATCTGTAATTTCCTTTCTATAGCATCACAGCTGTGCTGAGGATTTCTTTAGGGACAGGTTTTGTTTAGGCTAGTCATTCTCCACAGTTGAGATTTTCACCTCCCTTCTCCAGGTGGCTTTTCTATCACACACAGCCATCAGACCTATCCATCTTTGAGAAGAGTGTTTGTAACCTTTCTATCCATGGTCAGAGTGGCCTGCATTTTGCTAAAGTAATTCCATTACTGATAGAAAATAGACTGTGTTGGCACAAATAACTGTGGATAATTCCTCTGCATGTTGGATGAGTGGGAATCTTCTCTCCTCACATTTAGAGAATTAGAATGATTCACTTAATGTCCCAAATTTACATTCATTATGTTGCTAGAACTGGAAGAAGGAGCAAATCTACCTGGCTTCTTAGGAATCTCCCTTTCACTTTCTCTTACTGGCTCCTTAAGAGCCCCCTTTGGTACCACCACCTGTGTGTCAAATAAAACCACTAAACCCAACTCCCAGCTTTTTGTCACTTATCCAGTGTATTAAAAGTGCTCCCCAGTTTTTCTCTTTCATATCTACCCAGTTGCCAGTGGATTAGATAGCGTACATACTTTCCCTTCTCTTTTGTAGTACAAATCTTTCCCGGTGTTTCTTGATCTGTTGTTTTCCAGAGTAGGAAGCTCTCTGAATAGCAGATCTTACAAAACTATGATCTTTAGAGTTTTACTCAGAAGTGATGGGAATGCTAAGTATTGTGGATACTCAGGACTCTTGAATATCCTTTAGCTGTGTACACAGCAAAAAAACAAAACAAAGCTCACCCTCCCCTTGAATGAAGATAAAATTAGAGAGCAGGTCAAATCCATCCTGGCACTAATTCAGATGGAGTTACACTGGGGATGAATTTATCCCAGTTGTTTGTTTAGTTTGCTAATTCTCTGTTTATGTTAAGTATGAGACTAATAAATTATTTCAGAACAACTTCTTTTCCCTTAACCATTTGAAGCTCTTAGGTGCTACGATATATTTTGAGGATTTCTCTTCTGTTCAAAAGAAAGAGGACCTACAGCCTATCTAGCCTTCTAGCAAATGCAGAAAATTCCATATCTGACCTTTCCCTGTACTACATACAATCTCTACTCGGCCGCGCTATTCTTTCTCTCCTAGGGAACAAGTCCCATTAGCACGGCCCCACAGTGGTTTCAGAGCAGCAGACTCCTCCTTTATTCTCTTCTGCTGCATTGTACTGCCAGCTTGAATAACTCAATATGCTTTTCAGGAGGCCAAATAGAAACCTCCCTTGTTTTGAATTGCAAAGGTTGCCAGACATGGCAACCCTGCAAAAGCCACAATCCAGCTCTAGTCTGATATGCTGTTGTAGAAGAAAACACCTAATTATGGCTGGATCTCTGCCTTGCTTCATGTGAAATGGACACTATCTGTAGAGAAAAAATATTGTATGCCATCCCAGTCTCTGCAGGAATGGCACCATCTTAGCAAAAACAAGGTATCCACAGTTGCAAAGCTCAAGACAAAATAAATCCTGAGAGGTCATAATTAATTGAGAGAAGAGCTTGAGACTGAGAGCAGAGGAAAGCCAGTTTTTTAGTCAAGGCAGAGAAGCAGGGGAACTGGGTCTCAGTTCCTTTGTGGGAAGCTAAGTCACTTCTTAGTGCCTTTATTTCCTTATCTGTAAAATGGGAATAATGGCACTGCCTTACCTAACAAGTAGCCAGTGGTCTTTTGAAAAATAGTGTGATTGTACAAGGGGATTGCAAATAAAGGCAAAACAGTAAAGTCTGGGCAAATGGCCAGTGGTTCTTGAGATCATGATCAACTGAAATGTATCCAGTCTTCCCCTCCAAATCTAACAGTAGTCACCTGTTGCAGGTCAGGCAAGTCTGCTCTAATTACGTTTACACCTAATTTCTTCTAGGCCATCAAAGAGTTTTTAGGAGCAATTTATGGTGCCAGTTCAGGAATGGCACTTAATTATGTGCTTAATTTCAGTTCAGTGGGACTGAAACATCTCTTTAAAGTTCATGGGCTTAAGTGCCCTTCCAAAATAGGCATGCTAATCTGATTCAGGGCCTATGAACAGTAAGGTTTAAGAGGATATTTTAGGACTGATACTTGAAATTGGGTTATACACTGAGCCCTGATTTATTTCCTTTTGTAAATAAAGCCTAGGGTCATCCATTATTAGTATTTCTCTTTGTCTTTTCCCCAGAAAATTCAATGATGAGGCAGCCACTTTGAAATCATGTGACACTTTGTAGAACTGGGAATGTGGAAACATAATGTACCATTTCCTCAGCAGTTAAGACTGCTTTCTTTTTGTCTGTGTTGTACTCAATTCAGGTTCTTGCAGGATTCTGCATCTCAGCAGTGTTAAATGAAAATAAAATAAAGCAGTGTTACTTCTGTATGACCCTTCCTATGTCATTTCTCAAGTCTAACTTCTTTAATGCATTTCTACCTAAATTTATTGCTTTATTTTTCTGAATGTAATACTTGGAAAAGTTGCAGATTGACAGCCCTGTAGACAGAAGTCCTCTAACAAACACACCACCTATTGGGGCTCAGGGCTTCAGCCACCTCGAACTTCTGAAGATTGTTGTATGTGGCTCAGAGGGTCAGTAAATTTCACAACCTCTGGTATAGACTAAGGCGCAAATAGTAGTGAGGATTAAACTAGCCATTTGCCTCTAGATGAGGCTTTTAAAAGAAAATGAAACAGAGCTTGTACTGTTGCTGGCTGTGCTTTGTCTCTTTTAAAAAACAAACAAACCCCAGCACTGGCCCATTGAGGTTGAAGCCTCAAGATCTCCCTCTTTGCTAGGCAGAAGTTGCTAATCCCTCCAGCTCCCGCCACACAGGGTAGAAGTCTTGAGCTCCCCTCCTGAGTCTGGTAGGTGGAAACTGGGGTGACTTAGGGAGCTGCTATTTAACTGGAAAAGAGCCACTCGTGGCTCACGAGCTGTGGTTTGACCAACCCCCTGGAATGGTAAGAAGATCGAACGAGGGTGCCAGTCTTGCAGTATGGTGATGTTATTTGATCATATGCCCATTATGAAGTCAACTTAGAATGTCAAATGGGTGTGAGATGCTAACATCCTTTGGTGACTACAGACCTGGGGCACGTTCAAGCCAGTGCATTAGAGATAGGATTCTCTATATTCCCTGAGCTGTGCAGTTCTTCTAGAGATACTTTATTTGGAGAATTCAGAGGTGATGTGAGCACTTCATGGGAAGTGGGAGTTGCCAGTTATCTGTGGTAGAGAGAGAATTTTCTCTGTCTTTTTCAGCAGGAGCCAAGATTTGTACTTCTGAAGGTGCCATCTCCTACATACAAATTCTCAACATGCCTCACAATGACATCTAGGAGCTATAGTTACTTGTAAAGGCACTACAAGTTTAGCCCTTTTATATAAGCATTTAAATCTACTCTTAGCTTGTTAGAAACTCTTGTACTTTGTCCATCACTAAAATTACTGAGTAAATTATATGTTATATATTATTTAGCCTGTCAGGAATATGTCTGTGAAGAGTATTATATAAAAATATGGTTCATTAAACAGGTGCAGTTGAAATGTGAAGATCAATGTCTTTCAAAAGGGAAGCAAGTGCTAGATTGTAAATTTACAACCTGTGTTAACATAATTTGTTAACTAATAGTTTCCTGTCATCCTAAATATGTTGATAGAAAGTTTTTTTTGTTTTGTTTTCACATTTGAATTCTTTTCTGAGAATTGATTTTCTTTCTCCTATGTTTCATTATTTCTTGGTTTAGATTTTGAAAGGTGCCATTTATAATGAATCTGCACCAGAGGAAGACCCAACTCCCAGTTAAAACATAACATTACTACAAAAAGAGAACTTGAATCATATTTTCAAGGTCACCATGAAACACAATCCCTGACACTCATAAGTTGTGAGCATGTTCAACTGGCTGTTATAGGAGGCAAATTATGAGCAAAAATGGGATATTTCCCCTTTGTGTGTGGATATATCAGCTGTGAATTTAATTTAATGAATTTAATGTGGATGCTGTCAGGTGTGATGTGATTTTGGGCTGTAGTTCTCTTAAAACATGGGGGGTTCTCTGTTCTGGTGTTAGCTCTGTGATGATTTAAAGGCCATTGTTAAACCTGTAGTCTGGTTAGACAGTAAACATTTCATCCTCTTTCTGGATATAAGGTTTTGAAGTTCATATAATCAATCACTCTAAATGTATTTGGAATATATATTGTGTTGTGATAAAGATGATGATCTAGAGCAAGGGTGTTAAACATGCAGCTCGCAAACCCCTTCCATCTGGCCCGTGACTGCACTCAGCAGGACCACACTCTCTCCCTAACCAAGAGAGAGGGTGGTCTCGCATACCCAGTGCTCCACAGTGCTGTGAGTGTCCCATGACATCATGGAGTGCTGGCTATGCAAGATTGTTCTGGGAGACCACATTCTTTCCCGGGGGGGGGGTGTATCGTGGAGCACAGTTTCACATACACAGCACTCCACGATGCCACAGGAGTGCCCTAGTATTTAGATTTATGGTATGTACGGCCCACTTGAACTACATTTCAATCAAATCTGGCCCGCCATAGCAAATTAGTTTGACACCCATGGTCCAGAGGGGCAGAAGATCAAGGCTGTAACTGGTTTCTGTCTTAGGAGTTGGTGTGGGAGTGGATAGAATAACCATTCAGTTAGAAGATGCACAAATATTCACATGCATTATTCATCATATGTTTATACGGCTGCCGGGATATGGAGCATCCTATGAATCTCTATCTTTTATGTGACGATTATGAATTCAGGATCCTGTTACTGATCATTTGTTGATCAAGCGCTCTGTGCATCTTATTATTGTCAGGATATGCATTGTGTTCATTATCCTAATTCATCATGTTAATAAAATAAGTGGTTTTTTTTCTATCAACTGGTATTTTTGTTTTACGTATCTTCATCTCACATTAGCAATGAATTTTTTAGTTATTAAGTTCTATCTGTACCACCAACATGATTTGGAGAGAAGTTACTTTCTTTGGTTTGTGTTCCATGATTTTAAACAAACATGTTCTTTTGCTCCTTTCCTTTCAACCAGTCATTTGGACTAACCACAGGTGAGAATTTTACAGACCACAGTTCCCCTAATCTGGTTTAAAACACTACTCCACTCTTCCATTAATGATTTAACATTGCTAATTCCTTTTTGCCTCATTTCCCAAATATTCCCTGAGCGTGAAGTTTTTGGATAGTGAACTGTGATCAGTTCAAGTATCCTGCATAGACATGCGAAGCTTTGCCTGCAGAGTTCAGGTAACATAAAGTCTGGAGTTGCTCTTAGCTAGGGTTACCAGATACCAAAGCATGAAAAGAAGGACAGGGAAGTACAAAAAGGAGGACATGGAGAAAATGTAGTACTAATATCTGCCCACCCCCACGTCGCCTTCCCTGCTCCTCTCCCCTCCCCACGGCTCCTTCCACAATCCTCTCCCCTCCCCACGGCTCCTTCCACGATCCTCTGCCTGCCCCCGCAGCCCCTTCCCGGCTCCTCTGCCTGGCCACCGAAGCCAGCTTATCAGGCATATTTTGGACCCTAAAATTCTCGGCTTATACACGTGCATATATGGTAGCTTCATAGAAAAAACTGAAATTGTAATCATAAGTAAAAATCTGGACAGAATCACGTATTTTTAAAATGCCTGCCAGACGGAGGACGTGAAGGTAAAAAGGAGGACATGTCCTCCTTTTGCTGGACATCTGGTAACCCTACTCTTAGGTAATCATTGTAGAACAATATCTTGACTCTGGAAGAAAATTAAGTATAAGTAAGGAACTTACTCTCGCATAGTTGTCCAATGTAACTTCTTAATATTTACTTCATGATTTTGTTTTACCTGTATACCAACTTCTGTCTGGACACGCTCTAGCATTTCAGAGATGTTTGTTAATTTTGGTGCCCTGAGAAAGGGCTTAAGGAGATTTTCAAAAGGCAGTGATGTGCCCAAGTCTCATAGAAAGTCAGTGGGAATTACTCATCTGGTGCTTGATACACCTTCCAGTACAGATGGTGGGAACTTTCCATTGACTTTGGTGGGAGCTGGATCTGTACTCTGTATGCGTGTGTGCATGCACATGCACCTTTGAAAAGCTTATAATAATTTTCTGACTCAGTTAATATGGAAGCACAAAAATCATTATTTAAGGCAGTGAGCCCATTGATTAAATTCATTCCCAGCATGAGTATGTGTAACTCTGTTTCAGTATGTTGACTTCAGTAAAGAAATTAGTTTTAAGGACTAAATGCTGCATTTCTGGAACATCAAAACTTACATTGTACTTACTGAGATTTCAGGGTGATCATGGAATGGAGAATTAGCTCACAGGTGGACCTTCACTTTGGTTACAGAGCACGGTGTTCTTTCCCACTTAGAGGAGAACCTGCTTATAGCATTTACTTCATCAGTGGGTCACAGGTTTTGCTAAAGATGAAAGATAAAACTGGAATAAGTGGGTGTGGCGGTTTGTATTCTTTCGAGTCAGTACAGTACATGTGTACCTGCTACAGAAATGAACTCAGACTATCTTGGCATGTCACTTTTTCATAGTTGCTTTCAGATATTTCCAGTCTCCATTGTGCAAACTTTTGGTATAAAATGTTTTAATCTTCAATTAATCTATTTTCCTGAGAAGAATTGAAGGGAGGATGAACTCCACTTATGTTAAATCAGAATAGGTACCCCATTCAAGTTTTTTCTTTGTGTGGTGTTTTTTGTGTTTTAATCCACACTTGGAGAAGACCAGTGTAGTTACTGTGGATTCATCACTTATTTCAGAAATGTCATTTTCTATTCCAGAAATGTTGATGATCTGTAACACATTATAATCTAAACTGCTGTTACCAAAACAACTAGTACTGCTTTGCCTGGATTTCCTTGCAGACTGTCTCCAGCTATTTTAGCTCAAAATAGCACCTAATGGATTTAGGAAGTAATCAATAGTCCTAAAGACTCTTGTAGATAACAACACATAAAATATTAATACTTTATTGGTCTTTTAAGAATGTATTTCATATTGTTAGTGCATTATTGAAAAGTTCTTGTATTAAATGACTTAAGATGCTTGCAACAAATATAGGTTTGTCTTTTTTTTACTTTTGGATATTGATGTAAATAAATTCATTGATAAAAATTCTTCTCTACTCCATGGAAATAAGTGTAGTAGTATGACAGAGAATTTTACCCATTAATCAGTATGCTACTGACATTCTCGTATTTGGAATGAACAACTGAAGAACAAAAGCCATTTTTCTTGTAGCTGTATACTTAATGACTATTGTACAACATTCTCCCCCTAATAAAATGTTTTATGACTGCATTTACTGGACATGTTTATGGAATAATCACTATACAACTCAGTTTTATTTCATTAAAAGGCACCAGGTTTTGTTAATAGTGGGGCAGATGCTTCAAGACATTACAAACAAGATAGAAGGAATGGAAGATTATGGCATGGAGTGGGGTCTGAAGAATTGACTGCACTTCCAAAGTCGTGTAGCAGCTTAGAAGTTTTTCAGTTCTCTTGCATCACAGAAATGGAAATTTGAAAGGGACATTATGAAAGCATGTGAGGAGTTACAAGAGAGATAGCAGGGGCAGTATATTGTATATCAGTGGTTCCACAGTGATTTAGGTGCTTGGAGGATGTGACATTTAACTATTGCAGTCCTGATGTATAGTCAGCAGCTCTTGCTTTTGGCAGTGGTAATCTGAAAATACAATTAAGTATTCCCAATTCAGGTGTCAGATTCTTTTAAAAATTTTTTGGTCCCTTCAGCTAAAATCTAATTTTAAAGTGATTTTTTTTCTCTTTATTTCAAAAGAGTCTTCAATTCTACATGCTTCTGGGTCAAATTCAGTTCTCAATTATACTGGTGTAATGGGATCCAAAGAAGCACATGGGCTCTGTACCATAGAAAATCAAGCCATTGATTTAGCGTCCTAGCTTTAGCTCCTTGATTGAAAATTTTGCCCTATGTGAGTTAAACACCACCATGAAGGGGTTCCTCTCCCCAAAGCAGTGTTTGTGTTGGTTTGGCATGGATAATATTTAAAAGACTTGCTTTAAAAAGGTGCCATTACCATTATTATCATTCCACAATACATTAAAATTAGATTAAAGTCATTATTTATTGTACAATACTCAGCCTTCGCTTATCTAATGCATTTCCAGTAACCATTTTTTCACATCGCTGGCACAGAATGTAACTTTTTCCAATAAATGTCTCTATATTGAAAAGAGACCTTGAGGGCACCTGTGGCAGAACTGACTTCTAACATTGGTAGTCAGGGTTAGAGCAGCTGATGCTGTTTTTACAAAGAATTGTGTGTGCACATGGATGCAGGGGGTAGTTTAGGCATTTCTGTCCCCTCACTTGCCTGACATTCTTCATAGTCATCCTTCTCAGTTGATTATGCATTTAGGTCCGAAACCTGGAAGTAGGAGACTTTGGGCCTCAATGATATCGGATTTGCCATTAACCTCAATGGGGCTAGGATTTCACCTTCTGTCGTCAGTGGGATCCTGTTGCAGTGGTTTCCTGTTCCACTACCCAAGTCAGCAGACCTGGTTTCAACATTGCTATAATTGGCACTGTGGACTGATAGATTTTAGGGCTGGAAGGGACCATTATGATTATGTAGTCTGACCTTCTGCATAACATAGGTCCTTGATGTCCTTGAATTATTCTTGTTCCAAGTTCAATAATTATGATTGAACTAGAGCATATGCAATCTGGGTTTAAAAATTTCCATTGATGGAGTATCTGCCACAACCCTTGGAAAGTTATTCCAATAACTAATTATCTTCAAGGCGTGGGGTTTTTGTCTAGTTTGAATTAATCTAATTTTAACTTCATCATTGCATCTTGTTAGTGCTTCAGTCTCCCAGACAAAGATATATCTATCCGATTTCTGTTCCGTATATAGGTACTGAAAGATTGTGATCAAGTCATGCCTTAACTTTCTCTGTGTTACATATGATATAAACACCCAGTGCCCACTCCCCACAACTGATGATTCCCCATTTACATTTTGAGATCTTTTCCATTTGAATCCATTTAATGTATGCTATGTTGATTTTTGTAATCTAGTTTATTAATCAGTGTCATGAAATACCAAGTCAAATGCCTTACAGAAGTGTAAGTATATTAAATTGACACTATTAACTTAATCAACGAAACTTTTGATTTTATCAATAAATGATACCAAATGATGACAAGATGTATTTGCCATAAACTCATGGTAGTGGGCATTAATTTAATTATATTACCCTTCATTTCATTCTTCATTAATAGAGTCCTATATCAGCTGTTCCAGTATTTTGCCCTGTGATTAATATCAGACTGTGACGAGCAGATAATTACTTGTGTAATCTTGTTTTACCATTTTAAAATATTAGTACAACATTAGCTTTTTACAGTTCTTTTGAACTTATTAAAGTCACCATTAATGGTCCAGAGAGCAGTTTAACCAAGTCTTCTAAAAACTCGGGGTTACAGTATTCCAGGAGCAAATGTACCAGTGCCAAATATAAAGGTTATCTTCCTATTTATACAACCAATGATAGAATTAATCCTTTTGTCCACAATGTTGTACTGGGAACTGCTGATTTTAAAATATCTAACTTTAGTAGATGCTTAATCCTGAGTTGGAATGGAAGGTATTTCATCATAGATAGGACTTAGCTCCGTTTTAACCATTTTCTGGCAATACCTTGAATATGTCTATGTTGTAACAAGGTCATGGAATAACTGTTGTAACGAGATCCCCTACCTTCATTATATTTGGGTTGCAGATAGGCCAGGAAGGAATTCATGCAATTTCTATTGTAAAACCTTTTTTTTTAATAGCTATCTGTAACTATAGCTTTTTAATATCTGTGGCAATTGCTTATCAGTTCTTGAATTATTCCCTTTGCTCACTAGTGCAATTTTAAGCCTAAATTGAAAAATAAGAATCAAGGCCTCAGTGTTCTGCTGTTAGACTTTTTCACATAATTTCCCATCTTTTGCTGTTTGTTGCTGAATTTGCTGTTTCAGTATGGCATGCAGTATGCCTTTTGTTTTTCTCTGATTGTGGCTGGAAGAGTCTTGTGAGCTATCAACCGTGATTTAATTTGGTCTGCTTTTTGTCCCAGTACTAAAGGGGCTTAGGCATTGGTGTTTATTTGATACGTACATGTGTTTGGCTTGAACCTTTGCCCCATAACAGAATGAGGAGATAGACAAGTTCAGTATGTAGAATCGGTGCCCTCATTTCCATAAATGCCCTTCTGACAGAGGTATTAAACCTAGGAAATCATTATAAACAAGAACTAAATTTGTGTGTGCACGCAGGGTGGCTGTTAGACTTGTTAAAACATGAACATTTTGAGGAAGAGTTTTCATCTTTCAAAAGCAAAGAAGATCAATTAAATGTAACTGGAAAATCCAGTGAGAAACTATTCTGGTCTAAAATAATTTAACAGAATACTTTTAACTTAATTATCTAAAGTCAAATTGTGCCATTGATGCTCCTGTCCAAAGAAGTTAATTGAGCTTAAAGGAATAATTTCTGATTTGTAAATCCTCTTTAAAGAATCCTTTTAAAATTTAAAAGGACATACTATTGAGAGAAACCTAGGCTTTCTCTGAAATTCTAAATAATTTTTCTTTTTGCTAAGGAAGAGGCTCTTGCAGTTACCTGGGAATGGCATGGGGGGCATGTTTTGTTTGGTTTTTGGGTTTATTTTTGCTTTGTAGCATTGTCATGTGTGGTTTGGCATATCATCTTGCAGCTGTTCGGAAGACTTACTTCTCGTTTTAATTAAGATCTATACTTTTTTTTGTACCCCAAAATGGTGTTGGATGACAAATTGACCCAAATCTGAAATTTATTCCTTGTGATTGGACCCTGCCTTCTGTGTGGAGCTTTCCTGACTTCAGTAGGACATGATCTGGGTACAGATGCTATTTGAACTGGTCATCCTGAAAAATTAGAGCCTGAAGGAGAACGCCTTTTCAATGCATAAATCCAGTAACTAATCAAACTAAGGTGTAACATTTATTTTGTGCATCAGCAGAAATCCCCTGGAACAAAGAGTCTTGAGGATAGTGACATTTATTGGGGCAGTATGTCTTATAACATGGAAGGAATCTATTAGCTTCAGTTCCATCAAGATATGCTCTTAATTTAGATCAGGTATGTGTCTATGGTCCTGATTTTCCAAAGGTTTCCTCATGTAGTTTACTCAAAATTACTGACCTGAGTCACTGCGTTACATAAAGCACACATGTAAAGCTTCGCAGGCCTGAGGCCTAAGTAATTGGACTTGTTAGAAGACCATGGTATAATGAGATCAAATATTATCAGATTTCTTCTGTCACCCCAAAACTAAGACTGTCTCCATCCTACTAGTACATTAGAGAGAGAAATTATTTAAAATCATTTATAAATTATTTTTGTTTTTTAAGAATGTTTAAGGGAAAATTACTGTTGTGGCAGTAAAATAATTAGATGTTTCCATCTAAATATAATTATTATAACAGCTATTTTTGTCAAATTTGCAGTTTTTGTTTAATAGATTTTCAAGCTCCATGCTATGTTTCCTGTATATAAAAGCGATTTTAATCTTTTTTTGTTGCTGTTTAAATATGTATCTATTGTCTGGGTGGAACTGATAAATAAAGAAAATTATGTAGCTTGCACCAGACGTGTCATAACCTCGGGAATGTATTGAGATGTGTGCTTGGAGCAAAATGTAGGAAAATGCATTTATCACATTGCTGACCTAGGACTCTTCTCAGATTTAACTACTAAAAACAGCCTAGCACCATCAGTCAACATCTGCCAAAATGGAATTTTAATGAAGGGAGCTTTAACTAATTTGGGTACCTACTGAGTTTCCTTATCATAAATGTCATTATACATGTAAGATGGATGTTTTTTTTTTAATGGTAGATAGATTCTTAAGATTTACTTTTGTCTTAAGTAATTGTACAGCATTAATTCTTTATAATCTGGGTTCCAATCATATGAGGTGGGGTGATGACAGAATGTCCCATGAATTTCCTCAAGATATTGAACCGTTGCTTGAAAATATCTGGGCTTGAATAAGCAGCAGTAATTATATGCAGTCACTTTTAAACAATCCATAAAAATATTTAATGGGATTGTTCAATTAGTTTAATCGACTACACCCCTCATTAGGACAACAAAAGCAATTGGTCTCCAAGTTTAAATTTTCCACAGTAATGCTGTTTCCACCATTCTCTGTGTTGTAAGGACCAGGATTCTAATTATCTTCCTCTAGCTAGCAGGACTGTTATGAAGGTGTTAATACTACTCCAGGAGAGATACTGGTGCTCGTGGAGATTAGGAATCCCATTATGGCTGTAAACTGTGAACCATGGAATATTGAGTAGGACAAAGGTTGAGGGAATCTCTTGCTGATCTGCTTTACATTTAGCTTTCTTTATGCTGTTTTTTTGAAAGATAAAGGCTGCCCCGTTAATTAAATAAAAGGGAAAATCCCTCCCTATATGTGGTTCAAAGGTAGTGACTCCAATTAAAAGCCTTTAATAAGGATATTAAATCATGTAACCACAAGTAACTCTTAAGTCTTTTTCTTTGTAATTATCACACTAAGAAAATATCATTTTAGGGGCATAGTAAGAATTCTAAATGTACTTGGTGTAAAAAGCAATGTTTTTGCACAA
Organism: Pelusios castaneus; assembly: GCA_007922175.1. Lineage (NCBI taxonomy): Eukaryota > Metazoa > Chordata > Testudines > Pelomedusidae > Pelusios > Pelusios castaneus. Next base: position 20,530,682 of record ML685785.1, read on the forward strand.
ATCAGTTTTAAAAATTTCCCTTTAGCTTCTCATCTTGTTTTTGTTGAATAATTTCTCCTTTATCAAAGCTCTTTTTTGTCCATTTTTTTCTTATCTGTTCTTGCTGCTGCTTCAGCATAGCTGAATTGACTCATCTCTAATTATGGAGAGAGGTTTAACAGCTGTTTCATGGGGGCTGCTGAACTCTTGGCTCTTTTTACATAGGAAGTTCTGTCAGGTTTCTTAGGAACTTCAGTTTCCTTCTCTTGCAAGTGAAAATGCATTAACCAATGTATTAAACTTAAATTTAAATTAAAATTAAATGTATTAAACTTCTTTTCCACAGCTGTGTGTGTATATTCCATATTTTCAGCTGTTTTCCTTCTCTTTTCAGATGCAGTTGGCTTAATTTCTGCTCTGTCGTCAGGTCTTTCTTATCAGCCAGAGAGACTAATTCTTTCAGGATCAATATCAGCTTTTGTAAATAAGACCTGACATAAATCATGTTATGCTAAAAATAATGAAAAACAAGAGAGAATTTGAGGCATTTTATTTTGCATATAGTACTACAAAACTTCAATTTCTTTCAGCGGGGCTGTCAGAAATCCTTAGTGTTGTCACACAAACAGTCAGTACTCTCCCTACATCAGTCTGGTTTGAATTAAAATAGGAGAACATTAGCATCATGGATATAATTGAACATGAAACCACCAAATAGAGGTATGGTAAAGTTAAAATAGTTTTAAGTCAAATTATCCACAAGTATATAAGGGATATAAATCATGTGCATCAGTAGAAAATATATTTAAAAAGCTAGGTTTGGGCATTTTATAAATAAGAAGGCTTTGTTTTGCTTTAGTTTAAATGTGCATATTCACATGACTCTTCAGTATGTGAATTTATTCTTATTCCTTGGGAATGTTTGCTGGTCAAGAGAAATAATACTGTTGTATAATGTCAAAACTCAATTAAAGGTTAAAGTTAGAAACATCTACAATTCAGCTACTAAAACAGCTACAAGTATGAAAACAATACAGTGTTTCTGCAGTGTTTTCCATCCAAAGCATTAATGAGCTAAGCCTCAACACACTCCTGTGAGGCAGATAATTCTTGCTATGCCTGTTCTGTAGATAGAATTATAGGGTATGGCTATGTAGCCAGGGGCATGGCCTCCCTCTGAGATGAACAGGGAGACACCCACCCTCACTTTCTGTTGGGCAGAGCCAGGGCATCCATGTCTGTCCCGCCAGAAGCAGAGGGGCATAGCAGGAATGGGACATATAAAAAGCAGGACCTCTCTAGCTCAGTTGGGCTGGAGCTGTTAGAAGAGAAGGAACTCTCTCCCCCACTGCTGGGGCTTGGACTTGAGCTGCCTAGGATGGTGAGGAGCTGCTGCTGCCACTAGCAGTTTACACTTGGGAGACTGATGACCCCAAACCTCAGCCCCCCCCCCCGTGGGGAGGGAAGGGAAGGAAGAAAGTAGCCCAGGGATAGTCAAATACAGTCCAACTCAGCTCCTGCCAGAGTACTGATGGGCCCGTTGCAACTGGAGCCCCACCAACCCAGTGGTGGAATGGTCCACCACTCTTAAGGCCCTGGGCCGGGATGCAGTGGAATAGAGTAGGGCTGGTTCTTCCTGCTACCCCACACTGGGTATGGCCTGCTCCATCTGCTGAGCTGGGAGGCCTTTGTTGGTGCTCACCCCTGCCTGTGAGCCCCCAAGTTGTACTACTTGCTCCGCTCTGCCTGTAGACTAGGGCCCTAAAACAACTAATTCCCCGTTTTCAAGCCTGTCTATATAAGTGCACATCATGGTGATGTGGCCTCCCTCTGAGGCGGACAGGGAAGGGGAGCCCCAATGCTCTACATTCTACAGTCAGAGTAAACGTGCACTAGCCTGGACTGAGCTACAGTATAGTCATGGTGGCATGGGTGGTGACTCAGGCTAGCTGCCAGACTATGATCCAATCTGAAACCCTAGATGAGTTCTCGGGCAGCTAGCCTGCACTGTTGCAGCTACTCTACTTTTCTCAAGACTAAACATGCCCAATTTTTTTCAGCCTTTCTTCACAAATCATATTTTTTAAAACTCTCAGGTTTTGTTTGGTCTCTTCTGGACTCTTTCCAGCTTGTCCATCTTTCTGTAATAATGGTGCCCGAAATTTGACAAAAGGGGAGATAAATGCTGGCATGGTTTACCCAGATTGCAGAGGAAGTCTGCTGGAAATGGGAAGAGAACTAAGACACTTCCTTCTCAAAGACCACATGGAAAATGGGTTTTCAGTCAGTTCCCAGTTTCACTGCAATCCGTTTGTGCAATGTGGAGTCTGTGTGGCAGTTGCAGATCTCTCCCAATTCCTCTGGAGCCCTAGATGTATATCAAAGCAACATTCTCCCGGTAGACTGCAAGCAGTCTTCATTACAGGCAAATCCCCCTTGTGCTAGTTCTGTGTGTGTTTTGAAATTTGGATCTGTCTGTGCCAGTGGAGGTGGATTGAGTGCTATTGTGCTAAACATCCTGCATTAGCTAGCTAACAAATGAAGAATCTCATTTTTGGTATTTTAAATTAAGTACTCTTGCCACTCAGTTTGAGCTCACCAGTAGAGTTATTCCTAGGACTGAGTAGCAGTGTTTGTACTGATGTTTTGTTTTCCTTTTGTTTCTCGGTGCAGTTTCCATAACAGCTGGGTAATCCCCAAGGTAGTAGCAAAATCTTTCTAAATTTGCCCACTAACCTATAATTTATCCTCATTTTCAGAGGAAATTATTACAGCCTGAATTTCACTAGCAGAATAGCATCAAAGTTCCATGTGTTCTGGGAAGTCCAGTGATTCCCCTGCTCCCTCCTTACTTCCTTTCACTGAACAGTTTCTGTTTCCTTTTTATGCCTGACCAGATTTATAGCACCACACAGGATATGTGGTGGGATGTAAGAAGTAGAATGATGAGAGAATGAGGATAATCGTCACAGGATAAGTCTAATATCTGGATGTGTTTAAAACTTAAAGCAGCTCCAATCTGTTCAGGTATATGTCCTAAATGCTGAAATATAGACACTTGGTAACAAAAGCCTCAAGTAAGTAGTCCCTCTGAAGTGTGAGCAGATAACTCTTCAGTGTTAACAAGGTATCCCCATACATGTACTTATCTGCTGTAAAAGTGAAATAGATTTGCTGGTAGTGGGAGCTGTAGTATGAAATGATTCTCACCACAGAAGAGCGGACTGATATTGCAGGTTGAAAACAGCATCTTTAATTTTTTCCTTTCAGGATAGAGCCTGAGGATCCTTTATTTACCAGTCGCACAGCTGAGATTCTGCTTCACACAGGATGTGCTCAGGGTCCCATAAAATTTATAATGCATCTGACTAATTGTTTGTTTTGTGGATAATGAGATCATAAAACCTCAGCTGGTTACCCTAATATTTCAATACTCATCTGATGTGAATGTATTGGGGTGGGGGTTATCAGTACTAGGACTGGTTGAAAATTTTCCATCAAAACTATTTTTAAATGAGAAATTAACTTTTTTTTTTTTTTTTTTTTTGTGAGAAATGTCAGTCTTCAGCAGAAAACTGAGTGTTTTTTGGTTTTGTTTTATTTGGTTTTTTTGATCAAACTTTTTGGCTGTAAACTGGAAAAAAAATTTAACCCAATTTTGATCAGTTCCACTTAGTCCTCTTACCCTCAATCATCAAACTCTTGATTTAACTTGCTTTCACACCCCCCACTTTGTAGGTCTTTCATCATGGTCCCTGTGCCTCTGTCAACACTAGACCTTAATTGGCCAGAGAGGTAGCTGTTGAGTAAATTGAGGCATTTGCTTCCACAGTCCTCTGAGCCTCTGTTTCTGAGGAACTGATTAGGCACTATGCTTAGAGATGGATAAAACAATGGAAAATATTAGTATTGTTATTGTATGAGAAATTAGAGATCAAAATACATATGTCAAATGTACTGCTGATGAATTCAAGTCGGTGCATGCTGGAAGAAATTAAGATGCAGATCAAACTGAAATGACCTGAGCTGCCAATAATAGACTTCAGAAAAAAATGATCACTTTCCTTTCAATGACCCGTTCAAACAGAAAGAAAGTAATTGAACTTTTTAGAACTACTTTTTGGGTTTGAATCTGAAAGGTCCTGAAGTCCTCAATTGCCATTTTTTAGTGGGGACCAAAGGTCATCAGAGATCCTCAGCACTCCACAGTATCAATTTCTCTTGATTTCTGTTTGGACATGCTCTCAGTTCCTTTGGTAAAGAACAGAGTTGTGGCCAGATCATCATCCTGTTAGGGTTCTTAACACTGTGTACAAAGGCTTAAGTTTATGGGCACAATCTGGCAGTTGAGTAACAACTTGGTAATGAACAAGTCATTCTTGTGTTTCTACCTATATTTGGTTTATTTGAAAAGTCTGTGGATATTTCTCACTGTGATTCATGTATGGAGAATGAATCCAAAGCACTACAGATGAAAAGGACCCATTGAAATTATTCTGTTCACCTGCCTCTTGGCACAGGAATATTATCTATAGTATATTCAATTTTTTATCTAGTATTGGTTGAAGGGAATCAAGTGACATAGTTGCTTTCTTAAGATGCTGTTTTATGCACTACTGGACCCCTTATGAGGACATTTTCCCAGATAACTGGCCTAAATTTTACTGTGCTTATCATTGACATGATGGTAAATATGCCATAATTATACCACCTTAGGCTAATCAAGACAATTCTGTCCCGGCTTCAATCCTTCTGCTAATAAATTGGCTAAAAACAGCTATCATGATTGTCATTAATCACTATTCAGTCAAGCTTGCGCACTTTCCCATTTTCTCTCTTTCCCTTGTAATAATTGTAATGACGTTGAGCATTTATTACTGGACATCACTTAATTTTCTATTGGGTACTTTGAAATGGTTTTGATACCAACCTTGAACTCTTTATTGTTTTAAAATTCATTCTTAAAGATCTGTGTATATATTCTGTGCTTAAATTTACTAGTTTGCTGTACTTTAAAGCAAAGGAATTTTAAGGAAAGATAATACTTAGTGAGCTAGTAGAGCTATTAAGATGTGAAATAATTGTAAATCTAATGCAAACCCAGGCAGAAAGTATGTCATGCATGCCAGAATAAAGTTTGAGGCTGTGAGCTGGCTGGTATTTTAAATACCCAAAGGCAGCTTTACTAAGGAGTGAAATCTAAAGCTCTGCTTCAGCATGATACATAAATTGACAAGAAGCCAGTGTTGCTGGCTTCTTTTTTTGGCAATCAACGATCGCTTTGCAAATTGCAAAATAAATAGTCTGTACAGAAATGAATTAGCTCTTTGGAACTTGGATGTTTTCTATTGTTGAGTTCATTAAAGATTGAAATATAAAGGTTCAGAAAAAAGATGCTGAGTGTGCTGCTTCTCTTGATTGCTTGTTGTAATTTGGGGATAGAATAAATTGGAATTCTTCCCTAGTCTTCATTGAGTGCTGCTGTTTAATGGCGGGGGAATGGAAGGCGAGACTTGCTTGTTGCTGCAGCCTTCAGTGGAGTCTAAATCTATGTTGCCATAAAATGTTGTTGAAGAGACTGCATGGAGGTCAGGTCTCATTTTAAAAGCTGTTTCTGATATTAAAACTTAAATGGACTGTAGCAATGAATCATATTCTGCCTTCAGGTTACTCATATGCCCCCCAAAACAGTAATTCTGTTACCATTACTTTATGATCCTGGCTTCTCCAAAACCTACAGTGTGAGTTCTATGGGTATTCTGGAGTATGACCTGTGGAGGAACAATGTGTAGCAGAATTTAGGAGGTAAGAATATATATTTGTATGTTTTAGTATAAAGACCCTTGATTTATCCACAGCCACTCCTACGTTTTCTTCCATTAGTATATTTTGGCTTGTTTTTATTTGTGTACTGGTCTTTGAATCTTTTAGAATTTTCAAGCCTTTTACTGCAACTGTGATTGCTTAAAAAAATGCTTGTTAAAGTGAAAGCTGAGATTGCCTCATAACCAGAGTTCCAGGAGCTGACACTTTAAGAAAAACATCAAATATTGCAAGTCTTGCAATAAAATCATAAAGTTTGGTAGTACCATAGAAGGCGCTGCAGCGTTTTGTGAAGACTGTCTTGGGCTGGCTATATGTGCGTACAAATGAATGTTATCTTGATACTAATTTGGATCTTTGTTTTTAAGTTACTTGTTTAGCATTGGTAGTGGGCACAATTCCAGGTTCTACTGCAGGCCCTTTGTGGCTGGAGGATGTCAGGATGAGGAGGGCAAGTAGCTATAATACAGAGAGCAGCTTCTCTGCCATAGAACAGTTCTGCCTTATGCCAAGTCAGAACCCCAGTGGTAGATCTTCAGCTGATGTAAATTGCCATGGTTCCTTTGAAGTTAATGGAGTGGAGGAAATCCACATCAGCTAAGGATCTTCCCCCTAAACGTATAAGAGATGCAGCACAAATTCTGACTCACTTTTAAATGTGGTGTACATATAATATTGTATTAAACACTTAGGTGAGATTGCATAACTGTGGAAGGACAGAAGAAATGAGAGAAGGGAAGATACAAAGAGCCTTGTGTAGGATGTGGGAAGAGACCACATTCTTCATGCTATTAAGAGGATATTGCATGTACTTTTCTGGGCTTGTGCCTAGATGGTGCACATCGATGCTCCCATGCTGTGGTGCTCTGCCTTAAAGGGATGAGAGAGCCTTTAATGTTTTTTAAAAGGTTCAAAATAACTTGAATGTTTTCTAAAGCTTAGGTTGGGCGCCATAGTAGATAAACATGGGAATACAGCTCCCATATAGGTCTATATACTAGTAAACTGCTAGAAGCTTTGACCTCAGAAGTACACGTATGAGGGGCTGTGGGTGGCTTCAGGTCTTGAGCAGTCCCATGTATGATGTGCCATTTGTAATTTTTGTTGCATACCAATAGATACTGTTCAGTAAAGAATGGCTTGAGATCATCAAAGCATTTTTACTCCAGCCAAATTTGAACCATTTCCCTAGAGATGACAAGCTAATGGTTTGTCCACAAAGCCTCAGCTTTTCCCATTTCTCTTTGAAATGAATAGAGCTGGAATGGAATCATATGCTGCATTGTGATAACATAATGCTCTTATAAAGCTATTCATTATACAAGCTGCTTTGGTAGACAAATTAGACATGCAGAATTTTCAGATTTTGCCTTATTCAAATTTTAATTAACTTTGTGTAATAAGCTGTAAGCACATTAATATCAGCAAAATACTTTGTACTGTGTCTGTAATATTCAGATGAAAAAGCTACTACCATTGTTTTTATACAAAGACCAATGGAGCTTTAAATAGTATTTGCTAGTAACTGGGAGCATGCATGTAGGAGAGAAATTACATTTTCCCAGTAGATCTCAAACTGTAATATAGCAATGAAAGGAGTTTTCTTTAAAAATAAATGATATTGCATGAATATTTTTAAGACTATATTTTAAAAATTGATGGATTAATTTGCATTCACCAGTTTGGACAGATGGTGTGATCCATGATAAAATACTTGGTAGCATACTAAAAAGGATTGTTTCGGCAACTACCATTTAAAAGCACATTTCATCCAAATACACAGGGAAACTTTTCAGGATAGAAAGGTCTGCACTAATATGCTTTAACCTTGAGATATGATTTGAAACTGTCCAATTACCAGCAGAACAATTTCTTTGCTGCGGAGGAAGTGTTGTCTGCTGATTTGAGCAGAGGTGAGGAAATATGACCCCTTGCTTCTGTTCCTGGGTGTGTTACTAATTCACTGTGCAATCCTGCTACTTAATTTCTATGTGCCTCTTTTCCCCCCATCTATGTATTATGTATATCTACTTAATTCATGTTTTTGAAGTGCCTTGATATATTTGGATTAAAAGGTAAGTGCAAAGTACTATAATTGTTGTTGCTGCATCCCCCGCTTCAAGCATCCAGTTTACCATGCTCCACCTTTTCTTCTGTTATCCAGGGACGTTGCAACATTTTAATTCTTTGCAGTACTTCTAACCTTTCACCAGCTCAAAATTAACTTTAGAAAGTCCCAGCTACAACAGCAGCTCTTGCTCAAGGTAATTGACTTTCACTTAGCATCCAAAAGAACATGCACGTGCTAGATGTATTGCTAAGTGGGAAGTGCCTTTAACATATTTCTCTAGAAAGATGGGTATTACTAAGGCATAAACCAGTTCTGGCAAAACATCCCTCTTGTACAAAGGTATACTTTTCTATCATCCGCTCTTCCTGAAGGTCAGTAATCAGTTTGGTCCCACAATATTAATAAACAGAGAATTAGAATTAGTTCTGCTGTTCTGTTCAAATGTGCACTTATGTTATTAAACAGGGCATGATATAATTCTTTATCTCACCTATACCTTGGACAGTATAATGTCAGTGTTCTGACGGTGGATTGTAGATGAGGTGTCAAACCCAACTCGAATACCCCTTAAAGTACATATTTAGAATTAAAAGACAATGATTAGATTGCTACTATTTATTTCTTTTTTATTTAAGACTTTTGATCCTTATAAGAGAGGTTGTTTTTTTTAATGTTCTGTAGCCATCAGAGATGGAGTGCTCTGAGGTAGCCTGCCTGTGCATACATCCTGTTCTGGAAGATTCATCTAATGAGCCTATTTCTGTTCTTGCTAGTTATAGGTTGGTATCAGGAACATTTCTCAGCAACCACCAAGGAATTAGAAGATGACCATGTCCTGGAATAAGTGCAACCCAGCATTATTACAACCTTTATTAAAATATATGTATATCTTGACTGAATAAAGAGTAAGGGAGATGTAATTATCCATAACTGTTTGAAGGGTAGAAATATCAAGGCGTGAAAGAATGTTTATGCTAGGTGTACCTAATGAAAATAAATATTGGGGAATTTAGGCCAGTAATTAATATCCTGACAAGATCTATTAGTATGGCATCATCTCTCAAGATGTCAAACAAGAAGACGAAGTATTTGGAATTATGCTAGAATAATGGTGCCACTTAGAAAGAAGGGCATTGTTTATTGGTTTCGGGGTTTTTTTTTTTTAAAGCAGTGTAGTCTAGAGTTTTTATCCTGCTTCAAACACTTGTTCTATATGTGGCCTTGGGCCAGGTTAGTGTATGATCTGTGAGCTGCCAAGTAGCCTTAAGTTGAAAAAATCAAGTAGGAGATGAAGGTTCCTAGCACCTTACAGAACTGAGTCCTAAGCCTCTTTGGGGTTTAATGCTTCACTTTCTCAATTTCTAATGTGGAGATTCCTCACAGGTGTTGTATGCATTAATGAATAGTAAAGTGCTCTGGAGATTGAAAACATTATGGTAATGCTAGATGTTAATTTTTTCACACACAAGATCAACTCCCTCATTCACAGTCTGCACACCATTGCTCTTTCTGATTCCGCATATGGAGGCTCAGCTTCTGGAATTGTAGAGTTCTCTTCGACTCAGCCCTCTGGCCATGTCACCCTTTGTGTTTTCTACCTCCCTCCCCACTCCTGGGGTGGGTATCCCAGTCGTATTGTCTAGACATTTCCCCAGTGGTGGGTGGGGCCCACTACTCCAGATCTCAACCCAGGGACCTTGTCAATAGCAGCCTCTTGCTGTGTCTATTCCACTTCCATCAATTCTGCTATATTTCCCTGGGCCACCTCCCCATGGCCCCAGCACCTTCTTTCTTGTCACCACAAAACCCTCAGCTGCTTAGCCTGGCCACCAGCCAGGGATGCCTTCTTGCTCACTCTTCCCTGATAGCAGCTGCTCTGTCCATGGTGCTTACAGTTCTCTCAGCTCTCCAGGGACACAGTCTTCTCATTTGCCGAGCTCCCAGCAGCAACTGACTACCTCTGCCCTGGCAGCTTTTTTAATATAAGTTTGCTTGGCTCTGAATGAGTGCTCCTGACAGATTCTCCTGTTGATTGCTGCCTGTGCAGTTTCCTGAGGGTGCTATTAACCCCTTTAATGCCAATGTGGGTTAAACACCCCATCACCGAAAGATTGATCTCTCCCTTGCTATGTGAAGAATAAACTTAAAAGAATTGTTTGTCTTTGGCTCCATGTGGTTTCTGTATATCAAAGGGCTTCTTAAACCTCCAAAATCAGAGCACCAGATGCCACTCTTGGTTACATTTATGCAATTCTGGAGTAATTCAGTGGATTTCTTTTGGAATTACCCTAAATGGACATCACTATGAAAGCAAAATGTGGTACAAGTGTAGAATCCTCCGACCTTTTTCTTAGTGGACTGGAAGATTAGTCTTGGTGATAATGAGTAATCTTTGTTCCCAAGGGACAGCTGGTTCAAGAAGCTGTGTAAAGCAAACTGGGTGGGGTTTTTTTTGTTTTTTTTTCAAGTAGGTAAACTTTAAAGGATTTTAAATTGGCATGATGTCTCTAAATCTTAGATTATAATGAACTGGTTTGGGGGGAAGGGGTTGCAGGGTTCTCGTTCTCACTGAGTGGAATCAGAGTTGTTTGTTTATGTGACATAGCTTTATAAAATGTATAGAACTTAATAACAGTTCTCCTTTAACTCTAAATTAGGGAATTCTGAATTTTCAAGTATGATGATTTGAGTTACATCCTCTCTTGCTGTGAATTTCCAAGTGGTGTGTAGCATAGAGACAACTCCGAAGTGTTGCATTATGCTGTAGTATTTATAGAACATACTTTATTAATACTATAATGCATTCTTGTCCTATGTTATGATCCTTCAGGTTTGGTTCAGCTGTACCAGTTTCTTTGAACATGAAATCTGTTTTCATGTCTGATACCAAGCATTTTCTAAGGTTTCCAGGCCATGGCCAGAACTTGGAATCTAAAGTATACAATTATTTTTCACTTGTCTTAGGAACACTGTCTAATATCAGAACATGCATTTGATAGCTATAGTGATGCAATTACATACAAATAAAAGGTATTTATTGTACAGACCCCTTATAAAAGCTGAGCAGCTGTGTTAAGCATTTGAACCTTTCACTTCATTAAGTAGCTATTGCTTCTGCTGTCAAGAAGGATATCTAAATTTGAAAGAAATTACCAATTGCTTTTCCAGATATTTATGGTCCTGGCTTCCAGTTAGGCTCTAAGGCCCTCTAGAAATGCCCCTTTTTGGTTTTGCAGTAAATCAGTAGACTGAGAAGATGCAAATTCAGACCCATTTCTACTAAAGATTTCTCATGTGACTTTGGGAAAATCATTTAATTGCTCAGTGCTTCAGTTTTCCATATAAAACATGGGAATGATACTTCCTTTCCCTTAGCCTTTAAGGTCTGTCTAGTCTGGTTACATGGTAGGATCTTTGGGATGGGGCCTGTCTCTTACTCTGTGTTTTGCAGTGCCTAACAAAATGCAGCCCTAATCACAATTGAGACCTGTAGATAGTGCTGTAATATAAACAACAATAAAAACAATGGGAATTGAAGGTGCTCAATATATCCCAGGCTTGTCTATACATTTTTTTCAGTGGTTTTCTAGTGGCATGTACATGTAGCAGCTGTATGAACAAAAGCATGATCCTTTTGGGGTCAGACCAATTGTCTAGCTAACCCAGTATCCTGTCTTCTGAGAGTGGTCAGTGCTGGATGCTTTAGAGAAAATGAAAAGAACAGGGCTATTTATCAAGTGATTCATCCCATCATCCAGTACCAGTTTCTTGCAGTCAGAGGTTTAGGAATAAATAGAGAATGGGGTTGTGTCCTTAACCATTATAGCCTTTGGATATATCCTCCTTGAATTTACGTAACTCTTTTTTGAGCCCGTTTAGTCTTTTAGCCTTCTCAAAATCCCATGGCAATAAGTTCCAGAGGTTGACTTCTGTGTATTTTGTTTTAAACTACTGCCTGTTAATTTAACTGCGTGAACCCTGGTTTGTGTTATATGTTGAGGTAAACAACAGTTCTTTATTCGCCTTCTCTTCCACATTCTTGATTTTTATAGACCTTGAATCGATCATATCCCCCTTAGTCATATCTTTTCTAAAATGAAGAGTCCCAAGCTTTTTAATCTCTCCTAGTACAGAAGCTATTCATACCCCCATCATTTTTGTTGCTCCTCTCCAATTGTAATATATCCTTTTGAAATGAGGCAACTACAAGTAGTATCCAAAGTATGGATTTACCATGGATTTATATAGTGGCATTATAATATCTGGTCTCTTATTACCTATTCTTTTCCTAATGATTCCTAACACTCTTCAAAGCACCTGATGGAGTGGGATTTCCCCAATGAAAGCTCATGTGATAATAAATGTATTAGTCTTTAAAAGTGCCACAGGACTCCTTGTTTGTTTTACTAACATTTTGTTGGCTTTTTTGAGTGCTACTGCTGCACACAGAGTAGATGTTTTCTGAGAACCATCCATAATGACTCCAAGATATCTTTGAAGGTAACAGTTAATTTAGATTTTATCTTTTTGTGTGTATAGTTGGGATTATTCCCAGAGAGGGAAGCCGTGTTAGTCTAGTTCAGTAAAACAAACAAGGAGTTCTGTGGCATCTGATGAAGTGGGACTTCACCCATGAAAGCTCATGCGAAAAATAAATTTGTTAGTCTTTAAAAGTGCCACAGGACTTCTTGTTTGTTTAGTTGGGATTATGTTTGCCAATGTACATTTTTTTGTATTTTTTGCATTTATTAAACAGAAAACTATTTCCCCTTTAAGATTTAATGTTCTATCGTTCAGAAACTATCATTTTGATCTTTGTATAAGCCGATAGTTTTAGATTGCTAATGTGGTGTTTCTTGGAGTTTCAGTCATTGAAATTCTAACTCATAAATGCATAGATTGTGTAAGGTAGCGCATTTATCTGTTGGTTCATCAGGATTCAATAACATATCTTTGATAAATGGATAACTCCTTTTTTGTGGTGAGTGGCTCTTAATAGTTATCTATAATGGATTCCAATTAGTTAGGTCATATTGTAGCCAGATCCTTTATCTTTGGAATTTGGATTGCCAATTATCTTAATAGTTTTGATTAGGGGATTTGGGTTCTTGCTCGAATCTGACCACAGAATTTATTTACAATGAACTCCTAGGGATGCTTAGTGGAAGAGTCACACAGATACTTGAATTTAACTTTATAAAATCTTTTTTATTGATAAAAGCATAAATGATAAGCACAGAATTGAGGAAAAAGTTAGTCAAGTAAATACATAACCAAATTACAATTGACTTCTATTTTGATACATGCAGGAAATCTAATGTGGTTTATAGTTTGCTGAGTTAAGTTTAGTATTAAAAGTTATGATTGATACTCACACTCTGGTTTCGCAGCTTGGTCAAGAATGATGTCCAACTTGACAGGAAGGGTGCTCAGGAAGGGAGTTTAGTAACTTTAGCTAATATATCTAGACTTATTAAAGTAACTTGAAATAACTAGCTAATAAAGGGAAAAAAATTAAGTTGGTCTGTGTTCTTCTCAAGAAGGGTCTAGCTGAAGAGCTAGAAGCTAAAAGCTGAGCTTGAAAGCTAAGGTCTAAAAGCCAGGAGCTAAAGTTAAGAGTTGCCCCTAGTAACAGGGTTTAGATTCTTATACCCTTCTCAACATAGAGCAAGCTAGATCTTCCTCTATCACCCAAATATGGGGAGATCACCCCAGAAATTGTTGGACATCTGTGTCATTGGTCAAGAGGTTTGTGCGTATGATTGATGCATGTTGGTGTGACCGGGGCCTCCTGGGATACCTTCCTGGACGTGCAAAAATCAGGGCAAGCTGCAAAACCGGGAGCCAAACTCCCCACACACTGATGGGTGGTACTTAAACCAGTCTCCCTATCAGTCACAAACAGGCTTCTGGTTCCCCACACCGGGTACCAAGAAATCTGCCCAAAATAGAAACAGCTCCCTTTATTGCACTCCAGCTCCTCCGGCTCCCACCTAGCCGCACGGTCCCTTAAAGATATAGGTTCTCCTGACCCCAAAGGGCCAACCACAGCACACAGACCAATATAGGTTTGGATCTTACCCAAAATACCACACTGGTAGCCAATCCTTTAGCAACTACAACTAAAGGTTTAATATAAGAAGAAAAGAAGCAAAATATGAGAGATGTTAAAGGGTCAAAGCAAATCACATACATACAAATGATTTAAAGTTCATGAAAAGCAGTTTGCAGGTTTGTTCCTCTGGTAAACACCCAGCATCAGGGTGGGCCTCAATACTTTGTTCATTCTCAGAGGAATAGTTCCAGAGATGGGTGTTGGCTGTAGACTGGAGACTTGAGAGCAAGATGGAGTTGGGACTGCTGCCTTTTATCACCTCTGGCCTCCTCCATGCTGTGTGCAGTTCTTTCCAATCAAATTGGAGTTGAGTCACATGTTCAAGTCCTAGTGGCTCAATAGGTTTTCTTCTTCGGCCCATTATACTGGGGAGCTTCCTTAATGGGCCATTAAGGAGACAGTGGCCAGGTAGACATTCAGTCTGGGGAATTTTCCCAGCCTTACACAAGTTAAAATATAACAATCATATTCCTAACTTCTAATATGAATACAAATCCTACACATAAACTATATAATCATTCCCCACAAATTATTACCTTTCTATTGACACCAAACATGGCATAGTTCCTATGGATTATAACAATTATAAAATATTAATACAAAATAATATCATAAATGGTTTCTTAAATCCTGACAGCGTCACAGTTGGCTCTTCAGAATGTTCCATTATTATTTATGGATATCTTTGTGGGTTTTGCGATTTTTTTTTTTTACCAAGTGTCAAGGGTCCAAGCTGGAAAGTCTTGGGTTGTTTTCTGTCTGCTGACCTGGGTGTCATGATCAAAATATAGCCTTTTGGATCTGTGCATCACTGAACACTGATGTACAATCAGACCGATCTGTCTAGTTCTAATCTAATATTAATTTGTTTCCTACTTATGCCTATGCCCTTTACCTGTTCATACAAGCTGTATAATTTCTTATACAGGCCTGTAAGGTACCTTACATTTCAGCAATCAATACAACAGTTATGCTAACTTATGAACTTATGCTAAGTATAAAAAGCCTCTATAACTCTAATAGCAGGATTTCTTAAACCTATCAAGAAGAATACATATGTGATCTATAGGTGAATACATACATGCAAGCAAAGCATAGGTAAAGTCAAAGGCTACAATATTGAAATTGGGTTGACCACCTTTTTTTCAGACCTGTTTGTCTTTCTAATAATTGCAATAGCGGCAGAGACGTTAAGGGGACTAAAAGATTTTAGCCATCTCCTATTTCAGTTTGATGCAGCAGTTGAGTTGAGCAGTTGAAACCAAAAAGACAATTTTTTTGCAAAGACCTTATCATGAAATATCAAGATGGAAGGTAATAGATTGCATCAGCCTTCAGCATCTGAACTGGCTTTGAGTTTCTAGGTGATAAATGGTTGATGCATTTAGAATAATTGCAGGGGAGCAGATACTGTTTTAGCCACTTGCATTTAGCCTTCCAAGGTTTGTCTACACTGGATGATTATATTTAGTGCCATTCTGGCTCCACTGAAGACAGTGGCAAAACTCCCAAAGACTTGAGTGAAGCAAGGATTTCACCCATTATATTTAAACACTACCTAGAGGCATTATGTTAGCCAGCACAATCAATTACACAAAAGCACAGTGTTTATCATGTCAGGCACCATAATGTTTCTAGGTCATGTTAAAAAAACTATAAAGTTTTACTATTGTCTTCAGCAGAGCCATGATTTCTTGCTGTGTAAACTGGGATTATTATGTTTAATGTGATGTTTAACCTGAATTTTTCTCCCTCAGGGAGAAGAGTTTAGAATGTCTGGTAGCCCAGTATAGTCCAAATAGGTGAACATAATTATTGTTTTGCCCCAGAAGTTGATGACACAAATTTAAAAATCCTGTTTGTATTAACTGAACAGCATGTCCAACCTGAGGCCAAAAATTAAATTGGCCTCCTGCCTCAATTTTTGTTGTGAATGCTATGGATCACCTTGAGAAATAAATAAATTTAATCCTTCTACCTCTTTTGTTAAAATTTTCCTTTGGCGCCACTCAGCCAGATGTGCTTCATAAATGTTTGTGGATTTATTGTCGGTGCTCTCCCTAATGTGCAGTATGGTGTGCAACTAGCACTTGGTGCTCTTTAAAAGAATCCTGAAGTCAAAGACACATTTTAGTTCTAATGCTGATAATCAATCAGTCAATGCATTCAGGATTTTTAGCTTCAAATCAGCAGCTTGTGTTTAAGGGAGGAACATGCAATATAGCATTTAACTTTAAAAAAAAAAATCCATGTTCTCTATCAAATAAATAAAAGTGACTATATATTTTTCCTTGATTTCCAAAATGAGATCCAGATTTTCTTTAGACAGATCTGCTTAACATAGTTTTTCTTCTCTTCCGTTGGCAAGTTCTGACTGCACTCTTTTAAGTATGCTTGGTAATACTGAATATGCACTTTGGCTAAGTGCTGACCAAGATGGGTAGGGAGGAGTGCGGAGAGAATATGATAACTTGGGTGAAAGTTTTTGGCCACAGGTTTTTTTCTAGGAGAAAAAAGATGTGTTAACAAAAAATGTTTCATTAATTTTTTTCGGTTGTGCCAAATTGTTTAGGTGGGGGGGGGGCTTTAAAAAAATCAGGAAAAAATTAGACAACAGAGTCTTGTGGCACTTTTAAAGACTAACACAAGACTCTGTTGTCTTTCTACAATAGACTAACATGGCTACCCCTTAGGAAAAAATTAGTTTTGTTTAATCATTTTCAATATCAGATGTTTTAAGTGTGAAAAACTTATTTAGTTTTTAATATTTTTAAAGTTGTTTAATGAAATCTTAAGTACATTTTAAGTTACAGATTAGCATAATGTTTTGTTCAACCATTAAAGCAATTTTTTTCTACTTGTTTTGCTGAAAATTAAATATCAGTTTTTGGTCAACCTGAAATAATTTTTTTTTTTTTTTTTTTGCAATTGCCAGTGAATTGAAAAATCCATTATTTACACGGTTGTACCTACAAATATTGGAAAGGCATAAGATCAAAGAAAAAATTGGTTTCTGGTGCTTCAAGAGCTTGTAAGTAATAGGATGAAATAAATAAAATTTAAAGCTGAATAGCTATAAGAACATGCAGGCAAGAACAATTTATTAGACACTCAATTCTAATTGAGTCAATCTCCCATTAGAAGAGGTGGGAGAGAGACTTAGAATGGCTACAAGCAGAAACCAACTCTATGGCAGCAATCTAAACTATTGAACACCATGGCCTAAAAGTGATTAGTGATTTATGATCTGCACTCACCCTCTCTAATCAGGCCCCTGTAAAGTATCTCTGGTTGGGAACTGAAATTCTTTTGGTTCTCTTTGGAAAAAATATGTCTACACTGTTGTATGTTCTAAGTCAGTGCCAGAGACCAATGTCTATTATTGACAAAGAGCAGGTGGCAATATTATGTTGGAACCTAGCATAAGCTGCTGAAAACACCACATCCAGTCAACACTTACTAGAAACTAGGGGTGTAGTATTCTGGGCTTTGATTAAACATATAATCATTTCATTTCCACGTAAAGTCTGCCATAATTACATTCAATTGACTTGCTGCAAAATGTATTAGTACTTGGTATTTAGATTTACTGGGAAGATAAAGTGAATATGAAAGACAGCTTATTATTTAGGAGAATTCCAAAGGGGTAGCCGTGTTAGTCTATTGTAGAAAGACAACAGAGTCCTGTGGCACTTTTAAGACTAACAGATGTATTTATCGCATGAGCTTCAGTGGGAGAAAATCCCACTTCGTCAGACGCTTTGAAGATGGGAAACTTACAGAATGGGAGGAAATTAAATGCAGGGGAATGTATGACATAGGATCAGGTCAGGCTGTAACAGCAAATCAAAATAGGTATTAGGATTCAAACACTGGGGATCAGCACATAGAAGAAGGTGAGGTCAAATCACCTGTTGTAATAAGAGAAAAATCCATAGTCCCTGTTTAACCCCAAGGCAACTGAGTCAAATTTGCATATAAGTTCGAGTTCTGCAGTTTCTCTTTGAAGCTGTGATTTGTAATTCATCTGTTTCAACACAGCTGTTAACAAGTCATCAAGGGAGTGAGCAGGGAGATTGAAGTGTTCCCCTATTGGTTTTGTAGTGTTGCAATTTCTAATGTCAGATTTGTGTCCATTTATTCTTTGGCGCAGAGACTGTCCTGTTTGCCCAATATATAAGGCAGAGTGGCATTTCCGGCACATGATGGCATAAATCACATTGGTGGACGAGCAGATGAATGAGCCCTTGATGGAGTAGGTGGCTTGATTTGGTCCTGTGATGATGTCTGCAGTGTAGATATGAGGGCAAAGTTGGCAGCGTAGTTTGTTGCAGGGATATGTTCCTGCTTTAGTGTTTCTGTTGTATGATCTGTAGTTGCTGGTGAGTATCTGTTTAAGATTGGGGGGCTGTCTGTAAGCAAGGAGAGGTCTGTCTCCCAAGGCTTGAGAGTGAGGGATCAACTTGTAGAATAGGCTTTAGATCTTTGATGATATGTTGAAGAGGTCTGACTTGGGGGTTGTAGGTGGTGACCAGTGGCGTTCTATTGGTTTTTTTCATGGGCTTCTCCTGTAGTTGTTGACTTCTGGGTACCCGCCTGGCTCTGTCAATTTGTTTCTTCACTTCTGTGGGTGGGTACTGTAGTTTTAAGAATGCTTGATAGAGATCCTGAAGGTGTCTGTCTCTGTCTAAAGCAGTGGTTCTCAACCTTCCTAATGCCGCGACCCTTTAATACAGTTCCTCATGTTGTGGTGACCCCCAACCGGTGTCTCGGTTCCTAAGACCATCGGAAATATGTGTTTTCCGATGGTCTTAGGCGACCCCTGTGAAAGGGTCGTTCGACCCCCAAAGGGGTCGCGACCCACAGGTTGAGAACCGCTGGTCTAAAGGATCAGAGCAAATGCGGTTATATCTTAGGGCTTGACTGTACATAATGGATCGTGTGGTGTGTCGAGGATGAAAGCTCGAGGGATGTAGGTAACTATAGCGATCAGTAGGTTTACGGTACAGGGTGGTCTTTATGTGCCCATCACTAATTTGTACTGTAGTGTCCAGAAAGTGGATCTCTTGTGTGGAGTATTCCAGGCTAAGTTTGATTGTGGAGTAGAAATTGTTGAAATCTCTATGGAAATCTTCAAGGGCATCTTTACCATGGGTCCAGATGATGAAGATGTCATCAATGTAGCGTAAGTAAAATAGAGGTGCTTTATGATGAAACGTGAGGAAACGTTGTTCTAAATCGGCCATAAAGATGTTGGCATATTGTGGGGCCATGTGGGTACCCGTAGCAGTGCCACTGACTTGAAGGTATAAATTATCTTCAAATCTGAAATGGTTGTGGGTGAGTACAAAGTCACAGAGGTCAGCCACAAGTTTAGCTGGGGCATCATCTTGGATAGTTCTTCTAATAGTTTGTAATCCATCTTTGTGTGGAATGTTTGTGTAAAGAGCCTCTACATAGTGGCCAGGATGGTATTTTCTGGAAGTTTGCCAATGGATTGGAATTCGAATTTATATGCAAATTTGACTCAGTTGCCTTGGGGTTAAACAGAGACTATGGATTTTTCTCTCATTACAACAGGTGATTTGACCTCACTTTTCTCTATGCGTTGTTCCCCGGTGTTTGAATCCTAACACCTATTTTGATTTGCTGTTACAGCCTGACCTGATCCTATGTCATACATTCCCCTGCATTTAATTTCCTCCCATTCTGTAAGTTTCCCATCTTCAAAGCATCTGACGAAGTGGGATTTTCTCCCACAAAAGCTCATGCGATAAATAAATCTGTTAGTCTTTAAAAGTGCCACAGTACTCTATTATTATTTAGGAGTTTAATATGCTAATTTGTAAAAGGAAAAATAAAACCAATGTAGGGGTGTAATAAAATTTTTCTTATACTTCTTTTGATTCAATATTCAGGTACTCTACACTGCATATATTTGTTACTCCTTTTGTTATGTCAAATGCAGTAAAAATAAAATAAAACACTACTGAACTGTCTTCTTATCTCACCTATTATTAAATGAACTGGGTTAAAGAATTCTATTCTCCATTCTGAGTTATGTCAGTTCACTCTTTTGATGGTAATAGTTGGATAATCTTAATATGCTTCAAATGACATTGCTGAAAGAAAAGAGTTTTTGTACAAAATGTTGGCTTGGCTATTTTAATTGTTTAAAACATTCCAAGTAGAAATGTTTCAATACTTTGAATTACAGCATCAGGACAAACTATAGTTGAAGACCTGCCAAGGTCCTTTATGAACAGCAACATACATTTGAATGTGATTTACTTCCTCCCCATCCCCTTTTTTTCCCCTAATGATTCTGTTCCTGATGTTATCTGGTAACAGAGCCCAGGTATTCAGTCCAACAGTAAAGGAAAGGAGGAATTAGAGGTCTGCAATATGGCCTGCTTTCCCGCGTGACCTCTTCTAGTGCCTCAGCTGCACAGTACTACTGTTGAAGCTGAGCAGACATGCAATTTCTTCCAAGTCCCTGAGGATGCATTTAATTTAGCTGTTTAGATCTCTGATAGCACCGTCTTCCACTCTCTCAAGGCCATAATTATAGATGGTTGTAAAAAGAGGAACATTTCAGGGAGGGAAAGGGCTTTTTGTTTTTTAAATATGAAATATGTGGAATTTTGAAATGTTTTAGGCAGTTCTAGAGTTAGTTTTACTAAAAAGTGGGAAAGGAGGTTCACTGACTGTTGACTGGATATGGGATAAATTTGGAATTTTGAAAACTAAAGTAATGAATTGCCAAATTATTACAGGATAGGGTTCTAGTCTAACCCAGTCACAGATAAAACTACAGACTTTCCCAAGGAATAATTAGAACTACAAAGGATTCTTAATACATTTTATAACCCTTTATTGCGAAAAGCATAAGCATAAGCAATAAAAAATAAAAATTGAATCCTACAAATACAATAAAAATTATATTTAACACAATGTTATACAAATCTTAAACCTTAATCTATGTCCTATAGAATAATTACCAAGTAATTTATACTTACACTCCTTCAGGATAAAGATGTTGAGGTGAGGAGTGGAGGCTCTAATAACTTCACTAAACTTATTCTAATTTACTTATCCTAAAGAAAGAAAGAAAAAGGTTCGTGGGTTCTGATTTTTCTTCAGCCGGGGCAAGATGGTTGCAGAGTGAAAGGTATGAAAGCTTCAAAGCTGACCCAAATTTCAAAGACTTATATACCTTTTTCCCCTTACATTACAGACTGTACACCTTTATACCCCTCTAAAAATAAACCAAACAATTTCTTACTTCCTTACCCAAATATGGCCCTTGCCCCAGAAATTGTCGGGATATTTTCAGATTATTGGTTAAGGGGTTAATGCGTATTATTGACGTATTTACCCCACCACCTTATTCCATGTCACCTTTCCCCTAGTTATGTTTTCTCATTTTGTGGGTTTTGTGATGTTCTATCGAAATGTCAAATGTCTCATCTTAAGGTTATTTTCACTCTAAGGGTGGGTAGTTACCTTTCAGCCATAAATATTAAGAGCTGATAATGTCTTATCTCTGGAAAATAAAACCCACTCTTTGGTAAATTTAACCTAATTTTAACTTCTTACCTTTAACCTACTTGCAAAGCTGGTACATACAGACTCATCTTGGAAACTTTATAATGAGGACTGTATGTTTCGTGGTTTCTAAGGCTACTATCTTACCTACTTATACTAAATATACCTCTATAAGAATACTTATAAACCTAAAATTCCTTAAACTTATAATAAGAAATAAACATATATAAGATAGGATATATGCATCTAAACTAGGCCTAAAGAAATAAGCAAAAGGGTACACTGACATTTCCTATTTAGTTTTAATTTTTTTTTAAAATTCAAAATATGTAGTTGAATTGAAATTTTAAATTAGAAAAATGTTGATTTGCTCTACCTGTGGTGGTTCTAGCTCTCACTAGCTGGAGGCATACCATGCTCAAGGTTGTATCTAAGCCCAAGTCTTCAGCAGAGAAGTAATGGCCTAGAAGTTAGCACTGTATATCTGGTGCCCCTCTTGCAAACAAAGTTACCCTTAACTGTTGTTAGATGTTACTTTGTGAATTCTGGGTGTGGTGGAAAGTCTTGAGTACTAGCTGACCACAGCTAGAGCACAAACGTTTAATTAGATAGGTAAAGTACGATGTAGTGGTGGTCAAGTGATTGCCCATACAGATTTTACTATTGCTGCTCATGTATCCCATGTGATCAATTCTGGGTCAGACACAGCCTCCTGCATGTAATCGGTTGCAAGCAGTGGAAGTGCACTCACTAGCCACCCAGGGGACAGATCCCCCAGCGAACGCCCCCAGATGCCACACTAGCAACATCTGTCCTGCAGGGATTGGGTTGCTTCCCAGATCACTGCAGGCTCATTTACTCCAGTCGATCACTTTAGCAAAGAAACTGATATGCAATTAGCCTTTGCTCCACGTTAGGCCCATGCCCCTTCATACTGTATAAAAATCACACAGCTGTAGATAAAACAAATACTAGTTTATTGATTGGAACATGATTTTATGTGAGTATATAGCAAATCAATGCACAGTCAGTCAGGAGTTATCCACTACCAAACAAAAGGAAATACACATTCTAACCTACAGTTTACTACTATAGTCCATTTCAATCTTACCCACATGCCTGGCCACTGATGGTTTTCAGCCAGTCTCTGCCCTTCTGTGGGCAGGGCACAGTCCTTGCTTGTAGATGGAGATGATTCCAGATGGAGTTTCTCTGGCAAAAAGCCCCAAATAGTTCTAAGTGTCTCCTTCCACAACTCCGCCCTTTTTTCCCCCTCCCTCTCCTCTTCTCATGGTCAGGTGACTTTTCCCTCTCTGGCCAAAGCCTGTAGTTTACATAGCCTGTGTGATACATCCCTTCTGTCTGTGCTGAGAAACAGCTTTGATTGTCTGCCCCCTCTCCCACTGCCCTGAGCAACCCATGGAGACATGTTTCACATCTGTATATATACATGATGCTGTGGGAAACATGACACCAAAACAATAATGTAGAATGTTATGAGCATTCAAAAAACACCTTATGTGGCACATTTTGCATTAAACCACACAATTACGTTGCTGAAGTGAAGAGGAAAATTACACAGATCATGCCCTAGGGGCGTGGGGTCAGTGGATCCCGTGACAGTCTCTGAACCAGTTACGGTAAATTAATGGTTCTTTATCATACTTGGCTCCCCTCTGCACCTTTATAAGTCCATTATCTGATTGCCTTTGTTGCATTCTTCATCTTCCCACGTATTAAATCTGTTGACAAGTAGTACAGGATGTGCAGTTTTCAATAGGACAGTCTGATAGGCGGCCATAACCTCCTTGACTAAGGCAGTAATTTTTCTAGTCCTCTTGACCTGGAGTAGTGCATGAGCCAACTGTCAGCAGGAGGAATTTTCTTACTGTCAGTTCCTTTCTGTGGGTTACAAATCTGAACCTGCTCCCACTGTAGTCTTGATGTGTCTAGTTCAATGGATTTTATGGGAAACAGGTGGTGATTTGGTTTTATAACATTTTTCAACATGGCACTTTGGACTCTTAACATTTCTGCAGAAGTAGATTGTAGCCAGTTCTGTGTGTGCGCGCGCACACATGCAGTTTTTGTTTTGTTATATTTAAGTCATAAGATCACCCTGATGTTTTTGTCCTTTCTCTCCCAGAAAGATTGGGCTATAAAAGTCTAACACACTGTACAAGAAAATATCTGGTTCCACCCTGTGTGTGAAAAATGTCCCACTTCCCTGCTCAGGATTTGTTCCATGTAGGCTAATTGTCTCCTTATTAAGGGAGTGTAGATGGCTATGCAATCAGGAGACTCCTCAATGTCCTACTAGGCAATATTTGGTTACTACCATAGTGGAAGTTAACTCGTCAAAATACAAAGTGTCCTCCCTTGCCGTGTACTCAAGGAGTCCTGTAAAATTTCTGTGAGACAACAGGAGGCAGTTTTAGGTTGTGTATATGATCATGGCTTAAGGCCAGATTGAGACTGGATCTTAATGTGATGTATGGGCGTTAGTGGGGAGCTTTCTCCTTTCACCTCTTGCACATGCATTCAACAAAATGATGTGGACATTTGCAGGCCTTGAGCTGTGGGAAATTCAGAAGTGGCCCCTTTATGTCCTTTTAGGGGAACAGAGGCTGCTGGGCTGTGCCTTGAGCTGTCTTTTCACTAGTTCATAGAGGAACTTGGATGCATATGAGACGCTAAACTGAATTGTAAAAAATGGTAGCCTGTGTAGTTTTGCACACAATATGCTGCACTGAGAAAGATGGTGGCTCTCCAGTGACTTCCCTAAAGTGACTCTATTCACCCCTTACTCTCCCTGTTAGTGACAAAGATTATATATTTTAGCTAAATCTTGCGAAACAAGGTAGTAGGGCAAGATGCAATTTTGTTTTAATTATGATTAAATTACTCAATGAATTAACTGGAATATGTCCATGGATTGAAAACTTGTGACACATGAGAAAATTGCCTTTCTTTTAACAAGCTGCTTCAGGCATGAAAGGTAATATTAACATTTTTCAGTTATAGCTTCAGGGGATTAAATAATAAGGAAGTTTTATTCCTAAAACTCTCTGTGTGCACACAAGTCTTCAAATCCATTACATACTAGAAAAACCAAGTGAATAGCTGAACCAATGACATTTTCACAAAGCAGACGTAAATTGGGATATTTTAATGTGAAATGGCTAAATTGCTTGGAGTCTTTTTAAATTCCAGACTTTAAAAAGGATCTACATGTTTCTAAAAAATAATAATATACAGACTTGCAAGTAGTGAGTTTAAAGACATGGCAAAAAGTTGTTTTAACTTTTAAACAGGTTTTATCAAGCTTAAGCTAATGACTTGTAGGCAAGTGAATGTTTTGTTCTGGGTACGTGTTGTTCTGTTCACTTTTCAAGATGGTCAATTTAGCGGCAAGTAGTTGAGATTAAAAGATGTGCTACATGATTCAAGTATCCTTCATAAAATGGAAAGTGGGGAACTCTGGTTAATGTTGCATATTATCCACATGTAGTGATGTATGTACAATCCATATGCACTAGTTCTGGCACTAAAGATGCATTGTGTTGCATTTATTTAATGAAGTTACTCACATACTTAAAATGCAGCATGTGCTTAAATGCCTCTCTTGATCGTATCGTAATACATCGCACTTTGAAAAACGGAACCTTTAGCAACCTTTCTCAGATTCACAGCTGAACTTTTGATTCCTTTGCATGCTGACAATGACCTGTTTCACATGTCTACTTTTATTCATTGACTACAGAAAAATGTTATGCACCTGCTATGCTAGTCCAGACATAGCACGTGTTGGGTTATGTAAAGTTCCAGTTACGTCTTCACTTGCCATTCATTTTAGTAGAATGTCAGCTGTTGACTTCTCATTCACTGTGAGGGAGAACCGACAATAATTTATTTTAAACTACTACCACTTTATCTGCCATTTTGTATTTCCACAGTACTTTTCATCCAACACTGATTGACTCTGTTAATTTATTCTTAGCATGACCCTATAAGGTAGCTAAGAATCATCAATGGGTGTAATAATACTTTGTTTTGTCTTTTAATTTTAATAATACAATAGCATTTTCCAAACGTCAATGAGCTATGCCTCACAATACTCTTGTGAGACTGGATTCATTTTACAGATGGACAGACTAAGGCCACAAAGAGGTTATATGACTTATCCAAAATAATAGTGTGTCAGCATCAACCTGGAGGCCAGGATACCTGGGGTTTTTTCCTGGTCATGTGTTCTAAACATTAGATATCATTTTCCAACTGACATGTCAGCAGATGACATCAAACTTTTCTGTGAACTATGATACATGGTTGCATATACATATGTGGAAGTAATTTTGATGTTTTTGCATCTTATGTTAAGATTATCTGAAATATAAGACACAGCGTCCTTCACAAATACAGTAAATTAAGTTAAAAATAATCAGGCCATCCACCCTTACAGTTCCCAGGGCTGGCAGGGCAGGAGCGCAGAGAGCACTTTTGCCCTGTTGGTGCAGGGGGTGGGGACGGGGTGGCCCACCCCGCCACTGGCCCAGATGACCTGTTCCTGGGGGTGGAGTGGGGCGAGCCAGCCCCTGTTCGCTCTACCCAGGGGCGGGCTAGCTGGCATATGGCACAGCCTCTGTCCATGGTCCTGGGGGGCTGCATTGGAGGACCCCGTGCTGCGCACTAGCCAGCTCCCTCTCCCCCCGGGCAGACTGGCCAGAGTGGGACAAGGCAAGAGTGCCCTCTGACCTCAGCGCACCTCCCTCTCCCACCCAGTGATGGAGCCGTGCAGTGGGGAGACAGGTGGCGGGGGCCCCCCCAGGCTGGTTAATCTGGCCCTGACAGTCACAGAAACAAGTTCAGTCATCTTGTAATACCTGCTCAGAGCTGGACCATGTTGACAGAATAACTATTGGCCACAAGACGAATGGCATAAATAACACCATACATGTTGTGCAGACAATATCAATATGGTGCTGAGATTGTGTTGTGGTTGTGTGCCACTGTTGACATTTCTAAAGATTCTTTTTAGAAAATTCACCTGTGAGGCATATTTTTTCTTATTTCAATAACTGCTGCACAGTTATTTTTATACAAGGGAAAATATATCCCAGTAGGTAACAGGGTATGTGGTAAAGATGCAAGATTTTTTTTTTTTGAGGTTCTTGTATTTTTAGCATGCCTTTTAATTTGTTGTTTGTCACTACTAGTCAAAGACTCTGGTTCTGTGGTGAATGAAGTTCAGCTGGCCTAGGGTATTGACCCTGGGGCCCTGCTCCAAAGAGTTTACAGACCACATAATTAATTAATAAGCTGTTTAGATATAAGACCTAAACCCCTGTTCTTCTGGCAATCACAGACCGCTGCTAACAAACTGCTGTATTACCATGATTACTCTTTGTTTGCAGCCTGTCAGCCCGTTTGCAATCAAAGTGCAAGTGTTCACATCCAAGCCATTTGAATTAATTTTGCAGGCCTCCATGAGACACTGCATCAGCTGCCTTGCTAAATTCAGATATATTACATCAGCTTCGCTCCCTTCATCAGCTAAGTTTTTGTAATTGCATCAAAGGAAAAGCAGTCAAGTTGGGCTTGATTTGTTCGTTGTGCTACAGTAATCCAGGGCTTGCTTCTGCAGGAACTTAAGTGAACTGATGCTATCAATCTGGCTTCTACTCCATTCAGTTATTCAATGGTTAGGGTTGGCTAGAGAGAGCTTTTTTGGCTGGGATCCGCCTTTCCCTCCTGAGTACAGTCAGTTGGAGCTGCAAATTTATTTAAAATGATTATCTGAAGTCTGACAAATCTCTGCTTAATTTACCACTTGCAGATATTTGTTCTCTGTAGAAATGGTGGGCTTTTCCCCCTCTTTTCGACTCTTAATCAAGTTTCAAGATGTAATAACCACCTTCTTCAAAGCTACTTCACACAATCTGGGTGCTAGAGTTCTGCTGCAGTGTTCCACCTATGTCCTTGATTGCTATTTTAAAATTCCTTATTGTTTCAAGACTCTCTGACTAATCAGTAGCTAATTTTTTGGTGTCCTCCCTGAAGAGCAAATTCCCTCACTAGTGAGTTTTATTAGCAGAGTCCTTATATTACCACAGTAGCCAACTTCTTCCGACTCCTTGATACTGGCAGAGGAGACTGGTTTAAATGTATAAGTATTTCCTCCTCCCTGTCCCTATCCTCACCCTCTGCCTCCGGAGAGACACAGGATGCTGAGATCCAGAGGAAGAAATTACATGTACTCTGTGTGACAGGCTGCTCCCCTGATGTGGTCTGGTGTGCCGCTATGACCCCTGGAACCTCACTCCTGAACTCCAATTCACCCCGCCCTGCTGGGTAACCACTCATTCCTGAGTCAGTCCACACCAGCCACCAGCTTGTAATTGGTCCCAGGCAGTGGGACCCCCAAGCAAGCACCACCAGCCGCAGATACCCCACGGGGAGCCACTGTTTTACAAGGATTGAGACCTACTCCCAATCACCCTAGTCTCAAATCCGACCATTTAACAAAGAATTGGATCATACCCAGCCTCCCACATCCACACCCTCTAAAGACCACACAGCTTTAGATAAAACAAATACTAGTTTATTGATCAGAGTACAATTTCAAGTGAGAACATGGCCAATCAAGGCAGAATCATGCTATAAATGAGTCAGGAGTGACCACTATCAAATAAAAGGTATCAACCGCATACTAATCTAACACTTCTACCTAAACTGACCTCATGCACCAAGATTATGCGCAAGGTATTCAGCTGTTCGGTGTTTTACAGCTAATCTCTGTCTTCTCAGTCTGTTACAAGGCAGGGCCCAGATCTTGCTTCAAGTTGGTTTCAAGATGGAGTCCCCCAGGCAAAAGCCTGCAGCTTTTCTCCCAAATGGTCTGTGTCTTTGTTTTTTAAACTCCTGACAGTCTCCCCCCTCCTCACCTCCCCCAAGTGCTGCTGTGTGAGTCCCTTTACTTCTGCCTGAGCCAGGGAGGGCATTTTGTATTTCCTTTGTCATGTAATTCTCTAGCCTCTGTGCTAGAGATAGTCTTGAGAGTCTGAACTCTGTAACATGCTTCACATCTGTACGCACATGTTGTTGTAGGAAACATGGCACCATGGTAATTATGTAGAATACATTATGAGCATTCACAAAGGAACCTGGTATAGCATATTTGGCATCAAATCACACAATTACCTTGCAAAACTGAACAGAAAAGTTACATAGATCATGCCCTAGGGGTGCACGGATGTGCATCCCATCACTCTCTGTCTGTAGAGTTTCTGCCTCGCAAGTTTTAAGTTCTGTGTTGGGTGTCTAAGACACCATCACAGATTTTGAATCTGAAACAGAATGTTTCCAACATATTGGGGTGTGGGTTTTATTGTATTCTATTTTACTTTCCAATATTTCATGAATGCAGTAAGAAGAGAGTGTCTGGAAGCCAGAAGCACTTTCATTGGGGAGGGAGGAGGAAAAAGCCCAGGGATTGCCATGGGAAAAGTCTGCCTATGAAGAAGGATTTGATTTTGGCCCTGTGAGTCACCTGCAGCATTCAGGAAATGTGGGGAAGCATCACACCAGATACAGTTGTTCTGCCTGTACAGAATATATCCGGCAGTTGGAGGAGCATGTTTAGGATGGCTCCAGCGTCACTGTCTGTAGGTGCAGCATATGTCCCTCTTCCCTGCTCCTTCCAAATTTTCCAGCTGGTACAGAGTGGGGGATGGTACCATAGCTTTGCCTTGCCATGTGCTCTTTGGGTTGTCTGGCATAGCTGGCAGCCCTAACGCTCCTCTGATGTTCATGCTTAGAAAGACACTCGGCAGGTGCTGGTCTCTGCCTCTTTCTGCTTTTTTTTAGCACCTGTGCAAGGTCAGACCCAATCTGTTCTTAATTGTATTTTTATTCATTAAACGCTGAATTACTTGTTTAACTTAAGTCTCCAAAGAGTTGAATTTCAACCTGGTTCAGGCTTGCTTGTTGGCATGGGTGATGCATTCGCTTTATGCTGTGGGAGTGCTAGGCAATTCTACTGCAGCTTGCATTTGTAGGTAATCAGCTACATTTCTTGAAAAGAGTATGCGCTACAAATCATTTCTTTAAAACCCTCTTCTCTTTTAAGAGGGTTTATAAAGATCTTTTTGTGAATAATGTGCTTAGTATTTTATATACATTACTATGCAGTGGAGCAGTCTTTATCTGGCAGGCCATTGTAATGATTTTCTGCGTACTCTCCTTCTATAACTTCCTGCAGTTGATGTTACAATTGAGGGAATTTTCCTTGGGATCTAGGAAACGCTTTGTTCTAGGAGACATGCTACTAAATCTTGCATGATTTTATTTGATAATAGTAGATATATGAAAGTACTTCCCAAAATGAATGTTTGTATTGTGAAAATATTTATAGTTTGAAAAATCAAATGTAATATCGGGGCTGGTCTGACAGACTGTACATATCCCAGACTACAATCCCCTCAGATGTAGCTGGGTGTGTTGGGCAGCTAGCACCTCCTGCTCACACTGCTATGGCTACCCTCTACTTGTAGCTAACTCGGATTGAGCTAACCCACACGTATTCTCAAAAAGGGAATTACAGCACCATCTCAAAGGGTAGACCAGGTCCTCTATTTTTCTAAAGAGCGAGTATGGCGTGGACAGTGCAGCACAAGCTTCTCGCTGTACAACCATATTGCTGTGCCTCAGTCACGACATAGTGAGAACTCCTCAAAGAGGTAGAAAATAAGTTCTCCATAGTTTGTCCTCGCTCACCACAATGAGTCTCCAGGCAAGGACGCCAAGATGTGTCAAATATGAAGCTGACAAATTATACTTGTCCAGTAACAATTGGATGGAACATTGATTTATTTCGCATTGCTCACTGAAGGGCTTTTTGGTAGTACTGACTCTTGGTCACTTGCCAGAATTGAATGTTTTGCCTAAGTAAAAGGCTTTTTAATCTCATTTCAGCTATACTTTGAGCCACCTCATTTTACACTGTTAGCAAATCCCACTCGCCTTTTGCAAATGATCTGTTGACATCTGTGGGGCTCCTCACATCAGTAAAACCAATCACTGAGACACTGACAAGGGTTGTCTCTGAACAATGATCTGTGGTAATAGCCACTGTAAATCCAGAATAGTTTCACTGAAGTTACTAGCTACTCTGCATCTACTCTGTAGCTCTTGTGGAGTCCCATTGGTATACCAAGAACAGATTTTGTCCCTCTGTCTCAGTAGCTGTTTCATGCTGCTATTCCTTCCTCACCTCTACTCTGCTGTGAGTTGTGAGGAAATCTTTTCTTCTGCAAAGATAAACCTTTAGATTTTTGGTAAACAACACCGTATATTAATATTTCACAAAAATGTAGACAATGATTTATTTTGTAATGGGAGTAACATGTATATTCTTAACATGTGAATGAACTGGGAGGAATCTCTCTTTAATAATGCATTTTATGGTGGAAAATTGATCTAAGAATTTCATAATTTGTATCTGCTTTTTTGAGACCTCTACAAAAAAAGCCGTACTGTTCTTAGTTCTCTAAGGCTATGTCTACACTTACTAAAATTAGTTCGAATTAGTTAGTTAGTTCAAACTAACTAGAAAAATTTAGTTCGAACTAAGCAAGTGCCACTCATGGCACTTGCTTAGTTCGAATTAGCGAATTGCATTGAATTCAATGGGACAGTTAGTTTGAATTAAGCAATTAGTTCAAACTAACATGGCCACACTGGTTAATTTGAACTAACTAGTTCATGCTTTGTAAAGTGTAACTGCAGTGGGTCGAAAGGCAGACAGTCTTTCACACCGATGTTAGTATTACAGAGACTTTCATTGATGGAAATTGTAACTAGAGATTGGGTAAAAGCAAGGGACTTGAAATTTTCAAGGTTTATGCAGTATTATTGATTTTTTTACAATAACACAACCTTCACCATCACTACTGAGAGTAGTTACCTATAAAATGTTTACGGGCATCTTGGGTATAAAACTCTACCCTAGGCACTCCTATGGTGCCAAATCTTAGCCTGGTGGCTTGGACTAACAGAACATTAGCGGTGGTTGTAATGTCTGCATTTGGGGTGAGGTAATGGGTTACCCCAACAGTCCTTCAGTCTGCATCTTGTCATCAAGCAACCCACACATTTCCTCCTTTTTGGATCCCCGCTTTCACTTTACCTCAAGCCATCTAGTAAATGAACTTGCATTGCCAAAATAATCCCCACTCCACATTTGGGGATCAATAATTTGTTCACCATATTTTGTCTGTGTCTGAAAGAATGCTTTCCCCCTCAGGATAATCACAGGATTAAATGAATTATGCCAATCAGACATCAAGCCTGATTTATTTGACTCAACACATCCACCATGGTAGGCAGGAACAGGGCAATTAAGGCAGCCCCAATTCCTGTGCAGAGACCTCTAAGTTTAGGCATTACACATTACATCACTAGTCAAAGATAGAGCCAGTTGGACATTCTTGATGAAAATAAAATCGGAACGTATTTTTGCAACAATATTTCCAATTCTCCTGCCCCAATTCTCTGAGTATCTTTCATCATGAAGTTAGCTTAGTCACATCATTCTTTTCCCCTAAATAGGTACAGTCATCTTTGCTGGTGATTATCTGTCCTAAATAAAAGTACAGCCACTGTTACAGTCAATTGAAAGTCATGAAGTTGGGGAGACAAATAGCAACACCAAAAAATGTCTAATCTCAGAGTTGCCCCAAAAGCCATTCAGTAGATCAGTCTCTGACTGCAAGCTGGTTTTAGGGACCTAGTTTTCAAACATGGCTGACATTTGTGCATGTATTCCTGAGCAGAGTCTCCTGCTCTTGCTGATGCAAAACCCATTTGGACAAGTGTGAGTTGGGCCCCAGATATCATTAAACTAGTTTAAAAATTAGATTTTAGTTTTCATAAGTTGGGTTTCTTAAATTGGCCTTCTGCATTTTAAACCTGTTAAGGTGCATTCTGGTCACTTTCACTCCCTCACCCGCCCCCCCTTCAAAAAAAGAGGACTAAAAAATTTACCCTTTCCCCCCCTTTTTTTTTTTTTTAAAACTCCCAGTATTCACAGGACTCCAGACGCTCACAAGTGGAGGCCATGTTTGAAAGTTGGATTCTCAAAACCACCTTGATGTCAGGGACTGATTTTTAAAAGGCTTTACCTTTAAATCACTGTAAAGTGAAAAATCCATGACACACAGTTGCCCTTTCATATATGGGTGGATTTTCAAAGTACAGATTAGTATCATGTATCTTTGCTTGTCTGGAAGCTGTCTCTTTTAAATCCTATTAGATCACCTCGTTCAGTTGCTGCCAATCCTGCCCCGCTTTTCTTTTTACAATATGCTGCTTCAGTGCTTTGTTCCCTCATTCTAGTTTTAAATGTCTAGAGCAATGCGGCCCTAATAAAAGCTACCTTGAAATAACCCAGCTTTGAGTGTTTGTCCTAATTATTCACAATAAAACATATGCCAGATTTCTCTTGATCAATGTGCCAGACAAGCACAGACTGTTTATTATTTGCATGCAGATAATATCAGAGGACTAGCCGGCTGCATGACGGGTGATCTGTTACTTGTCCAAAAAGGTTACTGTTCCCTTTGTTTGTTTGTTTCTGTGCCTAGCTACCCTATGAAGCATAATTAATTCAACTTGAATTCTTTGTTTTGCCTTAAGTTAATATTCCCAAAGTCAGGCGGCAAACGGTAGCCTTTCATCTGGCAGTTGAAGTACACCCAGGGAAACAGCTTCAATTTGGATTGAAACACAGTATACATATAAATATGCTGGGATGGCAGAAGAAAGAGGGGAATGTTTCTGTTCAGAAAATACCAACCTTCTTATATTGACCATATTTGGATTCACTGGTTATGCAGTTGGCCCAGCTTTATCAGAAGTCTTGAATGGGATCACTGCATACTAGCACAGATGCTGAGCTGCAAAATAATCAGCCTTGTTATTTCTCTCAGCAAATGGGACACCTAAGTAACCATTACAATCCCCAAACAAGTATGATGATGCTTTCGCTTTATAAATCCCAAGCATCGGTGTCAGGTGGTGAGTTTGTGGGTGTTGTAAATTCATAAAGTTTGCTCTGTCTTTGGGTCTCACTCCATTTTTTCCTCTCACGCTTCTCCTTCCCTAGTAAGTTACTGTTGCAAGCCGGGAACACTTATGTCTTGTACACTGATGCTTATTTCTTCAATTTGGTACAATGTAGATCTTTTAAAGTACAGAGACTTTCACTCTCTCTCTCTCTCTCTCTCTCTCTCTCTCTCTCTCTCTCTCTCTCTCTCTCATTAGTCAAGTATATACAGCAGCAGAGTAAGAGAGTCATTCATTTGGCTTGCTGCCCAGGGCTGGTGGCCAAAGACTGGCATCATTATGGGAACACATGGAACAGGAACATATTTTCCCTATAGCCTTGAGTAATAGTGCCAGCAGAGCAGCCCCAGTGTAGCTGGCAGAGGCTAGTTTACCAGTTGGGGGCAGCTGCAGAGGCTAGAATAGCTGGGGAAATTGGAGGCTGGGCATCGTCATCTAAATCTACCATATGCTGATCTTCAAGAATGTTCTAGAGTGGAGCAGGATCTATTTACATCCTTATTCTACAGACATTTGTATTACTTGCAAGAAAGAAAAAATCCACCTAGATAAACCAGATTTTCCTTTCAGGTGACAATGCTGCAACCTCATAGAACTCGCATTGAACCAGTGTAACTGAGAGTGGTTTCTTCCCATGCATTAAATATCGATTTGAGAAAGTTTCTCTGGTGGATAGAGCACAGGACTTGGTGACAGGAAATCTGGGTTCTAGTCTTTTCTCTGCCACTAATTCAGTCCTGACTTTTGGGCACATAGTCGAAGACTTTATTCTGCTTGACCCAGTGCAGGTGAGGAGACAGTACCATTTGGAGATTGCAAAGACTTGTCCTTTGTTCTAGCACTGGAGCACATGTTCATTACTCTGGGGCTGTGTACTCCGCATCCTTTTAAAAGGGTGACAGAACAGAGTCCTGCTGGACTCTCGCAAGTGCAAGTCCTGGCTTTAAGGCCAGATTGTGGCCTTAACATCTTTCTGCCTCTGCAGCAGGGGGATAGGGGACAGGTGTGTAGAGAGATTGACGTTTGTAAGGCACATTGTGATCCTCAGATGAATGGCACATTAGAAAGGTTGGCAGTATGTATTAATAATAATTGATATTAATTAGCTCCCACTAAGATCTCAAATGGGAAAAAAAATCCCTTTATAGTCTTTTCTTCCCTCCCCTCCACCTCCCTTAACCTCAGATCCAAAAGTGCCAGTCATTAAATCATGGAAATAGCATTCTAAATACTAAAATTTAAAATTCCTATGGGGCAAAACCCCTGGTCTGATGAATGAAGGGTCACTGGATGTCATGCAGCTAAAATTGCCCTCATTTCTTTGTAGTGACCTTTAGAAAGAAAAACGATGGAAATATTTGCTCCTTGAAAATCCTGTAGTATTCCAAAGTCATGCTCCACAACACTTCTGCTTATAAAAGGGGTGCTATAGAATTATTAACCATTATTTTTCTCATTGACACATTTTTGTTTTTTTTAAGGGCTGCCTTGGAGGGCATAGGGTTGCTTACTGCTAGTAGATAATGATTATATAAATGAAATAGATCTGTATCCTACAGCAATCCAAAAGTTTTCTAGCCTGAGGTTATTAATAAAATATTCCATAATAAAATGTGAACTTTAGCTTGTGATAGAGATGTTTTCAGTTAAGCTTAAGAGGTAAAGGTGGTGATTCTAAAGATTAAAAGGTGATGCTGCTAAAGAAATATGTATTAGAACCATCCATGAAGACAGACAATACAAAGGAGCATAAAGGACCTGTGTGAACTATTAATATACTGGGGAAATTCCTTTTAAGGAAAACAAGGAGAAGTAAGGTTAAAGCTCTTCTTAGCTGTTAATGTATTTCTGCACCTTTATTACATCTGTGCTTTCATCTTCCATTGTTGGTTTTAAAACTATGCAGTTTGTGAGTGTGCATGGTACTTAAATTATTGTGCTATTTGGTATTGAAGTGAAAATTAACCCGAAAGGGAATGCAAATTTGTTGACAATAGGTTATTTTTCCATAATGCAAAGTGGGTAATTTGATTAATAAAATGACTGGTCAGTGCTTTGAAATGATACTGTCAAAGTTCTATAGTATTGTTTCTCATCCTTTAGTGGACTGTGGAACACCTAAAGGTATTAATTACCTGGAACACCTGATGAAAACCTTCTCGAAAAAGCCGGTATATACTGGCTTTTATGTTTTTATCATCTGCATACTCCGCATTCCTGTGAAAATGATTCAGGAAACCAAATTAAATACAATTTTATGAATATAACATGCAATTTATTTATTAAAAAATAGATATATAATGACTATGTACACAGCCTAAAGCTGAAAATGTTATTCAAGTTTTAAGGGGAATGTTGGGCCTGCATGTTTGAACAAAGTTAATCTATTCTTGGAGTGAGGTTCATCAAAGAAAGTCTTACCGTGGGAGTTATGTCCAAGCGATTTCAAAGCTGGTGATAACAGTGGCAGGAAATATAAAATGCCCCTGGCAAAGGAGCAAGGCGACAGATGCTGACATGCACCTGGAAGCTTTGCTGCAGCTGGGGCATTTTAAATATACAAGGCACGGGTCGGCTTGCTTTGTTGCTCCTTTCCCAACTCAGCATCCCTCCCCCCACTCACACCCCGCCGATGGGAAGGGGTTGGGGTTAGTCATGGAACAGCTTCACTGTGTCCATGCAACACACCAATTGAGAAACACAGTTCTAGAGAGCTTTAAAAAAAACTTTCTTTGAGAACAGTCCAGTCTGTAAGTGTGCATCTTGGGGGACAATCCTTTTAATATTTACTAAAAGTTGATTATTAATATATAGTACTATAAATATACATATTTTTTAAAACATAGAGCCCAAAATGATGCATACAAACGAGCTTTGCCTCCGTCACAGTCTGGGGTGCAAGCTAGAGCAGTGAGGGGTTGTTGTTGCCTGCCCTGTAACCTTGGGTGCCTCACAATGCCTTGCTGTTGTAGCTTCCAAGCAGGGCTGTTCACAAATAGCATGGAGGTTGCACATTAGGGCTATGTCTACACTGGCAAGTTGGTTCGAATTAAGGAGGCTTAATTCAAACTAACTAAAGCCATGGCTACACTAGGCTTTAGTTAGTTCGAATTAAGGGCTTCCTTAATTCGAACTAATAAGTTCAAATAGGGCTTCAGAAGTAAGGGTTAATTTGAACTAACTAGTTCGAATTAGCCAATGTGGCCATGTTAATTCGAACTAATTTCTTAGTTCGAACTAATCGGCCATTGAAATGAATGGGGATCGCTAATTCGAACTAAGCAAGTGCCATGAATAGCACTTGCTTAGTTTGAACTAACTTTTTCTAGTTCGAATTAAGCTTATTCGAGCGAATTAAAATTAGTTTGAATTAGTTAGTTTGAACTAACTAATTCAAACTAATTTTAGCAAGTGTAGACATAGCCTAGGGGTCTGTGTATAGCTGTAGCACCGGTCTAGGAACTGCAGCCCCAGCAGCTTTTCAGTAACACACCCATCACAGTATGGCTTCTACCAATCTTGGTTACTACTTGCCATTTGACCCCAAAACATTCCCAGTCCTGAATTTTCCTGAAAATGTATGAGCTGCACTGTTCAGTCCTCTCCTGGACAGTTCCAGTTATTAAAGGTCCTTTGCCCCTGTAAAGGTTCAGCATTCAACAGTTGGTTACTTGAACAGAAGTTACCAAACAGTTTATTTTAAACACAGCATGGGATTAATTTAGATTAAAAATACAAATTTATTTAATTTACAAAGAGAGGTTTTGAATAAACACAGGTATGAGGTATTAAAGGCAGAACTGGTTACAGGAAATATAAAGATCAAACGCTTCCTTGTAGTTGAACCATATCTAGCTTATTAAGTTTTAAGATAAAATCATTACTACTGGTTCCCAGCAACATGACTGATCAAATTTTCAGATCAGGAACTTCCCCCAAAGTCAAAGGGCTGTTTCCTTTGTCCTCTTAGATGAGGGAGAGAGAGCTTGAAGTGTTTTTGCCCTCCTCGTATAGTTCAGTCACCCTTTGAAATGTATTTTTCTCAGGGTTACCCCCAGATAAAGTTCATTCCAATTGTGAGGACAGAGACATGGAGTCTCATGGTGAAAGAGATTCCATGTTTTTGTTTGCTAAAATACAGATCAATTTGTTCCTGCCCCCCTTCATTGGCAGAGAATGGCCACTTGTCTGGTGATTGCTCATCGGACGTCTTAAGCGTCTAACAAAGCATGAAAGCTCATGCTATAAATACATTTGTTAGTCTTCAAAAGTGCCACAAGACTCCATGTTTGTTTTGCTAGACTAGACTAATACGGCCACACCTTTGGAACTCGGCTGAAGGTGTCAGCTTGTCTTTGAGCAACTGGTTTATCCACCTTCCATTCTTGTCTGGTAAACATATTTTAGTCATAATTTTGGCTTGTATTCATAACTCTTCACGCACATTTTGTCCATATGTTACACAAGAATATTGATAATCAGTGTAATGTTTTTAAGTGATTCCTCTCAAGGCACATTTTGCATAAAAATGTTGTTATAGTGTTTCTCTGTGTGATGTTCCCCTACTGCAGTCTGGGCTGGTGTGCTGCTTTTTTCCGTTCCTGGGCCCCGACTTAATGCAGCTTGCTGTGGGAACCCTCACTCCTGAGTCAGCTCACACCCAGCCTCCTGCATGTAATCAGACCCTCACTCAGTGGAAAGGTGTTCTCCTAGCCACTCATGGAATATATCCCCAACAAACACTCCCAGTCCCC
This sequence comes from Pelusios castaneus, assembly GCA_007922175.1. Lineage (NCBI taxonomy): Eukaryota > Metazoa > Chordata > Testudines > Pelomedusidae > Pelusios > Pelusios castaneus. The sequence goes on from ML685785.1 coordinate 20,569,095, forward strand.
GATGCAATCCTGGGAACTACTGTCTTGTGGGGTTCAGTACACCCCCACTGCAAACTTATTTATACTTGTCTGTCAATTTAACAAAGAAATTGATATGCACCAGCTTTCACTCTCAGTTGGGTCTCAACATGCACCCTTGTTCCACATTGCACTCCTTCAGATAAAACAAACAAGTTTATTGACTAGAGTAAGATTTTAAGTGGCTATAAGTCAAAATATTATAAAATCAAATGATTATTCAGTCAAGGAGTTAATCACAACCAAATAAAAGAAAACTCACATTCTAAGCTAAGATCACAGTCACAGTCTGTAGTTCAGCTTACTGCACAGGTTTGGCTGTGATTTGCAACTTGCCCCCCTACGATCTCCTCCTGTGGGTAGGTGTCCATCCTTGATGTTGCTCAGAAAATGAATTCTAGGGAGAGACCTCACACAAAGGAGTATCTTTTACTACGTTTCCTTGACACTGCACCCTGGGGTGAGGTGATCATCCATGTCTCACAATAGGTGGGATCTTCCCCTCGTGAACCAAGATGCTTAGGCTAATGCTAGTCAATTGTTCCGATATACGTGCCTCTGAGGGACATGACACCACAGCTCTGTGTTTGTTGGGCTCATGACCGAGCAAAGTTTCACATCTGTCATGTATGATGTTGCAGGAAACATGCTACTATAACAGTAATGTTCAGTATGTCAAGAGCATTCCAAAAACACTTTATGCAACTGTGCCCTCTGCCCACCAGGGGGATGCGGGTGCTCCCTTACTCTTGTTGGACCGCCGGCGGAGCTGGAGTCCATCCCTGTGGCTGTTAAGTTGCAATCAAAAAGTCCTGAATACTTTCTGGCCTGGCCAGTCCTCTCTGGGTGGCAGGGTTCACTCCCCGCCTCGGCTGCACCCCTCAGGCCTGGCCGAAGGGGCGGCCTGTAGCAGGGCTCCGCCCACCACAGCCCCCTGTACTCCGTCTGCTTCCCTTACCTGAAGCATCCTGTCATCCAGGCTTTCTTTAGGTGGGCTCTAGAAGTGGCTCTCTCCCCCCTCCTGTCCCACCCTGTTCTGAGACCCCCAGCTGGGCTTTTAACTTCCCTTTCCTGACAAGGAGTGGGCGGCCTGTCTGATGGGGAGAGGCCTTCCCAGCTGCTGAGGCGGTGGAGGGCTCCCTCTCTGGTGGGAGGGGTTGGTACACCCTGTCACAACAACATATTTTGCGTCAGGCAACACACAGTTACACTGTATGCATGAGCATAAATGATACACATATCCTACCACAAGGGTGTACATCGGGTGCGGCATGTTAAAGACTGATGCTATCTTATTGAAATCAGTCAGAAAACTCCCGTTGAACTCAGTGATATTGAATCGGGCTTCTACTGAAAAGTCTTTGTCTTAGCACATTGTGCTCACTATTGGTCTTACAGTAAAGTTGTATATCTTGATAATGTACTTTGCCATATGCTAATATTGCACCGTAGGGATGTTTCAATCATTGTAACATATTGAGATAATTTTTTAGGAAGCGTTAAGTAAGAAACGCTTTTGGAAGGTGATTTTTTTTTTCTTGATTTTATTATATTTTTAATAAACTTTTGAAAGTCCAAGTGAGCAATTTGCAGCTTCACACTGAGGATGGAGCAGGAGCAGTTGTTAACACTAGATCTTACTATAGCTGTTCAGTCAAAAGCCTTGCTGAATAAGTTGCACTTTATATCTTGTTTTGAAAGAAATCATTTCTGGAAAATATTTCTCTTGGTAACAAGTTGTCAGACAACCCCACCATGCCCAAACAAAAATCCTCACCAGTGATATTTAATCTTTGATACCTTAGAGCCATTGTGAAGATTTAAGGAATAACATGAGCATTGTACTATTTTTACAAGGGAATAATCCAGGTCCCTCAAGGTAAACTGTAAGGCCAGATAACTGTCAAGGAAAAGCCAGGCATTGCTACTGTTATCTCTATTATACTGTGGGTTTTTTAAATGAAAGGCTTTAAATTGTTATTCAACTCATGTACTGTTGGCTGGAGTTAAAGAAGCTCAGTGAGGACAAGATTCTGCCATCTTTACTTACAGAGTAAGCTGTTCCTAAGTAAGGGAGTTAAGGTGGATAAGATTCTAATATAAGAAAATGTGACACATTCTAATCCCAAGTATGGAGTAAATTAAGGTGTATGGGATGGCGTCTTAATGAAGAGAAGATTTCTGGTTTTCATCTGGTCTACTACTGAGTCTAGAGTCAGGAATGGCAAGTATGAGCCCACAATCAGTATTGAGCTGAAGAAACTTGTGGCACTGAGGTAGCGTGGGATACATTGAGTGAAATGTCCAACAGAGGATTCTGTTATGAAGTGGGGCATTTCTATTTCAGAAAATGTAGGGTTTCCCAAAAGATTTTAGGAAAGGGAGTGAGGTGAGCCTTGAAATGATCTCATCGTGTGTCAGTACATAGGACACTTTGGAAATTTGGAAAGATAAACCTGGAAAGTACAAATGCTTTTCGGTGCCACAATTTTTGGTTTCCTTCGTAGAGAGTCCTTAAAGAAGCCTGATTTCTTTCTGGAAGGTGGTTACTTAGCACTTGTGACATCTTGTATGGGGTACCCAGAATTGTGAACCATTGTTACTCTTCTGCCTTACTGGAGAGCTTTACTACTGCTAAGCAGTGTGTCTGACACACAAGCTGATCTGCCTTCCCAGGAAGCTCTACAAGACTATGCCAGACCAAATCTTGCCCTGCAGGTAGCAGCCTGTGAACCCCAAATTCTTGAATTCCCTTGAGATGTCTCTGTGCCGTATCCAGTCACTGGACACTCATTGAAGTTTGATGTGCCGTATCCACAGTCACTGGACACTCCCTGAAGTTTGCTGCCTCTGAGAGATACAGCACACATCAACCTGGTAGGCTGGCTGAAGACCTACACTTTACTTCAACACAACGGCACTGAGATTGGTTGGTAATAAAACAAGATTGTGTTACCAAGGAGGTTATGTTTAAGTGATTTCCAGTAACCGTGAAAGATGTGAAAGGTTACAAACCAAACATGTTTTCCAGCACTTAAAAATTACCTTCAGCAAGTTTCAGTCTTTATCTAAGATGTTTTCTCAACTGTAGACAGTTCTCAGAGAGTTCAGCTCCCTTGCATGAAGGACCCACATTTCCAGATTTCAAGAGCTTGCGTCCCTCAGCTGATGGATACTACCATGGATGTCTGTTTCTGCTTATATTTCCTAAAGTCCATTGTCTTTGTTTCAAGAGCCAAGCACGATTCCAGGGGGTATAGTCTCCATCCCCCATCAGGACGGGTTAAGTGATCATCTCTCCCGCTTGCTCGTTTGAGGGCATTGTTGGCTGTATATGTAAACATACTTCCATTATTTCTGGCCTCATCTTGCTCACTTTACAGTGGAGACTCAGGCAAGCAGGCAAAACCACATTCTTTTTCTAAGATGGCCTGGGGTTATGCACTGCTTGCTAAAGCCCTTTTAAGAACATATTTCCAGCACACGTCTATAATGTTTTATGCACCTCCTGTGCATATGACACAATAATATTAATGACCAGCACATTACCAGTTTGCATACGATACCTTACATGACACTTCCTAGCTATAGATTCTGACAACAATGTGTTAGGGCAATGAATGCGTCAGATCTGATGTGAATTATGGTATGATGTGCTCTCTGCCAGTTAGCATTGGGGGGCTCCATGAGTCATAGTACCTTCTGAAGATTAGTCTCCTGTAACGTATATTTAAAATGGCACCCAAAATCTTACTGACAAATACTGATCAATAAAGTTCCTCCCAGGTACAACACCACTGAAATTAATGGAGGAATTTCACCTGGGAGCACTTTTTGCCAAAGTGTCTCTTGTTTTGGTTCTCTTCCACAAAATTAAAGGTGTGAGGAGCTTTCTGAGGAGGAAATGGTTACCAGAAAATGGTTACCAAGACTTTTGGATGAAGTCCTGAATTCTACGCTGTATTCTTTAAGGAAGCTATGTGAACACTCAGTTTCTGCTAAACTGTTTTCTGAGTTTCATAAAGCCATTATTATTGTAGGTAGTCAGATGATATCATCATATGCCTTCGGAGTTGGGGCAAAGGGTAATAGAATAGATTTTTTAAAAAGTAAATGGGAAATAACTTTTCACATAGCAGATTAAGTTGCACTGTCCTACAAATGATTAGGGCTTGGGTGTGTGCTGGGGGTGGAGCCGGGGGACAGGATATAGCTCTCTCTGGATATTGCCAGCACATGCAGAGATGATTTACGTTGAATTTACAAGAGTTGAATTTCTTGGGCCTATTTTGTTTTGCACTTACTCTGGTATAAATAAGGAATAATGCCACTGAAATCAGTGGGGTTCCATTGGTTAAAAAAAACACTATAAGAGAAAGGATAATCCATGCGAGAATGACCATTTAGTTGTTAGCTTTTTAAATTAAATCTTTATCACCACATGCCAAATGGTCAGTCTTCATACCCTATCACTGTTTTGGATAACACAGCAAAGTCAACTATATATATGTATATGTTTTTCAAAAACAATGTACAGGAAATATTTTTCATGCTATGATTTCATTGCAAAAATCCATTCTCTGCTGTCGATAATCTCTTGTTTCCTCTGTGCCAAATGGCACTGTCGTGCATATCAGAAGGCAGCTAATGCAAGTTAAACATTCAGAAGCAGTGCAGAGGATTTATCTCAGCTTTTATTCCAAGTTTAGCAGTTGATGCAACTAACTGGCTTTGCCATTTTTAGAGACTTTTATTTGTTTTTCCCTAAGGTCTTGCAGACAAGGTAAGATTCTGTGCAGGTGCTGTGAACAGAGTCATGCTGAGAGCAGATGGCTCTTTTTTTTGGAGATAATCCCAAAAGATGGATTACTCTTCTGATGCAGAATGATGCACCAGAAAATTGCAGATTCTCTGTGTCCACTCTTTGACTTTTTAGAGCTTTGATTTTTTTTTAAAAAAAAATTGTTTTAATTACTCTGCTTGGTGCTGCTCAAGAAACCTTCAGTCAAATAATGTGTTCAGTCAAAGCTGGAAAGATATTTATCACTGGAAAGTTAAACCATTACAATATGTCTAAAGTGTGGTGGGAGGGCAGGGGAGAGGAGGAACACTCAAGATGCTCATATTGTTAAATTTTCCATTAGGGAATTATCAATGAGAGAGTGATTTTTGGATAAGGACAAAGATTTCAGAATGCCTACTATAAGCCCATGCTGTAATGGATTTCTTTGACACTTCTGCAAGTAGGATCGCTTACTGTATAGGTGATATTTCAATTTCTTAAACCTATAGATTGAATCACTGTCATTATTTCTCATTTCCATATGGTCCACAGGTACAAGAACACGGTGTATTTGATTTTATGCATTACACATGATGCTCAGGAAGAGAAATCTTGCTTTGTGGTTAAGAAGTTCTTTTTGACAACTGGTTTCTTTTTAAATGTATTCCGTGAACTTACTGTTTTGGAAGATCAGAGCTCATGGCATCATTCAAATGAGACTGACAGGATTAGTGCAGAGCTAAACAGCTGATCTTGAAGGGTAATATTTTTACTCCTTTTATCCCTCTGAGCTGCCACTTTGTTCCCAGTATTCCCTTCTCTGTGAACAGCTACATATGCAGCGCTCACCCTGCAGCTGGATGAATGCGACTTCCCTAATCTCTCTCTGAAAGCTAATAAGCTCTTTTTGTCAGCTGCTTGAGGTGTAACAGAGCCATATAAACAGGGTCATTCTCAGCCAGGAGAAATGATTCTTCCAGAACAGACTGAACTTCCACTGGCCTAGAAAGGCGAGAATCATGATGTAATTCTGAAGCAAGGCAATATCCAGTTTCAGAGGGGTAGCCGTGTTAGTCTGTGTACAGCAAAAACGAGAGTTCTGTGGCACCTTAAAGACTAACACATTTCCTCGGGCATAAGGTTTTGTGGCGTCCAACTCACTTCGTCAGATTTAACAGGAAGAGCAACTGGCCAGCGGAATAGAATTCCAAGGGAAACATGCTAGAATTAAAGAACCAGTAAGATGGATCTGACGAAGTGGGTTGCAGCCCACAAAAGCTTATGCCTGAAGAAATGTGTTTGTCTTTAAGGTGCAACAGGACTTTCGTTGTTGAAGCAAGGCACTTAGTATTATTGGTGAAGTCGCATGGGCAGTGGAGGAAAGGCGGATATGTAATTTTACATTTCACATTCTTTTTAAATCTTGCCTTCCCTTCATTCTTAGTTTGATTGCACCACTAACCAGATTGCGGCAGAGCTGTTGAACAGCAGGTGTCATTCTCTTTAGCAGGCATAGGAGGGGGCAGAAAGGGTGGCATGAAAGTGAGTGAAACCACTGTTGATTTTCCCACTTGTGCTATATACCTGCATGCAAATCGTATTCTTTTCATGATAAAAAGAAAATCATCATGTGTCTTAGCTTTAATAACTGACTTCTACACAGAGTGGCCAGCCCAGTGTGAGCTAGCAAGATGTCATCGCACCAGCATAACAAGAACTAATGGGATTGCTTCCCCCCTGCCATTTTCTATTTTCTGAAATTGACTTCTTAAAGAAAATCACTAGGCATAGAAAAGCAAACTGAAACCTGGTATCATTTACATCCAGCAATAACATTGTTCAATGCTCCATTCAGACAGTGGTAATCCAGCTTTTTCTTTTTAGGAATTGCTTGTAAGAGATCCTCTCGCCAACCTACCCTCTCAACTTTCCAGGACCTTCGAGATAACACTAACAAGGTGGATATTTGCTTTGCTGCTGGGAGTTGCACAAGTTCTGTATAAAATATCAGAAGTCATCTCATCTTGATTTGATCATTTTGAGTGATGAGCCTGATTTTGCTTTGTCATTACAGTTTTTTAGCTCCATTGGAGTTGCCTCTGATTCTCACTAGAGTGCAAAGAGAATCAGGCCCAAGTCTATTAATGAGTTGATGAGACTTCAATTCTTATTCCTCTGCTCCTGGGGTGCCTGAGTTTTGTGGGGCTATAAATATAAATATCTATTTTACATTTAACGTCATTTGAAGATTTTTAAGACATGGCACATTTCTTCAGTTAATCGCTTTTTAAAACTGTATGGTTAATTTTAACCATATGCAGAGGGGATTGGAATTTTTTTAATTAAAAAGTGGACAAAAAATTTGCCTTCTGTTGAGCTGTAGTTACAGGTAAATCTTTAGTCAAGTATTTATATGCCACATTGTGAGCCTTATTAAAAACATTTTTTAAAAGGAGGAATTGCAGAAACGGGTAAAATAATTTTTCTCTTCTAGAATTCTTGCTGTTAATATCACAATTGATTATATTAAAGAAGCTAAAGTCTTGTTGAATTTGGTTTGTAAAACTGCGTGCAGTAGTGATACAAGAGAACAGTTTTCAGTTTTCAGATGAACTCCAACAGATAAGCAATAAACTGAGAATCATGGAGACTGAATGTCCTGCAGGCATTATGGTTTGTATTGCCATTTCTCTGCGAGTGTATAGCCAAAACTCAAGTGATTTAACTTATGGTGAGATGATAAACCTGATAAATTGCAGGTAGTATGGGTAGAAATGTTATTCCAGGGCACATTTTACAAAACCATTACGTTTACAGTGTGAAAGTCAGCTGACATTTCTGTACAAATGTCCTTAGCAGAGAAGGGAAATACTTATGGATTTTTTTAATGAATTTCCTTTGATTTTTTTCTAAATGACCTTTTTTGTGTCCCTTTCTCAGCTTTTGCTAAGGTTCCTATCGTGCAAACATTTGCATGCATGCTTAATTGTCCACAAAGAAGTTCATAAATATGTTTATGTTTTGAAAGAGCTAGGCTGGTAACATAGCAGGAGAATTAATTCACAGGGAGGAGTGTTTACAGAAAGAATGAAATTTAAACAAAAAATATTGTGTTGTAGCAGTGTGTAGGAGTCCCAGTCGTGGACTAGAACCCCACTGTTCAAACACACACACACACAAAAAAGAGGCTCCCTTGAGGAACTATCAGCAAAAAATAAAAGCTGAAATTATATATGAGCTTCATACTAGAAATGTAATGCCAAGAGTTGCATTTAACCAACAAGAAAGAAGAAAAATACTATGCAATATATGCTCAATCAAAACTAACAAATCCTATTGAATTTCAAAAACGCCAAAGGAACTCCTTGTGAATAATCTATAGACCAAACATTGTCCACGCTGTTCTGGCTTATAACTGTGAATAAAGTATTACCTGTTCTCTACAATTTATTAATAGAAAAAAGAAGAAGAATTTGTCGTATAAATTATTTATCACAAATTATTCAATCAGCTTTTGTTGTAGAAAATATCTTTGTTCAGCCCGGTTTACTCAGCATCCTTTAAATAAACTCGGACCCTATTCTTTCCCAGAATATCTTTCATTTACTAGAGTTGTTCCTGGTCTCTCTGACATGGTGCACTGGTACTCACTGCAAGTGGTACAGTTGCATATTTCTGCTAAAGTTTTGCCAAGATGTTGATGGGATGCTTTCTTTCTTGTGCTGTACAGTCCAATGCTTTGAGCTTCTAGACTGGTGGTTCTCAACCACTGTGTTGGAACATATTACTGTGTCGACACTCAGTGATAAGCGTGTCAAGGAGGGCCAGGGTGGGCTAGTGTGTCCTATAGGGTTGCGGACGCCACCGAGTGTGTTGCAACCCGCAAAAAGTTGAAAACCACTGTTCTCTAGACTATGGCCTGGTCCATACTGCTGGCAGCGCTGTCAGGAGATACACAAGCTACATACTGAAACTTGCGTATCTCTTGTCCACTTACTAATATTCGCTTACTTCTGCATCAACAGGAAATGACCTCCGATCAAAGCAGCGTTACTTTGTGGGGGGAGGGGTTGATTTATTGTGTCAGCTGGAGAGCAGTTCTAGGATTGATTGTGCAAGTCTCCACTGCCCGCTCAATTGATCCCACTGCATTGATCCACGGAGCCCGATGCAGTCCCGGAAATGCAGACGTACACTATGTTAAGGATTATCTTTAAAAAACCCTGAACACCACGTTCTGAGGGTGAAAAGAAAAGTTCTTTAGATCAGCAGATCAGAAAGACTTTGAAATCTGAAATGTAAATACTGAGATGCTTTTGAAGCGGAAGGCGAGGCTGCTGAAATAAATTAGCATGTTCTTAAAAAAAGCTTATAATTTAGAAGCAAAAGGTTGAGAGTTTTATCTACTGAAAAATAATCACTCAGCAGTAGTATATTTTGCCTACATTTACAGTCCATTCAGAAATCACATTAGCTCAAACCTTGCAATATTTATTAAGAAAACTATTGTTTGGGGAACAGTTTTGAAAAAGCTTATTTCTCCAGGGATCCGTCCAGAACAAACCAGTAGAGCAAAATCTCTTTGCTTTATGCTACATATATTAACTACTCAGTTTCCATCTACTGACAGACTTCCTCTGTGTCCTTGGACTGCTTATCTCCTTGCTGTTTAAACCCAAAAGATTTGTTTCCTTTCATGCTAGAGTGAAAGAGATTGTGACAGCTGAACCATTGCAAAGACTGTAGGGCAAAATGTAATGTTTTTACTTTAGGGTACTGAATGGCACTTATGCATACGCTCAGCTTAGTTACAAAACCCGATCAGCACAAAGTGAAGTCTGACACCCATTGTGTAGGGAGTACAGTTGTTATTAAGAATCAGATTTGGGTGTTTGCAGCCAGAGGCATGGCTAGGGTTGTGCTTAATGCACTGTCTAAGCAGTGACAGTCTAAGACTTTTGGCTAATGTAGGTCAGAGGCATGAAGACAGCCTCAGTGGGTGCTGGGAGCAGAGTGATACCCATTGCTCCCTAGCGCTACTTTGGGAGCGGAGAGATTCTGCTACTCTTTTAGAGCCAGCGGGATCCTGAGTGGATCGCTCACAACTCTAAGAGGTCAGTGAGTGTTACTCTCAGAAGTTGGCCTTTTAAAAGGAGCAGTGTGCCTCCAGTTCTTGACGTATCACTCTAACCAGAACATGGAGGGCCTTGGAGTCCAAGAACAGCAATTGGCTTGTTAGCCAGCTAAACAGCTTGGTGCTCAAGGAGACACTGGCAGAGTTTTAGTTGCCTCTTGCTTGGCTGTGTTTGGGGAGGAAAAGTACTTTTTGGCTGCATCTATGCTGACAAAAGTGAGACCTGGAATTCTCCACTAAAGATAGCAGGGGTGGAAACCATAGCACAGGCAAGGGTTGGGCTCTTTTTACTACGATGTTTTATAACCCTGTGTAGAGGTAAAATCATCCAAGTTCTGGGTCTGGTCTTTGGATGGATCATTATCCATAATATATCATTAATGTCATGTAACACTGTATAAATAATGAGATTACGGTTAAAAAAATGAAACTCCCCTGTCTCAAAGAACTGTTGCAGTATAACATAGAAGGGATTGATTTTTATTAAAACTGCTATAGATCTTTTTTTCAAGTTGTACATTTCCTATTTCTCCCATCTCCATCTACCCGAACACCTTTTCCTTATAAACTCGCCGCATTGTTTTTGGTGAACGCTCACTTTTTTTTTCTTCTGCATCTCAAATAAGCATATCCTGTCAGAGCAAGAAATCTGATACAGATATAATGTCTGCTTTTAAAAAATAAACTCTATTTAATGAGATAATTAAATTGAGGGCAGCCTTTCCTAGAGATGAAAAGAATTGCTTTTAATTACAGAAGACAGGTGCACATTTTTAGAATATCTTCTAGTTTATTAAATTCAGCAGTTAGAGTGAAGGTTATTAAATTCAACAGCAACATTAAAGATAAAGTGCAAGCAAGTGCAATTGTTTAAGGAAGCGTGTGTGGATAAGGAAAAGAAAGAAGGTTTTGTTTAACTGTATATATAGTTTTTTAATAATCAGTGTTTTTAAAAAATACTCCATGGGTGGTGGTACGCCTCCTCTAGGCCCCTGCACTACTCAGTGGGCAAAGGAGGATTCTGTGGTTATTACAAAGGAAAAAGTTCTCTTATTTTCTAAGTTGTTCAGAGATTTAAAAAAAACCCAACATCTGTGATCACGTTAATTGAAAACTTCCAATATATCTTTGCAGTTGTATTTTTTGCAGTGCCTTCACTGACCGATAAACTGTTAGTCACTGAAATCATACCTGAGCCCTGTATACTTGCTCCTTTCTAATGCACTAGACAGCTCAGCCTTTCCAAGTTCCAAGGACTGTACTTTTAATGGAGGTGGAATTTACATCATCCTCTTTAACACTGAAGTATATTTACATTTGTGTAAGACAAATGTGCCTTTATAAAGCTTAGTTGTTTCTGCAGCTTAAATAGAGGAGGAATAAAAAAACTGTCAGTTTTAATCAATATCATCTGACATTATGGGAATTGAATTCTACCTTTCTCCTAATACATTAGGTATATTCTGCTTTATCTCTTTTTGCAGAATTGATTTGCCACCATTCAGTTCACTTGACTCTTGTCATGCAAATTGTGGCATTTCTCCCCCATAGACTACTGCACAAGCTGAGATTAGAGTTGAAAATCAAGTCTCACTGACCAGCTGCTGTGTATTTTTCATTTTATTCTCCCCTTCCCCCACTTCCTAGTTCCATTCCCTTGTTTTCACCTTCTTGGCTGGTAATGTGCTGATAATGCTGTCTCTAGGGGCTGAGGGCAGGAAGCTGTTGGGAATCATTTGTGTGCAGCTGTGGCTGGAGGCAAAGAGAGTAAGTGAGAGTATCTGCCTGTGCGAATACTTACGTGCAGATAGTGCATCAGAATATGCCCCGTGGTATCTCGTGCCATTGACCCTAAAGTTTGTGAGGCATGGGGGTGAATTTAGAAGCAGTTCTTTGTTTTGCATTTTAATGCATGACACAATAGGATATTCAGGAAGGCAGGCAAGTTATGGGGTCAAGTTCCAGAGGGGTAGCTGTGTTAGTTTAGTTCAGCAAAAAAAACCTGACCTTGTGATTTACCCTTCTCTGCATGTATCTATTCCCTTCCACACTGTAGTTCCCATATCTTGCATCTGATGATGTGGGATTTTACCCATGAAAGCTCATGCGATAAATGAATTTGTTAGTCTTTAAACGTGCCGCAGGACTCCTTGTTTCTCTTAGGCTATGGGGTGTATTTTCTCTCCTGGTCCAAAGTGGGAGACTAGGGGCTCGGTGGAGATTCTTCTTTTTGCCTTGCATGATTCTGGAGGAGGGAGAGCGCTTAGCAGCACCTAACAGTCCAAGACCCCAAAGCAGGGTTAGCTGAGTGCTGAGCAGGACATCAGGATGGGTCTGAGGCAGAAGCAATCAGAGCACTTCCTTTTTTGGAATATTTTCCTCAGAAATCTGGTGGCAGTCATATGGGAATATGCTTCTGGACATTAGTTACTTGGGTAGGAAGGACAGAGGTCCCTAACTGCCACTCTTTACACATTACCGGATTTCCAAAGTAACCTGCTCACTTCACAAGACTGATTTTCCTCCCTATGAAGAAAGAGAAACAGTTATTTAATGTCCTCCTCTTGCCAAGTGCCACATACTGCATGATCTAATTTCAGGACAGAAATGAGAGGACCAGACAAGTTTCCCCTTGCAGATGCTACATGTACCGAAGCAGAAGAATAAAACATTTTAGGAAAGGGAAAAAAATTAAGAGTAAAAAAATTCTTTTCCCCCACCTCAAGCTGTTCCGTTGATAGTGCTGAGTGTGAATAAAATTGAACTTTGTTGAAATATCCTGCTCTGTAGGGGTGGATATGGCAACTGATTACAAATTCAAGCTCCTTTTTCTTGGCTTGTAAAGCCTAACACTACTTATTACCTTTCTACTTATCCACTTATGCCTTGTGTACACCAAGATTTTTACAACAAAATAGCTAACACCTTTTCTTTTTGGCCAGTGAAGATAGAAATTAAGTGATTTGCTCAAGGTTGCACAGGAAGTTTGTAACAGAGTAGGGAATTGAATTTAGGCCTCTTGAGTCTCTGGTAACCTCCCCAGGACTGGACCATTCATCTATCTGAGGAGCGCCTTGTGTGCAGAACACTTGTGTTGCATGCAGCAACTAGGGATTAGTCTCCACTGACAGTGGCAAAATCGTCAGACTGACCTGTGAAGACCTTCTCAGTCTATTGGGAACCTGATTTATTAAGACCATCCTGGCAACTAGACTAGCACTGAACCAAAGGGAGGCCCTTCCCTTCAACTCAGCACAGTGGACGTGCCGGGTGTAGGGCAGTTGAACTGAGGTATGCAAGTTATTTTAAGTTACTTGTGTATCTCCGTTTGACTGCCGCCAAAAAGGGCAGACAGTGTACACCTGTCCTGGGGTCAGCTAGACCTGTCATCTTCACCACGTTCCTTTTGCTTGGCTATATCCCTGAATCTCTTGCTTGCTTGATAAGCCGGCTTGTAAAGCCGTGTGGTAACACCAGAGTGGCTCACCCACGTTTTAACAGGTCAGAAGGATCGAACCCAAAATAACTTAGATTTAAAAGCACTCGGCTATTTGTGAGTATAAAAGTGGCCCTTAAGGGATCAGGCCCTTAAATTGCAAGTTCTTGCAAGTATGGATCTAAGGCTTAATTCTCCCGTTCCTTGCATGGTATGTAACCATTTGCCATGGTAAAGTGTGAGTGTAAAAGGGTTACGAAATGCTATCCGTCTGACTTGGTAGCATTTTATACTCATTTTGCAGCGGAGTAAATGATAAAGCAAGGTATAAGATGATGAATTCATAGGTTCCAAGGCTAGGAGGAACTCCACTGGTCATCTAGTCTAGTGTTTTTCAACATGCAGCCCAATCAGTACACATCTGTGGCCTATGTAACCTCCTCGGGGCCATATAGGTAGTATATGTATTGTGTGGATGCAGCCTACAGTGGTAAATAGGTTGAGAATCAGTAATATAATCTGATCTTCTGTATAACTCAGGCCATAGAAGTTCCCCAATACAATTCCCAGCGTATACTTTTTAGAAAAACACCCAGTCTGGATATATAAGAATTGCTTGTGATAAAATATCCACCGCAACCGTTGGGAAATTGTTCAAGTAGCTAATTTACTCCTTATCATATGTATGCCTTTGGAGAATCAGGCTTGTTTGGCTTAATTCTCCTATGCAAAGTGAATGTAGAAGGCTACATTTTTATTTGGTAGCAGTTTACACTGCTTTGCACAAATGTATGATGTACAGTCAAATACAAGGCCACTTTTGTTTCGCTTCATGTGTGAATGAAAAATGCTGAAAACATTGATTAATGAATATATTCTTAGGGAAAACTATGTTCCGATGAAGTTAAAGGTTCAGAACATATCAGTAATTTAACTTTTTAAAAAAATTACAGGGATCTTTTAATTACCCTCCCACTAAGTATTTATAAATCCTCAGTCTTTAAGTTAAACTTGAAAGAAATCCAAATGTGTTATGCATGGACATACATAGCTGGGGCACCTAACCACCCTTAACTCTGCCCTTTACTAACGCTGTACACTAAAGACATTTTTTTCATATTTTCCCTACATCGTGTCACTACAAATATAGTCAGTACAAAAGATTTCAATGAGTTTTAGCGATATGGGGATATTGAAGAGTCTGTTTTATTCCATTACTGAGAGCATATGTGGGCAGAGGCAGGGGGTCTGACACTTGTGCTTAACATTTCCTGATATGAATAATCCCACTGAAATCAATGGGACCATTCATAACGCATAAGGCCAAATGGGTGAGTAAGTTTTTGCAGGATGCGAGCTTGATACGTACAGATCAATTATTGTGACACAGTAGGAAGAGGTCCTTTTAAAAACTCAGTGTTCTGCAGCAGCATATGTGGTCCCTTAATTTAATATTAAGTTATGTGATCTGAGCATTTTCACATTTTTGGCTTTTCAAATTGCATGGTTTTTGCCTTTAACTGGAAGTCTCCTGGGGGCAAGTAAACACCCCCGTATCCCAGTGCTAGTGACAGAGGTAGAGTAGCTGGTGGTATCCTCGTAGCTTAGTGTTAGCTCATTCTGACTGAATCAACAGGACAGAAGTTGCTTTCCCTCTAGAAGATGACACTCTGGTTTCTAGGCAACCAAACCCATTTTCACTTCACCCCATTGCCAGAGAAGAGCCGACTTCTTGTGTAAAGAGGCGAAATGATGGATTTCAGCAGCCTCTAATTTGAGCTGAAAATAAAACTGAGCCCCTGAATGAATGGGCAAATCTGCTGAAACACAGTGTTGGGGGTGGTCAGAAGCAAATTGCTTCTGCTAATTAAGCAGAGGCATGAAATAGCTGTGATGACTGATGACAACCTCAGAGGTGCAGAAAAGCATGTGTCAGTATTCCTGTGGCCTGCGGCATGCTCTATTGTGTCTTTCTGTACTGATCCAAAGCACACTGAAAAGGGAAATACCCGCTCACTTTGTAATGTTATATATATTCCTTACCCACACAAAAATAAGACTTTCCTCCTTGGAGAAGGTGTAGTTTTGCAGGTATTTCCACTGTCAGGACTGGACTGATTTTCTTTGCTCTGAAATGTTCTGGTTACCACAGAGCTCCCCTGCTGCTCAGCTAGTGCATGCTTAGTTCCAGTGGGGAATACCAAGAAGACCCATTACTGCTACAAAGTTGAAGAATGAACAAAAAAATAGATACAAACATACATACAGCTGGCAGTGGGGGAAGTGGTCTGTGCATACTAGAGCCAAAGGGAAGTGGTGCCACGGAAGAAACCTTGGGAAGTGGCAACTCTGAGGTCCAGTTTTAATTGGAAAGCAGTGAAATACAGGGTAAATAGTGGAGTGACAAGGTGTCTGAGCAGCTGGTAGGTCTAATTTTTGTACCACTAGTTTCAACAGTTTCCTTTTATTAGAGGAAAACAAACAAGAAGTCCAGTGGCACCTTAAAGACTAACAATTGTATTTGGGTGTAAGCTTCCATGGGCTAGAACCCACTTTGTCAGATGTATGAAGTGGAAACTTCAGTTTGTTAGGTATATATACACATTCAAAGACATGTGAGTCATATTGTTATGTGGAGGACCAGTGTTAGCGAGGTCAATTCAAACAGTGTGACTGTGATTCATTCCTAACAGTTAATGAGAAGGTGTGAACGTTAAAAGAGGGAAATTTATTTTTTATAGTGAGCTAGCCACTCCCAGTCTATATTCAGACCCAATCTGACACTGTCAAGTTTGCATATGAATTCCAACTCTGTGGTCTCATGCTGAAGTCTGTTTTTTGAAGCTTTATTAGAGGGTTTCCACTGATTTACAGGTAAAATGATATTTTAAGGTGTGGCTTGACAAAACCCTGTCTGGGATGATTTTGTTGGGATGGTCCTGCTTTGAGCAAGGGGTTGGACTAATCTTCTATGACTCCAAGGTAATTATTAATGGTTCTTGGAATAGCTGCCAGTTTTTGTTTTCATGAGCAGGGAAAAGCACTTGAGTAATGTAGTAGAACCTCATGAATGGAGGTTGTTCGTAACTCTGAACAAAAGATTATGGTTGTTCTTTCAAAAGTTTACAACTGAACATTGACTCAGTGCAGCTTTGAAACTTTGGTATGCAGAAAAAAAATGCTGCTTTCCCTTTATTTGCAGTCACTTAAATGTAATACAATATTGTACTGATTGTGTACTTCTGGTTCCAAATGAGGGGTGCGATTGACTATCAGGTTTTTAACTCTGGTGTTGGTAAGTCCAAGGTTCTACTGTAAATTTGATGAATAATAATTTGTTTGAATTTCCATACATTGAGCCCCAGGCAATGCAGTGATGAGCACCTTCAGCTCCCATCGGTGAGATTTTTTTAGTTTGCAAACTGAGACACTCAGGAAGAGATTATTAAAACTGCTCAGTCTGCTTTTGTCTTTTGATTATTTTGCCCCATGTGCACATGTGTTCCCCGTAAGACTTGATTGACTAAATGAAGAAAAACCATCTTACCAGGGCCCTGCTTTTTACAGAGCAATCACCTATTGCTAAATAAATAAAATGAACTCAAACCAGTAGCTGCATACATTTAGTTAATATTCTGCATATTTTATAAATCCTCTTAACAGAGAATTATTTTCTCTTTGCCAACTGCTGTGTAATACAGCTGCAGTGATGACAGATATTGGCTTGGTGCTAGCAGACAGATTTTAAAGAGCAGTGACCTGCAGGGCCACTGTGTTGGGAGAGCAGATGAGCTGGCTGCCGCAGGTGCTCGAGTGTTCTTGCTGATTTAACTCTTTACAGGCTACTTAAGCCTGCAGATGAAAAAATTTTGATTCCATGCACTTTTCCTGCAATCTGAGAGACAAAGAACAATCTTGTTAGGGGAAAGGTTTTGTCATTATATCTGGGCTTGTGTTTGTCCTCATTTATTGAGATATTGGTATTCATTTACTGTCTTATAGGCTCTAAATGGAGGGCAAGGGGTTATATGTTATTGCAAATTGTAGCTGTGCGCCAGTATTCATCACCTTTCTGAGGGAAAAACACTTTT
This sequence comes from Pelusios castaneus, assembly GCA_007922175.1. NCBI lineage: Eukaryota > Metazoa > Chordata > Testudines > Pelomedusidae > Pelusios > Pelusios castaneus. The sequence continues at coordinate 20,586,557 of ML685785.1, forward strand.
TTTTATTCCTCTAAATCACTTTTAATAAAGACTCTTTATTTCCCTTCATTTGAAAAATCGTACTTTGGATGATTTCCAAATATATGGTTTTGATTTTGAAATCAAAAGAAGAAAAAATGTAGCTGGGAGTGGAATATAACACTATGTTGCTGTTGTCATCGAGGTGTATTTATAAGGTTGACACACTGCAGCCTCCTTCGTATCTGCATTCGAAGGAGTCTAGTCTTGTAACTTGTGAACCTGAATGCCTACTGCCTTTACTGTTGCAGGACATGTATAGGATCAGAGTCACGGTATACGTATTCCATGCACTGACCCATAGCCTACCTTTTGTACTTTTCTAAATAGAAGCAAGAGAAGAGACTAATTGTCTGTTGATCTTCAAAAGTGTTACTATCAGGACATTTGGCAAACTGTGCACTATTCTTGTGATACGAGCTTACTGGTGGTGAACCAACCACCCACATTTTACTTCAATGCCAATTTGGACTACATTTCAAGTCCAAAGGTTACAAAACTTATATCTGCTAATCAGAACATCCTTCATTTGCTATTGATATGTTAACTTTCTTAATTTCTGATTTGGGTCTTAATCTCCTTTTTATTTTTTATAAAGTTTGAAATTGCCTTGTATGTATCTTTGGCTTCTCAAAGATCGTATTGAATACTGAAGTGAAAAGCAATGTGTTCGATACAGGAATTGCATTTAAATGAAGCCTTTCTGTTAACAGAGTTAGGGGATCTAGTCTCTCTTTAAATTACCACACCAGGGGGTTACAATATAGGTTGTGCAGAAGGAAGTAGTAGTCAAAACTGAGCAGTTAGACCATATACATGTGGGAATTGGTTATTACTTATGTGGTTGTCTGACAAGCTCATATTTTATGCAATTCAAAAATAGAAAAAAAATGCAACTGCAATCAGCATTGTGACAGCTCTGTAATAGCTTAAATTAATAACATCTGACCTGTAAGAACAGAAAAAGAGAGAGTTACAAATTAAGGAACAGTGTTCTGTGGCACTGCTAAAGTTTTGAGGAGTAAAATGCTTGTTGCTACATATCCTAACAATTATATCCCCAATATATGAATTACCTGGAAATACTTAACTTGTTTGAATTCAGGTTAGTAAGGACTGAATCTCGCTTACATTTGTGTCTCCTGTGTATGCTGGGCTAATCATGTTGGGTGAACTCAGTGCTTCCTATTATTATTATTATTTTTCTATAGAAGGAATAACCAAAGTGTGACATATCAAGTCATGGCCCCCAAAACCTTCAATATGGAGATTCTGACTGCAGATTAGTTTCCAGCATGTAGTGCTCCCTTCTGTACCAAGCATGGACCACTCAGATAAAGGTGGATCACTGGAAACTAGAATGTAATTAAAACTGGTTGGAAAAATTTTGACTAAACATTTTGGTCAGAATTTGTTGATTCATCAATCTAAATATCCTTCACAGAGGAAGTTGCAACATAACCTGCCAAGTCACCTGTCAGGTTCCTCAGCAGTTTGGGTAGTGGGCTGGCAAGTAGCCAAGAGTCTGGACTCCTCACTTGCTGCTCCTTGGCAGCCTGCCTGACAGACTAATGGGAAGCCAAGAACTTGAGTCTCAGCTCCCAGACTCTCATGGTCCTTAGCAGCTGAGGCTTTCAGAATCTAGGGCTGTGGGGCAGGTAGACTGCCCCATAGTCAGGGCTCAATACCCTTCCAAAGAGATTAAATTTGTTTTGTTTTCATTCCAAATTGGAACAAAACCTGGTTTCAAAGTATCTAAATTCTCTGTGGAACACTGCCCTGCTCTACATATAATCCCTGCAGGCCACACCTCCCTTCTCAAGTTAAGTCCGTATTGCAATTTGTGCTCTTTTATGCTAATCAGGTGCAACCTTCATGACCTTGGCAAGCTGGCAATGTGTCCCTGATGCAGGCAAAGTTGTGTTGTCTTTGAGAAATTAGTAGTGGATAAAAGATGATATAGCTTCCTTTTTTATTTTAGTCTGACACTATTCCCAATTGGGAAAAGCACAAGAGAGAGTGTGAGAGGTTAGCTAGATCACCACTGGTAAGGATAGATGGATCTGCCACTTGACACCGATAAATAGTGCAGGGATTGAATCCATAGTTATATTCTGTCAGAAATTCAGCATATGATGTTAAATGGCAGGTAATAAAATTTCAATTCACCTTTGTGTTTCTGTATTCTGAATCACACCCAGCTGCACAAAGAAATTTTCTCTTTTTTCTCTGGTGGGAAGTACCAAATGTTCAGGAATGTGGTGGAGTCTTCTACTTTAATAGCAAGGAGCCACATTAGGCCTTTAGGTAAAATAAACTAAGACCTGAATCCTTCCAAGTTCTGACCCCTTTATCTATTTTGCTTCCACATCTCCTGACTTTGATCTTTGCAGCTAAAGTAAGCATGAATGAATGATGCTTTACAAGTTTGGGCCCTGTAGCTAAACTTTTCAGAGTTGGTAAGACACCAAATGAGTGTGATGTTTTGGAGATAATGAACTCTTGAAGTTTCTTGTGAGATGTGAATCCTCAGGACCTCTGAAAATCAGACCACTTTTATTTAGGTGTCTAAATATATATTTTTGCACTGAACTATAGGCACCTACATTTGAAAATTTTAGTTTTTCTTACTTTTGCATTAAACTCCACTCAGTCCATTACGCCGAGATCACAAGGATCCTGACAAATCCATATGTAGGTGGATTTGTGCAACTTCTGGTTGTACCAGTGATATCAGGATGGGCAGAAATTGGCTATTTGACATTTTTATATTCTCCAGTTTTCTCCTTTTTCTTTTTTAAAAGATAGTGATAACTCATAACTCTTCCTCCTCTCATCATAAACCTGGATTAACCTATGTGTTAACCATCACTGACATCTTTATGGCCAATAAGGAACAATTGGGTTTGGAAAGAACGCTGCAACACAGGATTTACAGCCCTGACTTAACTAAACTGTCTCCCTCCATGACCCTCAAACAGATACCCTAATAATTGAAATGAACCTTCATACTCAGGACAATTAGTCTATTTGAATGAAAAATATCAGAAAGTAAGCATATGTCACTTCCACATCAGATGGTCTAAGATTACACTGAAAATCTGTTTTAGAGAGCATATTAAGGCCTTGTATTTTTCAGGACAGTACTATTCTTTGTAATCGTGGCAAGAAAAGGAGTTCACTTAATTCTGTTTTTTATTCTGTGCTGAACTGTACTGCATGATTTATCAATCCCCTTCCCTTAAACTCTGTTTCTAATGGGCATTTGTTTGGCTGCTTGGATTAGAGGTATAAGAAGTCCCGCTGGGTCAGGGGCTCTATTTACTGTTTCACAAAGATAAGGTTAGGATTAACTGTCCTGCATTTACGACCAGTGGTTATTTCCCACCTTCATATTGATTACAGGACTTCTACCTATTTTGTGACCAGACTCTGTTAATCGGCAAGACAACAAAATGTTCGTTACAGAAAAAGAGAAGGTTCAGAATTTAACTTAAATGGGCTTCAGTGATTGGAGAGTGACGTTTTTATTTGCTGTCACTGAACAGGGCAGGGTATTGCAATTTCCACAGCAACTTCTCTTTAGTGGGTACAAAATCATATTTTGGGGAGCTGGGAGGTTCTGTTTCTATTAAAGGCTCATTCCCTATGATCAATACACATCTTTTTCTGCTAGAGAAAAGAGACAATCTCCACCATAATTATGCAGGATAACAACCTGACATCCATTGACACTTTTCCTGAAGTTACCAGTTGAGTATAGCTTCATCTTCTGCGGATGCATTTGGAAAGTGGGTGCTTTAGGAGGCTCTATTTAGCTATTCCCACCCAGCTACTGGTTTGGGCACCATAGTGGAAGTTCTGTTTACTTGGGCTGGTGCATGAGAATTTTGGGAGAGGATAATTTCCTATCTGCTAATTTGGTTTCTCTGTGACCTTCTATGGAAGCTGATACAACCTGCCAGGTTTTTAGTACATGTAAATCTAGATACTGCATTGAATGCTTGTTGTGCGCTAAATACACAAAACTTCATAACCATTTGAGACTAGATTGTGGTGTTCACAGGTTCCCAGAGCAAGGGATGGTGCAGAGGTGCACTGTCCCACTTGCTGTTAGCCTTCGCTGAGAGATGCTGTTGCTACAGCATTTCACATGGTGCTTCTGATGGTTAGTCAGCACCATCAGCCAGTGCTCATTTTCTGGCGCTGTACATGGGTGCAGCTCTGTGTGATCATTTATATCAGAGCTTCCCAACCCCTGGCCCGCAGGGCTCTTTAAAATGACCTGCGTTGCCCGGCCGCTGGCTGGGAGCCGGGCCACAGCTGCCCAGTCCTGGCGCGCAGCTGGGAGCTTTGTTGTGGCTGTCTACCCCCCTCTGGTCCTGGCCAAGGCTGCGAGCGGGGTCGCGGGCCAGCGCAGCGTGGCTGGGGGACAGTTGCAGCATGGCTGGAGGGAGGACCCGCGTGGCTGTGGGGTGTGCTGGCTGCTGGTGGTGGCCGTGGGCAGCGTGGGGACTCGGGGGGAGAGGGGGACTGTAGGGTGGCTGGGGCATACACACCGGCACGGCCACGCTGTTGCTGGGGCATACACGCCTGCCCACAAACTAGCCCTGTTAATGGGCATCCAGCTCCCCTCCCCCTTAAAAAAAGAAACTTTCAATTTTTTTTGAATTTTTAAAAATCTTTTTGGCTCAAGGGCCACAAATATAATTTTTACAACCCTGAAGGGCCACCAGTCTTAAAATAAAATTGTAATTAAATATTTAATTAATCAATTTAATTAATTTTAATTAAAATGGAAATTGAATTTAATTTTAATGTTAATTTAATTAAATAGACTGGTTGCCCCTCAGGGTTCTAAAAATTATGTTTGTGGCCCTCAAACCATAAAGGTTGGGAACCACTGATTTACATAGTCCACTACGCAAAGAAGGGGGGAAAGACTGTTTATGACCTATGCCTTACTGTGCATCTGTGTAAGAGCCAGAAAGGATCAGTCTATTATACTGTAAGCTGTTCGAGGCATGAATCATGTACTGTTTGTACAGCAAGGTGCCTATAAAATGCTTTTGGGTCCTAAAAGTAATTATAAAGAGTCCGCAATGTTCAGTGTTGTCATATTTTGAATGGACTGTGACTTGTTAGATAACCAACTCAAGAGTGACAGCAAGCAAACTCTTAATACAAAGTCATGGTACTTAGTTTTACCAGCTGGAAGAGAGGATGTCAGAGCTAATATAGAACTGCAACACTATAGGTGACCTGATCATTTAAGGGCCTGGGACCTGTCAGTCCTATTAACTTCTCAGATCCAGCTGAGAAAATGATCTGCAGATATAAAGCAGATATCTGTGGATTTGCAGGAGATTACATATATAATTTGGATCCATCTATGATCCACAAAAATGATCCGTTGATATTGACAGATATAAAGTAGATATCTATAGATTTGCAGGGCCCTACTGGCAAACCAGGTATGAAACGTTTGCCTTTAGCATCCTAGCACTCTCATTTGGACTCGAAATGCCCCAGTGTTTTTCTATCTGTTTCTGTAGCAGTTTTTACTTGCAACTGTACTTTTCAACTTCCTTACATTACTGTGCTGTAGTTATTTTCTACCGTAAACGATGTAAAAATAAATGTTTCAGCTGAAGCAGATTCAGCGTAAATGTAAACTGTAGCACCTGTGTTTTATAATACCACTAATAATAACCAAAAGTGAACCAAGATTTTAAAAAAATGACTGGTGATTTTTGAGTCTCGTTTTGTGGGCTCTGCACTTTCTACAAATTGGATTCCTTTTATGGCATCTCAAGTAGGGTTACCTATAGACTGATGCAAGCACAGTTACTAGTCCCTTTTGAAAACCTTGGCTTGAATATATTTGTTTTTTTTTTGTTTTTGTTTTTTAAAGTCTAGAACAATAACATGATAATGCATTTATATTTATAAACTGGGAAATGTAGATTCTTTCAGTAATTGCTAGGCTCTGGTTGTAATTTGCTTAAAAATTGAAAAATTAATGTACTGGAACAACTTTGAAAGGCCCATAAATAAAGTGCTGAGGACCAAAAGCTTGCAATGTATCTGAGGTTATGTTAATTATGATTAATTATGTCTCCTAAAGGTTTGTTAGAAGCCTGTTTGCAAACATGAACAATAATAAGGCAAAAGGGCCTTAGTGTAACTGAGAATCAGGTCGTAGATGTTCTGTAAGCCATTGTAATTTATTTGTATTATAATGGACCGCTAGGTCTGCTATAGATAGTTAAGGTATAGATCACATTTCTGTTTACAGCTTGACTCCAGTTGCCATAAAATCCACATGGTTATTACTCAGATTGCCTTGAAATTTGGTGGTGTTAAATAGCTGTGTTTCTGGGTAAGATCATTCATGAAACTTATTTTAAAAATATCAAAAGCTAGTCTTAGATATCTTCACAAACAATTTAAAATCATTTCTACAGTGGAGTGATATTACAGCAGAATACCAGCTCTGGAAAGGGACCTAGGTATCATTGTAAATAACAACATGATGTTCACTGCTCAATGGGCAACTGTGATGACAACCATAAACAAGAAGCATAAGGAAAGGATGTGACTAATACTGTAATATGGAGAATATTATAATGCCTTTATGTAAATCAGTGATGCAATGGCCTCATCTGAAAAATGCTGTGCATTATTGCAAAAAACGAGAGTCCTGTGGCACCTTATAGACTAACAGATTTTCTTTGGCATAAGCACATCTGACGAAGTGGGTTATAGTCCATGAAAGCTTATGCCGAAGAAAATCTGTTAGTCTATAAGGTGCCACAGGACTCTTGTTGTTTTTTGCTGTACAACAGACTAAGGGCTTGCCTACACGAGCACCGTAATCCGCATTAAAAATCATTACCGCGCGTTAATAAGCGAACTGTACAGACGTGAAATGTTTTTCCTGCGCACTAAGCGCTTTCTTGCTCCGCATTCCAACCACCACTCCGCCGAGAGTGGTAACAGCTGTTCCGGATCATCTGCTGCGCGTTTCTGCTCGTCAGTACTGTCTCTGCGCATTGTTTGGAGTCCGGAACTGTCCCAGCATTCCCAAGTCGTCCTGTCTGTACTTCCCCTCACCCTCTCTATGACAGTGACGAAACAGTCCCCACCTACAGGTGACTCCCGGGATTTACAAACATTTAGTTACTTTCACTTCCTGGTGTTTTCCTCGTGGAGTGCATTGTAGTGCAGCAGTGTTCTCAGTTGATCTGCAGGGCATCGATCAGCCCCTGATCCTCTGTGTCATCCTCTGGCAGGGAGCTCAAAACATAATGAGCAACCATCCGAGATGTATTCAGCATGTGGAGGGCGAGAGTGGAGACCAGAGCAGGATCCATTCTAACGCAGATTTTGTTTCCATCCAATGGCGCGCTCCGTGCAAACAGTATTGAAAACAGGCGCGAGTTGCTACTGGCAACAAGGAAGACGCTAGGGAAACGCAATGCAGCATGGGAAACATCCGGTGTACCCATGGTTCTTTGTGCTCCTTTCCTTCATCACATGATTGCAAGCAAGTACACAGGGAAATTGGAACGCTGGGATACGTGCCCAGAATTCAGAGCGCTAGTGTGCATTGCAGTGAGGAATCCTGTGACGTCTCAAGGAGCGACGTGTGTACAAGGTAAAGCGCAATAAAATCCACGTGCTCCTTACAACGCAGTTCAGAAGCTGCGCTGTAATCTGATTGTGTAGGCATAGCCTAACACGGCTACCCCTCTGGAAATTTCTACTCTGTGCATTATTGGTCACTGTGATGCTTTCCGGGGATACCCAGGGTTGTGAAAAACAAACAGAGTCCTGTGGCACTTTTAAAGACTAACAGATTTATTTATCGCATAAGCTTTCGTGGGAGAAAATCCCATTTTGTCAATAATGGATGAACACTCACAGTATTCACAGATGTGCAGTTTCCAAACAAGGGGTGCATCCCATCTTACCAATCACACCTCAGATCACTGCTGTGCTCAACACCCAACACCTCGGTATGTTTATAGTGGAAAAAAAAGTAAAAGTTAATTTAATAAAGAACAGAAATTCAAGGGGTAGTAAGTAGAAGTATGGGAAACAAATGGTTACATATAAAATAAAATCATAATGCACATTCTGGAACCTAGACTTTTGTGTGTTATAGAGCAATGTTCACCCAAAGTCCTTTCAGAGTTTTACAGTGAAGCTTGGCCGTGATCTTCCAGTCATGATACAAGCAACATTGTCAGCTTGCCTCCTTGCTGAGAGATGCCAGGTCTCTCACTAGCCTTAGATTTATCAGGATAGTCCCTGGTTTTCCTTCATAACTAGGAAGCCTACTGCTAGTTGATTGTTTTTTCCTATATCTTTCCTCTCTTGTAGATTTTTTTCTAATCTTTTGATTAGCATCAGTACGCAAATAGATGACCCTTGTGGAGTGGACAGTATTCTATGACCTACAGGGCGATAAGAGTCTGGTGCCCACTTCCTGAAAGGAACCTGTCTGAGACATGTCACATCCTGGCTACCTGCCTTAAGAATATAATTTTCAGAATAGACAAACATAAATCCTTAATTATTACTAGTACATGAATTTTTGTAATAATTATGATGACCAGTGAGGCTACTAGCTCTTGTTTGAGACCTCAAACTTCACCCTTTGGTGAATACTTATGGATATATCTGACTCAGGGCATCCGAGTAAAATTCTACATGCCCCCTGCGCCTTCTGCAAGTAGGTACCAAGAAGGCCCTGGGTCACAATCACCCCATCTCAAAAAAATATTGCTGATCAAAAGATTCAGAGGAGGGGACAAGAATGGATGGACCTTCCATTGTGGCAATTCCTTTGCACCCAAATTAGAATAGAATAGATAAGTGGGATTTTCTCCCACGAAAGCTCATGCGATAAATAAATCTGTTAGTCTTTAAAAGTGCCACAGGACTCTGTTGTCCATGTAAAATCACTTATTGATGAGCATGTGAATTTATTATTAAGACTGGCTCCAACAAATGAGGTCAGAGCATTACCGACATACAAATTACTCACTCATCTCTCTCTCTAAGAGCAAAATACTGCAGGAAAAATAGGTTTGATGGCTCAGAAAGATGTTGAAAAAAATTACTTAATGCAAATGAAACCAGAAAATGTGACTTCATGAATAAGAAATAAGCAAAAGCTTATACTTCCCATAGGCAGTATCGTGCACTTTGAAATTAATTGCACTATTCACGACAACACTTGTACTTCTTTGTCAGGAAAATCATGCATAAACGTAAAACTTTTTCACTAGCTTAATTGGAGTAATGATTGCAAAGAGGAAACATGTACATTTTCTTTTGGCTGTATGCTTAAAATGAAGAGTCAGTATTATTTGCAAAGATACTGTATTCTAAGAAACTACACTCACAATGTTTATGATTACCAGGGATAGCAGCAGCAGCAGAAAAAAAAATTAAAGGCAATATGTAATGCACAGTTTTATAGTCCATGCTTGTGTGTCATTAGAGAAAGTGTGTCTAGTGTTAAGAGTAGGCAACTGGCAGTCAGGACTTCTGGTTTCTGTTTTTGATTTTTCTTTGTAATTTGCACAAGTCGTTAAATTTCACTGGGACTCAGTTTAGCCATTTGTGGAAATTGGGCACATTTATCTATATATGCTTATAGATGCCAATCCAGCATATCTATTCTTCATATATGGTATGAGTGACAGTTTTATGATATGACTAGTATATTCATATACCTCTGTTGGATTGAACAAGAAATTAAACGTACATTGTAAACCAGAATAAAAATATATGCCATCCATCCTGTACTACTACTTGCGATTCACCTTTTATCACAACAAGTAGGGGGCTGTGCGTCGAGAGCAGAAGGAGGATCTGAGGCCTATGCTGTTATCATGAAGATCCACATGCCCATGAGGTGTGTAGTGACTAACAACTGTGCTATAATACTTCCTCAAGAGAATTAATGAATTAATGTTTATGAATTACTTTGCTATATTGAGATGAAAGGTGCTCTATAAAAGTAAATAATGTGTGTTTTGTGCAGAAGGCTAATCTTCTGTTCCGATGCCCAGATAATGTGCAAAGGGCTTTCATGGAATCATAGAATAATAGGGTTGGAAGGGACCTCACGAGGTCATCTGCTAAAAAGCAGGACCACTCCTCCTAAATTACCCCAGCCAGGGTTTTGTCTAACCGAGCCTTAAAAATCTCCAAAGATGGAGATTCTACCACCTCCCTAGATAGCCCATTCCAATGCTTCACCACCCTCCTAGTGAGAAAGTTTTTCTTAATATCCAACCTCGAGCTCCCCAGCTGTAATTGGAAACCATTGCTCCTTGTTCTGTCCTCTGTTACCCTCGAGAACAGCCTAGCTCCCTCCTCTTTGGAGCAACCCTTCAAGTAGTTGAAGGTTGCTATCAAATCTCCCCTCAGTCTTCTCTTCTGTAGACTAAATAAGCCTAGTTCCTTCAGTCTCTCCTCACAAGTCATGTGCCCCAGACCCCTAATCATTTTTGTTGCCCTCCACTGGACTCTTTCTAATTTGTCCACATCCTTTCTGTAGTGGGGAGCCCAAAACTGGACACAGTATTCCAGATGCGGCCTGACCAGTGTCGAATAGAGGGGAATTATCACATCCCTCGATCTGCTGGCAATACTCCTACTGATGCAGCCTAATATGCCATTGGCCTTTTTGGCAACAAGGGCACACTGTTGGCTCATATTCATCTTCCCATCCACCATAACCCCCAGGTCCTTTTCTACAGTGCTGCTACTTAGCCGATCGGTCCCCAGCCTGTAGCAGTGCATGGGATTTTTCCGTCCTAAGTGCAGGACTTTGCACTTGTCTTTGTTGAACCTCATGAGGTTTCTTTTGGCCCAGTGTTCCAATTTGTCCAAGTCTCCCTGGATCCTGTCCCTGCCCTCCAGAGTATCTACCATTCCCCCCAACTTGGTGTCATCCACAAACTTACTAAGCACGCAGTCTATTCCATCATCAAGATCATTAATGAAGATGTTGAATAGAACCGGCCCCAGGACCGACCCCTGGGGCACTCCACTCGTTACCGGTTGCCAACCAGACATCGAGCCATTGATTCCTACCCGCTGAGCCCGTTGATCTAACCAGTTTTCGATCCACCTTACGGTCCACTCGTCCAACCCATACTTCCTTAACTTGCCGATGAGAATGCTGTGGGAAACCGTATGAAAAGCCTTTGCTGGCATCCTGATGAGAAATAAAAACCGAGATGCCAAAATATTTAGCTCTCAGTCTCCTTTCTGATAATTTTAGTTTACCTATTTTTTCTCTATCTTATCTGAATCTGGGTCCAACCGAGCTCCGCTGACATCATGGCAAAACTCCAGTTTATGCTTGATAAGCTTTGATAAGCTTATTTTTAGCTTATTTTCACCATACTGTTCTCCATGGACATGTGGATCTTCATTTTTCCCCATGTAGTTCCCATTAGTGTTAATAGGAACATTCTGCTATCAATCAATATGAGGCTACAGCATGAGGCTAGGTCCTCTAGTCATTAGTCTATGATATGATGGAGTTTCTGCCATTTATTATTAGCTGTAAACACCTATGGTATTTCAGTCTGTGAAAGTTGATGTTCCAAACAGTGAATGCATTGCCTGCTCCTTGAGGGGTTCCTAGTTTGAGGGCATAGGAAAAAGCCAGATACAAGTAAAACTTACATTGTTGGGCCTTACTGGAATAATACCTGGGCTGGAAGCACGATTATATTGCACAGTGAGCAGCGATAGTGTTATCTAACTGGCAGGGCCTGAGGCAACTGGGACAAATCTAGAGGAAGAGGAATGGAAAAAAAAGCAGTGCCTGAGTACATGAGAGATTATCTAGCACTATTATGCCACAGACCTTTACACTTTGCCAATTTAACGCAAACTGTGCTGTTGTCTAGAATACAAGAGGGATTTAAAAAAAAAAAAAATAGCAGAGTCATTCACCGTCATTCCAGGCCTCACTGGCTTAGCAGTGTCCTGTGGCACTTTTAAAGACTAACAGATTTATTTATCGCATGAGCTTTCATGGAAGAAAATCTGACTTCGTCAGACCCTTTGAAGATGTGAAATTTACAGAATGGGAGGAAATCAAATGCAGGGGAGTGTATCACATAGCATCAGGTCAGGCTGTAACAGCAAACACCTGTTTTGTTTTGCTGTTACAGCCTGACCTGATCCTATGTCATAAACTCCCCTGCATTTAATTTCCTCCCATTCTGTAAGTTTCCCATCTTCAAAGCGTCTGACGAAGTGGGATTTTCTCCCACAAAAGCTTATGTGATAAATAAATCTGTTAGTCTTTAAAAGTGCCACAGGACTCTGTTGTTTTTCTACAATAGACTAACACGGCTACCCCTTTGAAACTTGGCTTAGCAGAGTTAGTCTAGCAAAAGTAGGAGTGGAGAGAAAGCATATTATAAGAGGAATGAAAATTCCTTAAACTGTGTTACAAGTGATGTTATTAACGCCTCTGTGTGTATATATTTTATATTGACTGGATACAGTGTAGTCACAGCAGTGTTGCTATGGTGACTGAAAGTGACAGCTGATGTCTTGTGTTCCCCAGAGGATTTCTATGGTAATAATGGTAATTTCCCTTGAGGGATGGGCTGGCATTAAAAACCTGATACTAGATGAACAGGTAGTATATAAAAATTCCTTCTAATTAGCAGTTATTAACCAGATCTTAATAGGGTTTTAATGGGAAATAGCCAATTTTGTATGAAAATGTATTCTTATACACAGTTTGTTTAAATAAACATTGTGTTTGTTACAGGTAAAAGAAAAACCTTTACATTTCACTGTGATAATTCCTTGTTTAATGTAGAATCCTCAACCCTGATGCAGGGGTTTGCTGTGTACATTGTAGTATAACAGTACCTTGTCTGTATTGCCTTCCTTAGGCATTCAAAAAACAAGTCAGACCCCTATACATGGAATTACCTTCTGTTTTCTGAACCTTTAGGGTACACTTGTGTTTTCAAGCTTTCCTCCAAAGCCAGGAGGGTAGGATCTTAGAAACAAAACGAAAATCTCTGATTCTCTCACAATCTCAGCAGCTATGGCTTCAAGAAAACAACAAATATCACAAGACTTGCAGTGAAATCAGAAGATCTGACAGCAGTGTCTCTTAGGTATCTGGTTGTGCGCTCTGTATGCCATGAACTAGGAGACAAGTGCTGTAGGCATTTCAAGTTCTAGGCGTCAGAGAATCTAGCCTTTATGAGTTCCTGTTAAACACTCTTGCCCTTGGAATCAGTATCAGGAGTATCTGAGTAAGGCTAGCAGAAAATGCCGGTTGCACATACCCTAGGCAAAATGACTTGAACAATCAAAACAAAAACAAAATAAATGGCCCAAATTCAGTCTCTGAGGATGGTCCAAAAGGAATCATGCCACGTGAGACCCATCACATCTAATTCCTGGGTTCCCCTTCCCACCATCTGGAGCTCAGTTCCACTTTCTGTGGTCTCTGAGGGCCTCTCCAGTCCTTCACAGTAGTCACACCTTGCTTTTTGCTTGCCTGCAGCTGTCTTCCTTGTTTCCTGCTCTGTACAAGCCTATCCTCTGAAGCCAGATCCTAAGTGGCTGCTTCTAGCCTTTTCCTCCACCCCCATCCTCCAGCTGTCTTGGAGTTGGATGCATCCTTTCTGACTTCAGCCTGTCACTTCCTTTTCCATTAGGCAAACTGGAGCCCTCTATTGGCTAGCTACTGAAAGGGCAGGGGTTAAAGTAAGGGGAAACACACCAGAACGCAGTTCCGAGGCCCACAAATTTGAAGGACCAGAGTTCCGGGGCCCCTAAAAATAGAAAAATCCAGCAGAACGCATGTTCCGCCCTGCCCTGGCTGCTGGCAGGTCCTATGCCCCACCCTTGTTAATTAAAATACTTATTGTGTTATGCAGTGTTTGCTAGTTTGTGACAATAATTGCTATAGACATAAACACCGTATAAAAGTATAAATATTTTTATGGAGTGATCACCGATGCATGTGGTACTGAGCAGTGGTTGCAAATGCCTACCTGGGCTGGGGCCCACACATGCATGAAGGGGCCCAGACAATACGGGAAGGGGGCCTGGAGATTAGGAGGGTTCCGGGGCCCATCAAATTATACTTTAACCACTGTGAAAGGGGTAACAGTGCTGTCTGTTTCCCTCCACATCATCCTTGGAGGAAGGGAGGAATACTTAGAAATGAGCTAGGTAACAAAATTACAATATTAAATCCAGGATAAAAACAGAGTTTTAGATTTAAATCTTCAAATTGCAAATGGAGACCTGATCCTGGAAATGGTTGCTTGCATTGACTTTCGAGTGACAGACATCTCATGAGTAAAGATACTTGTGTATAAATTTTTGAAGGCTGAAACCCACAATATTTATACTTTGTAACATCTTCTGTGAAACTGATAGTTGGCAATGAAAGAACAGTAACTGCTAGTTTCAGTTACTGTATGTATCTGTCTTCTGCATTTATGTGCGCAGTCTCTGCCAGCTATCATTTTTACAAAGATGTTGAGGGGCTTGCATAATGTTTGTTAGGCATTTGAAGTCTTTGACTGAAAGGCGATATAGAAGTTCAAAGTATCCTTTTCTTCTCTGAGACTTTCTGATGTCTATAGAAGAGTTAAATGAGTCATAGAGAGATTAAGCAACTTGTCCAAGGTCGCATGACTAAATAGTGAGATGGTTTGGGGAATAGAGGCTTGTAGTCCTCTCTCCTGAAATCCCTTGCTCTAATTAGCTCACTACATCGCCTTTATATTTGGAATTTATCTAGTTAACTATAACTGTTTCCCTAATTTCTTTGTGTTTCTGATCATCTGATGTGAAATCTCAAGTAACTGTTCTGCGTTTGTCTCCATTTTCCTTTGTTTAGATCTTCCTCTCTGGCCCATTAGTACCTTTTTTATTTTGCTGCAGTAGGGAACATCATTTTTCATTAAATGTAACTGAAACCTGCACTGTGAATTCTCTCATTTAAAAAGCTGACAACTAAATGTGGCTATGATTTAATTACCTGTGGAAAGGATATAACCAAGAGCTCTGGGGAATCATTTGCAACCAAGAGGGAATTGCTCTAAGTAGGTGCAAACTGAACAGTGATCATAAGTAAAGTCAATCAAAGGATGCGATCACTGAGGATAGTTGAAGGGATAATGATTCACCGTGGCAATAGTTACACTAATGTTCTAAACACAGAATGATACACCAAATTAAAATCTGGGTAGCTGAATAACAAACTATCAGTCTTCAGCTGGTATCAAAACAATTTTTTCCCTGTTAGTATGCTGAGAACTTTTGAGGTCAATTATAGAAGAGCCCCCAAAATGAAATTTTTTTGCTGTGATTGCAAACATACAGCTTTTAGCCTACTTAAGATTCTCCACTCTGTTGCAGCTGTAGTTTATGCCTAAGAAAGTGCTGGCCCTTAGGAAAAGTGGGGAGATGATTAGATTATGGTTAAGTGAACAGAATCTCTCTGCCATTTGTTAACCTCTTAGTGACTTTGTTCAGGGATTTCACAGATCAGCTAAAAGCTGTCACAATTCTCGTTCTTCATAATGTTCAGACAATTGACGCATTTTGTCTGCTTCATGATGCTTTTCTCAAATAGTATCTGCATGATACTATCTTCTTATCAGATATAAAAAATAAACCCTGATGTTAAAGTAGCAGCTGCTGCTCTATGGTTATTCAAAGTGAAATTTCAGTAGCGTAGGTATTTTGAGAGTAAAAACGTGTATATTTATTGCGGATGAGTGGTGTACAATGGATAGTTCTGAAGTTTGAAACTCTGGGGCTAGAATCCCAGTTGGTGTAAATCAGCATATGTAAATCATATTCTTTCAGTGGAAGCTACAATGATTTACATCAGCTGAAGTTTGGGTCCCTAAAGTTGAAGGTGTTATAATGTAAATTCCCAACCCCTATTCTGTCGATGTACTTTAACTTTGACCACATGAGGTCCTGGGGGGTGAAAGGAACAGTTCAATCTTAATGTCCATTCTGTTTTTAACATTTAACATAATCAGATTATTTATAAAACCCACGTTCCTCTGCTACGTGACAGTCGAAAAGGAATCCTACAAAATGTGGAAACATGGACAGATTACAAAGGATGAATATAGAAGACTTGCACAAGCATATAAAGACAAAATCATAAAGGCACATAAAATTATTTATACTTAGCAAGAGACATAAAAGGCAATACAAAGAGGTTCTGTCAATACATTAGAAGCAAGATGAAGGCTAGAAAAAGGATAGGTCCATTATTTAGTGGGAAAGGAAAACTAATAATGGACATCACCAAAAAGGTGAGGTGTTTAATGCTTATTTTGCTGCAGTTTTTGTTTACAGAGGTTAGTTGTGACCAGATGTTTAACAGAACTCAACAGATCCTGGGCACCAGGTCACCATGGCACCCAGGATTTTCTCCCTGACACCTAGCAGCACTGTGGCATCCAGGGAGGTGAATACCCCCTAGTACCCAAATAAATAAATAAAAATTTCACTGACATTTTCAGTGCTGACATCTCTTTCTCCCCACCCACACAGCCAAAAGCACTGCTGGCAGCAGCTTTTTTTCAGTAGTGGGAGAGGGGTCTTTTACATGCCATTCTGCTGCTGCTATAAGTATCAGTGGCCATGGTTTTTCGATGGGGTTGGGGGTGGTGAGCAGTGCACTCTGCACCACTGCTGGAAGAAGTGGCGGCAGCGGCTGTCTTTTGGTGGTGGGGGTGGCCTCAGTTTTTGGGCTGGTCCCTAGGTGTGCAGCAGATTTGTCAAGGCCTGGTTTAACACAGTTAATACTGACGATAAAGGGGAAGGAACAGAAGTTGGAATAGGGAAAGTCCAGATTGAAGAATTTTTAAGATGTATTCAGATCTGCATATATTGACAAGATTTACCATAGGATACTAAAGAAACTAATTGAAGCAATCTTGATACCATTAGCAATTATTTTTGAGAATTCCTGGATGACAGGTGAGGTCTCAGAGGAGTGGAGAAGGGCAAACATAGTACCTGATTTTTAGGCTTGGTCTACATTGCTGGGAAAATTCAGAATAGCTTGCATAATGAAAAATCATATTCAGAGTAGTTATCAATGATTTGCTGTCAAATGGGGAGGACTTACTTGTTGATGACTGGCAAGATCTGTCCATTATTATTCAATATTTTCATTAATGACTTGGATAGTGGGGTAAACAACATGCTTATAAAATTTGCAGATGACAACAAACTGGGAGGGTTGCAGACACTTTAGAGGAGCGGATTAGAATTCAAAAAGACTTTAATTTGGGGAATTGGAACAAAATAAACAAAATGAAATTCAAGAAACACATACAAGCTAGGAAGAAAAAATTCATATGCACAAGTACAAAATGGGGAAGAACTGGCTTGATGGTAATACTGCATAAAAGGATGTGAGGGTTCTGGTGGATCACAAATTACATGAGTCAACCACGTGATGCATTTGCAAAAAAGACTAATATCATTCTGGGTCTACTAATGACTGTTGTATTGAAGACACAGAAGGGAATTATTCTTTGCTCGTCACTGGTGAGGCTTCAGCAGGAATGGAGTACTATGACCAATGTTGAGTGTCAGACTTTAGGAAAGAAGTGGTTAAATTGGTGAGAGTCCAGAGAACAACAAAAATGATAAAGGGTTTAGAAAATGTGATCTAGGAGGAATGATTAAAATATCTGGTTGTGTTTTTAGTCTTGGGAAATGAATCCTGCGGACCTGAGAGGTCTTCAAATACGTCAATAGTTGTCATAAATAGGAGAGTGATCAGTCTCCATGTCCACTAAAGGCAGAACAAGAAGTAATGGGCTTAATCTACATCAAGTGGGATTTAGGTTAGAAATTAGGAAATCTTTCCAACTTTAAGGATAGTTAAACTCTGGAATACGCTTCCAAGGCAGGTTGTGGAATCCTAGTCATTGAAGATTTTTAGCAACAGATTAGACAAACACCTGTGAAGGGTGCTCTTGCCTTCTTTGGGCAAGAGGATAGACTAGGTAGATGACCTCTTGAGGCCCCTTCTATGATTCTGTGAAATGTAGTACAAATGGGAAAACTCTAATCTGGATTTCAGAGTAATCTGGAGAGTTGTATGGGGAAATAGTGCTGAAAAGTTGTCATGTTCTGTGCCAGCGTTTCTCAAACTGGAGGTCCTAACCCAAAAGGAGCTAGGCTATTGTAGGGAAGTCCTGAGGTCATTAAAATATTGCCAAGGGAAAGAAGGAACTAGGGAGAGGAAGAGGTACAGCAGCCTTCACTTTCCAGCTGCCCAGCACTGACGGCTGTGGTGTTAGCAGTAGCAGCAGAATAAGCATGGCACCACCTAAGAATATGTACAGTATTTACTATCATTTGTTTGGAGAGGGTGGGGATGTGGCACATGGGATCATCACAGCCTTAAATATTTTCAGTGGGGGGGGGGGGCAGCAAAAAGGTTTGAGCTCCTATTCCATGTAAGGTATTGCTTATTTGGTGTAGTATATCATTTATATACTCCAGACTATTGATACAATAGAGATTTGTGTGTTTGACCTTTGCTTCCATCTTTCTCTGTTTGACTGATCTAAAACTAACTGCTCTCATTTACTTATCAGTCAGTCGACAAAGAAACACATATTTGTTGCACCAGTCCCTGATCCTCACTATTCTAAATAGTTGCAGCGGCCCTGCTACTTTGCGTACACTATTCCCTTCACCTGAATGGAATCAGAATACTCACCTATCTGTTGCTGGCCCTAACGGGATAACAATGAAAAATTCTTTTAACTCAAGTGGTAGGAATCTGTGTCACTAGGTGAGAGAGGAAGACCCGCTGTTATATAAAGTTTCCAAAGCCATGCTGTGTAGCGTAGTGACAGTGTAAAGTCTTAATCATGGATTTGTCTGCCTTTTCTCTAGGTTGTCATGTAGCTTTTCAAAAAGAAGGCTGAGAGACAGCATTATTGTATTATAAGTACCTTCAGGGTGAGAAAATAGCAGGCTTAAAGGGCTCTTTAATTTGGTGGAGAAAGGCATTACATGAACCTATGGCTAGAAGCTGAACCAGATAAATCAGACTAGAAACTAGACACAAACTTTTAACTGTGTGTGTGATTAATCACCAGAACTAACTATCAAGGAAAATGGAGGATTCATCATCTCTTGATGTCTTCAAATCAAGACTGGGTGCCTTTCTGGAAGGTATGTTTTAGCTAAATATAAGTTACCAAGCTCAGTACTGGGTAAAATTGAATGACCTGTGATATATAGGATCTACTGGTCACCTCTGGCCTTAAATGCTATTAACTTATGAACTGTGCTCATCATCCTGATATTAAGCACTGTATTCAAAAGGGGCAATCACCTACCATAGCTGGAAGGAAGCTCACCATTTCTTCTTCTTCTTCTTCTTCTTTTTTTTTTTTTTTAGTGTCAGCAAGGATTTCAGGATTTTGGACACACCTTTACTTTGGGCAAATATTTTTTTCCAACATTCCCTTCTTCTCCTTGGATTGTTTTGTCAAAAACCCATACCTTCTATAGCTAGGCATGGTCCTGAAGTGGTGCTAGCTTTCTCTTTTTTCTGAGAGACTGAGAAGAACCATTTATATGATGATCTTAGTATCCTGGAACCTGAGTGGCAAGGGCGGTGTTGAATAGTAAGTGAACAGGTCACATTATGCAACTGGTTGGACAGCATGTAGAAAAATAACCAGCAATCTGTATATTTGCTTCCAATAGGATGAGAAATACTTGGTTCAGTTGCCTAGTAAGAAATTAAAATTAAATATATAATAAGAAGCAGAATAATTGTGCTATATATCTTTACATCAAAATGTGAGGGGGTAGGACTTTGTCTCCTCACGAGATACAACTACTTGCACTCGATGTGTGTTTGATAATTTAGCAGCATCCTAAGCCCCTGTTAATTAGGGTTGTGTTCTGTTTTCTGCCATTCAAAGCATATTTGTTTTAGTGAGGTGAATGACTTTTAGATAACTCTTAAAAACTCTTTGTAGTATTACTTGAAATATTATTTTAGAGACTGGCAGCAATGCAATCCTTCTGAAATTAAAATCTGTCATCTTTGTGCATTTGCAAAGTGGTATGTAGTCATATAAATCCATATAAATGGGCGCTGCAGAGTTAAACCTCATAGCCAAGCTTTAGTTAAGAGGTGGATTCTGTTCATAGTTTAGCTTTGTTTAACATACACATGTACATCAAATCACCCAATATTAAACCAGTTAAGCTCAAAAGTTTTCAGCTGCTCAAATTTTCCTTTGTGGGAGAAAAACCCTTTTGGGCAGAAACTTTCACCAGCAGTTCTCAGCCAAAAACCTGATTTTGAGGAGTAAGGGGGTGGAAACTTGGAACTAAATCAGATCTGCTGTTTTAGAATTATGCAGGAATGTGGAAAAATGTTCTTAATCCCCACCCCCTGACCCATTCCTATAACTCAAAAACCACCAAGCTATGAAGTAAATGTGATTGTTTTCTTTATGGAGAAGGGAAATTAAGCAATATTTGAAAGAAACAAAAAAACCCAAAGCCCCAGCCTTGTGTTTCTAAAGTTATGAATAATTAAACATTGTGGGATTGAGTATGTACAGGAAAAAAAATCCATTTTCTTTAATGCACACTAATTGTAAAACTTTAAAATTCTGAATCAGTATGAATCATTTTAGATTAAGGAACCTCTTCTCTGCTAAATGGTTGTGTATTTATTTTTAAAAAATAACAAATAGAGAAACTAAATAAAAGAATGTGCATTAATGGAACTCTGAAGTTAAGAAATTAGACCTGCAAAAGACAGGAAATTCAGAAGTTTAAGATTCCAGTAGCAACATTAACTTGGCCATATTGTATTGTAGTGGTGTTTATTCCTATTTTCTTTTTGAATGTATATTACGAAATACAAAGTACATGCAACATAGTTGATTTAATGTACATTTCTGTCTCTTTACTTTTTGTCTGCCTTATTTCTTATCCTTAATATTAAGTTAGTGTAACGTTTGTATATCAATAGCTTTAACTGCCTGGATAGGCAAGGGGGTGTGTGGTTATTTGTATTTATTTTAAAATAATGTGCTCAGGTATGAAAGGGTAACTTTTGTTTGCAATGCTTTATTGGTTTTAAAATGATTAAAAATCTATTGCTAGGAGAGAGAACTTGGATTCCTACCCCATTTACTGATATGGTATAGTAAGAACTCTGTGTGGAACTGTATGCTTTATCCTCTGTTCATAGAATTGACTAGGATTTTCAAAGGGGCCTAAGGGTGTTGTGCATTTATAAAGGATATTCTTCATTGCTTTCAGAAAATGAATGAGTGTATTTGTTGGAAATATACTGAGTGGCTGTTACAATAAGATGCCTAATATCCCCTCATTTTCAGTAGGAGTTTAGTGCCTACCTGCCTTAATACTTGAAGAGTCCAACCTAAATGTTCTTGACCCCCTTTCTGCTGGGACCCAGTACTAAAATCTATTGCTAGCAAAAGCTGCACTTTCTAGTAAATGCATTTAATAGCTAACTAAGGCCCTGATTCTGCACACCCTTATTAGGGAGCTTAGTAGAAGCTTCTCCACCTGCTGGTTGGTGTTTGTGGGATCAGTCTCTATTATTGTTGCTTGTTTTGTAATATATTGTGTTCTGTAGTTACTAAGGACCCCCCCCCACCTCCCAAGTTTTTTAAAAAAGAAATTGCCCATTAGACTAGGAAGTGGACAAAGGGTAGGAACAGAGTGCATGAATTAATTAATGAGCCATATAAAACTGGTAACCAAGGGTGTTGACTTGCTCAAGAGCAGAGATGACTGCAGCATGTCACTGGCGTTTCATTATTCATCTGCTAATTGTGGCAAAGAGCAATTTTATAGATCCCATGGTGCTCATTCATGTGTTGTCTGCACTTGGAGGGAAAATGGAATGTGTTGATTTTTAATACCTCCTATGTTGAGCAGAGAAATAGGCGCAATTAAAGTTTGTTAAAAGTATTCCTTTCCCCATTTGTTTTAAGTGTCCTAAATTTCTTTGACAATGGTTTTCAGCACCTTGCTCCATGATCAGCAATTGTTGTGTGCTTTTTGACCAGGTATGTGGCAAATGGCACAAAAAAGGATGCTGGAATGCTGAACAGAGCTGGGCTGGATTATGTTGCTCTAATACAGAGGTGTCAAACTCATTTGCTATGGCGGGCCAGATTTGACTTAAATGTACTTCAAGTGGGCCATACATACCATAAATCAAAATACTATGGCACTGTTGTGGCATTGTGGAGTGCTGCATATGAGAAACTGCTCCGTGATTACCCACCTCCCCCTTCCTGTTAGTGAGCGAGTGTGGTCTCACAGAGCGCGGTCTCACATAACCAGCACTCCTTGATGTCATGAGACCTGACACTCTCACGGCATTACAGAGCACTGGGTATGTGAGACCACTCTCTCTCTCCAAGAGAGAGAGAGAGATATAGAGAGAGGCCTTGCTGAATGAGGTCATGGGCCAGATGGAAGAGATTTGCAGGGCTGCATTCCACCTATGGACCACGTTTGACACTCCTGCTCTAATACAAAGAGAAATGATGGGAAGTTTCAGGTTATGGGATTTGTTTTAAATCAACAGGGAGTTATCTTCAAACAGCATTTTGTGATACATATTGTGGGGAATGGGAACAATGGCTAATTCTTTTTTAATAAAGAGAGAAAATGTCCATAGAGGAATCCTGTTTCTATGGTTACAGGATTGTGTCCTCTTAATGCTGTTGATAAATGGATAAAATGATCCTAGACTACACCTCAGATGCCTTATAGAAACATGAACATTTTCATGGGCTGAAGAAATGTGTCGAATTTATTATCTTCCAAAGAGAATATTTATAACTCATTTGTTACTCAATTATAGTGTAATATGAGTTTGTTTTAATGAATGTTAATGACTAGAAAAAATTGCAAGTAAATATAAAAACTAATAAGGGTTACTTTTTCAAAATGTCACATTTTGGGTAATCAGTCTAGAAATGAAGAGGGCCCCATTCTAAATGAATAAAAACTCTGGTGAATTATTTTGTGGTTGTCACTTTTTTCAGCTTTTCTTCCCCCTGAAATGAGAAAAAAAAATCACCAAAGAAATACAGAGAAGTTCAGTGAAAACTAATTTGAAAATTTTCTATGTATAACTCCCTCTTGAATTGTTCATAATGATATCATAATCCTCCAAACGGTAATGCATTGGTTACAGTCTAATTAATGACTTTATCACATATAATGGTGGTGGAAAGCGTGCTGTTGTAAAGGCTGTTTGGCTTGTGTTCAGTGACTGAATGGGTCTCATAATAACGTATGGTTCTACTAATTCACTCTACATAAAATATTACACTTCATTTTCATGCCTGAAATTCAAATCTTGTTCATTAGACTTGCAATTAATACCATCATGTTGTTTCAGACTCTGGAAGTCACTGCTTGGATATATTCTTTTCCATTTGGCTTGAAATAACGACTAGGTTAGTGTTAGATATTTGTATGTTATGTGCCAAATCACCAGTGTCACTATCTGCTCAGAATGGTTCCAGTTGGCAGTGTATGTTTCAGGTCAGGCCTGAGGAGGTACATCATTGAAATGTGTGAATATGGTCTCACCAAATGGCCATAAAACACCTTATTCAGACTGTTCTATTGTTTCCTCACATTGGAGGAAGCAATTCAAAATAAGTCATTAAACTCTGCTGGTAATATTATAAAAACAGAAATATTTCTAGGATCACCTGACTGACTTAGCAAGTGGACAACCACTAGACTCTTTGTACAGGTTGTGATTGTTGCATATAGTATTTTCTTTCTGTATTTTATGAAAATAGTAGTAGAAATAGCTTAATTCATCATAAGATGAAACCTTATTACATACATTTGATTTTTGGTAAAGGATCTTTATAGTTGCCATCACTGATAATATTAGCAGTAGGTTTGCTTCTGTTTTAGCACTCTGAATATGATTTATTTTTAAGTTGCTGAAATGTGGGTATATGCTAAAAAAATTATACTGTATATACATTGCATTTTAAGCCTAGTATAAAGCAGTTACATCAGTTTAATTTTTCCTCTGAACCTCATGAAAGAGATGTGCAGAAAATGGAATCTGACTTTAAGTGGTTATGCCAACTGAAGATGACTCCTGAACACAGCTGGGTCAAGGGTAGGAATTACAGCTTCCCTGAAAGTGGAAAGTGGTGTTGCTCTTTTACTAGAATGAAATATTATAAGGTTACATTGTTGACAGAGCTGATATGATGCTACAGAGGTTGATTGGATTATAAAGGGATTAAGTAGTAATGGGATAGGAAGAAACTCCATGAATGAAAAAGTGTCTGTAGAGCATTTTGAAAGGAAGGTTTATTGGTTCGAGCAAGTTCAGTGCTCTGGTCATAGTCCCGTCTCTAATCAGTTGACTTCAGATAGGTTTGGTTGTGCCCATCAGAACACTCAGAGCTTTGGAAGTCTGAGAAATAGAATACAGAAGTTAAAACCATGTGTGAAGACTGTGGTGGGTTATAAAATGACCTGAATGGGCACATTGTCATATGCTGTACATCCTAAGAAAAGTAAGCCTAGACAAATGATAGTGTGTTTAACCAAAGCTACAATAGTTAGAGACTGTACAGTAGCACACTCTAAAGGATATGCATGCTAGTATTGTTCTCATTGGTATTAGTGACTTTTTCTTATGCATTATAATGATAAAATAAGTATTTATAAAGTGTCCATTATTGTGATCTATCTAGTTCCAATTTACCCACTAAACATTACTCCAAAAATAGGGAGCAGGAGCACATATCTTGCAACTCTCTGTAGCAGATCAATTGGATTCTCTGCAAATGGGATTACTTCCAGAATCCAGGGCTTGCTACTGTAAAAGCCCAATATGTAGTACCTTTCTGCTGTATAATAGGAGATTCAAGTCTAAGCATTCCTTCAGAACTAATTTGTGTTATGGGGCATAGAGGCAGAGGCAATCTGTTAGACAAGTGAGATGCAGGCACTTAAGGAGGTTCCTTAATCCTGAATTTCATTCAGAAGTGAATTGGTGGGTGGTACGTGTGGTAAGGTGTTTAGAGGTCATATGTGTAATATACTCTTATGGCTCTACCAAAAAGACAGGCTGCTGCAACTTCCCGGTGGCCTTTCATGGTGGGTTTGCAGCTTCCCTTGGAGACAGGCTGCTGTAGCTTCCCGGTGGCCTTTCATGGTGGGTTTACATCTTCCTTTGTTAAAGTGTGCATCTCGGGCGGGTGGTGAGGGGTGGTGTGGAAATAGTCATAACTTTCTGGTCTGCTAGAGATAAAAGAAGGCATTCCTAAACCCAGGAGCAGTGAGGAGTCCAATAAAAATTGGAGAACATGAACCACTTAGACAATTGTAGGGCGTATGCCCTCTGCTGAGGAAGTAGTTGTCTTTGCCAGTTCCTCAAAGTACTTTCTTCTTCTGATCAGCATCAATGCTATCTTTTGTGGATAGACTCTGAGCCAAATGGATTTCATCCAGGTCCTTGCCTCTCTCAAGTATTGGAAGAGCAGGAATACATTTCTGTCAGGAGCTGTTGGAATGGAGATTGAGTTGAGTGATGTCAACATGTTGGTAACACTATAGCCTCTATTGCCTCACAACTTCCGTAAGGTTGTCACATGATCACTTTTTAAAAGACCTTTTCCAGAAAGAAAAGGTTAGAAGCTGGTCAGTACCAGGTGATATTATTGCTTTCCCTTGTTACCACACTGTAGTTAAATATTATTGACAGTTTTCACTTCCTCGGGGAAACTTTTATTGTTTTTAAGTAATGCAGAATGGTGATGATCAATTTTACAACTTCACCTATTACGTCTGGAACCTCAGATTGTGAGACAAGATGAAATTCAGACAGGAAAGACAAGTGTTTGAAAGAGTGTGTACTTCTTCTATGGTTCCAATGAAATTGTAATTGATTTTTTTATATGATGTAGAAGAGCTTCTTACCATGGGAGACACCCACCTCACATTTTTGATTGGAAGGTGACTGTTAATCAAAGCTGCCCACTGCCTAAAATAATTCTGCTGTTTGGGCCTCCAGTTCACTATGTGATAGGATTTCGACTTCTCCCTGCATCTCATGGTTCAATTGTTATATACTCCTCCTCCTCTTCTGTTACCAGAACTTTGCAACCCAAGAAACTTGAAAAATATACCATAGTTTTTAATAAGAAAATCATCTGCTAAACAGTTTGAGGAAGTTTTTTCACCATATTAGTCCTCTTGGTTTGAACTGATTCATGGATCATTCCCCTTGAATGAGTCTCTGCTCTCCACAAAGGCAAATCAATTGAAATTCTATTGCTGTTCTTTCAGTTAATATCAAAGATCTTAAAGTCTTAGTTGAGAATAAATTGAACATCTTATATCAACTCCTCCCCCACCCCCAGCTTTGTGGAGACCACCAGCATTTCTGTTTCTGTTTACCAATATTCAACTGTGACTTAAAACGTTAATGTGAAAACATAGGAATTGCCATACCGGATCAGACCAATGGTCCATCTGGTCCGGTATGCTGTCTTCAGCAGTGTACCATCTCGCTAAAAAGAAGGGGTATGTTATGAAACAACCTACTTTAGGGAAATTTTCTTTCCATTTCCCCCGCAGTAGTTACATGTTGGCTTTTATTTTATTTTTGGTCGCCAGGGGGTGCTTCTCTGCTGTATTTCTGCAGCAGAGCTAGGAGCCAGTCTACAAACCCCAGTTTCCATGATGACCTGGCTCCTGGGTTCTGTCTAGCCCTGGCTTATGCTCTGAAACTTGTATGTTTATATATAGAACCCAGCATGGATACAAAAATGTGGATCCAGAACCAGACCGCACCCGCCCAATGTTAGTCTTTATACGATCCACAATCCGCATGCCATGTTTTATGTGGATCTGGAACCACATCCGCAACCGAGCTTAGCCTCACAGTCAGCATTTTAGCATTTGATTGGCTCATTTGCCACATGGGTCCTACCCATTTTTTCCTTTTCTTGTTTGTGATTTGCATGCTGTGCTGTCAATGAAATTTCCTTGGCCACCAATTAAATTTCTGATTGATAGCATGGCATATGAACCACAAACAAGAAAATGAAGAAGTGGGCGGGGAAGGTATGGGGAATGATCCAATCAAAGACCAGCATGCTAACTGATTGACAGTGAGTGGTGTCTCTCCAAGCCCCAGCTGTTGTGACCGAGACTCTGATCGGCTGGCAGACCACCAATCAGAACTCAACTGGGATTGGCTGGAGCGGTTCCTTGTTCCCCTGTGTGTTGCTGACAACGCAGATCATAGCAGCAGCTGCAGGTATCATTCATAAAAATAGAATCTGCAGCCGTGGCCAATCCACAACAATGGGGCTGTGGATATCTGCTAAATATGGATTATATGAAAATGAAGCTCAGTTTTAAATTTGCTATCTGTCAATTTCATACAATTCTTACAATATGAGAGAGGGCAAATATATGCCATTCATTATTTTCTATGTCTTCAGCATGTTCCCTCTATTTATTTCTTGTTTAGTGTAATCAGTCCTATTCTTGAAGGAATATTTAGCCTAATCAGGGCAGTAGTGAGGAGTCATGTTGAAGCATGAAAGTAGAAATAGCATTTTTTAAAATAAATCAGTAGTTTGCAAATAGAGCTGCCCAGAGGATGGCAATTCTATTTTGCAGCAATTTTTTTTTTTTGAAACTCGTTTGAATGAGAGCAAACCCTTTCTGAATATCTTCAGGAAAACAAAAATAGAAATGTCTGGCTTTTTATATCAGCCTCTGATTTCGTCCAGTGAAGATGGGGTGGAATGGATGTAGTCTCACTGGAGAAATTGTCCTGAGATGTGGGACACCCTGTTTCAAATCTCTGCTCTGCCTGATTCAGATCGTAGCTTAGATCATTCTGAATCAGGCAGAAGAGGGATTTGAAACGTGATGTCCTGCCTCCCAGGCCATTACCCTAGCCACCCAGCTATTGTGTGAGAAATATAGCATCATAGAAATGTAAAGCTGGAAAGGACTTTGAGAGGTCATGTAGGCCTGCCGCTTCACTGAACCATCAGGTGTTTATCTAACCTGTCTTTTAAAAACCTCCCTAGATAATCTGTTCCAGTACTTAACTACTATAAAGTTAGACAGGTGTGTTTTCCCTAGAATCTCACCTAAATCACCCCTGCTTCAGATGAAGCTCATTACTACTTTCCCTATCAGTGGACATGGAGAATGATTTATCACTGTCCTCATTTATAACCGCTCTTTACATATTTGAAGACTGTTATCAGGTGGCTTCTGTTCTCAAGACTAAACATACACAGTTTTTAATCTTTCCTCATACGTCAGAATATTTAAATCCTTTCTCATTTTTGTAGTTTTCCATTGGATTCTTCCATCCTCTCTCTCTCTCCCTCTCCTCCTTGCAAACTGAAAATGTTCAGGTCTGTTTACAACATGTTTTGTACCACGAATTCATGTTACAATAGACAAATGTTTCAGGACTCCTCTCCCATCTGAACATCAGGAAGAGAAGAACAGTTGCTCACCACCCCCAACCTGCTTGTATCATCCTTATCTGTTGTAGCTGTCGGGCTGAGGAACCATCTTCTAAAAAATACAAATGATCCATGCTTCTTTGTGTAGTAAGTGCATCTTGACTAACATAGGTAAGAACATGTGGAAAAAATAGTACAGCCCTTGAAAAAAAACCTTCAAGTAAATCCAACATTTTTTTTTACACAAAAAGGCTCTTGCTCAGTTATACCATAAATCAAATACTATTGGGCCAGTATTTATTTGTCTCAAAATAGTCCCCTGGTGGTTTACAAGTTCGTTTCACCTTGGATTTATAATAAGCTTTTAAACTTTAGCATCTTGAGCATAGTACAAAATGACATTTAGTTCTTTTTTTGGTGTCATGTTTGATTTAGAAATCCTTTGTTTTGATGAATTGAATGCCTTCAGGATCACAATTTTGTTATGAGTTAGCCAAAAACTTTGAAATACATTTTGTCTCGGTGCTAATACCTGATGTGTGGGTAGACATTAGCCACCTTTTTGACAGATTGATGCATGTTTCACATAACCTTTAGGCTGACAGCTTGAAAATGTAACGAGACTGAATTATTCAGAAGCCGGTTAAGATTAGTTTGATGGCAGTGATATTATGCCCTCCCTTATTGATCTGCCAGTGTATTTTCTGCAGTTTTGATCTTCGAAAATAAGACAGGTGAAATATTAAACAATTCCTCCATAGGCTTTTTGTGGTGATGAAATGCAGTGTGTGAAACAATTCCTACATAAGCTTTTTGCAGTGACAAAATGCATTGTGTGTAGGAGATTTTGATTGTCGTCTTGTGCAGGTATTTCTTAAATATCTGTTCTTCACTGGAACTGTGAATCTGTTTTCTAAAAAGACCTAGTTCTTGGGGGGGGGGGGGGCAGGAGAGGGAGGAGATATGTTGTGTATTGCCTTTCACATCAGAGCATCAAGACTCAGTTTATGCTTTGCCAACCATTTCACCTCAAGGCATATTTGCCAGGAGGGCACTTGCCTACTCAGGATACTGAGCTAGTGCATCCCTTTCTCCTGCTGCTTTCTACAGTTAGCAGCTTTACAGCCTGTAGCACAAAGGGCAGATACAAACCTGAGTCTTGTTAGTAGCACTCAATGAGCTTTGGCTGCTGGAAGGGAAGTGCAGAATAATCTACATATTCTCCCAAAGCCAGCAAGGCCTCAGGACTGATTCAGTGATAATTCAGAGAACAAATTGCATAGCAATTTTCTGATTTTAAACAAAGGAGAAAACCCTGATTCGCCCCCACCCCCTTTTCTCCAAGTATAAGTGAAATGAATGAATCAGTTATTGGAGTGGCTAATGATAGAGCATGTCTGACATCATATTCTACTCTTACACAACAAGATGTGTTACTCTCAGGCAATTACCAACTACTTTTTCAGATCAGATAAACTATTTATTGAATTTCCCACCGTGCAATTACAGTTTTAAGAAACCGATTACTCGATACAAGAGGCTGATGGTAACATGGATGTTATCAGTAGAAGGCAGTGAGAGATGTGGCTGTGTGTTTTGGTTGTTCTAAAACATAGGGACTGTACCACTGTAACTGCAATTAATGTCACTTCCTTGCCTGTTTGAAAAATCCAAGACATTCTCAAACAATCAGTGACAGAGAGAGCTGCAAAACTAATACTTTTTTTTTTTTTTAAAGTATTTTAAGGCACTCCAGTCATTACTTTAAAATCTGCGTTCAAACCATCAATGAAGGACAATAGTAAAAACTGAGTTGTTGAAAAGGGGATTTTTGATGCACTACCTGAAACATCCGAAAAGCTAGAATCATTTGAAGAAATTGTGGTTAAGATTTCAGCAGTGTTATCACTTATCACATTTACAAAAGATTGTGAAATGTTAGAGACTTAAAAAGGGGCTCATTCATATGCAGACAATGTGCTCCATGGATTAGCATTCCATTTTCAACACTTTAGGTGCTCTAGGATTTCTTGATGGTAGTCTTTCTTTTCCAAGGTAAGTGTCATTATTTTAAAGTATTAAGCAGGTGTTTGTGCTAATGATATTTCCACAGATGCCTTCCTATTAGTTATATTTTATGTTTGTATTATTATTATTATTATTATATAGCTCTGAAAATTAGAAGCAGCAGCTCTAGTTGAAAAGTCGCTTTGTGTTTTTGCACATTGTCCTTATTACACTTATGCAAATGTTTTTTGTGCTGCCGTTACTCCTA
The DNA here is from genome assembly GCA_007922175.1 of Pelusios castaneus. Lineage (NCBI taxonomy): Eukaryota > Metazoa > Chordata > Testudines > Pelomedusidae > Pelusios > Pelusios castaneus. The sequence continues at coordinate 20,617,436 of ML685785.1, forward strand.
AGACTGAAGATTTAGTTGGGCTTTGGAAACTAGGCTTTGCTATTTTGTTTTACACATACATGTGCACATTGGAACTGTTATTTTACAATACACCTTGTTTTTTGTGAACATAACTAAAAATGGACAAGATAGGTAAAATGATGTTTGGATCTAATAAAAAGTAAGTTCCAATTGTGAGCCAAAAGTCTCTGTATTCTCATTTTAAGATTGAGGTCTTATATTATTCATTGGTCTTGTATTGGTCCATATTTTTCACTGGAGCCAATAGGATTACAGATACCTGTCTGTCTGCATGGATAGAGACGCAGATGTTGGGAAAGAAATGATTGTTCCAGGCGGGGTAGTGGTATTAATCAGTTGTAGTCAACTCATATTTTCTTTGTCAGTAGGAGTTCTGTTTAGTAAAGCAAGCAGGATTTGGCCCATGGTAGAAGGAATATAACATTCCACAAAAATACCCTGGTACTATGGGTACCTTTAAAAATAAGGTAGTTGGATAATTTCATCTTCAGTAGTAAGATTTATACCACTGATTTATGACATGTGAATATAGCTTTGCAGGAATGTAGCCTAAATTTGTGCATGTGACGCCATGAGGAATCAAATCTCTCAGGTCCTACAGTGCAGGGTGTAAACTGATGGTTACAGGGATCATGAAAAAATGCCTTTCCACGTTTTGCCTGTACACTGCACAATTTTATTTTTCGATCTTTTTGTGAAGTATTACTGTAATAGGGTGTACTTGCCCCTCCATCCAGAGGGGGGCCCCTCAGCTTCCTTCGGGACCAGAAAGGCCACTCCCTATCATGCACACTGCACACTCCTTGGCAAGAGATGGGTTTAAAAGCTCAACAGAGGCCCATGTCTGAGATTGGAGTAGGACAATTGAGGAGAGAGTCACTCCCAAAGGCTACCGGAAGGGATGCAGCCCTGCCATGCCCAAGAGGGCCTCAGGACAGCTGACTGCTCTGCACTGCTATGCTGGGCCCTGTCCATAGGGGCCTCTGGACTACTGTGTTGCTCAGCGAGACTGTTTGTTGAGCCCTGCCATGCCCAGAGGGGATTTAGGACTACTTACTGATGTTTTGCTGTGCCCTGCCATGCTCCGAGGGGCCTCAGGATGGCTTTATTGCCCCCCATGACTGTTTGTGTCCTGCTATGCCTAGAGAGGCTTCAAGGCCATTTAACTACACTACCCTACTATTTTTGGAGCCTTGTCACGTCCGCTGAGCCCAGGCCATTGCACCAGAGAAGCTCTTGAACAGTAGCATGATAGGAAGCCAGAGGCAACACCCAACACTTCAGCGCCAGCATGGGATGGGAATTATACCAACACCCCACCTCTCCCTTCAGAGCGTAGTAGCGTAGTGGAGTTAAATGGCCCTGAAGCCTCTCTAGGCATAATAATTTTTTTTCTGGGAGACAGGTTTCTAGAACAGACCATCCCACACCTATCATTGTTGCAGTTCCTAGTCAGCCACTTCAGTTCCACTCTCAGCTTTCTCTCTCTCTATTTGGAAAATATATTTTTGACTCCTTTTATTCCTGGATTTTGCAGTGACACTAAGGGCTGATGATTAGTTTTGGTTGCAATGAAGTTCCCCACCTCCCACCCCCATTGCATGGTAAAATCTTTCTCTCCCTCCCTCCTTCCCTCTCTCTACACTGCAAAACCTGTAGGGGAACACTTCAATCTCCCTGCTCACTCCCTTGACGACTTGTTAATAGCTGTGTTGAAACAGATGAATAAGAAATCACAGCTTCAAAGAGAGTCTGCAGAACTCGAACTTATATGCAAATTTGACTCAGTTGTCTTGGGGTTAAACAGGGACTATGGATTTTTCTCGCATTACAAGAAGTGATTTGACCTCCCCCTCCTCTATGTGCTGTTCCCCAGTGTTTTGAATCCTAACACCTATTTTGATTTGCTGTTACAGCCTGACCTGATGCTATGTCATACACTCCCCTGCATTTAATTTCCTACCACTCTGTAACTTTCCTATCTTCAAAGCGTCTGACGAAGTGGGATTTTCTCCCATGAAAGCTCATGCGATAAATAAATCTGTTAGTCTTTAAAAGTGCCACAGGACTTTGTTGTCTTTCTACAGCTATAGTCCCTGCAGATATGGGAAAAAGGAACACCAACCCCTTTGATGTCCTCTTTGAAACTAAATGACTCCTGCATATGTTTTAATAATAATAAAGTGTTTCTCACCCTCACCCCAAAAAAGCCCCAAACCTGGATTTTTTGTGCTCTTTGTGTGATAAGGTGTGTGGAATAAGGATGTTAACTCATGTGTCAGTCAGTTCGCTCTTTCTCTCCCTTTCCTGTGCATCTGAGCAGGAGACTAAGTGATCCGCACTCCAGCTGTCTGCACATGAGTAAAATTAAAACAATAAGTCACAAAGTTCTTTCATTGACATTTGAATTTTAGAAATTCTCTTGATAATTGGATTGGTTCGGTGTGGCTCTTTTGTGAACCATGTCCTACATCATATGCTTCCTTTTAATATAGAATTAATTCTGTATAGGGCTGCTTTTTCTTTCCCTTTTACTGAGCAGTAAGATAATTGCATGTTTGAACCCTGGTCTAATTTAGCATAACTTCAGTAACACTCAAATGTATATGGCATCTTGTTAACTTCAAGGCCAGCACTTTTATAACCAGAGCTATTGCAATTTGTAACCTTTGTGATCCGAATCATCCTCTCTCTCTTGTATTTTTTTTAAAAGAATTCAATTAAAAATTGAAAATAATAAAAGTCATTGTTGTTCCTGCTAAACCAAGGCATGTTCAAGTTAAAGATTGAAGTGTATCTTTTGATATTGAGCTCAGGTTTCCAGATAGTTTAGCAAATGATCCCATGCCCCTGAATTAACAGCATTTGCTGAATCAACTGGAATGATTTCAAAGTGTTAAGCAAAAGAAACGCAGGAGTTGCAACCCAATTGTTAAGGTTTCCTTCTCCGCTTCAATAAAACTTGCTTTCTGTGGGAGGGAGCCAGTACTTTGTTGAGAGAACAAATGAGCTATTTGCTGGCTGACTTAAAACCCTTGCCTCCCTCCTGTACCAACAGAGGAAGGATCCATGGCAAGATAATTGTTGACAACAGAAATATATAGGTCAACAGACCTTGTAGAAAGAATACTTCAAATCATTCTAGTATCAATCATTCACTATAGTACAAGGCTGCTGATAATGTTTTGAAGACTTTGTGGGTGAAATCCTGGCTCCTTTGAAGACAATGGCATAATTTCAATTGATTTCAGTGGAGCCAGAGTTTTACCCAACATGCATAGGACATTGGTTTTCATTTATTATGTCCATAATAAATTAACATTAACCTACCTAGCAATGTGCTTGAATTCATTACCCCAGAGAACATACCCATTTTCCTCAACATCTGTAAGCGAATATAAGTTCAGAGGGCAGAAAGGCTTGATTTATTTTAGGAAAGTTGATTTATTGCCATTTTCTGTGAGATGTATTTGTAATCTTTTTATTTCTCAATGGGACTCAGACTGTGACAAAAATGCTTTTGCATACTTGTCAATTTTGGATTGCCTGGATACATTATTGTCCTGGATGCAAACTTAATGAAAGTGTTCTGGTGAATGCAAGTATTTCAGTTCTTTTATTGAGCTGGTGATTTTTTTTAATTTTTTTTGTCAAAGTCACAGGGCTGATTATATTGGAGACTTCTTTGAATTGCTTGGTGTTTTTCTGGGATTCTTTTTTTTTTTTTTTTACCTTTCTGTTCTTATTGAGTGCTGAGACAACTCATTGCCTCTATGGTAGCCTCTTAGTGAAAGAAATGTGAAACTGTTGTGTGAGTGAAACACTCACTACCTATCTTTCTGTACCTCTGTAGTTGGTTAGGTTTCAATTCAGTTAAGTTTCTCTGGCTGTAAGTCCAATGGACTTAGTGAAACTACTTATCTGTTTCAAATTAGGCACGTACCTGTATATCTTGCTGAATTGACCTTCATAGTTGTTGAACAGATTTTTTTTTTAAAAAGTGTAGCAGCTTACATATTAGCACGCTTTAAAAAAAGTTTGCTTTCTTAAAATAAAATATTACAGTGTAGTATCAGTAATGGAATGCTAAACCGTATTATACTGTTCAGCCGGTGTGGGTAAAATACCTTACTGAAGCAAAGGTCAGCCATACCTGGCAATTCATTAAAGGATCTTATGATGAGCACATATGTCATGTATCAGGCTAAGCAAGGAGTTCTGGAGCCTTCCATTTCTAGTACAGGAACATGACATGGTGTCTGAAGTAATCTAAGAACATAAGCAGAAGGCACAAAACAACAAAGATTGTAAGATCTCATCAACATGTCGCTCATCAATACTCCAGAGAACTTTAGCTTACAAACCTTCACAGTGCACAAACCGAATGCAGTATTTTATAAGTTTTTTAGCACTGTGAATAAGCTCCATAAAGAAAGTGAAGGTATACAGGTATCACCTTTATATTGTAGGGGAGCAAGCAGAGCATATCTTTAAATCCTTTGACTTTGCTGAAGACAATTTCACAGCAGTTCCAATTAAAGGCAGACTTATCCCTAGCCACAGTTATATAGAAAGCAAAGCAGTCTGAACTAGTCCAACAGAACAAAAGGCAGGAACAATTTTAAAAAATCTGAAATTATTGTAGAAGCTATAAACAGGCCATTCAGTGTCAAACGTCCCCTGAGGCAAGAAGTCAAGTCCCTGGCTAAGGGGGACAATTCCAGCCTATGTCCACAAGGTGAGAAAAACAGACATATCCCAAGAAAAGATGCATGTCCAAGTGGAGACTCATGGTGTTAGTACTCATGTTATATGGAGACTTTTTAGCTGTTTGCTGCACCAAAGCAATCAGGGAGCTGACTCCATATTATAGACAATCAAGAGCCATTGTTTGGGGGATCTATCATTTCTGATGACACTGAGCCTGCCCGGAGAATGAAATTGATTATTTATGGAAAGACTATTGACTTTAAAATTGACTCAAGAGCAGACAGCACAGTCATCTCAGAAGGGATTTAAAATCACCTCAATTCCTCCCAGAGGTAACATGACTTGACATCACCTCTGACTAGCCCTGGAAGTATTCTGAACTCTATGGGCTAGTTCACCACAGAAGCAACTTAAGGGCAAAAGCTATGCATTGAGTATATGCTATCAAAGACCAAAAATTCTCTTAATGTGATATAGCAGCCATGATGGGCCCATTGAAAAAGGTGGAAAAACTCAATGGAGGGTTTGATGACAAGGGACTTTTGAAAGGAAATTCGATACACATTGACCTGAAACAATGCTGAACCATACAGTGTACAAACATCTCTCCCAGAGAGACCTTGGAAGAGACTATCTGCAAATGTATGCATATTTAAAATCCATCATTGTAATGGACTGTTTTTTTTTCAGATATATAGAAATGTGTTTGAAAGACATAACATGTAGAAATGTTATTGAAAAGTGAAGTGCACTTTTGCTCACTTTAGTACTTCAGAGCAATTAATAAGGGACAATGATGTGTTGGTGACCTGACCTATAGTGGGTGCCCCTGGCTGCATCTGGGTATCTGTCACTGGGTAACTCGAGGGGGTGGAAGGCCATGAGTGCCGATGAAGCCCCTTTGCTCCAGACTCAGACACAACCAGTGACCATATAGGGAGATCGCTCAATTCCAGGAAGTAAAGCAGATAACAAGCCTTGAAAGTACCAATGGAAATCAGTCAAAGTTTGCTCTCTAAGAGAAGGGAGAGAGTATTTCCACCATTTACAAGGAGAAAAGTATTGAAGTAAACAACCTATCTATCTAAGGGTTACTGCAATGGGGGTGGGGTGCGCATGATTTGAGACGTGCCTGTCTCCCTGTGCCTGCTTGAGATCTCGAATAAACTTGGTGTGCTTCTCTGCCCCGGTGTCGTTATTGGTGCTACGCACTCCGGGCAACGAACCCACTGTTGCTGGCCCCAGCCCGTCTCTGGGCGTCCCTACCTGCAACAGTTTTGGTGACCACGAAGGGACTTTAGGGATCACAATTCACTGCAGCACAGATTGTCATTGGGAATGAAATATGGTTTTGATCACATTAGTAGCAGCTGATGTTACTCTCAAGCGAATGGAGACAACCAAGAAAATCCTGCAACAGGAGGATCCATTCCTTGCTCTTCTGAGTTACCAGTCAACACCAATAGTGGTTACTGGATATAGTCCTTGTAAGAAGACAGCTCAGATTCTTTTCCAAAGTTGGAAAAGTAGCTCTGTCTCCAAAGATCCCAGACATGAAGAGAATAACTAAATAGGATAAAAAGGCTCAACCAAGCTTATGAACAGATGCCCATCAAAGAACTTCTGGGTCTAGAATCTGGTATGTTTGTATTTGTGTTTCAGAAAAAGGAAGGATAACTCTAGCTGTTGCAAATAGAAAGAAGTTGGCACCTACTTAAAATTCCTTTGGATGTAAGCTTTCATGGGCTACAACCCACTTCATCAGATGCATGAAATGGAAACTACAGTTGAGAGGTATATGTACACATGCCAGGATAAAGGAGAAGCATTACAATGGCAAGTGCTAGCAAAGTAAATTCAGTTAGGGTAAATGAGGTCCATTCACTACAGTTGATTAGAAGGTGAGAATGTGTGAACAAGGACAATTATTTTTTGTAATGAGATAACCATTCCAAGTCCCCCTATTCAGACCCTGTTTGCAAACGAGTTCCAACTCACAGTTTCACGCTGAAGTCTGTTTTTGGAGGTTATTTTTTGTTGAAGTATGACAATTTTCAAGTCTGCTACTGAGTGTCCAGGGAGATTGAAGTGTTCTGCTACTGGTTTATGGATGTTACCATTTTTTATGTCTGATTTGCGTCCATTTATTCTTTTGCATAAGGACAGTCCGGTTTGGCCGATGTACATGGCAGAAGGGCATTGCTAGCACATGATGGCATATATCACATTAGTAGATGTGCTGGTGTATGAGCTCCTGATGGTGTGGCTGATGTGGTTGGGATGTGATGGTAGCACTAGAGTTGATGTGTGGGCAGAGTTGGTAACAGGGTTTGCTGCAGGGATAGGTTCCTGGGTTACTGTTCTTATTGTATGGTGTTTGGTTGCTGGTGAGTATTTGCTTCAGATTGGGGGAGGGCTGTCTGTAAGCAAGGGTATCCCTGGCTCCCAAGGCTTGAGAGAGTGTGGGATCATCTTCCAGGATAGGGCGTAGATCTTTGATGATGTGTTCGTTGGATTTTAGCTGGGGGCAGTGGTGTTCTTTTGTTTTCTTTGTTGGGCGTGTCCTGTAGTAGGTGGGCTCCTGGGTACCCATCTGGCTCTGCCGATCTGTTTTTTTCACTACCCCAAGTGAGTTCTGTAGTTTTAGGAATGTTCGGTAGAGATCCTGTAGGTCTCTGCCTCTGTCTGAGGGATCGGAGCAGATCCAGTTGTATCTTAAGGCTTGGCTGTAGACAGTGGATCATGTAATGTGTTCAAGGTGGAAGCTGGAGGTATGTAGGTATGTATTGTGGTGAGCTGGTTTTCGATATAGGGTGGTGTTAATGAGTCCATCCCTTATTTGTACTGTAGCATCCAAGAAGAGGACTTCTTGTGTGAACTGGTCCAGGCTGAGGTTAATGATGGGGTGGAATTCTTTCCCATGGGTTGAGATGATGAAAATGTCATCAGTATAGCATAGGTAAAGGAGAGGTACTTGGGGATGAGACTTGAGGAAGTGATGTTCTAGGTCAGCCATAAAAATGTTGTGGGGCCATTCAGGTACCCATAGCTGTGTCACTGATTTGAAGGTATAGATCATCTCCAAATCTGAAGTAGTTGTGGGTCAGGACAGAGTTCAGTTACCAAGTATGCTGTGTCATCATCAGGGAAATTGTTCCTGATGGCTTGTAGTCCATCTTAGTGTGGAACGTCGTTGAGGAGGGCTTCTACATCCATAATGGCTAGGATGGGGTTTTCTGGGAGATCACCGATGGATTGTATTTTTCTCAGGAAGTCAGTGGTATCACCAAGATAGCAGTGGTGGCACAGGGCTTGAAGAGAGTTCACGTAGCCTGACAATTCTGCTGTGGGAGTACCAATGCCCGAGATGATAGGGCATCCAGGATTACTGGGTTTGTGGATCTTGGGTAGTAGATAGACTGCCCCTGGTTGGGGCTTTGGGGGTGTGTCTGTAGATTTGTTCCTGTGCTTCTTCAGGGAGTTTCCTAAGCAGATGTTGTAGTTTCTTTTGGTATTCCTCAGTGTGATCAGAGGGTAGTGGATTGTAGAATGTGGTGTTAGAGAGTTGTCTGGCAGCCTCCCTGTTCATAACCTGACATATTCATGATGACTACAGCACCTCCTTTGTCAGCCTCTTTGGTTAAAATGTCAGAGTTGTTTTTGAGGCTGTGGATGGCATTGCATTCTGAACTGCTGCGGTTCTGGGGCAAGTTCTGCTGCTAGGCTATAATCTCAGCTTGTACAAATCGGTGGAAACACACTGTGTAAAAGTCTAGTCTGTTGTTTTGGCCATCAGGAGGAGTCAATGCAAAAATCTTCTTGTAGCATTGGCAGGAAAATATCTGTGGGTTAATGTGTTCTTTAGTGGTGTGATGGAAATATTCCTTGAGTCGTAGTTAGTGCAACACTATTACTTATGTTACTTACTTCTATCTAGGAGCCAGGGTGAGAATGGATCACACTCCTGGCTAGGACTAGAGGGGGGGACAGGAGAAGACAGAGTTGTGAAACTGACATAGTTGCCTGGCTCCCAGAGAAGCAGGTGGAAAGGGTACTAAGAAGCTGAGGCAGCTGGACCCCATTCCCCAGAGGTCAGATGCCCCAGGCAGCTACCCTACCACTACCCATGCTTGCAGCAGGGTTCTGCCAACAGATCTGGGAGCCCAGGTTATCATTTCCCCACCCTGCTCTTCTTATGTTGCTGAAAGCACTCCTTGTGAGGACGTGCACCACCAACCCAAGGCCGGTATTGTTGACATGCACCACCAGAGTGTGGTGGCTGTAAGTTGACCTATATTAGCAGCAGACCTATACTTAAGTCCTAGTGTAGCCATACTGTAAGACTTCAGGTTTTCATTGAAATTGTCATGATGCAGAGAGGAGGCATTTTTTAAGTAAGTGAAAATACTCATTTTTTTCTGCTTCTATTTTTTAAGAACGGAATGTAACTTCCAGCTCTTTAGGTTCTTTGTGGTACTGCCTGTTCTCATTCTACACATCCACTGAAGTCATTTAAAGTTGTGGGTGGATCCTGATCATCTCAGAAGATCAGGATTTTGGTTTGGTGAATTGTGCGCAACATACCCAGCAATGTATGAACAGAAAATAATCTGTAAATGCGGAGGCACCCCTTGGTTCTTGTATTAAAAAGCATGGGCTTGATGCAAAGAGAAAAGATCCAGCAACTTCTCAGTAGAATGCAGACTTTCTGAATAATCCATCTGGGGGTGAGGGAGGGCTTTTGTAGAATGGAATCTGCTTAGATTAACTGTGTCAAATTGAGGCTCAATTAGTATTCCTCATGCATGATCTTCAGTTGAACCTCAATCTTCAAAAATGTCTAATCAGCCACAGTTTATTTACACTGTATTCTTAGGTTTACCACTTAACGCTTGACTTTTTGGGTGCAGGTAAATCAAAGATATGGTCGGTTCTCTACTTCACATGTTATCTGTATTGAGGTTGGTTATCATGCCATCTGTATTTGGCTATATGTTCTTCATTATAATTATAATGGCTTAAAATTTTACTTTGGGAATTTGCTCCTTGCAAACCCCATTTTATAATTAGTTTATCTGCATTCTCTTTATCCCTTATTAATAAACCATATTTCAACAGTTTCAGCAGTCTCCTTTGATCACAAGTGTCTGGTAATTTACAAACTGAGTGTCATTCCCTCTTGACATTTAAAGTGCTGCGATGCAAACAAAGACAGATTGCTGTGGTTTGACTTGAAGAATTAGTAATTCTGCTTATTGTAAAATAGTTGTGTATCGCTCTCTTTGGCTCACATGTTGGTCTTCATCCCTGCACGCAAACAATGTTAGGTGAAGTTCTTGCTTCATGACTTCTTTGTGACTTGAGCTTTGAGTATGGGTGTAATTGCTCTATGGCTTCTGTTACCATTGATTTTAAACCAAAGAAAAGAGACATAAGTGAGGAAGAGAAATAAACACTTCAATTATTTGCTTCTGGCAAAGTAAATATTGACCAAACAGTTCTCTAATGAGGAAAAGAAGAAGGGTGAGGGGAAAGACAGATAACAATATACAACAAAACTCTTAAAAGGCCAAATGCTATTAGGAAGAAGTCTTTGATCACTGTAAAATACTTTGAACTGTGCCTAACAGATGCTCTCCAGGGTTTATTTGGTTGACCTCTTGTGGATAGATTCAACGTTTGGATTAATTTGGTTTCAGGGCCTATCATATTCTAATACAGTTGGCTTGGGCCTGTTATCTTACCTTAATGCTAGCTGATCTGAGGTTCTTCTTGTCCTCTCAACCCAGCTCCTAGGGTCAGATCTTTAGCTGGAGTCAATTGACTGTGATGGAGCTATGAATGTTCACACCAGCCGAAGAGCTGCCCCCTCTTGACTGTGCTCAGACTGCAGTCCCATCTATTTACAGATATGCCAGTGGGCTGAAGCATGCTCCTGTTGCCTCAGAATTAGTGAGCACCAATCAGTGAAGGGTCTGCTGCTCACAGGAACAGGGATCAAGAAAGATCACTGATTTTGAGATATTCATACCAGTTCACTGTCACTTACAGTAGTTAGGGCCTGGAAATACTTCAGGGGGGGTCTTATTCCTTCGCCATTGGAATACTTGGTAGGTAATAAGAACACTTTTCTGGTTAAGACACAAATATATTATCATGGCTCCTTGGCACAAGGTATCAGGGATGCTATTCCCAACTATGCCACTGACGTGTTGTATGCTCTTGGGAAAGTCCCTTGATATCTCTCTGCCTTGGTGCTAAAAATACTTACTGGGCCTAGGTCTCAGAAGTGCTGTGACGCTAAGTTAATGAATATTTTTATGAGATCTGTGGGTGTAAGATGTTACAGAAGTGTAAATCTGTTTTTCACTTGCAGTATTGCATGTGTGAAGGTAAGGACCTTGACTTAAAAAAAAAACAAAACAAAAAAACAACAACCCATGTCCTTTATTCATATGTTGAATATTCTGATAAATGCACTGAATCGAAATAAGACAGAGCAAAAGTGTGTAAACACATGGTCGCTCAATAGTACAGGATAAAGTAAGGCTAATACAGTGGCATAGTAAGGGTGGCTGGCGCCCGGGACCCCACGCAACCCCACACCTTGCAGCCCCCGCCCTCCCCCCCGTTCAGGGCAAAGGGGGGCTCAGCCCCACCCCCCCAGGAGCTGTGGGGGGTACCAGGCCAGATTAGAGGGGCACTGGACCAGGCTCCCCACTTTCAGTGCACTGCCCAGCGCCCCCGCCTTCCTCCCACATGGGCCAGAACGGCGGGGGCAGCTGTGGCCCCCAGTGCTGGAGGGGAGCCCCGTTCAACACTGCTGGGGGACAGGGCCAGAGACCATCCCCTCCGCCTTTCTTGCTCTCAGCGCAGCGTTCTGTCCTGCCCCTGGCCAGCTGGTCTGCTCCTGGGGAACAGCGGTCACATGCTGGCCCACACCAGAGCAGCCGGCTGGGGACAAGGCAGGCTGGAACACTGTACGGAGAGCAGTGGAGGGAGGGCAGTCTATGGCCCCATGTTCCCCTGGCAGCATTGAATGGACCCCCCAGCGCCGGGGGCTATGGCATGGGGGGAGGGCGGGGTGCCGGGTGGTGCCCTGAAAGTGGGGAGCCTGGGCCAGAGCCCCTCTAATCTGGCCCTCGCAGGGCTGGCCTGGTGTCCTACTGCAGTCCAGCACCCTCCCTCCCCCCGCTACACCACTGGGCCAATGATATGCGTTTTGCTGGAAGATTACCTTTTTGATCAACAGAAGCCTGTGGTGACTATGAAGTGAGTTATTTTTCTGTGCAAAAGAATTGTTCATTCGAAATGATTTTATGTAAAAGTTCCCCACAAACAATTGCACAAACGATAGTGTTACAGTGGCCTGAAAAGCTCTGAATAAAAATGTTCCTAACATTCAGAGGTTACATTTCAATGTTTTCACTTTTTCCTGCGAGGTTTTGTTCATACATAATGTGGCATAGAATTAGAAGAAAGTGTCATCAAGTGACTGAAACAAAGGAAGAGGAGAGGACACTCCAGGGATCACTTCCTGGTTGTGCCACTGAGTGACCTTGAATGAGTCAGAATACCCTTCCCTGGTCTTCAGTTTACCTACTTGGAAAGTGGTTATCACACCTTTTATTGTCAGACTTCATTAGCTGAAATGTTTAAATATTTTGAGATCCTTGTCTGACAAGTGCTGCAAATACTTTCTCTTTCATAAGTAGGTAGGAAGAAAAATACCACCACTTAATCTAGCTGCTTCATTTTTGGCCTGCATGTTAAGTGCGCTTGAATAGCCTCGTATATCAAAACCAAACTCAGCAATAGCTTAGCAACCTAAACCTTCAGTTTAAAGCACTTGAATGATGAATGTTCAGTTCATTCTTGCAGGTAAACACATCCCCTGTGGGAGGTGCAGCACTTTTCAAATAAACACTCATTCGTCAAAATGGTCATTGAATTTTTGGTGGCTGTTTCCATAAAATGTAGTAAGAAATGCTCTGTCCCAGAAGTCAAAGAAGTTGTTTAACTGTGTGCACTGAGAAAGCAGCGTCTAAGTGACATATGTTCTTTATAAACAGTGAAACAAATTTCCATGATTTGTTTGGATTTTTTGGGTTATAAAATTAAGAAAGAATTTACCAGTACATATCGTGTTTGGGTGATGATTTTTTTTATAGGAGTAGGTACAGATGCCCTCCAATGGGAATTCAATAGGGTAACTGTTGGTGTAAGATAGTCCTTCATATGATTAAGGAGGACATAATCTGGCCTTCAGCAAGAAAGTGTCTTAGTGTGTGTTGCTTGATGAGAAGATTGAGGTGGGTTTCAGTATCTCAGTGATGCCCTGTGGTCAAGGGGAGCTCCCGGGCCTTTCTTTCGCCTTAGCAGATTTATTGCTTTCTTCACTTAAACATTTTAACATAGGAGGAGGGGATTGTTTTATCTCCCACCTTCATTCAAGTCATAGGTCTATTTTTCCTTGATGTGGAAGAATAATCAATCCCATTAGTGTCCTATAGTCGTTTATGTGCTTCTATCAGAGAAGAGAATTGAGCTGTTGTTTTGAGCCTGATTAGCAGCAGTTATAGAGTAATACAAGTTGTCTGTGTGTATAACATTATACAGTAAGTTATTCTGTAACACAATCGTCAGCCCTTTATTGAACAGGATGTTTCTATATTACAGAATGAGCATGCTAACACCGCCAAGGATGTAGTGTTTCTGGTGATTTTGTTATATTGAGTAAAAATTTTGATGTCACATATTTACAATCCAGGCATGTTTATCAAATATTAATATTAAAAATTAGAGAAATGTACTGGGGTTTTGCAGATGAGAATACTTTGTCAGAATATTAAATAAATTGTAACCAAATAGCTATGTGTCCTCTGTCTATTATGCTAGATATGTAGTTGGTACATTAATTTTTCCTGTAACAGCAACATCCCATATTTTTGAAGCCATTCCTCCACAGTGGTGTTATCAGTAGCCCAGCAGCTATTAGCAGATGAGAGATTATTCTTCATTCCCTTTTGTGTGACCATTTCCACTAAGATTACCAAAAGGTCATTTGGTAATAAATATCCAACAATTTGTGATATTTGTACAAATAGCATTTCAATATACAGTAATGACTGGCTATGTCCTCTCCATATGCATAAAATCTCCTATCTCACTCACAATTTGGAGTTAAGGATGATTTTTTTTTTTTACAGGGTATTGAGTGGCTTGCCAGGACGTGCTCCCAGTATTAAACATATGCAAGCTTTAACAGGAACACTGGACTATTCAGTATCAGATATTCCTATAGTGAAGTAATGATGCGCTTCTATTCAACAGGGACCAGGAGAGAACCATTGTTTTCATCATGGCATATCACTAAAGGATTACAGTCTTTCCTGGAGTACACTAGGGTGGAGAGTCTTAAAAGTATAATGGTATTTCGATGAGAATTAAGCACTTAAATGCTATTTCTGCCTTTAAAAAAACTCCCCCTAGAGCAGAAATAATAGGGTAGGGTGGTTCTCTTTTTTTGAGGGGGGAAAATGGGGTGAGTGGGAGATGGGTTAGGAGTTTTTCCCTTCTGTAAATGGAACTATAAAGAAGATATGCTCCAATAATAAAAAAAGAACCTATTGATCATGTAGTCTGGCTAATCTGCTACCAAAGGTGGTAAAGAAGGAGCATATATTATACTATATGCAGCATGTGCTTACACATGAGACTGCAGGTGCTTAGACCAGAAAATTGTTTGTTCTAATTCAGGAATAATATGACAAGTCTGTAGCTACGTTAAGACTCACAAGGACTTAAAATGCAAAACATGTCAAAAATAAATATGTCTTTGGGATTTGTAGGGCCCACAGGAACCATTTCCTCAGTGGGTCATTTTATTTTGTTGCGGTTGGATGTTATTGATCTGAACTGCATGCCACCTGGTGTCTGTTACATACTGTACTGCAGTCTGCTTCCACAAAACCTTTATTTGCTTGAGCAGTCTTACATGAATGTGCTTTACTCCAGTAAGTAAAAGTTTGCTGATTCAGCTCCCTATTAAGAAAGTGATTGGATGGTTAGTTCAAAAGTATGATGTTTATCCTTGTGTTCAGGCAATGGTTAGATGGAGCGCATTCTGTACATGATTTAAAAGAATTACATTTCATGTTACAATTTTGATTCAGCAAAATTATGACTGTATAGAGAGTAATAAAGTTGGCATTGAAGGAGGCTCAAACCAAAATCCTGGATTTAAACACTACACAGATATTATGGAAATTTGAATCTAGATCAAAAATTCAAGGCTTATTCTCTTTTTATCATTTTTATACAATCTTTTTCCTCTTTAAAACCTTTTCCAAGCATTCATTAATTAGTTCTCAACATTCCTATCACAGGTTATGACTACGGATAGGTAGGCAACCAGAGGATGAAATGTTAGATGGCTTGTCTAGATCTACGCAAAGATCAGATTTAAAATTAGAATTCAGGATTTCCTGGCTGTCATCCTGTGCGTAAAGAGTTATACCACACTTGTCTCTGAAAAAGTTTAAAGAGGTATAAAGTCAGTAATTGGATGGAAGACCACTCACTAAAACTTTCAGAAGGTATTGCAGGAAGAAGTATATATGGTATGTTTTCCTTTAAATTAGCACTGAAATAATGTCACTGCTTGGTACTTGGTATTGCTGTGCTTCTGAACGTGTCATATTTCAGATGAAACAGAAAACTAACGACTATGTAAGATCACTTGTGCGTTAGTGACTATATATGATTTTGGCCACTATCTTGCCCTTTTCACAGGAGAGGTCAATCCCAAATTCCAAACAGGAAGCACAGGCTAATGCTGGTATGGATTAACTCCTAATGAGTATGCCTTTTTGTATATTATGGGCTGGGTGAAAAGCAAGTAGAAATATAGAGAGAGAGATTTGGAGGCATTCTAAGTTTAATGTGTTGTCCCTCAAGGGTCACAACTTTTAAAAAGTCACATTTTTATATTTCTTTAGGTTTAAATCTAAAAGAAACTTCACACGAATGAGCACTCATCGGATTCTCCAGGCATCCTTGATTTAAGCGCTGAAATACAACAGCATAGGGTGACAGAATGTGAACAGTCTAAGGCAGCAGCATTTCTCTTTCCTTGTATCTTGCCACATATGATTTAATCACCAGTCATGTGTTCTGTACAGTTTAAAACCCCATTATACTTTCCCATCAAACAGAAATTCCTCTCTCATCTGTCACAGCCTCAAACAGATGTGCTTTAAAAGGTACCCGAGAGGTAATTCATTTGGTAATTATTTCAGATCTTGTTGGGAGAGGGCAAGTAGTCCAAAGACAAGGGGTCCTTATAAAGTATACTTTGCGAGTGTATCACTTTTATAAAAAGAGGGATCGAACTTCCATATGTGATGGTGAGTCTCTTTAAAGCCATAATACAGATGTAATTTCAGAACCCTAATGCGGGTGGTAGGATCCATAAGTAGTTCAAAAACTAGTGCATGAAGCCAGTTATTAGAGCTCTTCTAAAATAAGGCTGGATTTCCTCCTGTGTTTCCATGCCTGGATTAACTTGCTACAAGGCTATACAATGTATGTGGGCTAATAATATCTATTTCTTATATGGCACTTTTCATGGTGAAGCACTTTGAGATATACCCATCTTTAATCATGTATCTATCCTCACAACACCCCTGGAGGCAGGGAAGCATTATCTCCCTTTTAAGATTCCAACGGGGTAGCCGTGTTAGTCTATTGTAGAAAGACAACAGAGTCCTGTGGCACTTTTAAAGACTAACAGATTTATTTATCGCATGAGCTTTCGTGGGAGAAAATCCCACTTCGTCAGACGCTTCAAAGCGTCTGACGAAGTGGGATTTTCTCCCACGAA
>ML685785.1:20644050-20703689 GCA_007922175.1 Pelusios castaneus
CCTGAGCAAGCTCTGTCTGAGCATGCTCAGGGCGGGAGATTTGAATCTCCCCAGCCTGGCCTCAGCAAGACGGGGATTCAGCTGCTGCGCGCGCAGCTGCGTCCCCGCCGTGCATATATACATCTCTCGTTTAGGTATATAGATATTTGAGTACCATAGGTCTTTAGAGCAGTTTATTCTAAGGGTATCTTTGAGATATTAAAAATAAGGTTTTGTTTGTTCACCATGGACATTAAAGGTCTTCTGGCATGTTTTGCAAGAACAGGAGTATGCGTTGGAGACATTGGAGGAAAAAAGACATCCAGACCTATGTCTGTTGGGCTGAGAG
The DNA here is from genome assembly GCA_007922175.1 of Pelusios castaneus. Lineage (NCBI taxonomy): Eukaryota > Metazoa > Chordata > Testudines > Pelomedusidae > Pelusios > Pelusios castaneus. The sequence goes on from ML685785.1 coordinate 20,644,379, forward strand.
CCAGTTGGCTGCCTCTCTCCACCCCTGTATAGCTTTGGGACCTTATGTTACCCAAAACCGATAAGGAGGAGACTGGGAACTTGTAAGCTGACCTTGGTGGAGTTTTGTACAAATTCATCCTTTAGGTGGAGATGGTCATAGCAGAGACGAGATTCACCTTACAAACCTTAAGGAAGGAAGTACTAACTCAAGGGAGGTGTAATTTCCCTGTAGCATTGTCCGCCTTACTGGGCGAACAGCCCCGGAATGGAAATCTTGAACCAAAAGATCTTTGTAGAACAAATTAATGAATAAAACTCACATCATGTTATCTCTATTGTATACTCATTGACTACCACTTAATAATTATTGGCAGCAGCACTCTCATGTTTATTATTGTCAGCATTAGCGCTGTCTAAACACATTGGGGTCAGTGCTCACTAGCTTGAGGAAGGTACCATCCAGAACAGGAGATATACAGGAAATACAGTTCAGACAAACCTAATACATTGGATGAGGAGGCCCATATTTTTCAGGGATTAGCGTGTTTGGTTTTCTTAGGTTTTCTCAGCATGAATGCCATTGTAGAAGCCTGTTTATGCCTCCCAGGATAGGCATGTCTTACTCAGCAAAGGCATCTGTGGCAAGAACAATGCACCTCACTCCTTTTTTATATTGATTCTCATCATTCTTATTCTGCATACTTTCTTCACGTCTCTAACTGGAATATGTCTTTCCCAATGAAACATGCACTCAAAACTACCATGTGTTGAAGGAGCCATTTGCTGGGATATCATCTAAGTGAAGAAATAAGAGAACTAAATCATCTGGTTAACAGTTCCTAACCTTGGTCTTCTGTTAATCTCAGGCCACATGATAGGCTCAAATGGCTATGTCTACACTGGCAAGTTAGTTCGAATTAAGGAGGTTTAATTCGAACTAACTAAAGACATGGCTACACTAGGCTTTAGTGAGTTCGAATTAAGGGCTTCCTTAATTCGAACTAATAAGTTTCGAATAGGGTATTCGAACTAAAGGGTTAATTCGAACTAACTAGTTCGAATTAACAAATGTGGCCTTGTTAATTCGAACTAATTTCTTAGTTCGAACCAACTGGCCATTGAAATGAATGGGGATCGCTAATTCGAACTAACTAAAATTAGTTCGAATTAGTTAGTTCGAACTAACTAATTTGAACTCATTTTAGCAAGTGTAGACATAGCCATTGAGTACCACCAGTTTTCTGGGTAAAACTAACTTAAATGTATTACTAAATGGGTACTTGGCCACAGAAAGGAAGATACAATCATTAGTTTCGTTACAAAGCTCTGGCTAGAGAAATTGGTTATAGCTTAGAAATGTCTGTCTATTCCAGTTATCTCTTTGGCAGGGGCATTTTCTCTATGAATCACAAAGAATAGTACTAATAAAACGAGGGTAGCCTTGTTCCTCACACTCATTTGCTCATGCACTGCTTAGAAAAGGATAAACTGCCCTCTACTGGGTTTTACAGGAAACACTCACAAGCATGAGGAAATTGCTAAAGGGAAAGACTGATGACTGGCTGGTGAATTGAATAGCTAGCTTTAAACCAACCTTGAAGATCTACCAGCCCAGGCTACTAGTCTACTCTCCTATGCTTTACCGTGATGATGAGCATATTTAAAAATTTCTATTTTACTGACTCTTCTAAAACAAGCAAACAAACTACTCACGGTGGGTGGTGTTCAGTTAGACTTTTTGCAATGTTGTTAGAAACCCATTAGAATGGTTTCACCTGGTTTCATTTCTGAGTACAGGATTTTAGCGTTAGAGGAATAAAGTGGTTGCTTTTATTTTTTCTATTCTTTAATAGTGTCTTAAGGACTTAAGCTCCACCTCACCATTTTATTTTCTTTATCATGGCTCTAATTCAGAACTGTATCTTCTTATCCTGTTAGTAGCCTAATAATTCTTTCTTCTGCCATGCCTCCATATTGTTCCTCCTCATCCATCTGGTTTTTATATTTCTTTTGTTATTGATTCCCTTCTAAAAATGGGGGTTAAATTGTTATTGTACCTGAGTAGAAAATGTCAGTTAAAGCAGCATTGGGTACTCAGTTTTTAAAGTGCTTTGGAATCCATTAGAATGAAAGGTCATAGATGATGATGGTATATTGAAAATAAGACTGAAAATCTACATAAATTATACAGTCCAAAACTATATAACAGTTTTTCTCCTTTTAGCCTCAAAGAATGGGCACCCACTGCTCAATCCTTGTTCTCAGAGTTGTCTACTTGGGAAGTCATTTATGATCAATCTTTTATCCATCTTCCAGATCAGGCTAAAGACATTGTGTCTAGCCAGAGAAAATTAAGGAGTAGTTAAAAGAGGAAGCCTGGTCTAGGATATGGGTAGAAAACATTCATCTTCAGAAAAAGAACACTGTATAGGTTATGCCACTTTGCTTTTAGACTTCCTCTTTCCTATAGATATTTAAAACTACAATACCCATCTCAATGCTAGTATTTGTGGGAGACTGGACTTCTTGCATGTGTAGTTACTGGTATTTCAGGACTTTTGAAAACAGGTACACCTATCATTTTCTGGCTTCTTAGTGTCATTTGTCTGAGTTCATTTAATGAACCAGCATCCAGAAGCTACCTGTTAATGTTTGGACCAAGAAGTAGCCCCACTGATGATTCATGCAACTGAGCACAATCTCTGATGTGAAATCCTAAAACGATATGATATCTAAATATCGTTTGGATATTTGGAATCAGTGATAGCACAGTACTATGACAGGGAAATTGACTATCATTCTTTTGGATAAGACAGACAAAACTCCTCCTGAAACGATTCGAAAATTCTAGGAAGTGGATCATCACTCAAAGTGTCAAAAGTCAAGCTGGGACTGTTCGTGTGGGTGCTAATCAATATTGTGTGGGCTGTGTGTTTGGAACCATGTGTACCAATGTGAAGTAGGACAACACCTGCTTTTTCCTATAATCCTGATTGATTTCTTTTGTTAGTAAGTCATATTTTAAATTTAATGGTACCTTGTTGTAGCATAGTCCATATGTTCTCTGTAACAATAGCCCCATAAACAGAGAAAAAGTGCCTGCCATTTTAGTCTCGGTGAACCCGACAGCAGGTACAAACTTGAGAAACGTGTGTTGACTGTGCATTTACTAATGCTTGCCCCGTTTAACTTGGCAATGAAATAATTAAAAACATCCATATCCAGTTTTTGTACTCAGGCTTCTGTGAAAGCAGTTGGTGTGATTTTAACATTGATAAACAATTTAAACCTGTAAATTATATAATCCTCCAGAAATTAACTAAGGGCTCAATCCTGCAGGGAGCTGACTACTTTGAATCTGATCTAGCAAAACATGGAACTGCTGAAATGTAAGCAGGTTCTGGTGCTTTGATAAATTGGAGCCTCAGTATTTTTCAGAATGGAACCCCTATGTAATCTATCAAAAATCTGAGCTGTATAGAAATCCCAGTAGGTTTTGGGTGATTCAGGTGGCTACCGCTAATGTACCTTTCTTCTTATTGAATTTGGTGTAAAAACTGATCTCCTTTTGTGATATCATTGTTCTGTTGAATCTTATAGTGTACATTATATCTCCCAAAAGTGAGTTGCAACAGATCTTCTAAATGACACCTTTATGAAGTCCCAGCCTGTGCTAGCTACTAAACACTTAAAAAATAATCTTTTGCTCTCCTGTATTGCCCTTTTGGAATTCAAAATTTTTGCATCTGAGGTATATGCATGACAAGCCATCTGATTTGGGGAGAGGGAATAACCCAGCTATTGCGGATAGTTCTCTGAAAACATCTGCACACTGTGCAGTGGTAGTCAAAAAAGCTAACAGTATTCTTAGTGTCCATATGGATGCTCCATTTCAGATGCATATGTGCCTCTTGAGCCCTTGATCAGAGATTTTTCTGCAAGCAGTGCCTTTTTGGGCAATGTATGCATGCTATGCCATTCCTTAATGGTTAAATGATTTAAACTCTTCCTGCAACAGGAAGTGCAATGGGTGTTACTGACCAATAGGAAGAAGTCAACCCAGGCTATTTGCATGTGGAATGAAAGAAATTCTCCTATTTGTTCTGTCATTGCTGCTTACTGCCTGGGTATGTGCCTCTGTCAGTCATCCTGGATTATCTGCTAGTTCTGAAAATACCAGAGATATTGATTAGCTCAGTTAAGATCCATTTGGCCACAATATCTGACTGTATAAGGGTTTTTCATATTTTCTTATCCTGTGTTAGTCTATGGGTTTGGGGAACTCCTACCCCCTAGACTAGAGACCCCACCCTGACCTGGGACCTCAACTTGGTACTCAATGACCTTATGAAATATCCATTTGGACCTGTGTCAATCTATTCTCTATTCCATTTATCTGTGAAGGCTTCCTTTTTGGTAGATATCACATTGGCTCATGAAGATGAGTGCCCTGATGTCAAAACCCTTGCCCCCTCCCCTTTACAGTATACTTCAAAGATCAAATTTCTTTAAGCCCAGATCTTAAATTCTTATCTAAGATTCTCTTAGAATTTCACCTTAACCATTCCATTCAATTTATTTTTCCTGAAGCCAAGTAACTCTCTGCAGGAGTACTGTTTTCATACTTTGGATGTTAGAAGGGCAGTGGTGTTCTACTTGAGTAGGACCAAGCCATTTCAAAGGTCTCCCAAGCCATTCATCTCCTTTCTGGATAGATCCAAGGGAGCCATGATTTCTGCTCAGAGACTACTGAGGTGAATATAGGGATATATTGTCACTTATGAGATTGCAGGCATTCGCCCTCCTCAAAAGGTTAATAGTACATTATGCCAGGTCACAAGAAAAATCCACAGTATTGTTTAAGAACATACTACTGTCTCAAATGTAGGTCTGCTTCAGGACATTTATTTTTGAAGAAGTATGCTTTAATCCGTGCTTTCAGTTGTGATGCAGCTCTAGGTACTGCAGTATTATCTTCTATTCTGGTCTCAGTTCTGAAACTTCCTCCTCCCTTTGTAGAAACTCTTCAGAAGTGCTCTTCAGAGCACCCATTTGGATGTTACTTAAGGAAGAGGTTATTCACCTTGTGCAGTAACTGCAGTTCTTCAGGATTTGTCCCACTATCCGTGCACCACTATTGACCCTTTCTTCCCCTTTGCTTTGGACTGTTCTCATGGAGATGTCTGGGTAGAGAAGGAATGGAGAGTGGCTTGCCCATATTTTCCAATATAGCTTTGGTGCCTGGCATGAGGAGGCACAGAGCTAGTGCTCAGGCAACTGGCATTGTTGGTGGAAAAATTTCTGATCAAGGACTTGAGAGGCACATATGCACCTGAATTGGAGTATCCATACAGGGACACATCTCAAAGAAACTAGTTACTGTACAAGGTGAATAACCTCTTCTTGGGAAGTATTAGGAAAACGATAGATAATGAAAGTATTTTAATGACGCAATATAAATTCATGGCTCGCCCACACCTTGAATATGGCATGCAATTTCATTCACCTCCTACCACAAAAGATATATTAGAATTGGAAAAGATACAAAGAAGGGCAATAAAAATGATTAAAGGTATGGAACTGCTTCTGAACGAGGAGATTAAAAAACTGGGATGGCTCATCTTGGAAAAGAGGCAGTTGCGGGGGGGGGGGGGGGAGATATCATAGAGAACTATCAAATCATGAACAGTGTGGAGAAAGTGCATATGGATGGAAGTGTTATTTACCCCTTTGCATAACAAAAGAATGAAGGTTTACCCAATGAAGTTAATAGGTAATAGGTGTAAAATAAGCATAAGTAGTACTCCTTCATGCAGCGCACAGTTAACCTGTTGAATTCATTACCAGGGGATGTTGTGAGGGCCAGAAGTGTGTTCAAAAAAAGAGTTAGATAAGCTCATGAAGGATAGATCCATCTGTGACTTTTAGCCAATATGCTCTGGGTGTCCTTAAACCTCTGACTGCCAGAAGCTTGGGCTGAATGATGTGGGATGGATCCCTTAAGATAATTTGTTCTGTTTATTTCCTCTGAAACATATGGTACTGGCCACTGTGAGAAGACAGGCTACTGGGCGAGCTAATCCATTAGTCTGATCCAGTATGGCCATTCTTAAGTTCTTATGAATTATGTTACTGCACAGAAGATCATGACCAATGACAAGCAGAAATAAGAACTTAACTTTATGGATCATTACTTTCCATCAGAGCCTTTCTGAGCAGTATTCTCTAGTATTTAATGCTTCCAGTTCAAGAATTCTTGGGAAGAAATGTTCTCGTGACTCCACTCTTACCTTCCATTTAGAAAAAATTATAGCTATTTTTTGTACAAATACAGACCCTGACTCTGCAATTGCATCCACAAAGTTGAATTCCTTTGCCTACATAGAGACACCCCCATTAAATTGTAAGACTGGGACCTTTATAGCTAGAATCTGAAAATTTTCCCTACAGAATGGATATAGTATTAGACAGTGGCAATGCAAGTTTTTCTTGAATGTACCTTTTAAAGCGAATACATTGGGGTTCCTTCCCCCAGTTCTATGCTCCTCTCTGAGGAAACAGTTTGTGTTTAAAAATCCTTATTTTATATGGAAAAGTCTGAATGGAACTCCTCAGAAGTGCTGGTGTCTGTCAGGAATCCTGAACAGGCCCAATTTACAGAATTAAGACGGGTAGATGCTTTAGACAGAAAAGAGGAAGGGGAACGGAGAGGTTAAATTTTCTTTTATGTTCTTCAAACAAAAAAAAATTGACACCCCCCCCCACACACACACACAGTTTGATTCTTTGTCTCTTGGGCACAATGCAAATATCAGTGCTCTGGCCTCAAACAGACAAAGATGTATTTCACTTTTTCTTCAGTTTATTCTGATTACAGTTTGTTTCAGAAGTAAAGATGAGTCTGAGGATCGCTACCAAAAATACACTATAGTTATATAATAATTCTAATTAAAAACAGAAAGTAAGTATTTTTACTTTAGTAGGAAATACATAGCTGCAGTCTATTCTACTGTGTTCTTTAATTCAACAGTTTAAAGGTAAACCTTGTGGAACCAGCAGATGGCAATGGAAAACACACTGCAGAGCTAAGAGATTGCCCAGGGGATGTTTCCTGTGCTTTTTCTGCTCACTTCAGAAGTGCATGCCACTTTCTCCCCTAAGATTTATTTCCAGAATCTCAGCCTTCATACCAACATTAATTGGATGCCAGCTTCCAGGACAAAAGAGGGCCCTGCTTTCATTTAGTATAACCTCCCATGATGAATTGTTGTGGGGTTCCTTCTTGAATTACCATAATTCAACACTACAATAATTCCAATCCTGATCAGGACCCAATCCAGTATACTCAGTGAGGGGGTTACTTCTGCTCTGCTTGCTATCATTTGAAGTTGTTTAATTAAGCACGTTCTGTATTAGTTTCTTGTTGCATCGCTTTCACATATCTGAATGGTGGTTCAGCGGTCCTCTTTCATCTGACTGTGGGAGAATGCAAAGTTTGAGCCTCCACTGTGGCAGAAAGTTCAAAGAAGGGAGCAAAAAATATTTTGTCCTTTGATATACTGTTAACCAGGTGTAGCTGTTTGTGCTGCTCTTGTGGGATCTACTTGCATCTCTTGTTCAGGACGCAAATCAGCCTCTCCTTGTGTGTGACACAAAGTAATCTGTTAGGTTTGTAGTTACCTTTACTACCCTAGCAACAATAGAGTGCTCACCTTTCCCATTCCTTGCTTGAGGTTTACTGGCAATGAACCAAGTCACAAAAGATATCTAGGAAACAACAGGCTTAAATGTCTGAGGCAAGCCTGTACATTTGGAGATGATCTCTTGTTGTATTAGGCCTGCATGGGTATTCCACCATGCAAAAGTAAGAGAATACAGTCCTGCTTTGTCTGATCTGCAAAGTACCCACAGCAGCAATGTCCAATCAGAAGGTCAAATTTGGGACAGTTTGCAGAAAGGTACTAGTGCACTATGAAAAAAAAAAGATTGCAGATGAGGATTTAGTTGGATAGCATTAGGTTTTTTGGTGGTTGGTTTTTTGTTTTTTTTTTTTTTAAAGATAAAGACTCTTTGCTGGTCAATTTTCAAGCACGTACGTTTATAATATCATTTTTAAAGCATTATCGCCAGGAGCCTTCTCATCAGTTCCAAATGCCTCTCTATATTTTTTCAGTGAGTATTAAAATGTAGAGAATTAAGAAATTGAAGGCAGAACCCTTAGTTTTTAGACTTACAATACATTCCTTTTAGGGTTAGAGTTACATTTTCTTTAGATCCCTTTTTGATAGGTGTTTTTGGGTGTGCTTCCCAGAGTGATAAAGGGATAGAAAAGAATCTTTTTGTTATGGTGGGCTGGCAGAGTTCCGTTTGGAATGGTTATTTTAATGCTGCTGTGGGATTGTACTGATTATGTGTTAGGGTGCCTAGAGCCTCTAGAAAGAACTGTCACCTTCACTATTTTTCCTTAAGCAAGAGATTGCTTGCACTTTCCTAGTGCTGATCACTTGGAATTAATCTAGCACTTTGCACTGCAAAGAATAATGAGATGACTGCAGGATTTGAATTAAAATCCTGCATTCTAACAAGCATTGTGGGATGCCATTGCTCTGTGCTTCCCAAATTTTGCTGCTGTGTGTAGTGATTTATTTTTTTATTTTATTTTTTTATTGAGAATGTAGCTTTTGATCAAAGCAGAGTGCAAATTGCACAACAGGTTCTAGCAACTACTTCAGAAATATTGAGTTTGCAGTTCATATGAGAGAGACGCACATAGAATTGTGAAAAGTTTCCTTTAAAAATTGAAACCAGTACAAACAATAATGCATAGTAAATAGATACAAAGAATAAAGCAATCCCCAGAATTAACATATAACTAAGGAGGCTGATGAAATGACAGAAAGAAACAGTTAGAGGAGACCATCAGAAGTGTAGGTCATGTTTGAGCTGCCACCTGCTTATCACTCCCATGATCCCACTTCTGAATATTCATGCATCAGTTTTTTAATCCCTTTACATATACCTACATATCCATAGCTGTATTTAATTAGGTCTTAGCTCCATGTCCATATGTGGCTTTCTGAAGAACCATAATTGGGTTCTGATTGTTGAGATAGCTATTTGTGTATACATTTGTCAATATTTCTAACACATCAATGTAATTAGCTTCAGTGGAAGATGTAAGCAGTCCCTCACCCCCAAAATTTCATTAGGTTTGTTCTTTTGCATTCAACTTGTCTAGTGCAAAACATTGGTTGCTGAACCTTATCGGAGGTCAAATACATATGTTAACACATAGATTACTTATGCAACAGCTGATACCTACAGGATAGGCTTGGCAGTATGCTAAGGCCTATCTGAATAACATACTTTGTGTTATCCTACTTGCATTTCAGCTATATTGGTTTCTGAAGAAAATTTGCGCACAATATAAGAATTAAACTAGCCTAACAGTCATTCCAGGATTTGGTCAGTGGTCATGGGTGAACAAGAGCAATTACAGTAACTCACACGTGCAAAGCACACAAGGAGTCCTGTGGCACTTTCAAAGACTAGCAAATTTATTTATCACATGAGCTTTGTGGGAGAAAATTCCACTTTGACAGAACTTTCTTCAAGCTTCTGACAAAATGGGATTTCTCCCATGAAAGTTCATGTGATAAATAAATTTGTTAGTCTTTAAAAGTGCCACAGGACTCTTTGTTTGTTTTGCTGAACTAGACTAACACAGCTACCTGCTGGAGGTTGTCATAAGTGTAAAATACATTCCCAGTCTTTTCACACAATTGTAGGAAGCCTGGACAGCATTTACTTGTCATTTTTCAGTTTCTTTGCACCTTTATTCAGTCAGATGGAGATATTTTAGAGCGGTGCACCGAGTGAGAGGCTTCCAAAGGGAACCTGGCAATTTCATGGATTTCAGGTTGCAGTTTCAAAAGGACTTTCCAAGCTTTTACTCTGATTGGTCTCTCCAGATGATCTCAGATGATCTATGGATTAAGAGTTACATCACTCTCTTAAAAGTTCCATCAGAAGAATATTGTCTATCTCGTTGTTGTTTTCCTTCCTAGAGTTAATTGAGCTTGCCACTTGAAATTTGGCACAGTTCTGACAATCTTTTCATCTGAGTCTTGACATCTTGGCTCAGCACCTCTGTTCTTAAGGCAAGAGTTCAAATTTTATGTTTTCTTTAAAAAGGGGAACATTTCAGCTGACATGTTCAGTCTCAGTTCATTTCTGACCTAGCAGGAATAAGACCCTTGTATAATTATTTCCAGGTACATTCGATTTTTGTATTCTTGAACCTTATAAGGTTTGAGAAGAAGCAGGTGTATGCTTACACCACCTGGAACTGTCAAGCCATTCTATCTGATGTTTGCAGTAGCAGTAGAGTTCTAGAAAGAGCAAGCGTCTTATAATGGCTCATGTGTTCTTATAAAATACAGTACTAGAAGTATAATACTGCTCCATTGAATTCAGTGGTAAAGTTGCCATTGATTTCAGTGCGGCCAGGATTTCCCCCAGTAGTTTAATCTTCTGAGGAAAGGAGGCAAGATGGCAGGAAAGGACGATCAGTTCCATAACATAATCTTTCCCTACCCTCATTCCCCGTGATCCTACAAAAGACCTCCTACCCAGGGTTTTTTACGGCTATACAGAAGGCTTACTAGGACAGGGTGTGGGTGTCAGCAGCATTTTCTTCTGTGTCCTCCCCCTTACGTCATTGAAACTGTTCACTGCAATTGATACTCATTGGCATGAAGGGTTGCTAGAGAAACACCTCAGGCACTCTTCTTTTTTAATGAGCATGCTGCCTTCCCTGCTTCTGATAGCCTGGATGGGAACTCTCTTAACCATCCTTTGATTACTTCCTTATTTCCTTATATGTTTTTTTGTGTGATTGCCAAGTTAAACTATTGACAGAAGTTTTCTGACATTTACATTTTACTCCTCGCTGCATCTACTGCCATTTAGACTGGTTTTGAAAATGCTATCAAAATTATCAACATTTTCCTTTACCGGTAACATTTTCCTATATCAGTTTTGCTATGATTTTTAATGAAAGATTTGATACATATTTTGATGAAAAATGTTGCAAAACATTTCTGAAAATTAAAAAAAAATCAAAATCAAGGTTTTTTGTGCAACAATTCAACTATGAAAAATGTCATTTTTGTTGAAAAAAAATTATAGAACAATAGAATCTTAGGGTTGGAAGGGACCTCATGAGATCATTTAGTCCAACACCCTGCTAAAAGCAGGACCACTCTACTAAATCATCCCAGCGAGAGTTTTGTCTAACTGGGCGTTAAATGTTTCCAAAGTTGGAGATTCCACCACCTCCCTAAGTAACCTATTCCAATGCTCCACACCCTCCTAGTGAGAAAGTTCTTCCTAATATCAAACCTCGACCTCCCCAGCTGCAACTTGAAACCATTCCTCCTTGTTCTGTCCTCTGTTACTACTGAGAACAGGCTAGCTCTCTCCTCTTTGGAGCACCCCTTCAAGTAGTTGAAGGTTGCTGTTAAGTCCCCTGTCAGTCTTCTCTCTGCAGACTAAATAAGTCTAGTTCCTTCAATCTCTCCTTGTAAGTCCCCATAATCATTTTGGGTGCCCTCCGCTGGACTCTTTCTAATTTGTCAACATCCTTTCTGTAGTGGGGAGCTCAAACCTAGACACAGTATTCCAGATGCAGCCTCACCAGTGTCGAATTGAGGGGAATAATCACATCCCTCGATCTGCTGGCAACACTCCAACTGATGCAGCCCAATATGCCATTGGCCTTTTTGGCAACAAGAGCACACTGTTGACTCATATCCAGCTTCCCGTCCACCATAACCCCCCAGGTCCTTTTCTACAGTGCTGCTACTTAGCCGATCGGTCCCCAGCCTGTAGCAGTACATGAGATTTTTCTGTCCTAAGTGCAGGACTTTGCACTTGTCCTTGTTGAACCTCATGAGATTTCTTTTGGCCCAATGCTCCAATTTGTCTAGGTCTCCCTGAGTCCTATCCCTGCCCTCCACTGTGTCTACCATTCCCCTCAGCTAGGTGACATCAGTGAATTTATTGAGCATGCAGTCTATCCCATCACCCAGATCATTAATGAAGATGTTGAACAGAACCAGCCCTAGGACCGACCCCTGGGGCACTCCACTTGTTACTTGTTGCCAACTAGACATTCAGCCATTGATCCCTACCCTATGATGTAGCCAGTTTTCTATCCACCTTATGGTCCATTCATCTAACCCATACTTCCTTAACTTGCTGACAAGAATGCTGTGGGAAACCCTATCAAAAGCCTTGCTAAAGTCAAGGTATATCACGTCGATGGCTATTCCTCAAATCCAGTCATCTCATCATAAAAGGCAATCCGGTTGGTGAGGCATGATTTGCTGTTGAGAATCCATGCTGAGTGTTCCTGATCACTCTATTTTCCTCCAAGTGTTTCAGAATGGATTCTCTGAGGACCTGCTCCATGATTTTTCCAGTGATTGAGGTGAGGCTGATTGGTCTGTACTTCCCCGGATCCTCCTTTTTCCCTTTCTCGAAGATAGGTACTATATGTGCCTTTTTCCAATCATCCGGGACCTCCCCTATTCGCCACGAGTTTTCAAAGATAATGGCCAGCGGCTCTACAATCTTCGTTTAAAACATTTTAAGCTGCTCTAGTTCTTAGACTCGTAGCTAAACAGCCTAAAGTTTAATTCACATCTCATGTCAGCTGAAGCAGTGTTTCCCAATGAAACATGAGGCCCAGTGGAAAGTTTGTAAGAAGCTACTCTAGATGGAAGCCAGAGCCCTGTACACCATCTGCTTAGATCCTCTTCAATGCTTTAAGTCCCTAATCTTGTATATACTTAGTACCTGGTTATATACGAGTCTTGTTGAAATCAGTGGAACTACTCATGATAGTTAAGCATGTGCCGAAGTGTTAAAAGAATTGATACCTAAATGACCAGATCCCTGTTAGAAGAGGAAAGCCAAAATGGCTGTTGGGGATAATTTTATGTGCAACCCTCTTAGCTTTGCAATTACAGTTCTTTATGTTGTAGGATTAGCTGTAACAACACGTTAATGCAGGACATAGAAATATTAGTATTTGGGAGGGTGTTCTATAAATCATGTATATATTCAATTAATCATATATGTTATGACAGACATTTAAATAATCAAAAGACCTCATTTTTCCTCTGAACTTCCTCTCCCCACAAACTATGTATGAAGGGATGTTGCCACCTAATGGGATTCAGGAACAACAGCAGCAAAAAGTGCTCTCCTTCTTTGGTTTTCTTGACATGTTCTCATTTACATCCTGTATCCATAGTCTGAAAGAGATAATCCAGGCAGGGACTCTTGTTAATGTTTTACTGCCAGATGCCATTCCCAGGAGACTGATTTATAATGCAGATTTTATGGCAATTTAAATCTTTGCAAGTAAAGGTAAGGATTGCATGTAATCTGGGATATCCTCTAAATCCCCCTCCTTTGTAACATCTCCCTCTCTTCCAGGCTGCTCTGAAGAGGCTTCTTAAAACCAGTTTATATGGGAATTCTAATGTTTATTAAGGGTATCAGCCACAGTTTGCTATGTGTTCATTTTATCAGGGAAAAGTCAACTGTACAAGAAAGCAAGAGAAAGAATTGTTGGAGGCCTTAATTTGTTATATGAACCAGCACAGAAAGTATTAGATCTAATTTAAAAAAAATAAAAAGTATGTATTGAAAAAAAGCTTTAACTTTTCTAATGCAAATAGTAGGCTGAAGCTATGACCAGATTTTCCACCTGTCCTCTCTATATCCTGTTTTCTTGGCAAATGAACTGAGGGATATCAGCCCCCTGATGTTCAAGCTTACTGGGAAGAGAATTAATGAGACACAACATAAAACACTATTGAATTATATTCACAGTGTCACTTTCCTCTGGTAGAGTTAGAAAAGCAATTTTTATTTGTGTTCATTTTTTCATCTTGTACAGATGTTTTCTGCAAATACAATAGTGAAGAGAACTGAATACATCGAAATACCGGTTCAGACTCCATTTTTTTAAAAAAGCGTCATTTTGGTGGAAGAGAGAGGATGAATGGAGGAAGGGAGCATTGGGAATTTCCCTGATGCAGTCATATTTTTCTTTATTATCTTTCCCTGCTATCTGTAGTGTTGTCATCTAAAGGCACCTGTCATTATTTTTTCTCTTATAGATTCTAGTAAAGAAGAAACATTCTGAACATACAGTTTAGGAAAGGCCATTGACCAATACATGAATCTCATCCTCTAACAAAAGGCCTCTGTATATAAACATCTAAAATGTAAAAATGTAAGCACATAACTTAACTCTGCAGATATTGGTAATGCTGCTACACTTCATGGGACATCGCATGTCCGCAAAATTGTGCATCTGCTTGGGCTTGTATATTTGGGAAGTATTTTATTCAAGATCACTCACCCCTAAGCCCTCCCTTCTGGCTGTCTAAACAATCTTATCCCAGGAAGGATGTGCTAGAGTAAATGTTTTATTATTGTATGTGTGATATAGGAATCACATATTTTACCCACTGATCAGATGTCACAAGATGTCTCTGATAAGCCATTGCATTCTCAAGGGACTGGAGGGAAGGGTTGTTCGAGAGAATCCTGCCTTATATTTCAAGTTTAACTTTAGAGAGTTTTTGTTTTTGAGTTAATTTGTGATGCTAGCGTGTACTTTCTCCAAAGATACAACAAAGTCAACTGGCAGTTTTGCTAGGTAATTCCGAAGAAATGACAAAAAGGCTTTTTGATGCTTGTGTTCTTTTCGCCTTACTTTTCTTCATTATCTTTGGATGTATATTCTCCCTTCCATATGTGTGCATATCTTCCACTGTTGCTAATCGGGGTTGTGTATCTATTGAGTAGATCAGAGACACCTTACTATTCATGAATTAGGTAGTACAGTTGCTTGAAGAGGAAATCTTTTGAATATCCCCGGACATGTTTCATTATCCATAAATCTTAGCCATTACTGCAGCTTCTGTGTTAATACTCTGGAAGGGATATTTTGGGTTCCTTAGTCCTGTTTGTGCTAACTCTTTAAACAGGCTTCACAGAAGGCTAAGATTTCTACTAAACTCTTAGGACAACCTTACACTGATGTTATCATTCTCTCTCTATGGTGGATCCACCACCTGTAATTTAAACTGAACATATCTTCCGCCCCAGTGGCTTTGTTAGGAGTAAATTGTGGGGAGCTCATGTTGAAGCTAAAATCCGGATATAATTAATCCTGAATCAGGATTTTGGGGAGCAGAGAGAGGAAGAGAAAATAGTGATTTGGGATGAGAGAAGGTAGAGCTTTTGGGTTCTTGAGGTAAGGGGAAGCTCATATTATTATGGCGAAGCTCTTTGAGTGGCTGCTATGGAGTCTGACTTGGATTAGTAGCTTTCCATTCTTAAAGAAACTGCTTGCCCTTTTGACTGCAGAATAAATGAAGCTTTTAACATCAAATGTGAGGACAGCTTTGAGCTTGTGGCTGCATCTGCAGAGCAGCTTGGTTTTGCATGCTAGTTTCACTGACATCACTGAGAGTTTTGTGTTACAGTGAAGTGCAGGCTCTATGAAAGAGATCGGCACTGGGAATAAATTCAAGAGCAGAATTTTGCCTGTTATGGGTGAAATACTCATTCCATTGAAGTTCATGGGAAGTTTGCCATTGACTTTAGTGGGGCCAGGATTTTACCGTACCTGTGCATCGATGGATGACTAGACAAACTGAGATTAAATGATGACCTATGAGGGAATGGAACTTCACATTCCCACTGAGATTGGCTACAGGTAAGAGGAGTATGAGAGAATGAGGAAGGAGAGCCCACTGCCTCTTGACTATTTTTCCATGGAAACAGTTGCTAAAAATAAAAACAAACCATGGTGAGGGTGTTGTGTTATCTAGTATATGGAGAAGGGAACAGGATTTCTGGGTCCTGGGAAGGCTTATCTCTGACACTGGCTCTGTTCATAGAGAAGGCGTTTAGGGTACATTTTCAAACTTAGATGTCTAAAGTTAGACATCTGTGTTCATATTTAAGAACCTTAATTTTCAGAAAGCCTGATCTCCCACAGCTGCCTTCTCCTCAGCCCACCAACTGCTTCCCCTTCCTGAGAAGCTATTCAGATTTCTGTCTAGTAGTACCAATGCTATTTTGGGGAGTAGCCATGGTGATTCCTGAAATTAAATGTTGTGCATGGCACAAATAGCAAAGGAATATACAGAGAATTGTTTGTTTGCTGATGTATAGCACTTTGAACCTAAAATAAAGCCCTTATGTCAGTTGTTAAGTATGATTATTACTATTTATTTATAAACTTATTTATTGTCTATGAGGTTTCCAGAAACTCACTATTTTAGCTTAAAAACCTAGAATCGTGTTGGATGAGTAAAATACAGCATTTATATATCAAGGAATCAACCCCTGTGTATTGTATGTTCTTTTCACTGACAAAGGTCAGGTTCCCTTTCTTTTATGAAATTGATCTCCATTAGATTTGAGTTGGTGGCTTTACAAAGAGACTCCCTAATTATCCATTGGTTTAAGTTGCTTTTAATTGCTGTGCCTGGCTAAAAAGCTAATTGTCTCATTCCTCATGCTGCCCTGGGCCTTGTTCCAATAGATATTGCCAATTAACTTGATTTGTGCATTTTGCTTTTTATAAAAAATATTCCATGCACATAAGGCAAACACAGGACTTTATAAACTTACTTAGTTGATGCCACAAACCAAATGAGTGCGTCGATGTGCTAATCCATTATGTCACCAAACTAGACATTCCATGAATATTACCTGCGCAACCTTCCCCCAAAAGACAGGTTTTGACAAAGCAGTTGTCAGTTCTAGTTTTAATGTGTATAGAGTAAGGCTGCTTTCCGCAATGCATCATTTTGCAACTAAAAGTATAACAGTTTGTCATAGTTACTTTAAATGTGGACTTTAGTTGCAGAGATGCACAATAATTGCCACTAATTATTGTAGAATGATAACATAGCACAACCCAACATAGCCAGCTGTCAGTTAAACAGATGTCACTGTGTAGATGCCCTTAAACAGTACTGTTCCCCAATTAGAAATTGTAATGAAGATATTAGGGCAGTTACGAGTCACATCTGTGAAATTTAAGCATGCATATAACACGTCAAAATTGTGATTAGTCTCTGGCAAGACTTGGTTCAAACAGTAGCTTGCTAGCAAATTTGAAGGCTTCAAGCTGATAAATAAATAGGCCATTTGGCTTCAGAGAGTCTGTGGCAAAATAAATTGTTAACGCTTAGGATGACAATGCAACCCTTAATGAAAAGGCTAAATTAGATTTTGTTGAGGTTTTTTTTTTTTGGCACAACAGTTACGCCCTCCACTTATATAATTGTTCATTACGAATGTAAAATAATTATTGTCATTTTACTATTATGGAACAGTGGCTACTTCTCCATAATTCTATTGCAACTGAGTTTCCATGTGAACTCTGATTTTTTTGGTTCCCTTTAAGTCATAGCCGTTTTCCATATTGGAGATGGTTTGGGGCTTAAGTTGGTTTATTTTTTTCGATCAAAAATTCAAGTGAATTGGACAAGGTATCAATTCATTAGAACATTCTAAAAATACTCATTGCCAGCAGAGTCCTAAGAGTCTCCTAATTAGAGCTGGTTGAAAAATGTTAATTTTTTTTATAAGTAGCTTTGATTTTTTTTCAGAATTTTCCGCAAAATGTTTGTGTTAAACAGTTGTGTGAAAACTGTTTTCCCCTGTTTTATCCCTTCCCTCCCCTGCCCCCCATTTCAAATAAGGAAGATGAACTCTAAAGGAGAAATGTGGAGAGAGAGAGAAAGAAGAGGAGACCAAAAACTTTAAACAAAACAAAATTTTTCTCTAAAATTTTTTGTTGGGGAGTGTTGACGTGGCCATTTTTTGTCAAAAGGCTTTTTTAACAACAACAACAAAATCTTGGCCATCTGTCTGTCAGGAGAGAACTATGGCATTCTGTAACAAGACACTAGAAAGAATTAGACTCATCATGACAATTCACAGGACTCATTTAGTGCAGTTCAAGTGGGCAGGAGCAAAAGTTTAGTCAGTCAAAGGCTAAATATGGTTCTCCAGAAAGACAGGTCAGGTTTGGTAACCCAATCTGGAACCAGACTACAGAATTGAAGAAAGTGGCTTGGGGAAATGGATTCTTTGTTGCTTTGGTCTCTGACAACAAGTGGAAGCAGCTAGAGTGATTGAGTGAAGTAGTCTTCACATCTTGAGTCTCATGAGAAACATCATGAGTCAGAGAGATGCCGTACTGCTGTATTAGCGACTAAGGTATAAGAGTGACACTCCCCACCTGGAAGTGGGCTTTCCTATTGAAGACCTCTCCATTCCCCCACAAAAATCCCTGCTTCTCACTTTATGGCTACTACTAATTGCTTAAAGAATCTGTGACTGCTATGCCACCCCACACTCCTCCCCCTGCCACCTTCAGTGTGAAGCATTTTTTGTTGGCTACTTCCTCTCACTCCTACGAACAGCCATAGAACGTTGTTTACAGATGTGGTATGGACCCGTGTCAGTTCTTCCCATCATCCCCTCATCACACAGTGGAAATGTATCTGTTACTGCAGCTTTAAGAGTCTCTTAGATAAAATTAAAATCCATTAAAGTCCCACCTACTCCCATTGACTTCAATAGGGCCAGGATTTCACCTGTGTCCTCCAAAGGTAGGGCAGAATTTCTCCCAAAAGGCATCCTATCAGCTTCCTGCACAGTGCTCCTCAGTCTTGATCTGTTCTGATCTCTTCAACAGAAGCTAGCTGTGCCAAATATATTGGATGATCTTGTGATGTAGCCAAAGCCTACCACAGACCAGACTGAGACTGTTACATTCATGTCACTTGTAGCTGAACAAAACTAGCTTTAAACTCTGACTCTGTAGGTAACAGCACATTGTGCTGCTAACCTTCCCCGTACTCAGTTTAGTTTATAAATTCAGAGCTGAAAGAATGAACAGACACTTATGAACTTTCCTTACATTTGCCTTTTATTCGTGCACATTGTTGAAGAAAGCCAACAAATCAACTATTAATCTTTTTAATACCTACAGCACTGACAACTTTTAAAAGCTGTTTGTCCATGAATATATAAATATAGTGTCATATCCTTTCTGATATTTTCATAGAATCATAGCGATTGAGTAGGGAAACAGTTTCAGTATGTCTCTTTCCCTGCAAATAACAATGCAGGTGCATTCTTTAGCATGCAGATAAGCATCGTGAAGTACTTCTGTATGACCTCTTTGTTAAAAATATATATTGATATTTCAGTCACTCAGATCCTGCCCTTTGCCTGTTGCTGCAGGGTATCATTTATAATTTGTTGACAACAGGGGGCAGAGCAAGTTTACATTTTAAAGGGGAAGGCTAACTGTCAGAGATGAGTCAATAATCTATTCAAATGAAAGCCTCCTCTCACTGAAAGAGAAAAAGAGCAAATACTTTTCTGTATAAATCTCTTACGGTCAGTATGACTTGTGGTACACTAAGCATGCAATTCCTACTTCAGATAGTCTTTTATAATGCAGATAAATCAGCTAGTCAATAAGTTTGTATTCATTTTGGTTGACTAAATCTTTTTATTAACTGTTTATTTAATTTTAGTCACCCAATATGGCTCTGGCAAGCTCTCAGCATACTTCTGGCTGCCTTGACTGTCTAAAGAGACTTTTGGCAGGGTCCTAGGTCTGGGATTTGCACGCTTTTTCCATCCTAACAAGCGTGCTGGAGGCGCCGAACCATACTTAGAATATAAAAAAAGGAACAAACTTTACTTAACCATGAAAGGAGTAGGAAGGGAATTTGTTGCTTCCATTATTACCTCCATGAGCCTTGATCTAATTTGGATTCTGATATTAAAGAAGAAATGGTCTCCAGTTCCTAATGAACACAAAGAAGAGCATAAAAATATCAGTCTTCCAAAGCATCACTGTGTTTATATTTTTTTTAAATATAAACCACAATTTTTGCGGGGGAGATGGCAAAGAAGAGAAAGCTGTAATGATTTTAAGAACATCTTCATATTTATTTAAATAGATATCATATCTTTGTAGGAAAAGGCAAGTCTTGATTTGCACTGTTTGGATCGTTTCTGAAAACAATCCATCAGCTCAGGGTTTATAACACATTACTGGCCTGATCCTTTTATTGTCCCCAAGTCCTCCTTACTCACATGACTAAAGATTACATCCCCAAATAAGCATTTGAGGTAGTAGGCCCATTTTATGTTAAATGTCAGAGTTGTCACCTAATAGCCTGCAAATAACCCCAAATACATGAGCTTGAAAATTCTGATCTTTTGTTTAATGGGTGTTTGAGTCAAATTATTTTCAATATCTGTTTTCTGTTCCATGGTCATATAGTTTTTTACTAAACTAAGCTGTGTCATTACAGTGACATTCTTTATAGTCAGTGGCTAAGGATAATTTTCATTTAGAACAAGACATTGAAAATTATATAACAAAATTTTCTTTATATGGAAATGTTTATACAGTAGAAAGGTTTGCTTAGTAAAGCAGCTCTTTCTCATCTGGATAGTCTCTCTATGTAATACATCATACCAGACAATAGACAAAGTGTTTTAGTGGTGGTAGCAGTAGATAAATGAAACACGGCTTCATTTCCCTCCTGCTAAAGGAGGTATCATCAACACTTAGCACTGAGAGCGGTGTTTAGCTCCTGCTTATGAATGCACAATATGTCATTCTTGCCAAATGGACAAACGACGGGTGGTAAATACAGTTTACGGGTTATGGTGGAGCAATCCATTTATTCCTTGCTATTTTTAATTAGGAGTTATTGGTCTTGTCAGCTGCAGCAGAAGGCATCAGGAAATCACTGGGGTGACAGTATTTTGTCATTATTTAAATTAAAACAACACTAACAAAGGTATCCTGAAGGTGGTGATAATCTGTTTGTATAAAAACTCCATGGAGCTTTTATGGAGCTGCAGCAATTTGTTTCCTAAAATTAGTTCAAACGTTTTTTCAAGGATTCCAAATAAAATTATAAATAGTACTCCTATCTGCACTTACAGAGTTGTGATCACTGAATCCTTACAGATTTCAAGTGTTTTTGGTTGGGGGGGGGGAGGCTGAAGACAGCACAATGGAATGCTATTTCTGTAATATTTATAATTGCTGTATAAATGTGTTGGTCTAGATTATATTCCAGTGTTTCCTTCTCAAATGATTCATACTTTAAAATAAATATGAAAATATCACCACCTCCAAACGTGATATCTGATTGTGGACTCATTCATCGGTGCTGGAAACATTTCCCCCTGTGGTATCTGTAGGGCTGCTTTCATGCCCTCTGCAGTAATGCATGAATGTGCCCAAATATAGGTTGCTGCCAGCTTCCCTCCCTCTCAGTTCTTTCTTACCACCTGTGACGGTGCTGGAACACTCTCTCTTGCTTCACAAGTTCTCATCGATCTAGTGGTTTACTACTGTTTTCAGTATATATAGTTACTACTTGTTGGGTAAGTTCAGTGTTAGTTTAGGACTTTTAACCCAGGGTCAGGGCATGCCTCGGTCCCTGGGTTTAAACCTTGAATTTCCTGCAAGAAGCTGATGCTACTGAGTCACCATCACCAGGGCTGCTTAAAGGAGAAGTTCCCATGTGGGAGAAGAAGAAAATCTATAAGAGTTTTTGCCCACATACAAAACTCAGCCTGACATCAGGCTCAAAGCCGACCCTGGTGTGGGAGCCAAGGTCCAACTCGGAGCCAAGCACTTTGGTGTTAGCAAAAACCACCCTTCTGGTGCTATTGTCTTCTTGACACCGCTTGACATTTCTGGTGTTGAAGAAGCACCCCAAAAAGATTGGCGTTCAGCAGAGTTACTCACTGGCACTGAAGTTGGCTAAGAAGGGCACAGGGGCAGCATTGAGGCCCACATTGGGCCACTTGCCCTCCACCAACTTTGAGAGGATCCCCGTCCACATGGGGTCAAGTCTTGTGCCAGTACCATCATCAACACCAGGGATCAGCAAGGGCCCTCAAAACTGCATAGTTCCCACTACTCCACAGGCCTTCAAAGTCATAAAGGACCTCATGGCAATTCTGGTGCCACCCACTCCGAAGTAGGGGAGGCTGCACTGAAAGGTAGCTCTCCCATTAGAGGTTTTGTCAAGGGGGAAGACGGCACTCGACTGTCAGGCTAACCAGTCTGCCAGTAGTCACCAAACCCCCAGTGCTGATCCCCTGAACAAGTGCTGAGGGAGGCTTGGATCCTGTACTCTGTTGCTGGACATTAGATTTCGGTCCCTAGAGCGTTTGCACCAATTCCTGAAATGTCCAGAAGACCCTGTCGATCCATGGACACCTGAAGTGGATCTCCTGAGCTGCGGCTTCTCTCGCCAAGTCCTTACAGGAAGCTGAAGGACAAAACACTCACTGAAACTATGGAAGCCATTGTTCATGCTGCTCAATCAGCTGCATGCAGTGCCCTTTGGTACACTTTTATGTAGACATCAGACCCGGGAATCTCTATAACCATCCTTTACACCCTCTCTCTCTTATCACTCCTGAAAGGAGTGTTCTTAATGATGTTTCAAAAGAAGGGAACTCAGTCTTCCCTTCCTATCCCACACATGGAAGCATGTGAAATTCATTGCCACCCATCTGGTCTGAAGGTATTTGCAAATGCATATTACAAATGCACAATGTCATTAGAACTTTGGGAATGATTAAACAAATATGAAACACACCATTCAGATAATTTGAATCCAACTTAAGTGGATACAATCAAGAAAATTTCAAGTCAAGCTGATGATTTCCTTTTCAATCTATTCTCTGTACTGCTGCACATCTAGTACAGAAGAACAACCAATTGTGTGAGATTCCTCAATAGCTAAGAATAAAGGCTGAGTGATGGACAGAGTTGCATCCTTTAGTCTGTTTCTTTGCATTTTTCAGATTAGTCATGTTATTTTTTTGGACATTTTTCTATTTAATTCTCTGTCTGTGGCAGAGGTTAATTGTCTCTGTGTTCCTGCTTACACAAGTGCCATAAAGAGACTCTTTTACAGATCCTAGTTTAAATGAATGTGGTTGTTTATTGAAGATTAGATTTGACATTGATATACTACTAATCATTTTTGAAGTCAGAGGAAAAACAATAATAGGTGGTGTTGCTTATCATGTTCAATACAGAACAGTAGCAGAAAGATGGCCAAACAACTCAGTAGAAAATGGAGAGTACACAATATAAATGTCAGACTGTATCACTACTTTTTGTGTTGCTCCCATTTCCAGGTTAAGCTGCAGCAACCAATTAGTTACTGTCCTGTTGGAGAGACATTCTAAGTGTGCTCTACTTCTGTAAATGCACAGTATTTGGCAATCAAAAGTAGTAATCTCAACTGAACTAACTTTTCTTTGGCTACTCTTGAGTTTTAAATCATTACAATGAGGCAAGCATGAAAACCATCATGGTATTAAACAGTGCTACCTGCCATCCACAGCCTTCTTGCCTGCATGATTGAATGGGAATGGGGCCTGTCCATGGAGGATGCTAAATAAGCTTAATTCCTGTTGACCTTGAAAGATCAGGCCCTCGTCAGGAAGATGATATAAAATCAGACTCTGAGATTTTCAGATCACGGAAGATATGTGCAGATATTTAAGCCAATGATAGTGGCTTGGTTTCAGAAGGGTTGAGCATCTGTTATTGAACTTCAAGGGTGGGCAAACTTTTTAGCCTGAGGGCCACATCTGCTCTGTGGGTGGGCCACACAGTGGGAGGGAGCAGGGGAAGGGGTGGGAGGGGGGAGTGGCTAGAGTGCTGACAATGGGCCCATATGGTAGGAAAGAGGTGTGAGAAAGGGGTGGGACTAGTAGGTAGGAGTGGCTACCATGCTGGAGGGCCTGATGAAAGGCATACGGCCTGCAGTTTGCACATCCCTGCTCTGCTTGCTCCTCTTTAAGGAAGGATGATATAAATGTAGATGTCATGCTGTCTGAAGTGACTCATAACTGAGAATGCCAACCTCAGGGCAGATGCATCAAACTGGTGGTATGTTCTATAATTAGATCGTACCAAACCAATAACAAATGAACACAGTGAGCTCCCAAAGTACTACAGGAATCTTATAATGGACTGAAGTATCTAAGGGGACTACCTTAGTATCCAGGTAAGCTGGAGTTAGTGACTGGTGGCCACTTACACCAAAAATCACAAAATATTCAGTTTGCTTCCAGTTTCAAGAGGCCAGTCGCTTATCCCAGATAATTTGTACCTTAGATCTCACACGGAAAATAACTCTGATAGCCAATCCTTTAATAACAAAACGTTTATTAATTTGGAAGAAGAAATGAGTTATTTACAAGTTAAAAGAGGCAACATACTCATAACTCAAAGCTTTCAGTTAGGACTATGGTTTCGAAAGGTGACAAAGATTTAGGAATATGTCAGCACTGAATGTCTTTTCAGAGCTCTCCATGCTTATTTAGGAATCATTGCCCTTGGAATCCAGACAGGATAGGAAAGACCCTTTTTCCTCTATCAGGGACTTCTATCCCTTCCTCTTTAGAGTCCAAAACTGGTGGGATGAGTTCATATATGGGTCTCTCTTTATTTCCTGGAGGAAGTTAGAAATGTAGTGAACAGGGTCTCCATTCTTCGATGCTACACAATACCTCATTTGCTGCCAATGAACCATTTTTGTATGCAGGGTGAGCATATGACCTCAGTCAATATTTCTTTTCTTGTTTACAGAGTTACATAATTAGACATTTATAGTGCAAACACTGACTATAACGTTATACTGTGGGCTGTAGTGGTTATAAGTGAGATTAGTACATGCAGCATCCTACAAACATTTTTATAAAGTCAAAACATTTTTATCAACTTAATCTAATATCTATTTTGATGATGTTAAAACACAGGTAAGCAAGACTGTTTCCAGCTATGCCTTTATAAGTGTTCAGTGGGGCCTGGGGACTTGGCATGAGCTGGCACCATCACAGTAGTGTTCCAACAAATAACTACAAGCTCTTCATATTCTCCTCTTTAAGCCATTGACTTATTCAGTGCATGAAATTTAGTAAAGATAACGAACCTCATGAGTTTTGGGACAGTGTGTGCGTGGGTTCATTTGCTGTGCATCTCAAAGAAAGCTGCATGTTGTCTTTATTTTGACTTTGCTGGCATTGAGAGGGAAGAAAACAGACTCACAACCTAAGGGAAGGTCATAGCAATGGGCTTGCTGCCAAATGCAGACCAGCTTCCTTTAGAGCTACACCAGCCTGGAATGGAAATGGCAATGCATGCGTACCACAGGGGGAAAAAAGCGTTTTCTTGCCAGATCTCCTGCTATAACCAAATGAATATTTTCCCTCCTGTATGTGTTGCTCCATGTTCTATCTTTTTAATAGCTTCATTTCCTTTCTCTTCAACATATCTATCAACAAAATGCTTTCCATCATTTCAGGCTATTTTTATCCTCTTATCAGAGTTATTTCCTTCAGTAAATAGTTTCCTGGCATGTCTGCTGTAGCATACCGCTGGGAGCTGGAATGCACATTTGGGTACAATAGGTGCCGCAAGTGTGGGAGGCGTGAGCCAGAGCAATAGCAGTGCTTTAGTTTTTGGCTGCTTCATATAGAACAGCTCCCACATCTGCATGATGATGCTAATTTTATTTTAAAAATTACAACCTTTATGAAAGTGAAAGGTATTTATAATGTCAAAGGCAACAAAGCTAATCTTCCCAGGGTGCCAAAATAGCTTTGAAATCGGACTTTGTTTTATTTTTCAGGCATTTCTTTCATGGAAAGTGTCCCCCTCCTAAGCACTTGGTGGTTGTGGGGCTACACAACATGGAACCATGATTAAAATATCACAAAGTCTGTGAATAAGATAATTTAACAGATAAAACCAATATTGGGCATAAAAGTGGAGGTAGAACATGGGGAATGAATATGGAAACCATAGGGGCTATAGATCTTGCGTTCTTGCAGCAAATGGGACTACATGGTATACCAGAGTAACTATTCGCTGTTGGTTATATTAAATATACAGTTTAACTTAGTCTTTTTTCAGTGGAACCAGATGAGCGTTTCTCTACGCTATCCCACACGTGAGGAAAAATAGCAATTGTCACATGTCCATCTGTTGGGAATATTCCAGGGAATTCAGGGGAGCAGTGATTTTGCTTTATCGCTTAGACATAAGGGCTTTACCTCTAATGCAGGGGTTCACAAACTGGGGATCATAGGGAATAATGGTGGGGAGGTGTTACAAGCTGTCAGCTTCTGCACTTGCTGGTCAGGATGGCATGGCATGGGGGATCATCTCTTTTGGGGTGGGGGTCATCACAGCATGAAATATTTTCTAAAATAGAAAAAAAATTAAGAACTTCTTCTCTAATGGGAGTGTGTGGGGAAGTAGTTACCAAGGTAACTGCTCACACATCACTGAAATTATTGATTCCATCCCTCCCCCAGTCTTGTATAGCAAGAGTGTTCTATAAAATGTGAGACCCTTGTTCTGAGCTTTATACAAGCTCAGAAAATTAAATTTTAACGGGGCAAACATTGATTTAATGAACGTATGTTGTATACAATACTAATTTGTGGGGAAGGTGGGTATAGGAGCTGTTTCTAAACTGATCACTTCCAAGAAGCTCACTTAAATTATTAGAAGGTACATTTTAAGAATATTTATTAATTTGTGACTTTCTGACACAGGATGTTCATGTAATCACTGTTACTAAGTTCTGTAGTGCTTTCTGCCAGCCACTTCTGTTACTGCTCCTTAACTATTTTTATGCATTTGATCTTAAAATTAGTGTTGACTCCTTTAAAAAAAAATCAATTTCCTCCCTCTCTCCTCCCCCCTCACCAATTTCTGGCCCAGAGGATGAACAAAGATTTAATTCTGGACTCCAAATCAATATGAGTTTGTGAGTGGTAAGGTGTTTTTATTTCCTCATTTAAATTGAATTCAGTGCTGATGAATAATGCCAGATTTGTAGCACTATGGATTGAAGTTCTCTGTCCATAAAATAAGTGCATAAGAGCAATGACTCTGTCAACTTTCCTGCCAATGCTATGTTAGCATCCCTCAACATTGTTATGAAGGGACTGTCTTTAGGAATGAGATGGTGCATTAGTGTAGTTCATTTGCCATGCCCTTTTAATGCTTGGCCTCTCTGAGTGGGATTTTATTATTTATTTATTTATATATTTATTTTTAACACAGGGACTTCTATCCACTAAGAGGTAGAGTGCATCCACTGGCTTATTCCATAAAACTGGGCCCTATTCATACTAAGAAACCTACTGGGAAAAAGTTCCATTTAAAAATATCAGCTTCTCTTACTCTTTTATTAAAGCCTTGCTTATTTTATTAAAGGAGAGTCTCAACTTTCATTTAAAGAAAAAAGTAAATTTCTAGCCCTCATGGTTGCAGAGAAAAGGTTGACAAGAAGAAATGTGTTGACTACAAACTCAAAACCTTAAGACAAATAAGAGTTCAATATGTATTGTATTAAAATGATCTCATATTCTGGGGCCGGACATGTGTTTTAACATTTGGGGTTGTGTCCATTTCCAGGAAAACAGGCATGCAGGGCCCATTGCAAATAGAACAAAAATTATTCAGAATGACCTTGTCTAGAGGACTTGACTGAGCTGAAAGACCTACTACCCTTAACATAGGATTTGGAAAGCTTTTATTCATATAGTCCCCAAAAGGATGTCACTTCCCTGGAAATTTCTTGGTTCAGTTGCAAAACATGGCGGCACTCACATTTTAGCAAGCACTGCATGTGAAGCAAAATGCACTGCCTCTTATCCAAGTTAGTGTTCAGGGTTTCTGAATTTTTCTGAATCTTTTTAGCCCATTTCTTGTCCTAACTTAAAACGTGTTGCTATCTTGACGGTTGCTGTGTCTTCCACCCATGCAAATGTCAATAGGCAACTGTGTAGTGTTGCTGATGTACTCTGTCTCTGTGGCTTTGGAGCTCAGCCCATGCTATTATACTAGTGCCAACTTGTACTGTTCCATGAACCTGAGTGCTATGCTCCATTTTCATTTTGTGTCTCTCTTATTTATGTTTCCTACCTATTTGTGCCTTACTGATTTTCTCCCAGAAAAGCGCATGCGATAAATAAATCTGTTAGTCTTTTAAAGTGCCACAGAACTCTGTTTATCTGCAGTAGACTAACACGGCTACCCCTTTGGAACTTTGCATTGAAAGAGTCTCCTGGCCTAAAAAAAGTTAAGGCTTAAAACTCATCTTTGTCTGATCATGTCATTCAGGTGCCCGTACTATTCTGTTTCTTCATTTCTATCTCTGCCTGATTTTTAAACTGGGGTTTCAGTGTTGAAACTATGTTAAATGCCTCTAAGGGTAAAATGCATGAGTCACCAATCCTGGTTTTAAAAAAATAAAATGAGGATGATGGTGAATTCAAGATGATACTTCAATGGAACAGTCTGGAATCCAGCTTTACTGACTATCACCTCATTAACTTCCACTTTAGATTTTAGAATTCCACTGCTTGCAATGCATTAATATGTAAAATATACAAGACTTCTTATTCTCCTGACTTTTTCACTTACAACACAGTAGTGGCTTTGATGGATCATGTTTTGCAAAATACTGCTCTATTATAATTGGCAGTTTCTAAGAGATAATTGTGAATTATCCTGTCCTGGGGGTGGGTGGGGGGGAATACTTTATCCCATCATGGGCTATTCAGAAAATCTTAGCAGGTGGGCTATGGTCAAGTCCTGCTCTTTTTCTCTTGATCTCTCTCTTATGTAAGCAAGCACAGCTTAAGTAAAACAAAGACTCAGCTGGCTTGTGTTAGTGAAGTTGTCCCTTTGGCTTTAGTTTCTTATAGTGGCTCCTGCTTTAGGAACTTAAAATACAGAGTCTAGTTCCAATAGCAACTCAACATAATTGATTAACCATGTGGGCAAAGTATTATAGATCTGTAAATAAATGTATGATACGATTAGGATTTGACATGGGCCACAACCAATATTATACCTCTTGAATTCTTGTGAGATAAATAGACCCAAAAATTTGTGTTCTCGTTCTCTCTCTCTCTCTCTCTCTCTCTCTTTCCCAGCCCACCTTGTAAGTTTATGTTGCTAGCACTGTTTATGTATCTGTTGATATCGTTGATATTGAAGACAATTGGCTTGCCAATAGAAAAATTGTTATCCTTTTGCATAATACAATTTTCAATACATAAACATTTCCAGCATGTCGGAGTTTGTCTGCAGTTTTTATTTCTGACCTTTGTGTGTAGCGAGAGGGGGGATAGACTGGAATGTTGGCTCTGAGGTCTGTACAGCTTTGCTCTCAGAATGAGACCTCAATAGCGTAACTTGGGCCGGTCTGGATAATGGGGCTATCCTGAGTGCTCTAGACCTGAACCTCCTGGATCTTTGGCAAAGATCTGATTCTGTACCGGAACTTTATGACACCGGATGAAACGCAGACCCTGAACTTGCAGTTGTGATGGAGACAAAACTTCCATTGACATCAGTATACAATGAAGGCAATGAAAATTTGTTTCTGTGTGGTGTCTGCAGGGTGGAGGGTAAGATTTTCTGGGAAAAAAGAAAACAGTGGTAGATGTGGAAAACTCAGGCAGTGCAACATATTTACCTGTTTTCATAAAATGTCCCAGAGAAGCACATCCTTTCAAAAAAAACACTGAAATTAGATTACTTTAATTATCATTACATCTAGCTAGATACAATGTTATACCCTAGAAATTACAGATCTCAATGGTATTTAGAAACTGTTGGCAACTGTTGTTTTTGGAAATTGTACTTTAAATATGCCTGCCCATCCCCAAATGGCGTCCTTTTCATCTGCACATTTAAATGAGAGAATTTTGGCATATTTAGTTGCCCTCTAGTGGAAGCCTCTTCCCAAAAAGACTTGCCTTAAATCATTAGTTTAAAATCCAAATTGAGGACCTCTCCTATTAATACATGGTTGTTGCTTTTTGCTATGTTTTAGCTGGTTTTTAATGTTGTGAAGCACTGATGCTTTGCATTATTGAATTCTGTTATGTAGGTCGTGGACCAGATTCTGCCATCATCACTCACTGCCCGTAGTACCGTATCTGTTGAATAGTCCAACTGATGTAAAAGTATAAAAATATTGGTGACTAAGGCTGGCAGAATCTATCCTTAAATAAATATTATATCAAAGGTGACAAATAAGATTTTAAATAAAATTCACCAAGGGATTAGAATAGGCTAGCGTATCAAGATGATAGTCCTTCTTACCCAGTGTTTTGTCTCTAGCAGAAGCCAATACCAGATTTTTAGAGGAAAGTGTAAGGGATTGGGCATACCAGATTATACTTCCTGGGCAAGAGAAACTGACAAGCAGGCCTCAAGGGATTCATGTACTTTCCGAAAGAATAGGGTTCAAGGATTTTTTTTGGATGTCTTCAGTATAACAGGGAGTCTAAAGACCTTCTTTCATCCATGGCCTGCTATAAGGAGGGACCAAAGCATGCTGTATCCACTGAATTCAGTATCAAACATTTTGAGCAATTTTTTGCATTCAGATGTCCTCCTCTAACCCCTCCAAACATCAGGGAAATCAATATACTTTTAACTACCTTTTGTAAATCAAAGCCCTTGTCCTGATGCTGGAGGAGCAAAAGAAACAAAGAAATTACCTAATTCATTTCACTGTTCCAAAAGAAAAATGCTATTTGAATTTAAATATATTCGGTGCTTGAAAAATGGGGAGGATCAGAGGATTAACCTGTGGCTAGATAGTAAGACTGGGTCTTTACTGCCTCCATTACACTGGGATTAAAATGACATTTGGAAATTGCCAAATCTGCTGGTTTTGTGAGAGGAACTGATTTGAGAGAAGAGTTCAATTATGAAAAAAGTGATGTTATTGAAGAGTGCCGTATAGACTAATAGATTTCAAGACAAGTAGGAATCAGAATGATTTGGTCTGCACAAATGCTTGCGAGTAACTGCATTGTCTTTCCCTGGTGGGTTTTCAGGCATTGCCCAAAATTCAACCCGAAGGTCAAATGCTACCTATGGAGCTCTAAAACATGGTGCACTGTGATCTTTGCTTGAAGCCTTTGGGGAAGAGAATGCTGTTAAACTGCAGATGTTTGTTGTTGATGGAATTAAACAGTAATATGTTTCCATTCATTCCTAGAAGAAACTACAAGTTCAAGCAATTGTGATGATTGTGCATTTAGTTTTGCTAAAAATATACATAAATTGCGTAGCTTTTGAACATCTTGCAGCTTTCCAAAGGAATCCTTCATAGTATGAAGCTTGGGTATTCTTGATTTGAGCCAGTAAATTCAGATTGAATGTTGAACCTTGCTTACCCCCCAATTCTCTAATATGCTTCTAGCTGAGACTAGTTCAAAAAATTGACCCATATAGATAATAATTCTTAAGCCACAGAACCATGTAGAGGGTCTCATTTTTAATGAGGTTTGGTTAGCATTTAATTGTACTCTTTTGCTATGGTAATTGCTGAGTCCAGAAATAATCATCGACCGTGTTGTGAAAATGAATCTTTAGTAGCGGAAAGGCTGAAATCAAATAAAGCAGTGCCTGGTATATAGTACTTGGCATTTCTCCAAGTCTGGTAGCTGTAGTGACCTCCTGACCAAAAGATAAGTGCAATCACGGAG
Organism: Pelusios castaneus; assembly: GCA_007922175.1. Taxonomy (NCBI): domain Eukaryota; kingdom Metazoa; phylum Chordata; order Testudines; family Pelomedusidae; genus Pelusios; species Pelusios castaneus. The sequence continues at coordinate 20,676,076 of ML685785.1, forward strand.
GTTGCTTTAGAGAGGGACTGTTTTAAAAGTCTGGATAACTATGAAGCTGACTTTATCATATAGTAGGTGGATCAGTCTGATAAGAGAAGGTGTTGCAGAAAGTTAGTGGATATTTCAGAGATAAGAATGTGGAAAGACTCTTGGGCCTACTATATTGATACCTTAAAGCCTTGTGCACCTCCTTAACAGTGCAAAGCAGCTCTTTAACCTGGATGAACTGGTCATTGAAGGATTCTCCTGCCACAGGGGCATCCATGAATACCACAGAAACTATAATTCATGCTGAAGATAAGATTGGTGCCTGGACATCCCCAGGATTGGGGGAACACACAGGGAGTTTTGAGCAACCTTTGCATGGACATTTAATCCTTCCTTCCCATCTCTTCCCTCTCCCCTCTAGCTTCACTGAGTGTTCCTCAGCCACATCTAAGGAAAACTAATAAGGAGACCTATGGCACTTTTAAAGACTAAGGAACTGTCTCTTCACTGAGTGCTCCTCAGCCACATCTAAGGAACCTCAAATCTCAGTGGAAATTATTTCAAGTGACTGATAGCAGTGCTCAAAGTCTCTCTCTTCGTGTCTGTTTATAATCTCAAATATCTAGGTATATTGTGATGTGGGCTAGTGCTTGTAGGAGAAAGTAAAAGGTTAGAATAGAAAAGTGGAAACAGTCAGGAATGAGGCCTAAGGCCTAGTGAACCAAACCAAAACAGTAGGCCTGAATTGGATAACTAGTCAAATTGGAGGAGTCAGGCTGAAGAAGTCCAACTTCACAGAAAATTGTCAAGAAGTAAGCTGCAGGTGCAAAGAGTGAAAAAGTACCTTGAAGGTAGGAGGTGTCCAGTTGGCCTAATGCCAAGGAGATGAGAAATGTTTTGCCCAAACCATCCAATGCAAGGTATATGTAATGTTGAGTAAAACGCAGAATGACACTTTGATGGATGAAGTTGGTTTGGGATGAGTGGACCTATCAAATTAACTGCTGGCATAAAAAAAGGTGTACGTGGACCAATCAAGGTAAATTTGGACACCAAAGAGAGCTGAGCCAATACGTCCAAGAAGGGTATAAAGTAGGAACTCCAGAGACCAGAGTTCGTTCACCCGAAGAGGGTAACGGAGAGTTCTGCCATCAGTTGAGCTGTTCTGTTGCATTGAGAGCATGAATGCTGCCAGTACATCTGTTGAAATAGGTTGCTTGCCATTGTGCTATGCTGCAAAAGCTTACTCTGGCACCTTCATTTCCACAAAAATCTGTGGTCGTGTTGGTTTCTTCAATCTACCACTTGCACATCGGGTACGCCTAGGCTTCAAGTTATTGAGCTAATGGAGTCCTCACTAGAAACCTAAGCCAAAGGTAATCCAAAGTGTTAACCAAAGGAACACCTCAGTTTAGGAGCACCAGGCTAGTTCAATTCCTATTTATAAATCCAAGCCAGGCTCCAGAGCACTGAGCTAACCGAGTTCTCACTTAAAGATCTGAGCCAGGGGTAATCCTGAGGCAATGCACATACAGAGACACACGCATCCAGCCAAACAGACATCCATGCCAGATAAATGACAACATCATCACCATTGTCCCCAAAGACATGGAACCATAGTGCACCTGTTGTACAACACACACAAGTTTGTATCTGAGATTGGACATTACTATACTGAGTTGTTATTTTTGTAAAACTCCAGCCAGACATGCATTGTGCTTCAAAACATGATCACTCATTTCCACATGATGAAAATACTTGAAACAAAAGAGCTGAAAGAGCTAATTAATTAGCAAAACTACACTGAATCTGCATATTTGTTTCTCTCTTATCTTAATATCATCATTAATCCCACTCTTAAACTAGTTACTCAAGTGGGGCCTAACAATTACAGAATTCCTCATTGCTATGCAGTAACACAGTTCCCTTGTCTTTGATATGATATGAAAATGACACTTATTCAAAAGGAAGTTGATATTAATTGTGTCATAAAGAATTGTAATCAAATTGAAATAGTATTTTAAAATTGGATTACTCAATGAGGCGGTACAGTAAAAGCTTTGACATCTTTTTGTAGCTGGAAAATACCAGTTGGTTCATTTTGCAACATTTTGGTGATCTTACATGTTCTAAGACAAACTTATTTGATTGAAAGTTACAATTTGGGATCTAAATTTGTTTTTAAAAGTGCCAAAAGAGTAGATTTTGAAGCCAGAAGGGATTATTGGGTCATCTAATCTGACCACTTGTATAATACACGCCATTGGATTTCACTCAGTTACTCGTGTATTGAGCCCAATAACTTGTGTTTGACTAATGCATGTCCTCCAGAATGGCATCCAGTCTTCAAGACTTCAAGAGTTGGAGAATCCACTATTTCCCTTTGTAGTTGGTTCCAACAGTTAATCACCCTCATTATTAAAAATAGGCCTTACTTCTCATTTGAATTTGTCTGGCTTTCACTTCCAGCTGAAAGACCTTTTTAGTACTCAGTATTTTCTTCCCATGAAAGTACATAATGCACTTAAGTTGCACCAAATGGGAGCTGATCTACTTGTACTCATCTTCCTATGATTAGTACAAGTTACTCTTGTTAAAGTTAATCAACACTTAATAAAAAATGCTTTGACCATTAATGGAAGCAAATATGTGTTAGTAGAGACATATGTAGTGACAGCATACAGATTATGAGGACTGAAGGAGCAAAGGGAGATGTTTGTTATGCTTGCCCCAGACACTTTTCATAGTCATTCTATATGGCTGAGCTTGGGGACAGAACAACAACAGATTTGGAACTGCTGGTGTGGGGAGCGTTGCTTACAAATACTGTGCTGTACATACCAGAAAATGAAAATGGAATCAGAATCAGTCTTTTAAACCATGAATGAAAATTACATCTGAGGAGCAGGGGAAGAATGTCTTATTTTAAAAGGTATAATACACACTTTTCCTTCTTTCCTTGATCTGCAGGGCAAGTTTGTTTCTAAAAAGTCTTTCATTTGTATGGAGCACATCTGTGTAGTAATCAGCTATACCAAAATACATGCTATCAAGCCATACCATAATGTTGGTGCTTCTCCAGAATATTCCATCTGGAGGTGTTCTGAGATACTTGGTAATATATATGGAACAATTTATATTTTTTGGGTGGCTAGAAGCAGAGACCTTCAGCACCAAAGATTCTCCATGCCTTCAGGATAAGGAGAGGCTGCGTTAGCGGGTAGCAGTACAATACTTAGATTCTTTGTGTAGCTGTCACTAGAAGGACATGACACTTTGCTACAGAACACAATGAAGTGCCCGTAAATGATCTTCTGAGGTCAAGCAGAATACACTGATCACTATAGAGGGAAAAAATTAAGGAGGCGTTAGCTCACTCGCACTGTCTTTGTTTTAGAAATACATTTCCATTAACCAATTCAAGGACCATGTGGTGAGCATCAGCCATGGTCACATATGAGTTCAGCACTACAAAAAACACTGACATTTGCCATAGATAGCCTTCTGGATAGCCTCTATGCTACAATGTTGTGACCCTTTGCTTTGCTTTGTTTAATAGTAGTTGTTAATTTCAGCAAAATTATATACTAATTAATTAGGGGAGGGTTTGGGAGGGGGCAAACTTGAGTGGAGGCTATGATAGTCAGTACATGACCTGTCTTTGCAGTGTGACAGGCAGAAAATAGCAGACTTCAGACAGATGTGGCCAACAACATACACTGCCACGTATGGTCACATGCAGAGTGATTTGCAAGGAGAAATAAGTGACACATTAGTATATGAATGGGAGGGCATCTAAAGGAGAGTAAGGAAGTGTTTTTGTGACTTAGGTGCCAGGATGCTGGAGGAATGGCTTGAATCTCCTGTCACCTACCCTGGTGTGGTGGCTCTGTTGCAGTCCATAGAGTTATACCAGGGTAAAGCAGGGGTGTGTACAGTGAGGAGAATCAAGTCCATAAGATGGCTGACTTTTCTTGCTCCTCCTTGCACGTTGAAAGCTGTTATTCTGCCATACTTTTTTAAAGTGTATCTAAGTGCATAATGGAGCAGTTTAGCCCCCATTAGTTCAGTTTGGCTCTATGAGCCAATTTTCCGATTTTATATGTAAAAAGGAAAAAGTTGCATATTAGCAACAGGTGCAAGTTTGAAAGTCTAATTTGATGTCATTTACATGCATAAGGGTTGAAGAAGGTGCAGGTTACATTATTAGATACCCTGGGATTCATCTCTGAGTTTAGCCCATCATGGCACAGTTTCTTTAGTCAGGATTAATGAACCGAGATGAATTTGTGTGTATGTGTACATTTATATGTTGTATTTTCCAGTGAAGTCCATACCTTCTTACACCAAAACTGACTCAAGTCCATAATTAATTATGAGTTGGTTTAGGCTATAATGATAAGCAGGCAAATGAAAAAGGAATCAATATTCAAACACTGATGGCTTCATTTTTGCAGTAGTTATCATGGCATCCAAGAAAATCCATATAGTTTTGTTTGTAACTTCAAGCGTTTCACTTTATAAAGGAATTTTTTTTAATGATATAATAAACTTGGAGATGAAGGATTTTTTCCCAAGGCTGAGATTTTTTGTTGCTGTTTTTTAAATTTATAACTAATGTTTTCCAAGAAAATTTATTCCATCTGTACTAAATACTGTTTTTTCTAAGTTTGAGCAACTTCTTTTTAATATATTTTGTCTTTGGAAAGAAATTTAAAGGATTGGAGTACATCCCTTGATTTTTATCCCTTTCCACTAGATGACTTGGAGCAAATTTAGTTTTATAAACTGTTTATTTTTCATTAAAAATAATAAAGATGACACTGGGCATAATTGTATTAACTTATTATTTCTTTCCAAACTGGAATGTTATGAATTAATTCAGTTGACCAGGTGAATTGCAGAGTCTTTCCTTAGTTGTGTAACTTAATAACTCTGGTTTCAGGATAGAGTGGAATTTCCTGTGAAGATCTTTTTAAACCATACTAAGCTGAAATAGTATCTGAATTTTGAGTCTCTCTCTTTTTTTTTTATTAAAAAAAACACATATGCATTGTCTCACTTGTATAGTTTTATCTTTACACTGTCTTGAATTGTGCATGAGTGACTTAAACAGAAATCTCAGGTATGACAAATATCTGTTGAAGGAGTCATAAAGAAACCTTGTATAATCTCAGAAAGTAGAATCCTAGAATGAGATATACAAGCAGTCACTAACTGCAGGCTAAGGTTGACAGTGGTGCAAGCCATCCTTTAGTTACTGCCTGCAGTAGAAGTTTCTGATAACTCCCAATTTGTTTTGTTGTGGTTCAGAAGACATTACAGGTACTGCTCTTTTGTAGATCTGCTCAGAAATTTTGTGATGGAACATATTTCTGTTGAAAAATGTTTGCTTTTTCAAAAGCAAAACCTTTTGCAGAAAGGTGCCCAATTTCAATAAAAATTGATTTAGAAAAAAATGAGAGCGTTTTTTAATAATTTTGAAATATTGTGTTTTGGAATAGAATGTTTAGATTTTTCATTTCAAAAGAAGCGTCAAAATGAAACATTTAAACGTCAGTCAGAACAAAACATGTCCATTTTATGAATTTTTTAAAAAAATGTTATGGAAAATGTTGATTTTTTTTGTTCTGTTTTGTTGTTGGTTCATTTTGGAATAGACATGAATTTCACACTTACAAAATTCCTTGCTAAATGGAAAATCTACTTCCCATCTAGCTCTACACTTTTGACTTTAAAATGTTATTGAAATTGCAAGGATATTTTGTGGACTCTTGTGAGCATTTTATACACAAAACCATATTCTCAGGACCTTCATCTGGAAGACCTATATTCCAATTCCTGTTCCAATTAATATTTACATAGAGACCAAGCAACAGAGATCATTAAAATTGTTCATATAATTTCAGATCCATTCATCGGTGATATTCACAACTGATGATTTACCAGCTGCTTCATGTTCAGATGAGTGATAATTTCCATCAGGATAAAGCAACTTTTTTGGGATGTTTAACATCTTCCCAATTGAACCTTGGCTTACACCTTACCTTCCAGATGGAATGAGAAATGAAATCTCTCTTGGCTTTCACTGACACCCATAATACAGTATGGAATAATTGGCCAAATGTATTATACGTGTTTCTTGCATATCCCTTTTTTTAAAAGCATACATTTAGTCCATTGTTCAAGGATAGTTCCCATATGCAAAGGTTAGGTGTCTCCTAATGTGTGCAGAACTAGTGAGACCTATATCATATGCCAGTTTCATTCTTAGAAAACAGGATAAATCAATGGTCCCAAATTGTGACCCATGGTCCACAGGTGGCTCAGGGAGCACTTACTAGTGGTTATTGGAAATCTGACTAGCTATACAGGTTTGATTCTGTAAGATGTTGAACAGTCCAGCAAAATATTTAAATACATAAGTCGTCTCATTGAGGCCCTGTATTCTCTACATGTATTTGCCATAAGGATATCACTGTGAGCCCATCTCTCTATTAAGATGTGATTGATACTAGGGAAAAGGTTACGGTCATAGGCTATGTCTACACTTACAAAGTTAAGTTGACTTTGTTAAATTGACTTAAGGTAGACCTTAAGTTGACTTAAAGTCGACCTTGTTAAGTCGACTTAATAAACTGACTGCACTTTAAGATGACTTTAAGTCGACTTAACAGCAGAGATAGCCGTTATATTGGCTTTAAGTCGACTTAATAAGGTTGATTTAGCATTAATCTGCGTCTACACTGGTCTTAAGTCGATTTAAGGAGTCAATTTAAGGCTTAAGTAGACCTAAAAGGAGGTGCTATTAAGTTGACTTAAGTTTTCCTTAAGTTTAGAGCCAGAAGGGGCCAACAGATCATCTAGTTTGACCTATTGATCTCACAGGCCACCAACCTCACCCAGTACCAACACTTTTAAAGCTAGCAACCAAAATTTGACTATAATATTATAACCCCAGGTGAATAGTGTGATATGTGCCACTGAGAAGGGCCAAGGTTGGTGTATCAGTGCTTGAGGCCTCTGAAATGATTAAGTGGGATATAACGAGATAATCTTGGCAGGTGACCTGCATGCACATGCTGCAGAAGAAGGCAAACAACACCCCTTGTCCCCAAGGTCACTTGCAATCTGATCTCGAGGAAAATTCTTTCTGACTCTACATGTAGTCATCAAGTAGATTCTAAGCATCTGCACAAGAACCAGCCAGGCAAGCTCCTGAGAGAGAGAATGCCTGGTGCCACCTCCAAGCATTGGCTCACTGGTTGAGGGCCCTTAGGACAAATGTTGGTTGCATCTTTGGGTTAGTTCTTCCTTTTTTCCTCTAGTTTTGTTTAACTTTGGAATTATGTTGATTCCTCGGCTTTTATAAACCTGGCAGTGTTTCATGTGATGTCCAAGAATTTATAAGGGAAATATCTTAACACTAGAGGGGGGGGGGGGAGGGAGGGAGCATATTCTGCCACCTCTTTGGTCAAACCCAAAACATTGTATAGTATCAGTAGCATATGAAAGGAAGAAAAATTGAGAGTGCACATTGGTATAGGAAAGAATGGAAAAATTTCATTCACTCTTTTTTTCTTCTTCTTAGATTATTGCAAAAAAACCCACCCCACTTCAAAAATTTTACTTTCTAATATGAGAGAATAGCATTGGTTGTTAAAATGGCTGGTGCGCAAACTTTTACAATAGTTTTTCTAATCCCTTCTGTTTTTGTTTACTGCAATTTGTTGCGTGACAGCATAGGAATATTGCATGGTATTTTATGGATTACAGCTTCATGAAATAATGTAATAGAGGAATCACTGCAAAAGAATAGTAATGTCCTTCACATATGGTTTGAACATCTTTATTCTGTTCAGTTATTTCCAAATACTATATTATAACACTGGAGTGATTTTCTTAAGAGAGAAAAGTTGCATTTTTGTGATTCCAAAGTACTTCAAGCTTCATTTCACCTGTTAAATGCAGTTGTCTTTGATTACATTTCAAACAGTCCTTTTCTGCTTTCCAGTTAGAGAACTGAGCAGTTAATAGGAGAATGCATAAAACAATTGTAGTTTTGGAGACCTAATTCTGAGAAGTGCTCATCAAATGGCTGATTTTCAATGGAAGTTTCTTTATAATTTATTATTAAATATTTGTATTGCGTCAATGCCTATAGGCCTCAAACAGGGATTGGGCCACCATGTCAGGCATATTATACATGTTACATGTAGAGAATACATTATTTCAGGATGCAAGTGTTTCTAGCCATAAGCAATATTCTATTGATATTTTTAAAAAAAATCAAATTGATTGGACAGACCTGGCAGTTATAACATTCAAATTAACAGTATGATAGTGTAATTTCTTAGAAGCTATAAACCAAATCTGGAGTTTTCATTATGGCAACCTCCAATATATATATATTTATATTTTGTTTTTAAAAACTACACACAGTGTGGTGGTTTTATTATTTTCACTACCCTAATGTGCTGGATGCTGCTTCCAATCTATTGATACATTGTAGACTACACCTTGTTAAATCAACGTGCTGACTCATCTAGGAAGTTGATTTCCTGATGCACCTGTAATGCATTTGCAGCCCTTGATTCAATTTTTCTGTGGTGAAGAGGTGGCTGTGCCGATAAAGGTTTTAAATCTGTTGTAGAGGGTTTGTGCTGATGAGGGCTTATAAGTAAATTAAATTCTTATGGAAACTTGGATATGGCCACTTAGAAATGAGAACAGTTTCTTCTTATTTTAACTATCTTGACCAGATGCGGGTAAAAATAGATTATATATTTCTCTTTCTAAATGCTACACTAGTAAATTTTTACTAGAGTAGAAGTATCAAGATATTAAATAATTCAGAGCTTTTGAGGAAGCCCTCATTCTTTCTTGCTTATTTATACTGGCCCAGAGAAGGATTCTTTTGCTATTTGTTTATAACTCTTGTTAAGGACCTCCTGAAGGAACATTCTCAGTCCTCAGCTTATTGCAGAAAAGAAACAAAAAAGTGTCATCGTCCTTCAGTTGCTGATTATTTGTGTTCTTTTGTTTTTAACTGAGCACATTGCTAAAATATTATAAAGGCATTGTATTAAATTAAATGCATCGTGTACAAGGAAAAACCCAGGATACAATGAAAGGAAAAAGAACAAACAAATGTACACTGCTTAATACTGTCCATGCACAAGTTATCTATCTCTCTATTTTTTTTATATTGTATTCATCACTATAGTATGTGAGCACCTCAGCTAGGTTTCACCTCAAAGGAAAAAGGTGTTCTTCCATGATAATCCTTTTCACTCCTTGTTTAAACATTTCCATCAGTATTGTTAGGCTAATGCCCTAGTCTAGAATCTATCAGGGAAGTTCAGTGAGTGGGATAGCGAAGAATCAGAGTAACTTCCATGTTTATGATTATCAGTTCCAGTAACAAAGTAACTGGTGCAAGAAATGGAAATGCAGTTTTTACTCATGGGACTACACTTGGGCCAGAGAGTAAGTTCAGACGGTCTCTACCCTGAAAGAGTCACATTATGCATTTTCTGGCTTGTCCATTCTGTCAGTCTTGATGATTCAGACACTGAGTAAGTCAGTTTTAGTGTTTCTCAACACTAGCCATCACTCAACAGTTTTACTCTCTATGCCATCATCTTTGTCTGCCAGGATGACGAAGCATTCCAGTCAGCAACTTAAGACCCCATGCATCTGCTGAGACATCTTCCACAGAGTGGTAATGCCCACTAGTTGGCCTTAATGAAGACTCTGGGTGCTCCTGACAGAAGAAAGGAAAAGTTTTATTATCAGAAGTAGTGGGAACCTAAGATAAATCTTATGAACTTCTGAAAGGGACTCTGGCTGTGTCTAAATTACTGCTTACGTCACTCAAAGGTGTGACTAAGCCACCCTACTGAGCAATAAAAGTTGTACCAACCCAAGCACCAGTGTGGACTACGCTGTGTCAGCGGGAAAGCTTCTCACACTGACATAGCTGCTGTCCTTTGTTGGGAGTGGATAAATTAAGTTGACAGGAGAGCACTGGCTTACAGCAGGGCAACTTGAGAGGAGAATTCTGTTGGCAGATTAGTCAACAAAGACCAGAAGTCCAACATGTAAAGTGATTTGTTCTTTATTTCCCATTTTATAGAGGAGGATTCAGGGGAAACCCAAAATATTATTTGCCAAGTTATATCACATCATTTTCCTCTTTTGAAGTCTTCCAAAAATTTTGGCAACTATTTCTCTTCACTAGGTGGATTTATTTTATGAAGGTTGTATTCTCTGCAGAATTTCATCAGTCTTTCCCATAAAACTATTGATTTTCCTTACTATAAGCAGTTCTGATTTGTCATAACCTGTAGCCATATGGCACCCCTTTTCCTGTCAATTTTAATATTTACTAGATGAAAATGACACATATGATCTTCAGGGCATGCACAAGCTCTTTTGAATACTCTTTCATCTCCTGGAGAAATGTTTATCTCTTCACCTAGACTTGTTACATATAAACTGTTTACAAATATAACATAATAGCATTTTCATTCATTTGATTAAGTTGTTTGATTAAGTTTGTGTCAGCTGCTTGATGTTTAAAGGAAATCTGGCAGAGAATAACTAGATTAATTGAAACTGGTATTAAGAGGTAGCCAATAAAAAAAAGTGTGTTTTTCCATCTGCCTGTTAGGCATACTTGTGCTCTAAGTGTTTTACTGTTACTGCTTCCAGAATAGCATGATGGATGAGAACAGTTAGTGGCATAATGTTTTTACAGTTCGTTTGCATTAACTGTATGTTGAGTTGAATTTAGGAAACATGTCTATCTCCTTAATATGTCATGTCATTGTAATACATCAAATTGTAAAAGCTTTGTTTTATGCTATGATATTTTTTACAAATAAATGTGAAAAGTACTGAGTATATAAGAGTGCAACTCCCTGCCGACCCTCTAAAATCTTGTCATTTGTGACATCAGTTTACAAGTCACTGTATAATAAACTTGTTACATTAGCTTACTCCCATAAATTATTGGATTTAGTGAAGGAGAAACTGAACACTGGATGGCACACTTGGAAACAGTTGCGTAGTGATGGGGGAGGCCATGGGGGATCAAGCCCCTGGGGCACTGGGCTGCAAGGGGTATTGGGGGGGATGCAAGACATGGAGTGGAGTTGGGTGCCCAGGGGAGCACAAATATGGGCTTTACCCTGGGTGCTGGTGGGCACGAGACATCCTTGCTATGCCACTGCTTGGCAAGTTCAGGAGGGCACTCAAAATTCAGTAAGAAGCCTATCCATTGGCTCATCACAGTATTCAAAACATATAACCGTTGCTGTTTGAGCAATCCTCTGAGGCATTACAGTAGGCCAGGATGTGTAGTAATGGTGACAGTTAAAACGAACTACAGAGTCATCACTAGTGACTTGAACAATAGACACTAATGGTTTGTCCTCACAATTGACTGCTGTAAAATATTCATGGCTGAAAGTCAGGATTGTGAGCAACTTCCGTTTCAGGAGTTATTGAATAGCAACCACATAACTCTTATTATGCAAAGACTATCTGTGATCTACCTATGTGTATGTCTGTTTGTGCATGTCATTTCTGAAAATTTGGTCTTGTGTGTACTGTATATGGATACTCTCCATACACAGTACTCACAGGACCAAATTCTCGTGCATTATATGCACACACTATTAAATGCAAGCATTTCTATTCCAGTACAGATGTTTAAATATAGCTTCTTCCTGCCAGCAGATGGAGACATTGCGAGGGACATAATTTCTCTGTATAATTTTGTCTTCATAGTTCAGAGTTTCTAGTTTATTCTATTACTGTTACTTATCTCTTAATACTACACCCCTGTCATCAATACTTCATTGTGTGTGCACACACAAAAGACAAAGTTGACACAATGTGTGCACTGAAACACGCCGTAGTCCCCAAAATCTGAGGCTCTTCCCACCATGCAGCAGGGTTGGAGAAGTACATGGGCATGAATGTTCACACAAATAGACTACAAGTCAAACCTATGTGGGTAATGGATATTTAGCTATAACTGAGGTATCAAAGGTAACTCGCCAAACGTAATTTCGTTAAGTTCTAGTCATGATACTGTCTTTGAAAACCAGCCTTCCATTTTCAACTCACAAATAACTGTGGTCACAATCTTAGGCACAAATGTTAGCAGGCAGACATCTATCCACCTACCTACTTTTCCAGCATGCTTAGAAAGTTGGAAGCCTAAAGGCCTTTCTTGGCTCCATAGGACTTGAATAAAACTTAATTCATGAAGAAACCTTGTGCTAGTCCCTGGGTCCACTGTGCAATGGTATATTTAATCATTTCAAAAATAATACATGCCTTTCTGGGACATTTTCCATGCATCCTTGATAAGCAGTTGCTATAGTTTTCTTGCTCTGCTGTGGTTTTCCTCCCATATATGCTTAACTAAAAATAGATATTGGTGACAATACTTTCCTCAAACTGAGCAATTTTTTTACAAGGTTTGGCCCTTTGAAGGAACTGAAGCATTCTTTGATCTGCGCTCAAGGTATTTGTAAGCTGCTTTTTCAAATACCACATTATGGTGCAGTGTGAGCTGGTATATTGTTGATTTCTTTGCTCTCATGACTATTGTTGTCCCCTCATTACATTCTCCTAATCAGTAATTAATTCTTGTAATGACACGGTTGTTGCTGCGCCAATGTGAATATCGTGCATGGGGAACAAAAGAATGAGGTAGACTTTGAAAAGAAACCAGATCGTGAAAAATGATTACAGCTTTTATAATCATAGGTTTTCACGGCAGCAGGTTTCGTTTTGAACCACTTCAAAAAACTAATCATTATGTGCCTTTTAAAAAATACTTTCTAAAAACAAGACAGTAAAAAGAAATCTGAAGTACATTATATATTAAAAGAAGAAGAAAGAAAGAAGTAAATGAAAAAACCTGGGATTTTTTTTTACTCTATCTGGAAAAGCTTAGTCTTGCGCATAATTTAAATCACTACATCATTTTATAAAAAGAAAACAAATATCCACTCAAACTACAACAAACATGATTCACCATTTCCACCCAGCTGTTTGTTTGTTCAAGATTCTGGTGTCTGATTCTGCTTCTATTCAAGTCATATCCTTAACTTCATGGGGAACAGTTCAGGGCCTGGGTGAAGAAGAATAAGGTTTACCTAAACGAGCAGTGACTAACCTTGTCAGATTCAGGACCAAAACAGATCATTTCAAAAAAGGTCAAGAGCCTTATTCAGTAATTTGCAGGCCCCCCAACGGTCATGGATTTTGTGAGATTGATTTACTTTTACCTCCATAGCCCCCCGTTATACTTGAAGCAGGGCTGAGGATTGGGTGGCAACAGGGCAGTCTGCCCTAAGCCCCTGTTTGAGAGGACCCCCAAACTGAGTGGCTTTGTGACTTGGCACATAGGGTCACAACACCATTCAAGTTTGGCCTGCCCGCCCCTATATCTTCATCTATAGCGGGGCACCTGCGTCAAGTTTGAGTGCAGTAGGATAGCTACTGGTGGGTATGGCCCACCCATTTTGAAAGCACGACCTCCTAATCATTTACGGAAGTTCTGTTGCTGATGCTCTGCTTAAGCTACTTTGTCTCATCAGCTGGAACGTTGGGTAGCTTAGTGTCTTTGCTGGTCGCTTCCTGAACTTCCTGCTTCTGGTCCCATGACCGGTAGCCAGACGTTTGGGAACTGCTTGTTTTTTCAGCTTGCCCACCCATATCAACCACAGGACACACCAAAAATCACTTCTGGCCACTCTCCCGTTTGAGTAGCATTGTATCCTGCCTTAGCCACTTGAAATTCTGGGTAATTTGAATTTGGAGTAGATTCACTGCCGTGTTCTTACTCTCTTTGGGTGCGTCTATACTAGTCAATTAAGTCGACTTAAGCAGGCTTAAGTCGACTTAATTTACTCTGCATCTACACTGGAGTTTCTTTAAGTCGACTTAAGATGCTTCTTAAGTTGACCTAAGGAAAACTCAAGTTGACTTAATAAGAAGTTGAAGTTTAACTTAAGGCTTAAGTCGACTTACTTAAGCCAGTGTGGACACCCTAAGTCGACTTATGAGAAAAGTCAATTTAGGGCAGGGGCAAAAGGGAGCCCCTGCTTCCTTCTCCCCAGTAAGCCACTAGCAGCTTGTTTTGAGGAGATCCAGTCCCACACGGGGCTGGTTCTCCCCAAGACCGGCAAGCCACTAGCAACTCGTCCAGGCTCCCTTCTCCCCGGGACCACTCACCACTCTATTTATAACATACCTTTACATATTTGAAGGCTGTTGTCAGGTTTTCCTTCAGTTTTCTTTTCTCATGACTAAACATACCCAGATTTTTTAATCTTTCCTCATTGATCAGGTTTTCTAAACCTTTTATCATTTTTTTTTGTTGTTCTCCTTTGGACACTCTCTAATTTGGCCACATCTTTCCTAAAGTGTGGCAGCCAAAACTGAACACACTACTCCAGCTGAGGCCTAACTAGTGCTGAGTAAAGCAAGACAATTATCTCCTGTATCTTCACTCGTGTTAATATACCCCCGACTGATGTTCGCCTTTATAGCAACTGCATTACGTTGTTGCGTCATATTCAATTTGTAATCCACTGTAACATCCAAATACTATTCTGCAGTACTGTAACCTAGCCAGTTAGTTTCCATTTTGTAGATGTGTATTTGATTTTTTTTCCCTAAGAACAGTATCAAGTATTTTATTGAATTTCATCTTATTGATTTCAGACTTGATTCCCCACTTTGTCAGGGTTCTTTCAAATTCTATCTCTGTCCTCCAAAGTGTTAGCAACCCTGCCCAGAGGGATATTCAGTTGGTGATATTCACAGATGATATAAGCATACTCTCCGCTCCAGTATCCAAGTCATTATGAAAATATTGAATAATAGTGAATCTAGGACAGACCCCTGTATGACCATGTGAGATATGTTCTTCCATTATGATAATAAACCATTAAGAACTACTCTTTAAGTAATTTTTTTCCAACCATGTTTTAGAAATGGTATATATTTTATTTTTTTTCAGTATTTAGAACTTAGCTGGAATGGGCTATTTTCACCGAGACTGATCTCTTAGCAGAAGCGGGGCGTCTGGGGGAGAGGGGACTCCTTAAATTATTGGGCCTTGACTGTGTCATCATTCAAATGTTGGTTTAGCATGATCTTGTGTTTGCCAGTAACTGAATGCTCAAGTTAGACTCATGGTTCAAAGTGGCATTAAATCTTTTATTCAAAGAAATAGGATATCGGACTAACAGCCAAACCTGCTAAGTGTTATCAAAAGGTGTATTTGCATTCTGTTGTTTTACACTATGTAGTGTGCTGTGATGTGAATCATGCAGACAGGTGTCATTTTACATTAATTATACAACCACTGCTTCTAAAATAGCATTGTAATGTTAACGGAGTTCCTATGAATACACAGTATGTGTGAGATGTGAGTTAGTCCCTGATTCATTGCAAAAAGTGATTGATTTGAGAGGAGCTGTGATTTTTAATCAAACTTTTTAGAACACTTTTGTATGTAGTGGTGTTGTAGCTGTGTTAGTTCCAGGTCTCTTGCTAACATAAGTTGGTCCAATAAAAGATATTACCTCACCCTCCCTTGTCCCTCTGAAACACTTTTGGGTATTTCACTGATTTTGCTAACCATCATTTCACACAAATGCTTGACTCAGCTGTTAGGGAAAAACTCTTTGTAAACATTCAATCCTGTCCTGTTCTTCAGTGAAGTAATGAGGATGCTCACTCATAATCCGCAACTGAGATCTCCAGCATGTGCCCTAGAAAAAACAATATCAGACTTTACATTCCTGATATTTATAAATTCAGCAATAAATGAGAGAGAAAAGAACAACTCTCACCTTTTTTAAAAAAACAAAACCCAACAACCAACTTAACCCATCAAAAACAATTTCAGGCCCTCTTCTTTACACATCAGAAAGAAACAAAGTAAAATTAAACATAAAATAAAAATGGCACAGCCCTTCTCCCTTTATATATTTTAAAATTTGCAGATCACCTTGAACATGAAACCAAAGGGGTCAACCAAGTTAATTAGTGTTAAGAATGAGCTGGACACATTTATGAGTGTGATGGTGTGACAGGGTTGCTTGTGGTGGCAGCCGGGAGAGCTCATCAGCGCCAGCACTCACTTCCAGTTTGTCTTATGTTCTTAAAGCTCATGCTTCAGAGCTTCAGCTAGACACTGGCACAGGTTAGGAAGGGATTTCCTCCTCCTCCCCTCTCAATGTATTTGAAAAAATTCCTTCCTCTGAAGCATTGGGGATGACCACAGCTGGAAAGGCCAGGGCTCTGAGAATGGTACTAAGCATTCTCTCTTACAGGAGCCTGGCTAGCCGGTTTTTGCTTACTTGCTTAGGGTCCAATTGATTTGCCATATATGAGGTTGGGAAAGAGACAGCGATCTTGATTGTTTTGGGGTTTGTTTAGTTTTTTCCCCCTTCCTCTGCAGCTCACTTATCAGAATTATTTGAAAGAGGTAGCCGTGTTAGTCTATTGTAGAAAGACAACAGAGTCCTGTGGCACTTTTAAAGACTAACAGATTTATGAGGTAGCCGTGTTAGTCTATTGTATAGTCTTTAAAAGTGCCACAGGACTCTGTTGTCAGGATTATTTGGTATATCTCATTTAATGGTTTCCCTGCTACTGCAGGGGCCTCAGACTCTGGTGCAACTCAGACCCTCCTGTTCTCTGCCTGTGCACATAATATTATAGCCTTCTATGGACTGTAATACTATGGTCTATTTTTGTTTATTGGGGTTAGTGTGTGGATGTTGAGTGGTATTGGTGGCCTCTGATATACAGGAGGTCAAACTAGATGTTGGGTGGTCCCTTCTGGCTGTATGACAGTCAACAGTCTTAGTTCCCATCTCAGCATCCAGGTACCTGCTTCAGCCAGTGCAATAATTATACATATGCTTTATGTTGCAACACCCTTTGTTCACCTTGCATCAAATATGAAATGTCTATCTCTTTGTAAGATGTTTAAATCACTATGGTACCCAGGTCAGTACTATATTCCTAACGTAGCAGATTTATTTTACAAATTTATCAATATAATTGTAAGAGAAAGAAAAGTATTAAAATGTGTATTCAATCATGTCAAGTTACCTAAAATTTCTCGGGCTAAGTAAATATTTTAATCAGAGAAGCCTGGAGAGATCCCAGAGGACTGGAAAAGAGTAAATATAGTGCCCATCTATAAAAAGGGAAATAAGGATAACCCAGGGAGTTGTAGACCAGTCAGCTTCACTTCTGTTCCAGGAAAAATAATGGAGCAAATAATTAAAACAACCATTAAAGCAAACATCTAGAAGAGAATAAGGTGTTGAGTGATAGTCAGCATGGATTTGTCAAGAAGGAATCGTGGCAAACCAAACTGACACCATTCTATGAGAGCATAACAAGCCTTGTGGATAGAGAGGGGAAAGTAGATGTGGTAATATCTAGACTTCAGTAAGACTTTTTATACAATCTCACATCACCTTCTCATTTACAAACTAGGGAAGTACAATCTAGACGGAGTACCTATAAGATAGGTGAATAACTGGTTGGATCACCACTTCCAGAGAGTAGTTATCAATGGTTCACAGTCATGCTGGAAGGGCATAACAAGTGGGGTACTGAAGGGATGAATTCTGGGTCTGGTTCTATTCAATATCTTTATCAATGTTTTAGATAATGGCATAGAGAGTACACTTATAAAGTTTGCGGATGATAACAGATTGGGAGGGATTGCAAGTGCTTTGGAGGACAGAATCACAATTCAAATTGACTTGGACAAACTGGTGAAATTCAATGAAGACAAATGCAAAGCACTCCACTTACGAAAGAACAATCAATTGAACCCATACAGAATGGGCTATGGCTGCCTAGGAAGGAGTACTGCAGAAAGGGATCTGGGTGTCATGGTGGATCACAAGCTAAATATGAGTCAGCAGTGTAAGACTGTTTCAAAAAAAGCAAACACGATTTGGGGATATATTAATTGGGGTATTGTAAGAAAGACATAAGAAGTAATTTTTTCCCTCTACTCCACACTGATTAGGCCTCAACTGGAGTATTGTGTCCAGTTCTGGGCACCCCATTTCAGGAAAGATGTGGAGAAATTGGAGAAAATCCAGAGAAGAGCAACAAGAATGATTAAAGGTCTGGAACACTTGACTTGTGAGGGAAGATTGAAAGAACTGGGTTTGTTTAGTCTGGAAAAGAGGAAACTGAGAGGGGACATGAAAACAGTTTAAGTACCTAAAAGGTTGTTACGAGGAGGAGGGAGAAAAATTATTCTCCTTAATCACTGATGATAGGACAAGAAGCAAGGGACTTAAATTATAGCAAAGAAGGTTTAGGTTGGACCTTAGGATAAAATGCTTAACTGTCAGGGTGATTAACCACTGGAATAAGTTGCCTAGGCAGGTTGTGGAATCTCCATTATAGGAAATTTTTAAGAGCAAGTTAGAGAAGCACCTGTCAGGGATGGTTTAAGAGGGGCAGGGGACTGGACTCGATGACTTCTCATGGTCCCTTCCAGATTCTATGATATTAGTAAAACAGAGGTTGGCTGACGTAATTATTTTAAAATGAACTTTGAAAGCAAGAACATGAAATCTGTGATTACCTTATGAAAAACTGAAAAATACCATTTTTCCTCTAAACCAAAACACAGCATAACTAATGCAGTTACTGCAGTCACCATTTCACCTTCCAAGCTTCAGACATGTACAGATTCTGGTTCTGATCCAAACCCCATTGAAGTCAATAGAAAGATCCATTAACTGCAGTGGGCTTTGAACCAGGCCAGCATGAAAACCTTGCACAGCGCTGAGGTGAAAAATGGGGCTTCTCAGTAAGCACCTAGATACCATAGTGATTTCAGGAGGCCGCATGTGGAGAGCAGGGAAGAATGGACTGGGTCAGGGGAAGAGTGGTGTTGGAAGATAGGTAGGATGGTTTGCAAATTAGGATTCTAGCCTGGGATTTGGGAAACCTAGGTTTAATTCCCAGCTATACTTCGGTCTTTCTATGTGACCCTAGCTAAGTCATTTGTCTCTCTATTTCTCAGTTTCCCATCTGTAAAATGAAGATAACTTCGTTGCCTCACAGGGTTGTTGAGGATAAATGCTTTAAAGATTGTGAGGTACTCAGGTATGCAGGAAGGGATGTAAATACTTACTTCCTACTCTTGCATCTGGCCTTCCTCTCAGCTTTTTAAGCTAGTTGCTGGAGTCAAGGTTTATTCCTCATGAACCAGTATGCCTCCCCATTATATAATGGTCTAGGTTTTCTCCCTAGCCGCCCAGGCTCAGACTGTGGTTCACAATTGGGGCTTTCCTGTTCTCTAGCAGCATACAACCTCCAAGGTGCTATCATTTCCGAAGTCCCAGGACCAGTGTTATTCTGGAAAGTGGTAGGTTGGCCTGGGAAATTTTGATGACACACAGTGATAAATGTCAGTTTTCCACACTGATGAGCTTCAGCCTTAGAGATGTAAAGCCCTCATGTTGACATCATCTATAAAAACAGGAATTAGACAAAAGAATACGAGAGAAATTCTACTCCCACTCATGTCGTGGAAATTGGGAGGTATCCCACTAAAGTCAGTGGTGTCACTCTAAACTGTGACTAGAACATGGCCTTGCAGCTGTCACTGGCCTCTTCCTTTGAAAAGCCCAAAGAACACTTACATTATAAAACGTGATGCTCTGTTTCGTCCTGCAGCACAAAGGCCAATGTTTATGTTCAGTGCTGCGGTATTCTGCAAACGTAACCTTTTCTGATGGCATCTAGTCAGATTGCAAGGAGCTGAGGTCACTGTGCCTGTATCGCCAGAGGGGCTGTTCTTACATACATCTCTGTGTGGGGGATGTAAGTCAGAAAGCTGAGTGAAGCTTTATTTGAACTGACACGTTTTCTTAAATAATGACTCTGTGGAGCTTTAAATCAAAACACTGGTGTCCCTTAAGGGAGCTGTAAGAGTTGCTTTGCCAGGAGGGAGGTACCTCTATTTGGGGGTAGATACAGACTGCTTAAACTAAAGGTGGACAAGAACTGATACATAATCCTACCTGAAAATGTGTTCGTGGCAGGCTCCGTTCTGCTTGGCCTTCCACAAAGCTCATTACTGTTTGGTGTGAACCAAGCTTTCCACTCGTGTCATTCCAGCTCATAGCATTTGGCCACATGATGGCTTATCTTCCCATGCTAAAGCTTTGGGGCATGGGAGCATGTTTGTCTGTTTATGTGACTTTGCAATTACAAGTATGAAAGCAGTATGAATAAAGGTAAATGCAAAATGCTCCTTGGATGAGTATATGTTGGAATAAGCACTATGAAAATACCATTATTGTTCACAGTCATTTTCATTTACCTATGCTTCTTCAATAAGCCTAAATATCATGTGGGCAGATTCAAACTACTGAACTCTCTTCCTATGCTTAAAAATATGTCTGGCATGTATATAATGCCTTGTATTGTAAAAGTTCTCCAAAGCGCTGTGCAAACTATGAGCCGATCTGAATCTTATTTGGCCCTTACTTAGGCAGATCCCCTTTGATGTCAGTGCCTGTTTCTCTGAAGCAGGACTGAGTGAGAATCTCAGGATTTTACTCTGAATGCACATGGGAATTATCTCTGGTGTAAGAGAGCAGCTACAAGATTCCCCCAATGAGAATGCATCATACCTGTAACAGTGGGGAGAAGGGGTGGACAAGGCCATTTGGGGAAACTCCTGCAATTGTAAAAGGAGCTGTTGGATGTTTGCCTTCATGCTTGCAGAGCGTATAGGCCCTTAGTTCTTAAGGGCTCCTCTGAAAGGCACCCCACCACAGAAGTTGAATGGAACATGATTGAATGATGTCGATTGAGTGGACCCTCCCAGATTTTAATGATTGAAGAAAAAGAATCGAGACTTTTTAAGCCTAGTTTTAGACTCCTGTGGGGTTGGCAACCTGCAGCATGCGTGCCACAAGTGGGACATGAGCTGATTTTGAGTGGCACGTAGTGCCCTGTCCCTGTCCCTCTCCCCAGTATCGCTACCAGAATGGGGGGAGGGGCTCCAGAGCGCCATTGGTACGCTGCCAAAAAGGGGGCTGTCACCACTGCCACACTCCTGGAAAGGGGCTGAAAACCCACTGACACGCCTCTAGGAGGGGCCTGCAGACCCGACCCGCCCCCTCCACTGACACGCTGCTGGAATGACCCCCTCCATGCTGCTGATGCTGGCACTGGTAGGGGTGGGGAGGAAATTTGGACATGGCCCTTCCGAAAAGTTGCCGAATCCTGGGCTAGAACCTAAAAAGAAGAAGGATCTTACAAAACAAAACTTATTCTATTAAGTTCTCCTCTAAGAGTCTTACACCAGCTTAAATGAGAGGAGAATTTAGTGCTCTACAATTTAAGGGAACAGGTCTTCAATGAGTCACTGTCCTTCTCTTTATGTTCTTAATAACAGCCTGAGCTTCTGCATGAGGTGTTCTAATGTGTCTGAAGCATCAGTTCTCAATAACTGTATGCTAAATGCTGTAAATTCCCATGGTATTAGATAGCTCTGAAGTCCATTGCGGACCTCAGGCGGAGTTCACCTGTCTTCAGATTACACCTTAAAAACCAAGGGCCTCTACACTCAGCATGAAGGCAAAGATCCAATAGCTCCTTTTACAATTGCAGGAGTTTTCCCAAATGGTCTTGACTGCCCCTTCTCCCCACTGTTACATGGTGTGAAGTGCTCATTGGGGGACACTCTCACACCAGAGGTGATTTCCACATTCATTCAGTGCAAAATCATGAGATCCTCGCTCATTGTGCACACATTGGACTGTCAACATTATGAACATTCACTATGTCTTAAATAACTTGGTTTTAACAGCTGGTTGCAAAGTGCCTCTGGTCTTAATTATTTATGTATAATTCTCTGTTTAGGTATTTGCATTCAATTCAAGACAAAAGAAGAGTGAAATAGATTACCTATAACTGTAAGAACACATAGAAGCTATCTAAAGAGCCTGGTAGAGCAAAGGTACAAAGTTAATTCTGAAGTTGATTCCTTCAATGCAATGAAAAGCATTAGTAGTAAGGTATGGATGTACAGCACATGAGTAGGTGTAAGTGGGAAAAGTTGTTTTCAGAGAGATGGGTAGACCCAAGTGGTCCCAATTGTTCCTGGTCTAGCATCACTGAGTTGAAGGAATTTGGCCCAGTATGGTTATTACAAGATGAACTTGTGCAACTGTGTTTATTTTCCACAAACAAATGTATAAGTATTAAAAGTATCAATATCTAACAGCATAAAAGTAGACATTTAACAAAGGGGGTCTGAGTCAATGAGAGAAAAAGGATGAACCCATTCAATCTGAGCACATTTGCTGTGCGTTGTAAGATACTGGAGTATGTGGGTAGTTTAGGAAACAGACCCATTCCTGTGCCTCTGATCTATTTGAAAGAATCGCCATTATGTTAGTAACTACTTGACCTGTAGATATAGGGCAGGTGTAACGGAACTGTCTGTCAGAATTATCATGTATAGCTGAACTGTCATTGATTGTTGTTAATGGGACACATTACACGGTTTGAATTGAATTAACCTTGTTACCTCACACTTCAGGTGTATATGCACCTAGCACACTCCAGTTCTCATTTCATACATACAACCCACAAAAGCTTATGTTTTAATAAAGTTGTTAGTCTTTTTAAGTGCCACAAGACTCCTTATTTGTTCTGCGGAAATAGACTAACACGACTGCCCCTGTGAGGGAATAAATGCTTTTGTCAGATTGTGACCAATGGAAAATGTGGCTTTATTTTCTTTGTGAGCATCCCTCCCCTTTTTCTGGGCAAGTCGTGAAAGATGCACAGCCAGAAGAAAAACTTTTAAAAAAATTATCTGTAGAGGAGTCCGTGACACGCCCATGTCCTACGTTGTGATTTTTGGAGGTCCTCCATCTTATGAGATGACCTCTAGTCTCCTTTCGCTGTTAGCCTACCCAAAATGAAGATAAATGGCAATGAATTACCTGTCCCAGTCGGCATGGGCCGTGCTGCCTGCATCCTCAATATATTTTCAAAACGCTTAACAGGACATGGATAAAAAAATCTAGTGAGAGCATGATTAGTAGCCTTAGCCTTAGTTTACAATTTCAGAATCCTGGCGTTTTATGTTAATTGTTTTAATTAAACGGATTTATAACTTTTCAAATAGATCCTAATTACATTGGGAACATTTCCTCTCAGAGCATGGGCTGGGGTATTTTGCTGAAAACACAAGCTGTGCTTTCAGCATTTGCATTAGTGTGGTTCTGCCAGGGCCTTTCATTATTGGCTTTCCCGCAATGACAATCATAAGGTGATTTCAGAGTTCCGGTGAATGCATAAAATGGTTTGGAGAGCTGCCTGCCTCTCTATATCTTTTTTTCTGTTGAGTGTGACATTTAAAAATACAACCCCCCCACTCTCTTTCTCCTCTAGCCTGAAGAAGGGTTTCTCACTGAAACCTTGCCTCTCACATTGTGTTCTCCTGCTAATGTTTGTTTTATTAACCCCCTTCTTTCTCTGGCAGCACACGCAATGACGTAGCACCCAGGGCATCTTTCCAGGCTATGAAATTTTACAAGCAATACACAGTGGAAACATTTACAGATCAGTTCCAAGACACATACACTGTGTGCATATACTCCACTGTAGCTGTTCAGAGTTGTTTGTTAGGATTTCAATTTGTTAAATTGTTAAGGATTTCTTTTCATATGTCCATTGGGGAACTTTTTATTCTAAAGGCCAAGTGACAGCAGTTTCCTCTGGGAAATGAAATGACCGTTTCCGACCTTAGTGTCTCCCAAAGCAATACTAGAATCCTTGAGCACCACATTGTTTTATGTTAACAAGGAGAGAGTTTGCGGTGTGACCTGATCCTGTGTTGCTGGGTTGCCCTTGCTCTATCATAATCTGTTAAAGTGTTTGGCTGCTCCAGGTTTCCGATGCTGACTGGGCACTCAGCCTACTCAATCTCTTAATGAGATTGTTTTCTGTTGTTTTGGTGAATCAGAGCTTTTGCTGAAGAGACAAGACTTTCCTGGAGTTCAATATTTTACTGAATTAAAAGCTCTTGCACTTTTAGACTCTTCAGAGCAGGAGAGACTGGAGACTTGTGGCAGCAAAGGGAATGGATAAAATTACTATAAAAAGTAACACTCTACCCTCCAGAAGGGGAAAATGACACTGGTTTTTATGAGGTCAGAGTAATTTTAATAGTTTAAAATGTGGTTTTATTGCATATTTTTCATCGAGTTTTTAAAACCTTCCAATTAAGGTATTGATTCAAATTAGGCAGAATCCCTTTGGTTTTGTGGTAGATAGTCAGACTCTCTTTAGAAAGATCATCAGAGAGGTTTAAATCAAAACCACCTATTTGGAAAAGCAAAACTTTTGAGTAAGGTCAGTTCTAGATTTGCATTTGAATTTTGCAGCTGGGTGTATTTTTGTAATGGACTGAACCCAAGAACCGATATCCAAAAGTGCTTGACCTTTGCAGATATGCAGATCCTGATCAAAATGTTCTGGTTTGAGCCCATCTCTGCTGTTTACTGAGGGAAACTGTTCTGTACCTGGAGTACCTTTTTAAGAAAACCTGGGGTCTTACTCATTTAGTCAAGTGCCAATGAACAGTATGTTCCTTTTTTGAGAACGATAACTGGCAGTTCTTCAGCATCCCGTATGTCAAATGGCAATGAATACTGAGGTGGAGATGCTAAACCAGTTTTTCTGGCACAAGACTGCCCCAAGTTTATTTGAATCTATCAGAGGGTAAAGCAATGAATGTAGCAGCTTGTAAATATGTCCTTTCTTATTGCCATATTGCAGTAACCTAACTCAGCTTGCTCTTCTTCAGTGAGTCATTACTCACAGCTTTCCAGAAAGGCTGTGTTTATAATTCCAGAATTAATCCAAAATAAGGGAAGCTTTCTAAGAATGAAAAATAATATTAGGAAAGCTTGGAATGGTTGAATTAATATTTTTTTAATTCACAAGTAGTGTTGTTTTGAAGGCTTAATATAGGGTTTATGTTTTTAAGTTGACAACTGTTGCCTACTTCTAAAAGATTTCTGTAGCTTGAAATAAACTGATGCTTGAAAAAAGGAAAATGAACCACCTAGAATCATATACCAAAAGCACTTAATTATAAGCTCTTTGGGGCAGGGACCATCTTTTTTTATTTCTATTTTTCTATTTTCTATATTTATTTCTATAAAATTTCTATTTATTTTCCTGCTACAGTGCCTAGCACAGTGGAGTCTTGATCCCTGATGAGAGTTCCTAAGTGTAATGGTGGAAGTGATAATGATTTTCTTCTTCTACTACTACTACAAAATCATTTGTAGGTCTTAACCACTCCAGAATATATCGTTCTTCAGGATGATTTACATTTAGTGGTGATATCTTACAGTAATTTACAAGTACCCTGTGTTACCTTTCTGTTCAGACTATTCTGGTCAGGTTTAAAACAGCATTGTATTCTATTCCTGAAATTTTGATCTAATGGTGTCATAGAAAAGCAATGGATAGCTAAATCCAATCCTCTAACTGCCAGGTCAACATCATCTGCAAATGATATAAAGCCAGCATGCTTGGGTCTTGCTTCAGCACAGCGCTTAAACACTTTGTCCTATTGATTTCAGTGTGATTTAAGCATCTGCTTAAACTTAAGCACATGCTTAAGTTCTTTGTTAAATCACGTCCCCAGGCTTGTAGTAGAAGGGGAAAAATGTGGTTTTCCTGCTAGGATGCTCTTTGATAATCAAAGAATTTGTTTGACTAACTCCATCAGGAATAATATTCAGCTCTCCTGGCTGGGAGGGAAGGTGAGTCTTGAAAGACTATCTTGTAAAGAAAAAATAAATAACATGTAGGTTCCAATTTTCAATTGGCATTCCAATGTTGCAGGCAGTCCAGATGGAATGTACAAAATACAAGTAATTACCTATTTCGGCGGTCATGTACACAGTTAAACCTGCAGAAAAATAGTCCCCAAATGCCAAATATTTAGACTGATAGCAAAACGCATTTGATTGAGGCTGCCATTGCATTTTTCATTCTCTAGTTGTTGTGTGTAGGTTTTAGAATACTTGTGTTACAGGGGGCTTAGCCAACAATAGAAGCCCATATGTGCTATGAGAATCTAATGAAACAGTATCTTCTCAATACCCAATGGTGTTGAAAAATGTATGATGTATTCATCTGCAAGCAAGCTGCCCAGAAGTCTTGCCTTTGTTTTGCTGTTTTACTAAATTCAAATTATGCCAGTGCATACCTATCATCTTTTATTACAAGTAGATGCAAAGGAGCACAGGACAAAATTAGAAGGAAAGAATGAAAAAGGATGCAAATTTTTAGAAACAGAGCAATTTACATACAAAAACCCAAAAGCCAATAGATCTTATGGCAATGGAAAGTCACAACTGCAGACACCTGATGATCCAATGACCGCTATTATAGTCCCAGGACTATTTGTCTGTCATCCTCCCAGGGTCTGGCCATTTAAACTAGATAATTGTGTATTCTTTGGAAACTATTGGAGCCACTATTATGCTAACTTGAGTTTTTTGCAAACTCTCCATGGTTTGAGATCTGTCACCAGGTTAGGAACAATGTCTCTCCAATTTTAAATTAAATTATGGTTAATATGATATGTATGATATCTGGTCTCATGCAACCCAAGTGGCTATCTGCCGTTTTCCAAATAACACAAATTGTAACAAAAATTTCATACTAATAAGTAAAACCAAGGCTGAGAAATACAGACACCCACACAGTGAATTGGGTTTTTGAACATAGAAACAAGAAAATTCTGTGTTTTAGTACAGCAGACAACAAATTAACAACATCGTTACAATGGGACACAGTAATATAGTGCAAATATGGTAAAGACTATAAACATACCACATACATATTTATTAAGGGTTTCATTGACTTCTCTAGAGCATTTGCTATCATCCTACATGGCCATCTTTGGAGTATATACTGGCATGCATGGGGATTCTAAAGCATCTTATTGAACTCATCACATGTCTTGACTGTCAGCAGCAGACCATGGTACAAATAGCAGCAAGTGTTTTTTCCTCTGGGCAGGGTGTGAGACAAGAGTGTATTCTGTCCTCAGTTTTTTTCAACAGGCGCACAATTTATTGTGAGACAAGCTCTGGAAGGTTTTAATAAAGTGGATTGAGCTGGGATGCCCACTGGTGGGCACCTGCTAAATGATCTGAGGTATGTTGATGACATGATCCTATTTGCTGCGACCAATGATGCAATGAATATTGGAGTCTGTAAAAACAGTTAATGAGGGATATGGACTATATCTGAATGTGGTGAAAACAAAATGGATGTATGTTGACATGATCAGTAATAACAGAATACAATCTGACATCATGATCAATAGTCAAGGTGTAGAGGCATTAAATAGTACAGTAGAACCTCGATTATCCGGGTTAATGACCGGCGCCTGTGAGCCGGATAATCAAAAAGCCCGGATAATTGAAGCTCCTACTGACAGCCAACCAGCTGGGGGAATCGGGTGGCTGCAGAAGCTCCAGCGGAGCTTCTGC
>ML685785.1:20704089-20719960 GCA_007922175.1 Pelusios castaneus
GAGCGGAGCCCCGGGGCTGAGCTGGGGGGGTCGGCTCCAACGGGAGCCAGTCCCCCAGCACAGTCCAGGGGTTCGGGTGGCCACAGGAGCTCCGAGAGAGCTCCTGTGGCCACCCGATCCCCCAGCTCTCATCAGGAGCTGCGGCGTTAAGCTGCCGCAGCTCCTGCTGAAAGCCGAGCCCTGGGGCTGAGGGAGCTTCTGCGGCCACCCGATCCGATCCCGGTTAACCGAATTTACGGTTAATTGAGGACCGGATAATCCAGGTTTCACTGTATCTGGTATTGTGCAACCCAATCAAGGAGGTTGCTCCAGAGAAATCAGAATAGGACTAGGGATCGCTGTATCAACCATCACCTTCCTTGTAAAATTGTAGAAAACCCTGGCATCTTGGAATGTACGAAAGTTTCAGGGTGGAATCCTGAGCAATTAATTCTACTATCAAGAGGAATATTGAAGACTGCAATGTGATGCTGACCAAAACACTTGTGTACCTCCTGGATGGAAAAGAAGACAAATATATCTGTTAGAAATAATATCGGAGAGAAACAGACTGCTTTTGGAAATCAACAGGTGTAACTTTACCTACTTTGAGCACATCAGGCATAGAAATAGGAATAACATTGACAAAATTATCATTGAAGGAATGGTGGCGGGTTATAATAGTAAGGGATGACCAGCAAGGAAATGGAAACATGGTATATTGACAGATCACCTGGGTGATCATTGGGTAAGTGCCTGAAGCTAGTGATGAATCAGAAAGACTTAAAAAAAAAATCTGCTATGATGCCACCAGTATTTAGACATGAATAAATGGACTCACTATATTTCTAATGTAAACTATTCAATTTTGGGGAGGGCAAGCTTGCTCAAAGGCAAGATAAAGGATAATGGCTTGGTGTGTGGCAGCTCTGCTTATTTACAGAATCTATTTGTGAGCCAGCCAGCTGTTTAGCTGCTGTTGCCATTCAGGAGATGTAATGGGGCAGCCAGGTGGCTTGATTTTAAAATGACTGCCAACCGACCAGGAAGCTATTAGACTATTTGTGTTGTCTCCTGCCTCCATGATAATCCGAATAATACAGCCTCCAAGACAGTAGGACATCCTAGCACCTCATAATTTTCCCAGTTTGCTTATTGAGTCATGGTATTTAGGCCCAGTAGGGCGATGCTGCTCTTTCTATTCCTTAATTTTTTCCCCTTTTTCTTGAAAAAAAAATTGAATTTTAAATATGGTCAGCAACATAGGAAATGAGATCTTAATTGAGGCCAAGACAGCATAACAAATAACAGGGCATTCATTGCATCAATCAGTGTCATATACTTGAAGATATGTGCCTGTGTGATTTCAAACAAAAAATTGCCTAATAAAGTAAAAAGAAGAATGAACTCTTAGGTAATCCACCTGAACCTTAGCTCCACCTACTCAAAAGAAACCCGTCACCCCTGTTTATAGTTTCTGGTTCAGATAGATTCTTCATTTGAGCTGAACATAGTTCCCTTGCCCTTTCCAGTTGTAAGGATGGGTTCTGGAGATTTGTAAGAGGTGATAATAATGCCCTTTAAGCAGCAACCACAGAGAAGGTGGCTAGGAAGCTTTTTTGTTATTAGGAAGCTGATGCAGTTTCCACAAACCCAGCACAGCCAAAAGAATTGGCATTCTACATTCTGACTTGAAACATACTCCAGAGTTTTTAAACTGTAGCCTCATTATGTGATGACTGGTACCCTGAATTGATCCTGGGGGCTAACTGTCTGGGATGGTGGGTTATGTTTCCCAAGTCAGGGAAAGACAGAGGTCAGTGTCCTGAATCGAGGATTTGTGTAATCCAAGTACGGAGGGGACTGTTCCCTGCCAACCTCTGCAAAATACTCACTTCAATTCAGACTTCAGAGGGGAATCTAAACTGATCTCCAGATGGGAAAGCCACCCGCTTCACTATCCCTGGAGGCTGCTGTGACTGATGATGATGATGATGATGATGATGATAAAGCCAAAAATAAAAGCGGTGTTAAAAAAAAACCCAGTTAAGGTTGCTAAGTGACAACAATATAGTTTCTTAGCACATCATTTACAAACCCAAGCACTTAAAGGTCAGGAAAGCAGTAGATAAAGACAACATAAGATCTTTGCCAACATGATACAAGAAATATTCTTATGTCATATAAAGCAATGCTCTCAATGGCTTCTCTAGAGCCCTCTTCAGTTAATGCACACCTTACAAAATATGACAGGTAAACATGAGGCCCAACAGAGAACACAGCTCATTTGGTTCTACAGCCAGTATTAAAACCATCAGGCTGCTATGCCTCCTAGCCCTGGTACTCCGTGTTTTTGTGCCTTAGTTAGTCCATCTGAATATGTAGCTAATACTTTTGCACTTGCCTAGGGTCTTTCTGGCTGGGTACTTTACCCAGACAGGTGAATGGTATTATTTCTGTATTACAGGGGTTCTAAGCACAGACATTTGAACCAGCTTGTATCAGGGGCATTGCAAATAAATGATGATCAGGTTCTTTGCCCACTCAGCCACAAGCTTAACCATTGGCAAAACATTTGAATTGCATTCCTCAGTTTACCTGCTGTGAAATGGACTTTTGCGCATCTTCTCTAGTGATCATTTGACTGAAAACTGCAGGAGGAAGAGATGTTTTACCAGATCCTGGAGTATTCCATTCCTTTTAAAAATTACCTCCAGCCTGCCCAGAGGACACTGTAGTATTTTGCATTTCTATAGCGTTTTGTCTTTGAGCTGCCTGGAGTTCTGTAGCAGTGTAGTGCTTCAGGTATATGGTATTCTTATCAGATATGCAAATATTATCTCTATTGTATAGAAGGGAAATTGAGACACAGAAAGGACAAATTATTTGCTTGATGTACAGCAAGTGGTCATGGAACCCAGGAATCCTGGAACCCGATTCTAACCACTAGGTGGCTCTTTTTCCCAGAACTTCCCAGATGGTTGGTTCATCAGAACGTTACCCTGTGATTTGTCAGTAAAACCGCTTTAGATATACAGAAAGCTTTTCAGCATGCCATACTAATGACAAATGTTGCCATGGATCACAGTCTTCCTTACTGCAAAAAGAGCAAGAATCTGATTAGATTCTAACTGTACATCATTTACTCAACAAACAAAGAGTCCTGTGGCACTTTTAAGGACTAACAAATTTATTTATCACATGAGCTTTCATGGGTAGAATCCCCCTTCATCAGACAGGGATTCTATCCATGAAAGCTCATGTGATAAATAAATTAATTAGTCTCTGGAAGTGCCACAGGACTTCTTGTTTGTTTTTGCTGAACTAGACTAATATTGCTATCCCTTTAGAACTTATCATTTGCTCTTTACATCAAGGTATGAAGGCAACTGAAAACAAATAACCATATGCTGTTCATATGAACAAATACCTTTGATGTAAATGGTTGTGTCATAGCTTCTCCGTTCTTTAATATCTACTTTTCATTTCATCTTTTGCATGCATTTAAAGACAACAATGATGGCATTTACCTTTGAGCCAGACTAGATGGAGGCTTGTTCAACATCACAAGGTTTAGCATGAAAACCAAGATGAAAGCTGGTTCTGAGAGATTTCCGGTTTGTGGATGAGTGAGGGGAAATTATTTTCCATTCCAAATGTGTATAAAATGATCCCTGCTTCTCTTTGAGTACACTTGTTTCTTTAAGCTAAGGAAACAGCCGCCTAATGGTCCAGCAGATTAAAAAATCAAGCAGGTGGGGAGAAAGAAAAGAAAAATGGTTAATTTATTTTGACCTACAATAATCTAGAATATTTTAGGTGGTTGTTTGGACCATAGGTACTAAGCTGACAGGAGCCATAAAACACCTTGGATAGTTGGGCAGATTTGTGTAGCACAATGTAAGCACCGTAATGTTCAGAAGGCTTTTGAAGTTGTAGATGTAGCCATGGTATTTTTCTTTTAATGATTCTAGGGCTCTGTGAAAAGACTGGCCAACAGACTGGCCTATGGCTTGACTGCCAGATGTGACCTTTGCAAGCATTTAAAACTTGTCTTGCAAATCTTCCTTACTAAAGAGCATTTATTTTTTAAGGTTAAGCTAGAATCCACTTTTTAAAAAATTATCCGAAATGGGTTTGTTTAGCTCTTTAATTGGCCTGGAAGAAAGTTTTTTTTTTTTTTTTGCTGCAGGAAAATGAATAGATTTATGCATTTTTGGTACATAGTTCATCAAATATATCATTGTGGGGCTGTTTACCTCTCTGTTCAGGGAATCTCAAGGTACTAAAAGCAGTGTAGCAATATTGATGAAATATTCCTTGCCAAGCTTCAGTGTCTCCAGGTTATTAACACATCTGCATTTCTGTCCTCCTTGCATTTTTCCCTTTCTGCCTGGGGCAACTTGTACAGAAAGACTAATTGGTACAATTTTATGTGCCATCATGTTGTGTTATTCTTCTGTCAGATCTTGAGCTGGCTTAGTCTTTGAGTAGAAGACCTAGATGATGCAGAAAATTGTGCTGGCAATTTACTGGCTCGTGTCCATCCCTCCCTCCAAGTCAGAATTATGGCATTGCTTCAGCTTGAAGTTTGGAGTCGCTGCTCTGCTGGTGAGGCACAAAGGATGGAAAATTTTCAAGTCTCATTCCTGAGCTAACTTTAATTTGACTAACATGGGTGCCAGCACTGTGATCTTCAGCGTAGGGTGTTGAAGCCTATCTCAGACCCTGGTATTTACTCAGGAGGCACACCCATGTTGCCATGCTTCACAGCTATTAATACCTGAGCTAGCTAGATTAAAGCTAACTTTTGGTGTGTTGCACAAGCTGCAATTGCACCTCCTATTGCTATACAGATACACCCCGTGTATTTAAGTCTGAGTCCCATTTTCAAAAGAGGCTTAGGAGGCTAAAGCTCAGTGAAATTCAGTGAGATGCAGGCTTCTGGGTGCCTAAGTGGCTTTTGGAAATGGATCTTCAGGCCTCCTGGTTTTTGAAAATTTTACCCAATACCAATTTCCTAATCACTTGTAATTGTTAAAGATGCCCACTGCACTTTCCACAAGACTAAGAGTAACAGGCCAGTTATCCTGGGCAAATTCCAACTTTGATTAAAAATGTGTATTTTAAACACTACACCTATTTAATTTTTGGCTTCCAAATGCAACTAACTGCCAATCCCTTGCACACATGTCAAGTATTTTTTTTTTAATTTGACTTTGGTCAAATATCCAACAATGACTTGCACTCACTTTCTGAAAATCAGTCCTCTTTAAGATGTTTTTAATAGGGCCACAAAAAATAAGTTTCCCAAATCACTAGTTACTAAAACCTTATATCGGCAAGATTAAAAACTGCATAGAAATGTACTTCTCATCCAATAGGCTGCTACATTTCATTGTGGAATGAAATGATCCCTGCATGTAGTTTGTATGCCAGTTTTTAAAGTACTCTAGGGTCCCTGGGTGCATCTACACGTACAAATTAAGTCGACTTAAGTCGGCTTAATTTACTCCATGTCTACACTGGGCATTCCTTAATTCGACTTAAGCTGCTCCTTAAGTCAAATTACAGAAAAATTAGTTCAAATTAATAGCACCTCGTTTTAATTCGAACTAGTGCTTAAGTTGACTTTATTAAATCAACTTAAGCCAGTAGAGATGTGGAGTAGTGCCTAACTGGACTTTAAGTCGACTTAAAATGTTAAGTCGACTTAATAAAGCCAAAAACTGGGCCACGTCTACACTTGAAAAGTTAAGTCGACTTTTGTTAAGTCAACTTAATAAGGTCCACTTAAAGTCGACCTTCTTAAGTCTACTTCATAAAGTCGACCTAACTTTTCAAGTGTAGACATAGCCCCTGGGAACAAAGACAGACGTAGGGTGATATTTTTAATCTGTTTCAAGTTTTTTAACTGAATCCACTCAAGGGTACAGGTTAAATGGAGCTGTCATGGCCAATCCCTTTTTATATTTGTAACCTTGCGCAATAGAAACATAATTGCACCAACCAGGTCTATATTACTTTAAGCCACTTAATCCAGTGCAGTTTGGCGAAAGAAAAAACAAGCCCAACTAGTGGCTAGAGTTATTTGTCTTGGGCATCTTAATAAACGATTGCTTTCTGCTTTTCTTTGTTACCTGCACTGTGTATTTTTATGTGTTCACTTTCCAAATGTATTGTTCTTAACGACATATCTGTGCAGAATTCCATTGTCTTTATTCAGCCCCTTATTTAAAAACAATCGTTATGTGCATTCAAGCATGACAATGAATTGCGAAGTATTTACATGAGGCATTTAAAAGAAAAGACAGCTGCATGCAGTCTGATTTGTAAATGCTGGTACAGGAGATAGCACTGTAATCATTTTGAGCACTAGCAGCACACATAAACTAGTTATTAATGTTTGCTGCCTACTGTGAGATAACAGCAGGGGAAAAAGCAAAGGTAGTTTTGTTGGGTCATTGTGTAACATTAAATTAAAAAAATCAGACCATCTGTGTTTAAATTTTAATTGCTTTGCTTCTTTTCATTAAGAAATCCTGAAGGCATGTGGATTGGGGCATGTGTGTGGTTAGTTCTATTATCTGTGGCCAAAAGAATGGAATAGAATGTAATGTCATTTGGAACTCTCAGACAGAGGCGGACTTTGGCTATTGGGGGCCCTAGACGAAGGCCCATTGTGGGGCCCCCTATAGGCCTGCAGGGGCCCCCTTTTCCCCCGGCTCCAGCCGCAGGGTCCAGCTCCTCCACCTGCTGCTGACGGAGACAGACACACTGTTTTTGGGGTAAGTGAAGCAGCAGATGGGGCCCCTTATTGCTTGGGGCCCTAGGCGTGTGCCTGCTTCGCCTACCCCAAAAGCCGCCTCTGCTGTCAGACATAATTTTTGCATTGGTGTAAACCACTTGTGTCCATGTTCTGTCATCTTTAACCTTTTCTGTGCTCCTCGACATCTGCAAACTGAAAACTTTATCTTTGAACCTCTGGTTCCTAGAATGGAGCATGCTTTCCAGCCTTGTGCTTTTCTAAGGCCTTGTACACACTACGGCCTTATCATGCGGTAAGACTGTGAGCGACACACAACAATGTTGCCTTCTTGCCACACAACAGGTAAACCACCCAGATGATCGTGGTAATGCTTGCCACGGATTGTCTGTCCCGCAATAGAGTGTATGTGTACGCTCATTGCGGGTTAGACAGCCAATGGAGGCCACTCTGGGACACAGGAGCTGTCATACTTTGTCAATTTCACTACTCTAGCAGAGCAGTGAAATTGACAAGCAGGAGTGGAACTCCAGCTGCCCTGAGTACTGGCACTCACAGCAGCTAGAGCCCCGCAGCTACAAGGAGTCCCTCAAGCCGCTTGGTCTCCTGGCTCTCTGCCCGGGTTTCTGCCTTGGTTTCCCGGGCAGCTTGAGGGAATCCGCAGCAGGGCTCCAGCCGCCAGGGCTCCTGGCGGCTAGAGCCCCGCTGCCACGGGGATTCTTTCAAGCTGCTTGGTTTCCTGGCTCTCAGCTGGGAAACTGAGCAGCTTGAGGGACTCCCTGTAGCAGCGGGTCTCTTGCTGCTGACACTCCTGATGGCTAGAGCCCCGCTGCTGCTGGAGGCCCCACTACTGGAGCTCCCCTCCTGCCAAGAAGCCAGTGATCTCGGCGGCTAGAGAGCCCCGCTGCCAGCGCATGGTGGGATAGGTGCCCACCATGCACTGCTGCATCTAACAAAAATGCAAAGGAGTGTGTGAACGCTCCTTTGCGTTACAAGGAATAATTTGTGGATGGGGGAAAGCATTACAGTTATAACGCTTTGCTTGTTCCACAACAATTTATTGTGGGACAAGTCTGTAGTGTGTACATAGCTCAGATGTGTTTGTTCACTTGGAGGACTTTCAAGATGTGAATATTCATGTATGCACCAAATCTCAAATTCCTTGGTAAGGAGTGATGACTGACGTTTTTCAGTGTTGTAATCTACAACATGTATCATAAATCAGTTTAGGAATCCTGTCTTATTTTTAATGCTCATTTATATTATAATCACTAATGTGTTCAAACAGCCCTAATGAGTGTTTTGTAAGGTAGTCAACACTTACTATAGTGACAGCTTGATCTTGTGCCTGAGGGAGGCTACAGGATTGGCCCCCTATGTGAAGAAATGTATTTGCTGCTTAATGTAACTTGAGGTTTCCTCATAGCACTGGCCTTTCTCTGCATCCTTTAACTTTATTAAAACATTGGGATTTACCTAAAGGTCAAAGCAAAGGTTCCTCATTTTGTGTGTGTTTGTACAAGGATCTCGAATGACAGTATCACTTACTAATTATATGTAGATTTATTTATCGCATGAGCTTTCGTGGGAGAAAATCCCACTTCGTTAGACTTTCTACAATAGACTAACACAGCTACCCCTTTGGAATTTAATTATATGTAGCAATATGTGCACACTCTGTGTCTTTAAATGCTACTTTATAAAAACGTGGTTTGATTTTCAATTATCTGTAGCTATGGAACTTCTGTGTTTAGTGAGCTGTAGAGAAAGATAAGAGTAGCTGATCTCCTAGTGTGTGCTAGGCTCTAGTTTCATTTGTTTAAAGAAATGTGTGCTCTGATTCATATAAATCTTTTCTCTTTAGCATGGAAAACAGTGGAGAAACTAAAGATAAACAAATAGGGTGACCAGATGTCTCAATTTTTAGAGGGACAGTCCTGATATTTGAGGCTTTTTCTTATTTAGGTGCCTAATACCCTCCAGCCCCATCCTGATTTTTCATACTTGCTATCTATAAACAGGTTGGTTCATGGTCTAACATTAAGCTTCCTTACATAGTTTGTGACAATAAAACTGTTATGTTTGAATGTGGTAGTGCAGAAAAATTGGCTGTACTTGCACATGTGTGGTGCCCATGAACTAAATACACAGAAGAAATGTTGCGAAGGTAGGCTCTGCAGAGTGGAGCTAAATGGATCAGGGAATTGGTAATGAGATCTGGAGCTTTTCACTTCTAGGTCACTGGTTCAAGCCCAGTCTGGGTCAGTAGTGATTAAAAGGGTTTGTTTTTTACAGTGCGATGTCTGTTCTCTAGCCTTTATAAAATGAGTTGGCAGTTTCCATCTGGTTTCTAGTGGTGGAGTGTTGACACTGTACACGCTACAACAGTAGAATTAAACAGTCTCTGCAGAGGGGCAAAAATGGGCATGAAGACTCCTCCCTGATGATGAATATGACTGTGAGCGGTGCGAATGACTGCACCTGTCTGTGATGTGGATGGGGATTTTCTCCCTCCATTACTACCTATTTGGAACCTGCTGCTATAATTTTTCAAGTTGGTTATTCCCACAGATAACACATTATTTTTAAATATTTAAGGTGCTGCCTTTAAGTACTGGAAGGGCAGACTCCTGTTCCCATGTGGAACCCTACTTAAGTCAGTGGGGCTGTGCCTATGTAAAATTCATTGCAGGAGCAGGGTCTACGACTTCTTTTGGTATCCGGTAAATGCCTGTTAGTGATTCAAAGGGCATTTCCTTTCCATGAATGTCCTGGAGAATCATCATGGCAGGTTTATCACAAGCTAACAAATTGTTGCCCCATAGGGCTTCTGAGAATTATAGATTGTTAATATTTTGTCAAGGAGGAGGTTTCCTTTCAGCTGCTTTCAGATGCCACATGAACGATGTGATGAAGGCTGTGTGAATGACATAATTTTTAGTAAATACTACTATACTGTAACCTTTCATTTAATCAATTCTTGTCCTGTATTAGACATTAAAAAAACCTTTAGCATGTGATCCAGATGGCTAGTAATACAGTTATCTATGTGTTTCATTCAAGCATGTATGATAATTTATGAGCATCATTTAAACCTCACCTGAAATTACTGTGCTTCACATCATAACTTCATTGGTTACTTAAATAATTGGTTCTCAATCCTGGGTACACATATCCCTGGGGGTACCAGAGGTCTTCCAGGCAGTATATGAACTCATCTAGGCTATGTCTACACTTACTAAAGTTTGTTCGAATTAGTTAATTCGAACTAACTAATTCAAACTCATTATAGTTAGTTCGAATTAACTTAATTCGAACTAGCAAAATTTAGTTCAAACTAAGCATGTGTGAAGCACAGTAATTTCAGGTGAGGTTTAAATGATGCTCATAAATTATCATACATGCTTGAATGAAACACATAGATAACTGTACTAATAGCCATTTGGATCACATGCTAAGGGTTTTTTTAATGTCTAATACAGGACAAGAATTGATTAAATAAAAGGTTACAGTAGAGTAGTATTTACTAAAAATTATGTCATTCACACAGCCTTCATCACATCATTCATGTGGCATCTGAAAGCAGCTGAAAGGAAATCTCCTACTTGACAAGGTGCCATGCATGGCACTTGCTTAGTTTGAATTAGCGAATTGCATTGAGTTCAATGGGCCAGTTAGTTTGAACTAAGCAATTAGTTCGAACTAACATGGCCACATTGGTTAATTCGAACTAACTAGTTCGAATTAACCCTTAGTTCGAATAACATATTCAAATGTATTAGTTCGAATTAAGGAAGCCCTTATACTAATGAAAGCCCTTAAACTAATGAAAGCCTAGTGTAGCCATGGCTTAAGTTAGTTCGAATTAAGCTTCCTTAATTCGAACTAACTTGCCAGAATAGACATAGCCCTACATATTTGCTTAGTTTAAACAGGCCACATAAAAAACACTAGCAAAGTTAGAAACAAACTAAAATTACATACAGAAAATGACTTGTTTATACTGCTCTATAGATTATGCACTGCAATGTAAGTACAATATTTATATTCCAATTTATTTATTTTATATATATGGTTAAAATGAGAAAGTAAGCAAATTTTCAGTAATAGTGTGCTGTGACACTTCTGTATTTTAATGTCTGATATTGTAAAAGTAAGGAGTTTGTAAGTGTGGGGCATGCAAGAGAAATGAGACTCCGGAAAGGGGTACAGGAGTCTGGAAAGGTTGAGAGCCACTGAGTTAAATAATTAAATATGATCACCACTCTGTACTTTAATCTGTGTGCATATGTACAAAGGATGTACCATGACTGGAAGGCGGTGTCCTCTGTGCAACGAATCCTATAGAAGAGAGATTTAATTTGTCAAGGGTATTGTGAAGATACAATGTAAGAGACTTGAGCTCTTATTCATCCCTGCTGGAAGTGCCACAGCTGTATAATTACATACCAATATGCAGTTAGTATGTTTGCAGGGCCGGATCAAGGCAGGGGCTTTAGGGGCTGCAGCCCTGGGGCCCAGTCTAAAGGGGGGCCACTGCAATCCCACCGAAATCTGGCCGAGTGGTATGCTGCCACGTGCCACCGCCCACCATTGGCCTGTTTGCCCTACCCCTGGGCTGGCTGGTCTGCTCCAGCCAACTCGGGAGAGCGGGGTTGCAGCACTGTGATCTCAGACCTGAGGGCTCCCCCTGCACTACCGCCAGCTTGCAGGTTGCAGATGCTGCCCCCCCCCCCATCTCTCTCCCCTGGGCAGCTGGCTAGGCTGTGGGCCATGGATCTTGCCCTCTGCAGCACCACCAAGTCGCAGGCTGTGGACCCTCACCAGCACCAGGTGGGTCACAGGCCTCTCTGCAGCACTGTCTACTGGGTCATGGGCCTTGGACCCCTGCCCATCCTCGCGGCATCCCCAGGCTGCAGCCCCTGGACCCACTCCCTGCCCCCCAGCACAGGCTGTGCCATGGGCCCTGGACCATGTCCTTCTCTCACAGCATCCCAGGCCACAAGCCCTAGACCTTCTCCAGCACTGGACCCCAACCCTTCACAGTGCCCCGAGCCTGATCCCCTACAGCACCTCTGGGCCATGGCCCCAGACCCTGACCCCCTACAGCATCAGCAGGGCCAGGCAGCCACTCCCCCAGGCAAGGCACCACAAGAGAGGGCAGCTCCGGGCCCCAGGGGCCTTGATCCAGCCCTGTACACTTGAGTAAGTCAGACACATACTTACAAAGTACCATTCCAAAAAGTCTCAACTCAGTCATTAAGTGTATGAGTGTATGAGTGTAAGTCATTGCATGCACATGGCTAAGCATGTCTCATTAAGTGCTGGATAAAAAGAGATGTGGGAGAGAAGAAAACTTTGATGTTCATCCTTGAAGGTCAAAAGCATCTCCAAGTGACCCAAGAAAGAAAGCTGCATGGAACATTTGGATCAAAACGTTTTCCCTTTCAGTTGCAGAAACTCTAATTTGAGATGATCGCCCGGAAGCTGCAGATTGGAGTTGTGAATCCAGCAAGTTCTCTGTTATTCACATTGTCTCTAGCAGGCAGATGGACATATGCAAAGCTGTGTGTAGAATGTTTTTGCCCCATCTTCCCAGCAATAAGAAAAGTAATCAAAGTAGACTGTAGATTTCTAGCAAGTCCACATAGTTCGTTGCAGATTTTATCACTTGGCTTGTTTTTACAGGCGTGCTGCTGACATTGCATGAAAAAAGGACAACATAGATCTACATGGGAGGTTTTGTTGTTTCATTGCTGTCATCTTCTTGTAGATGTTTTTGAAAACCTATTGTTTTTCTCTTCGTGGCCTCCGATAAGTGAATCTCCTTGAGTTGTTATGGCAAGTATCGATATTGATGGCCAGCTGGAACAATGTTTTCAGGGTTATAAGGATTCTTCATTGCTAGTCATTTTAAAATCAAGATTGGGTATTATTCTAAAAGATACACTCTATAAATTATTTTGGGGACGTTCTATGGCCTGTGTTATACAGGAGGTCAGATTTGGTGATCACAGTGGTCCCTTCCGGCCTTGGAATCTATAAACAAACACTACCCCGTGAGAGTTAACTGAGGTGCAAATAAGTGTCCTACAGGCACAGCACCTTTTGCTAGGATCATGTCAACGCTCATGTGCTGAGTATCATCATTTTTAAAATGGAAGTACTGTTATTGCGGTGGGCAATGCGGTATCTTTCTTTGAGTGTTGGTTAATGGGACACAATACTGTTGTAGGTGCCATCTTCTCCATGGGATGTAAAATCTGGGCCTTGTCCAGCTGATGTCATTACAAATCTTGTTGAGCTTGTGAGAGTTAATGCAATGTTCTGAGCCAAATCCTGTTCATATTGAGGCTCCAGCTCCCTGTCATATTCTGTCCTCAGCTGTTGCATTGTGTTACCATGAGCTGTTAAGCATCCGCTCAAAGCTGCACTCTGAAAGTGGCTATATTTGTGTGATGCTTAATTAATGCTTTAAGATCATGGCCTGGGTGGTGGTGTAGAGTTGTATACTTTAACTTTTGTTACACAGCACAGCACGTCAGTGGCAGAGGCATCCGTAGAACCTGCGAGTCCGGAATCCCCGTCTTTTATTGTATCAATGAGAGAATGAGCTCTCCCTATCGGTATAAAACCCAGAGTATAATTTTTAATGGCTGCAATTCTGTCTCTCTTGTCAGGAGCGTTGCATCTTGCAGCCACAGTTTACCCGAGTTTTGCACATCAAAAATATTCTCAGTGAGAGTCCTGACAAAGAAACAGAGAAGCACATCCATTGAGAGCTGCTTTTCTATGCGATGCTACCAGACATTTTTTTTTCATTTTATTCATTTTTCACGGTGAGTGCCAGGGCATTAGGACACATCCGCCCAAAGTGGCACTGAAATACTTGTATCAAACTGTGTGAGCCTACTCTCATTTTACACCTTGAGTCCGCAAAGCATATTTCGATATTCAGGAAAGTACATATTTAACTTGGGTCACTTGAAGTCAGTGCAGTTCAAGCATGAGCAGAAGGGCTTTCCCAAACTGAGTTCTCATTCAGTGATATTTCAGTGCTTCAGGAGAGAAGTCTGTAGTTCAAGTTCTTAGTAATAATAGGATTGCCTCAATCAGTAAAGCATCATTTATATCAGTTTATAGGTGTGTTATGTGTGTTTGTCTCATTTGACTTGAATTCATAATGTCTGTCTGAAAATAGTTTTCCTCGTGGATTATCTTCTTTCCCCTTACGGGAAGCACTTTTTTTGGGTATGTTTTTAATGGAACTTGAAGCTGTTTTTCACTATGGTGCCTTATTATGACTATGACTATTATGACTTATTATGACTAAATGACTAAATGATTATGTGCACCAGCACATCAAGTGATGTCAATATTGTATCTTGTAAAGCACAGCAGTTTTAGCTGGCGTACTGTCTATCTTACGTACCATAATACCATAACCAAAGGTTCCATAGCCTTAATGATTAGTAAGTAGTATCTGTTTTACATGTATATGGTCATCTTCACCCTATGTTTTTTAAGTCATTGATTCCTTTACCAGTTCCCCTAGCATGAAATTAATGTATCACTGTACTTAGGTTCTAATTACTTAACTCAATAAATTAACAGGAACATTAAGGCTAGACTACAGCTTCACTGGGAGTTGAAATTCTCCAGATTACTTTTAATTTTTATTTCTCTCTTTTGAGGTTTCATTACGAGCAGCTTTAAGTGGCCAAGACCTGCTTCGATCTTCAAAAGATTTCTTGCTACTGGAAAATTATAATATTCTCCATCTACAGTACTACTTTGTACTTCACAGCCTCTCCCCAACTCAACCCTGCTGAGTTGGCCTCCCTCTGATTCTGAGGGAAGTTTGCGGAGACATAATCCAAACTCTCTATGTCCCTCTAGCTATTAAACTATAAATCATACTTGGTACTTTTATGAACATGGCATTCTTATGAATCTAAAATAAAAATAAAAATATTCCTTACATCAGAGCTGTTGGGTGGACATGTTACATGCTTTATTTCTGCCCAGTCTGCTGTATATTTATGGTTGTTCTTAGCTATGTTTAGTTTATGTGATTGAGTTCTTTTAATTTAAACAAAAAGTGTTTAGAAAGAAAATGTTCCAAAGTGGACCACATGCTTTCTTCTTGCAATGGTATTTTTGTTCAGTTACAAAGCATAGTGTGTCAGTGGAACTGAGGTATTTAAAGAAAATACACATTATAAACTCCAGAGAATATTGATTTAGGCAGCAATGTTAATGCTTAACAAATGGCTTTCCTGATCACAAGTAAACAGGGACTTGAGGAATTCTAGAAATCTGTTTTAATTTTGTATTTTCTTTAAAATTGCAATATATATATAATAGTGTGGCTTTTTGTTCCGTGCTGCCTTATGGTTTTTATGAGTGCGAGAGCTGAAAAGCAGTGACGCAATCTGGGGACTCACTTGTGAATTCTAGAATAGCTTTAGTATTGCCCACACAGATCACTGGGAGAATTTGAGTTGCTCTACTTGTATAGCTGTTATCTGGATTCACCTGGCTACATCACTATGCACCACTTTGAAAATTTACCTTTATACCTTTCATATAGCTGAGAGTAATTAACTAACCCTAAAAAACCAAACCAAACCAAACAAAAACCGACAAAAAACCCACGGAGTCCTGTGGCACTTTTAAAGACTAACAAATTTATTAATCACATGAGGTTTTGTGGAAGAAATCCCACTTCACCAGATGCTGATGAAGTGGGATTTCTCCCATGAAAGCTCATGCGATAAATAAATTTGTTAGTCTTCAAAAGTGCCACAGGACTCCTTGTTTGTTTTGCTGAACCAGACTAACATGGCTACTGCTCTGGGACTTTTCAACTAATCCCAGTTCATGATAATTAGTACTGAATAGCCAGGGCTGGCCTTGGAAGATTGGTGGCCCTAGGCAAATTTGTTCTTGGCAGCCCCCAAGGGGGCCACCTATACTGCCTCCCCCATTGCTACCCCGCCACCAAAACCCTCCGGACCCCTCCCCTGCCAGCTCCCCAATCCTCTTTCACCGCCCCCATGACCTGTTCCCCACCCGCCTGTCTCCCCGACTGCCCTGGCCCCTTCCCCGATACTCCCGACCCTG